>CM062272.1:27958704-28558704 GCA_031216635.1 Dissostichus eleginoides
AGAGTGTGTTATCAGGAGCAGAGAGAAATGAGCAACAAGAGAGCCGACTGAGGGAGGATCTGCCCAAGTGTCGCCATTCGCCAAGCATCCATCCTCCTCAAAGCATGATTAAGCCGGTAACATCCCAGTCCGTGTGACACATGCAACAAACAAATCCCACTGGGTGGCTTTGACAATTTCGGTTTGTGAGTTAAGTCGGACATGTTTCTGAACTATATGGGAGAGAGGGATTGCTTTCTCAGGCTGTGTTGAACCACACCCTAGAGGTTTGTGTGTGTGCTGCTTCAGTATTGTTTGAGGGTTATAATGTTGGCATGAGCATTTTATCTTGTAGAATTTACAGAGAAACACTTTAATTCCCCACCTCACAAAAAGCATTAGACTTGGACGGACAAATGCAAAATCTGATGGATTGGGTAAACAGAGGATTGAAAATCCATGAGGAATGTCACGTTGGTACGTTTTTAAAACTGAGCTTCTTATCCCTAGCAGCTTAATTTCATCTCATTCAACTGTTGGAGTTTAACAGTGGCAGTGATACATTTGAAATACTGAATGCCAAAATAAACTTTTTCCTAGAGACAAGCCTATTCAAAAGAGATTAAGAACGTGATTGAACATTGAGTTTCTTTATGGCAACCCTTGTTGCTGTCAAAACAGTGTGCCCCATTATATCCTAATGCATTATTCATCTGTAATCAATTCCATTAATACATACTAATGTGCTGTAAGGACTCCATGATTGAAATGTCATCATCAATATGCTTACAGACTAACGCTTGGTGGCTGTCAGGGCAACGTACGTGCCCCTGTCTCTCCCTTTGGTTTCTCTCTGCTTTTGTGTCTTCTACTTTCCGGTTTGCCTTTCTCAACCTGTTTCCAACTAATCAGCTCTAGTTCTTGAACCTGTTTCCCTAAGGCTGGCGTCACACTGTCCCGAAATGGACACCAGATGGACACACGAATATGGAATTGTGAATTTCGCACGAAGATGGCCCCCAAACTTGGTCAACAGCCAAGCAACAAATAGCAACAACAACTTCCTGTCAACAGCGTAAACTCGCCTACAAAATAAAAGCATCTAAATAAAACAGGAAGTTAACCTAAATTACATTTAAGACATACAACTGCAACGAAAGTAACAAAAACAATGTAATATCCTTTTCAGTTTCACAGAACACAAATTGGGTTATTTACATAATATGTTTACATGATTTTGTTGTGCAATAAAACAACCAGAGAAGCGATCTGCAAGGAAACATAGCACACCGTGTCCTCATGCTCCTGTTTCACCTGCTTAGGTACCACTTTACAATAAGACTACCCTTATAAAGGATTCATAAAGGGTTTATAATTAGGTTATGAATGAGGTTGTAAACACTTTATTAATCATTAAGAACCATTTATAAACCAGTTCTAACATATGTCAACACAGGCTCACTATTTGGCAAGATGACTAAGCCTTATATTGGCTACTTAGCGAGAATCAACTGAGTGAGCAACAGATACCAAGGATGCTGGCTGATGAAGAAGACAAAGTAAGCTAGGTAGCCAATATAAGGATTAGCAGTACAGATACATGTGGGCTCACTTGGCAAGCCGGTCACAGATGCCCTGTTTATCTCATGTCTTATAAAAGCTTATTAATGATTTATAAAGTGTTCACAACCTAATTAATAAATGAATTACAAACTATTCGTAAACCCTTTATAAGGGTAGTCTTTTTGTACAGTGGTACCAGCAATGCTGCTGCCTTCTCTTTCCTGGTTGTCTCATCATCAAAGTATGCCATTCTGCAGGAACTGAATTGTGATTCATTATGATTGAAGCTTTGGGAGTTACACAAGCCTCTACTCTGTAGAGTTGCTCAGGACTGACTGTCCACGTTACCATGACACATGGGAAACGCTTGAGCTACTCAAATTCGGCTGTCTTCGCCGACACCTTGGTCCCATCTCGATGTCATAGTACTATAATACGATGGCTACACAACGGCATTGCGAGGGCTTCACGTAGTCGTGTTGCCTTCCTAAGACAATCGGGCAGCTTCTTGTTTCCTTCGTATTGTCTTTGTGAGGCGAAAAATGCCAGATGGCACCGATAATCACGATTTGACAAGATGCCCTCACGATGGACTTACGAAGGGCAAAATGGACACACTAATTCAACACGAAAATTAACCTTCGCAAGGTCTGTCGGCAATTTTTTGGCATGCAAAAGATTTTTCCACCGCTCACGAAGTTGCTGCCGGAGCCTGAGAAACTCCACCGTGGGTCATGCGATGGCTTAAGATGCCCTCACGAATGGCCCGATGTTGTGGACGATCAGAGCCGAATTTGAACATTTCCTTTATCGTGTGTCCATCTGGTGTCAATTTCTGGACAGTGTGACGCGGGCTTAAAGGATTTTTGACAGGGACCCTGTCTACCAGCACCCCTGACTCCAATCAGCTCATCAACCCACAGTGTTGAACCCCAGCTTTTCCTCTCACTGCTCGCCACTGATGTTGAGGTCGAATTGTCAAAATAATGTATTTCCTAATTCCTCAACATCAAACATGGGGATCAGGAAAGATGTGACGGAGAGTTAATCAGGACTTTACAGATTCCCAATAAGTATGATTGTATGATACTTGTCAGGCCTCAGTGAAGAGCTTAATATGTTGACTTTATTTAATAATTTT
This sequence comes from Dissostichus eleginoides, assembly GCA_031216635.1. Taxonomy (NCBI): domain Eukaryota; kingdom Metazoa; phylum Chordata; class Actinopteri; order Perciformes; family Nototheniidae; genus Dissostichus; species Dissostichus eleginoides. Next base: position 27,961,388 of record CM062272.1, read on the forward strand.
ACAATATTAACCTAACATTCATAGTTAGCCTAGGGTTAATATATTTTTGAAAGTTCAAATAATATATATATTATATTTAGCTAGTTATGGCATAAGATGGAAAATGCATAAAAAGCACCATAACATAACTTACATTATCTGTGTTTGTGCGTCATGATTGGTTGTTTATGCGAACAGCCGACTGTTATGTTACTTTAAATATTGCGACCGCAAGGAATTGTGGGACAGCATTTTCTACTTACCTTTCGTTAACTATGGTCTGGTGTTTCCTATGCCTTAGGGAAGCACAAGGGAAGCATTAAATCTCTAGTCTACAGAATTCGTACAACTCTTATCATGGCTGTCACTCAAGTACTTCCATTTCATTTCACTCCGTTAGGAACGTTCCTTAGCTAAAATGACTATTCAACCAACCCAGGAGTCTTGTTTTGGTGAAACTGAAATTTAGGCGCTCTGAAGCATTGCAGATGTTAATTTCTCTTTAAAGTTCATGGGACAGGATTTTGCTATCGAAAGTGTTAAGGTTTCTGTTTGTATTCCATGGAGTATTGGCCAATCACATTCAAAGGCCTAGCTACTACCATCTTTTGAATTTGGATGTAAGCTGGTTACTTACAAAACATGCCTTTGATAGACTTCTATGTGACATACTGTAACTCAATTATCAAGTTGCTTCCAGTTCATGGAAGATTCAGACTAGGCTCGGATATGTGTTGTCTAGACCAGAACCCAAAAAAAAGATTTCTCATCAAATTGATAGCTAATACGTTCAAAGATCACAACAAATGCAACAAGCGCCAACGTGCATTTGCACTAGAAAAGGTAGGACAGTCAACCCAATGCTCAACTAAACTGCCATTTTGTATTATACATCGTGAACAAGAACAGATTAATTATTCCTTATGTAAGGACTGATCTGCTGCAGCTTTGTTGATTTGAAGATGATTCAATCAATATGATACAAACTCAAGTAGGGGCTTTTATATCCTATTGAGGAAAGGAAAGGGTTCTGAGAGTGTTAATGCATACAAATACATGTACACATAGACCATCTGAATAGCTTTGAGAGGCTGATATCAGGCCTTTCTGAAGCAACATATCTTGCCACAACACAGATGGGTCTCTTTATCATTTTACCTGATTTACGGTCCCTTACAGCAGCTGCAACTCTGTATGAATAAACAAGGAGCAGATGGCCACTTGGAGGCACAAGTGTCAATCAACTGGGATGGAGGATGGAGGTTAACAAGAAGAACAGGAGAGCTACAATACAAACTTAAGTTACCCAATGGAGTTTTACTATCAACAACCCAAAACAAATTGTGTGTTTGCCCTTTTTTTACAGCTATTTTTAATCCTAAATTATTTACATCTGTTCACCAATTTGCAGCCTTTATTATCATAGGCTTTGTAAGAACGTTATCAGAAACATTTAAATACAATATTGTCAAGATACCTTTTTGTTCGGCCCTTAAAAGTTGTTTTAAGTAACCCAACAAACTTTTTATAGGTTTTCTGAGGCTGAAATAAAAAAAATGTCAAGGGAATGCAATTTTTGAGATCAATACTCTTGGCATACCTTACATGTACCTTACATGTACAGCGCACACTCTCTGTTTCACTGCATTCCAAACTTATGTGGTAGACGGACAGGAAATGAAACTGACCTCTGAAGCCTTGGATTTGCCTCGTTAAGTTTATTTTTAGTTACAGAAGAGAAAAAAAGTCTTTAAGATTTTCGAATGTATGGATAGGGTTACCACACACAGTCAATTCATGCTAATGCTGCGTTCACACCGGACGCGATGCGATGTTTGGGGGCGGCGCGATAACATGTAAAGTCAATGCAGAGACGCGGACAGACGCAAATTGGCTCCGACGGCGCGCATGAAGCGTTTGATGCGAATTCCGCGGCGCGATTGAGGCGATTGAAGGGGGCCGCGAAAAACGCTCGAGTTACATTTTTTCAACTCGACCGTGAAATTCGCGTCACGCGATCTCGCGGTAGCCAATCAGCGGTGAGGATCTCAGCCTGCCGTCACTGACGTTGAACCACAAAACCAAAACATCAGCCGTTAGCTGTTAGCACTCAGAGCTCACAGCTCCTCATATCTGTTCAGAAACTAGACAAAAGTTAAACAAGTACAAACCACATAGTGTCTGTGTCATGGCGAATACAGTCGCTGGTTTATTTCTGTTTGTAGGCTGTTGTTGTGAGTTCAGACGGAGCATATACAGGTTAGTTTAGCCTGATCGATCCGATCTCCATTCAGAAAATAGGCATTTTAAAAGGTTTTTTGCCTGCCGTCTTGTCTGCAGACTTGTCAAAGCATTAATTCATGGTTTTTACTAACCGGTATCAGTATGTTGTTACTTCGGCATCATTTTGAAACATGTATTACAATTAAATCACGGTAAAATATGTTCATTTTGTTGTAGCCCCCAAGCCAGTGCGTCTTGTTTGAATGATGCGAGTAAACACAGCTGACAGCCGCGGTGAAACTCGAGCGTTTAGAGCGATGCGATAAGAGCGATTAGAGCGAAGCGAATATTCACATCGCGTCCGGTGTGAACGCAGCAAGTGTTGGCCGTCCAGCACATTGAGCAATCCCTGAGCAATGGAAGAGATAGACAAACACAAATAAAATGTACCGATACCAAAATCTGCCAAATACACAAGTTGCTGATTTTGTGAAAGTGTTGTCTTTAACTGCCTGCTTTCCTCCTATTTCCCCATTTTCTGTGTTTAAATAGAAAATGGAGAATTCATATCAGCTTTTTCAACTAAAATGCTACAAAAAGATTGCAAACATGCTAAAGATTATAAATGTTAGCCATAAGCATGTTAGCATTGTAATTGTGTACTGTACTTTCTAGCATGCTGACGTTAGCATTTAGCATAAAGCATGGCTGTAAAATGTTTGAATGCGGTTGAATAGTCCTGTGTCTTTTCTTGACCACTCTCTTTGACCTAAATGGAAAAATCCATAAGGTCAAAGAAAGATGTTAAGGAAAATTACTTGAAAAGAGAACTGTGGAGCAAAAAAAGATCCGACTGCACTTACACTTTGTGACAGCGGATGTTTTTTGTAATTTTGTAATTATAATTGTTAGTCATTAGTTGCAAATGTATGTGTATATCAACAGTGTACGATTAAAAAGCAACATATTTGATTGACGGTCAAAATACTTGTCGCTTTGTTAAAGGCCATTCTCTCCTCTCCTTACATAAAGGATGTTCAAGTGTTCTCTCTACTTGAGGAGATTAGAGAATACGCCTAAAAGCTTAGCATTAAGAGAATCCGAATAGCTCATATCATGGCTGCTAGAGTCTTGCAGGTATATTTACTCTTTATTCTTTTTTAAATATAAGCTCCATAATTGCAAATGTTCTTGTGCCAGTTCATTGTGTTTTGAACTATGCCATACAATAACATAAATAAGAGGCAACCGCTTTGCTTTTAATCTATCAAGTGTACTGCAATTCTACATATGGTGAGTCCTATGGGAAAACTTAGTGGAGGAAAATAAAGAATTCTGGAGACAAACGTAGATTTAATATGGCCCAAGGGGAACGAGTAACAGAGTTAGTTCTTCCATCTGCAAAGTCTGTTTGGCAGAAACTTCATCTCCATCATTACTGCCTACTGGACTGCTCCCAACATACTCCTTAGAGATCTGCTTTGGAAGAAATTACAATATGTATCAGAGAACTAATTTATGTTTCCTTTGGGGATTCATCACTGATATGTTTGATTTGCAGCCAAGGCAAAAAGTTCCCTTCTTTCATTTAACGATGTTGATCTGATGTTATTTCTCAGATTCAGATTTCTATTGGTTTCTGTTTTTGGTGCTTAGCCTTGCACTCACATCTCGTTATATACCTTCTGTCACTCACATGTGAAAAGTGATGCCCAATAAATGTCTTATCAAAAGGAAAGAAAAGCTGATATTGTTTTACTAATTCCATTTTGTTGGGGTTAATGCCAGGACAATCTTTCCATTTTCTGAGAGAACTGGAAAGGGAGGGAATAAGAAATAAGTTAAAGCACTAATATGGATTCATGACTGCATAAAGATTGTCATTTTCAATTTGTTTTAGAATGTATATTTTCATCTCCTGCGGGATCATGAGTTAGCAAAAGAGGACACTGTTCATCCAATATATATTATACTTATATATAGATATTAAAAATAAATGCAGTCTAAAGTTAAAGTAAACTTTATTTTTAAAGAATGTATGGGAAATACAGGAACAATGGAAAAAACGTAATAATGTGAACTCGTTAAAGGGTTAAGTATTTGGATTTGGTTTGTAATCTCTTTGCACATTGTTTTAATGCCGCGCAAGAGAATTGCTAAAAGCATGTCCATTAGGTTAGAAGAACAATACAGAAGAGCAAAAATAATGACTTTGTTCTGTGTTCTTGAACTGAAGCAGCCTCTATCCCCTTTAATTACTATTCCATTTAATCTGCATAGTGGTCCGTTTTTTCTACCTCTCACTATACAGTTTAAAAATTCAAATAGAATGTAAAGAAGTATGTTTTTTTGCCAGTAAAAGCAAATCATGAAAAGAAATGTGTCTGTATGAAGACGGAAATAATGAGAAAGGAAAAACACGCCATATTTAATTTAGATATATTAGTGAGTCAGAGCTGTGGTAGAAAGTGAAATGAGCCACTGACAACTGTTTATGACATTAAAACCCCCCTCTTCATATCTCAGGATTGAATAGGTCATTAAAAGAAGATAAAAAGCTGGAAAAAGCAGGCGTTTGGGGAAGATAATTAGGGAGTGCATTAACCTTCTCAGGGATACTCATTACAGAGACTCACTGACCCCTTTTATGGGAGTGTGTTGTGCTGTACAACATCCGGCCATGCTCCATTCAAATTAATGCCATCTACTGTGTAGTTACTGTGGCAACCTGATAGAGTAAAAGGTTGTTTCATAATTGTAGAATGAGTCAGTATTGTTGTAAAGACTCGGGAGGATCACAGCTAGAAGCAAACTTACTTGCTGGGTATTTGTGCATGGATAAGAAACTCAGAGATTAAGCTTTGAGACGATAAGGAGGAGGAAGAGTAGGAGGAAACACACTGATGATAACCTCCTTTCTGCTAATGTCAAAGGAGCACTAATTTATAAACTAAACACATGTAAACTTTCATCAATTTAGGGAAAAACAAACTGTGAAATGAAAAACACATAGACCCCGTTAGGCTTTTCAATAAATAAATAAATGCTATGTCAATACAATACCCTTAAACTGATGCATCTAAATGGAATACAGCCATTATTAATGTCATTATTTACGCCTTTGACTACTGTGACATGTCAACATTTCTGGAACGAAGAAATTGTATTACAAACACAATGGTACATTTGACTTCAGGAAAAAAACACAATTACTGATTTAACGTGTTTTCCAAGAAAGATTAGCTAAAGATGCAAAATAGAGCAGCATGAGGAAATACCTTATCATTAAATGTAAGTCTTAACAACAGCATCCTCATCAGGATGGGCAGCAAATGTGTACTTTTCAAATGCAAGTTATATTTTCATGTGGGGAATATTGGGATTTGACACAGATACTTAGGGTGACTGTAAACATGACCCAAGTTTAATCAGATAAATGCTATGTCAACACACTCAAGGCTTCTGTTTACTATATGGGATGGTTGCTCCAGCCCTTGGTGTCTTGTTTTTAAATCTGTTTTGTCAAGAGGGTGTGTTACCAACCACACAGACTTGATCACAGAAAGCAGACTCCAAGCCTTGTACAAACTAGTGGCTTTTAAGAGGATTTGACCAAAATGGGTACCACCCTTCAAAGGTATTGTATAATTGACAGAAAATGTGCTTCCTACATTATGTTCTCAGGTAAAGTTTTTTTTTCAAGAGACCAAAGTCTTTCCTTTTTGTTCTGCAAAAAATTCCATTGAAAAGTTCAGTTAAGGCAGGGGCCTTAACTGAACCTTTTAACTGGAATTTTTTGCAGCCTTTTTGACCAGAAGAGCCATTTTGCCCCCTTTACCACCAATTGTTTTTGTCTGGAGCCGCAAAACATATTTGATAGCTTGATAGCTTATAAAGTTCTATATATTGTTACATCATAGACAAAAACTACAGTTTTTTTGCATTTATGATTTATTACATTATAGAAAACTGTTTACCTCTAATAATAAACAAAGAACTCTTATAAGGAGAATTAAAAAAAATACACAGGCCAACTTTAAAATAAATCAACACAGCACTTGGGGAGTCCTCTGCACATTTGAAGAAAATGAATATAATTAAAATGGGCCCACTTTGAAATAAATAAATCATAAAGCTGCACCCTAAAAAGAGTTAAAGGTGGGGTATGTAATTTTGGAGAAACCAGCTCGAGTGCGCTAGAATTTGAAACTACGCAGCCGAAAAAAATCTGCCTCTTCCTTCAGACTTCCTTACAGAGCCCCTCCTCCAACACACACGAACGCGCACATGACCAATGAGGGCACGAGATAAGTTTGTGCACAGATGGAAGGCTGACAGGCAGGTAGGCCATCCAGTTATTTTAGCCGGGCTGGCTAAAATGATTGTGCGTGCTTTTTACAGCGCTACTGCTTCCACAGATGACATTTTTTTATTGTATTTATTGTCAAAGCATTTCATATATTCATTGCTATCGGGATGTTAAGAGCATTCCATGGAATATAACAAAAAGTGTTTCTGAAATCAATTACATACCCCACCTTTAACTGATTGAATTATGACTGAAGATCGTCGGCTGTCTTCCTCTTCTGTTTTTTTCCTCCAATACGTAAAGGCTGCAGCACCTTTGACAACTTCTCTCCACATATCAAACATCCCGGTAAGCCAGCATCGTTTGCTGTGAAAGCATATAACTCTAACCACGCAGAATTAAACCCTCTGTTTTCCTCCGATACTTTTATTTTCTTTGATTTATCCATAGTTCGCTCATCGAGCCGGGGGTCCGGTTATTCCCCTGCAAGAAAAGGCGCTGGTGCGGGACCGCAGCAGGAATGACGCATATTTTAGTTGACTTAATTAAAACCGTTTTTTTTTTTTTAAATGTATGTGTCACAGTATCACCTCAAAATACAAGATACGAAACATTTTCAACCGTGCAACAAAATATAAATAGTCCTACAAATATTTTTATTTATTTCCTTCTTATTTTTGTCTAAGCTCAAGGGAGCCAGAGAAGAGGGCTTAAAGAGCCGCATGCGGCTCGAGAGCCGCAGGTTGCCGACCCCTGAGTTAAGGCAACAAAAAACATCGGTTAATTTTAGGGAAATTCTCTGGTTTTGGTAAAATGCCTCAAGTCCCCATGGATCTTACCCTCATTAAATCAAGATGTTCCCATATTCTTAACAATGGACTGAATGCCTCAGCAGAAACATATTAAGAAATGTATCCAACCCTAATGCTAATTTGCAAGTGGATATTGTATTATAAAAGGGAAGATATTTTACTGATGCGTTCACTTCTAATGTTGATCATTTATATGCTTTCTCTCCTCATAAACAACCCCCCACTCCACCACCAGCGAAGCAGCCAGTGTTTCAACACTTCATTTTAGGTCTGAATCCCTACTATCACATGTACTGGTTATCAGCATTAACAGCCAGGAGTGAGCAGCACTAGAGCTACTGTAGCATGTCAAGTAGTCTCCGTCCACTGTTGCTGTTCTAACTCTCTATCCATGCCTACCTATTTCATTAACATTATTTCTGGTACCTCTACACCAGGTTGTTAGATGATGAAAAGATGCATTTAATTATGCAGCTTGCTTACCAATGCAAATGATATCCCAATCAAGATCACAAGCTATGTGATGTTCTTAAACGAATAAGTCTAATCATGAGGTTGTAAGAGGTACTTATCTGTAGTCAGTGTACTATCTACAGTAGTTTGAAGAAGTAACCAGGAGAAATGGCACCAAAAAAAACAACGGTTAAAGTGTCCTATATCTAGAATATTTCCCCTGCTATACCTTGCCATAAGACAGCCCTTTCCGAACAGGGAAGTTAAGCCATTATATTGCTCTCTTAAAAAGGGAAAAAAAATCTACGACCAAACACCAATAATGTAACCTCATAGAACATCTATGAAACACACTATGGTATCTGTAATGTCTCCTGTACCCTGGTTAATGATTGTCACAAACGGGGAAGTTATGCCATTATATCGCTCTACAAAAAGCAACCAGAATCCATTGACACAAACAGTCATTTAACTTCATTTAACATGGTTAGTTTGTATTACTGTGGGACTTTGGTGTTTAAGAGTGTATTTAAAGTCACGGAATAACAATTAAGGTGGCTAAAATAAGTCTTCGGTGCTCCCCTCGTCATCAGCAGTACACAGCTTAGCCTCCATGCTGGTACTCTTGTCTGTTTCTGCAAACATGGGACATAACAACGCCCTACTGTATGAAATACACTGGCTATGAATACTTACAACCCCACTGCAGTAGTATCCGTTTAAAAGTCATCAATAAGGTTTTAAAACAACTCAAACATACTAGGAGTCAAACGGAAGATAATTAATGTTGTCAACATGAGTTGTGCACAGTCATTAGCAATTCAACAAGTTTTTTGCTTAAGAGAGGTGAAGTTGGAGTTAAACTGAAATATGGTCTCTGTATCTTTGAATTTAAAATTCAGTCTCTTCCACCAATTGGACCTCAACCTTTTCCCTATCAGGGTAGAAACCACTGAACCTGTGACCGAGCCGCTGAGATTACACCTTTTGAACGTAGTATTTCATGGGCGAATGATTCCGAGCCCAATTTTAAAAGTTACCCAAGTACAAATTTGACCTATACCTATAAAACGGGGATATTAGACAAGCCTGAATGCTTTTTTTTTCAAAGCTGTATTCTAGGAGGTTATGATCTGATACAGCATTGTTTAGTGAAATAGGCTGCATGAATTCAAAGCAAAATTATCCTTCAATACTCCCTGCAGCCTTTATTAAAAAGGTAAGAGACATCTAACGGGCTATTTGTGCATGCATATAATAAGCTACATTAGCAGTATGTTTGAAAGCTTATGCAACAGGCTGTGATTGCTACAACAGTGAGATAAAGGCCCTTGGGTAGATATGATGATTAATGATGCCATATGAAAAAGAGAAAAATATGATTAGTCTGAGATTACCCCAAGACATTTAGCACATTAATGACATTTCTGTTTGCCAGACAGAACTGTTATATCCTCTGTCCTGTCTCCCTCGCCTCATACAAGTCATCGATCAATGTCCAGTCATCCCGGACTCCAGTTTCAATATACTTTCCATTCAAATCAAACATATCTGTCTGCTGGCCATCTGACAGGATCTTACAATCTCATTACAAGCTGCTGTACAAAGATGGGTGTTTTTTTTTATAATACTGTGATACTGTAGAAGAAAACTCTTTTTTTTTTAATAACAATGGATTATGTGGACTTAAAAATAATGTATTTTAATACCGTTTTAAATCCTTATATATGAAACATTTCTATCAAATAAAACAGAACTGCAATGGATCCAATATGTCATTGCGAACAGAGTAAGAGATGCAACATAGAGGCAGGTAAACGCAACAAAGTGTCCACATCAGGTGGCATTCCACGCATGTGCTTCTACCATTAATGGATGTGTAAAGAGAACTGGATACAGGGTTGGAGGCAGGACACTGTTCAACCCTATAACAGTTGCTCAGTGGCGAAGCTAAAATGGCCTGAGCCATGGCGAGAGCTCAAGTTTCCGTATCTGGGCACTTGGGTTGACCTTAAGCCGCATCCAATCCACAGTGTCGGATGAGTCTTTCCCAATGTTAGCCAATGGAAACAATTATTTTTGGGCCCAATCACCTCACAGACTGACATGAAAGTTGTAGTAGCAATGTTTGGCCACTTCGAAAATGTGCTTCAATGTCCAGCTCACTTCCTAGGGGCTTGGCTTTTACCAATCCACACTTTACATTACGTTGTTTGACAGGACTTCAAAGCCATTTGGCTATCTATTGTTTCCATCAAAGAAAAATTATGTTGGTAACGGCAGATCACCTCACATAACTGAACAAACATTTCGTTGTTTTTTCTAGTATTGTTGCAGTTTTTGGTTCTTGTGTTTGTTTGTTGTTTTCTCTAACTGTATCATATCCGTTTTACTTCCTGTGTTTTCCCTTTTGTTCCATTGCTGTCCTTCACCTGTTCTCCATCAGACCTGCAAGCCACTGACCTCATCAGTTTCAGCTTGTATCTGAGTCCCGGTTCTCTGTTAGGTTGCCTTACCTTGTCTGGATCAAGCCTTAAATAAAAGGTATTTTCTGTTAAGTGCTCCTTTGTCCCGCATTTGGGTCTACATTGTACGACTAACCCCTGACAAACCAGCCATAAGCATGTCGGCCACCAGCTAAACTGGACGGTAATGGAATAGTTGCATGTGCAGTGGTTGCACTTGCCAAGTGTACAGCACCTATTTTTGCTTTCCTAACATTGTCCCATTTTCTTTCAGACTAACGGGTGACGGCTAATACATATCTTTAAATGTATTTTTTGTATAATTGATTTGTCTTATTCTCTGAGCCAGCAGCACTCACGTCACATTAACCTGATTTGTTAGAACATGTATTACTAAAAACATGGGGAACCTGGATTTTTATGTGGATGTTGAAGGAATTTTACGTTTTATGGAGTCAGAAAAAAGATCAGAAAAAATGTTGGACTCTACTATGTCAACAACATTAAACCATAGTGTTTACTTACTTACTTACTTGTTTATTTATTTAGAGGACAGTGCACATTAATCCACATTGCTGTAAATGAGCCAGTATTAGCCAGCAGGCTAATTTTCAAATTTTTGGCAAACTCCAGATATGTTTGCCAAAAATAATTATCTTAGTTTTAAAAATAAACTGGAGATATTTCATGGTAACAGAACAACAGAAAAGTGCAGACTCACAATCCAAGCTGAAGAACCAATTCAATTCATCCTCATTTTTTATTGCTACACGCTTTAGTGGTGGTGATTTATAGGACTCAGGAGCTCATCAACGTGATGATGAATGTGGAGTTTTGACAGCGTATCCAGTCAGTAGCAAACACTTCATCACTTCATCACTGACACCATGATTACTGCTTCGGTCTCCCTGTAACTGCTATGCTTTGACAAAGCACTTGTTGCATTTTTAAGTCCTTTTAGGATTCTGTGAAGCCATATGTTTGCTGTTGGGGTTATGTTTGTGTGTATGGTATAGCCATGGGTTTCCATGACTCCGTGACTGTGTGTTATATTGTGAGTGAGGTGAAAAATGTTTCTCGCCAAGTGGACCATTTATCAAGCCCGGCTGCCTTCTCAGTTAATGAAGTCAGGGAGCCTCAGAGCACACAGATCACCCCTCTGCCGCCAAAATGGACAAACAGGAAAAGCATGAGCTATCACACTGCTCTGCTAAAAAAACACATCACCCTTCCCCAACAACCAAAGAGACTTGCATGATTTAAAAGTGATGAAGCAGCTGTGGCACCATTGACTGTACAGCATATTATGGTGTATTCTTTTAAGTGGAGTTTCATTCCTTATTCTTATTTTATATTGTTAAACGATAATCGCCTTGTTTTCATGGCTGATACGGGATAGAATAATTTAACATTGTTCTAGTTTCAGGGAAAGGGTTACGTAGGTTAAGAAGCCCTCACACATACATACACACAAACACTTTGATGATCCTTAGCTTATCAGACTGCCAAAGAATGAGCGATGATGCCATTTCTTGCTCTCCAGAGTTTGCTGAGAAATACACAGGTGTGATCCCTTAGGACAAAGAAAAACCGAAAATACGGATAATCTAGAAATGTGTGCAATTTTATCATTATAGAGTCTGTAAGAAACAAGTATTTTCTGAGGGATTCCTTTGGTTTTCAAACAGTACAGTTTACTTGAAATGGCCAAACGAGATAAATGCTAGCAAAGATGTGTCACAAATCCGATCAGAGTCAGGGGGCACAAAGTGGTGATAGTGTGGAAAATTGCCATCTTCTAGAGACCTCTGTAAAAAATGCTGGTTGAAAGAGAGAGGCCAGATGGCATTTGGAAACTATCTCTCATTTAGAGAGTAATGGGTGACACCGTGCTACAGTACGCAGTCAGAAAATGGAATGTCTTAAACATTCAGGCACATTTCTTCAACATTACTTCTTCATTATAATTTCTTAAAGGAATCATACTTCATGTTTAAAAAAAGAGCATTTTTTTGTTCCTCAATGGCGCTGATTTCTTCCCACAAGGCACTAGTTTACATGCATGATCAAAATATATCAGAGGAAAAGATAATTACTGCTGTTTCCCAGTAGAAGACAATAACTCTGATTAGTTGTGCTCTGCTCTTAGACATTAATATGTCATGATGTTACTATCTAAATGGTCTTTTGTGGAGTGGTTATTATTGGATAGATGCAGGTTGTTCCCGCCCTCTCCATTTCCTGTTGCATCTTGTGAGGATTCTACTTGCAATCCGCAGCAAGTGTGAAATGCCATATATCTATTATTAGACTGAACTGACTTCTTAGGGTGGGAAGGGCTGTCAGCTACAGGGCAAGGCCATAAAAACAGCCAATTTGATGTCGACACCAAATTTAGAGTTTTAGGATGAGGTCTTGGGGGCTCGTGGCCAGAGGCAGAGAGAAGTTTCCTTTTTTTTTCTTTGTGCTTTCTCTCGCCTCGTGATTCTGTTCCTCTTTCCAAGTAACTTTCCAGTACTACCGAGAAAGAAATTACAATTATGGGAAAACTCTACAGGTCAAAAGCGTAAAACGATTGAACTAGTATCACTATAAAACATTTCTAGTTGATTACTGACATTATTAATCCGTGTATCTACCGTCCATTTGTTTTTCTTTATTACACAAGTAAGCGGAAGAGCGTCTGAGAGGCCTTTTTGCTTTTTACCTTACTAAATGGTCTAATGGTCATTGGAGCGAGGGGCGGGGCGAAACTCACGGAAGTGATTTCAAAACAAAAGCACTCGTTTGCTTGGAACGGTGATAATATTATAAACAAGGTGAATTTAGCGATCACAACGAAAACACCCAAGACACATTTTGAGCCCAGAAAACGAATGTTATTACGGGCTGTAAATATAATAAGCCTATGTCTAAAATGGACCACATTGTAAGGAGATTTAAACTACAGCGATTCTGCGGTCAACTCAGCCGTCTCTCGAGTTTGTTTTTTCAAATCAGCAGCTCTTCATTTTTTTTCCTGCTATATTCAATGAGTGATACAAATATTATTTACCACAAGTTCTTAATAAAACTGACACTCTTGGACTCAGTACTAGTTTGACTCCTACCCAGAAATAAAATGAAGTACTTTTACTGTGTACTTTGTGAGTAATCCTCTGTCAGAGTCCCCTCCATAGTACATAATGCATGTTTTTCTGCTATCTTTGATGAGTGATAAAAACACAATTTTACCATTAGTTCTTAATCAAATTGATAATGTTTGATTTTGTATTAGTTAGCCTACTAATAACAATAGATTGAAGTACTTTTACTGTGTATTTTTTGAGAAATAACTCTGTCAAAGTCCCCTGCTGAGAACAAAATCAAGCCACTTCTGCTAAGTTTGATGAGGGAATTATTTGTTGTTGCCATTAGTTCTTCGTGAGATTGATCCTGTTGGACTCAGTACTAGTGAAACTATACCCCCACAAGTACTATGAAGTATACTGTGTACCTTTCCAGTAATCCTCTGTCAATGTCCCCTCCTGAGTACAATAATGCATGTTTTTCTTTTAATAAGCATTAAAAAACATTTATTTTTATTTTAAGAGGATATGGTAGACATGATATCAGCACTACTTCCAGTCAGTACTCCGGCAGCAGCATTTTTACACCTTGGAAAATCTTTAGAGTCTGGCCTGTATAGTTGGTCACAAATATCCTTCAGCAAAGTGACACACTCTGTCACATGGTTGCCCTCTTATGATGCTGCTGTCTTTTAATATATAATTTCTCAGCCGCTAGTTCGTTGCTCGCAGATTCTTCAGTCTCATCAGCCTCATCCTTCCATCAGTCCCAGTCAACGCCTCAAGCACACTTCCAGTCTCTGACTCCATATGATATTGTCCTGATGCTGTATACAAGGGTGATGCCCCATGATCACAAAATGACCCCTCTAGAGTCTGAGTGCCAAGGACCTCATATTATGTCTGTCATTAATGTTATATCACCCATTATAACAATTTTCTTTCCTTTTTTCTCTTCTCTTAACTTTAACTGTAAAGTCCTTTTCCTGCACCATTTTAAGGCTTCAAAACAGGCATTTTTACTGTATGTGTTTGGAGAAATTACACAATCAATGGCCCACAATTGTACTTTATAAACTATGAATCTTGTGGTGCTTGAAAAACTACACACTGGCTAAGCCGGCCAGGATATATATATATATATATGCCCAGTGTTTCCCACAGAATTTGATTTTATTAGTGGGGGCACCACCCCCCGGCAAGGAAAGCCAAAGTCCCCTTAACCCAGTGGTTCCCAAACTTTTTCAGTCGGGCCCCCCAACCCGGTTCCCATCTATATTGGTAGGATTAATTGTATATTGTTGTAAAAACGTTACATTTTCTCTGCTAATAATAAGAAGATACAAAGATCCAACTATCATTTTAATATGGATTACACATGAACAAAAGTGCTTGTAGATACTGTGAATTAATTTAGCCTAATTTAAACTAGTAGGCCTTCTTCCCTGAGTAGTAGATTTTTAAATTCAAATTTCTTTAAGGAAAATATATTAATGAACTACTATTTCTACTGCAGGTTGCAAACGATCACATCACTTTACCATTCCTATTCCACACATAGCCTATCAATGACTTGTGTGTGCTTGCTTTCCCTTGCAGATCTTCTCAAACCGGCACTGTTGTTTTGAGACTGCCACTCTCAGTTCATTCTCAATGTTGAGCTTTGATCTGTATTTCGTTTTGATGGCAGCAACAGCAGAAAAGCCTATCTCACACAAGTAGGATGTTGCAAAAGGCAGCATTATGCCCACAGCTCTCTGACCAATGAGATATTTTCGAGCAGTGTTTGTTTACAATTTAATAATAATAATAATACATTTGATTTATATAGCGCACTTTAAAAACAACGTCATCTCAAGGTGCTTCACAAAGCTAAAAGGAGAAAATAATAAAAAAAAAAAATTAAAATAAAATAAAAATCTTCCCGCGCCCCCCCTGCAATACCTCCGCGACCCACCAGGGGTCGCGCCCCACAGTTTGAAAACCACTGCCTTAACCTATTCGGGTGGCCCACGCATCCACCCCCCTTCAAATAAGAAAATACATGCGAGTTCATGGCTACTGTAGACAACGTTCTTGTCGCTCTGTGTTGCGTTCTTAATGAGTGAGACACACCGGAGTTGAGGATCTGTGGGGTTTATTCTCCCAAAAATATAATTTACAATTTAGGCATTTAGCAGACGCCTTATTCCAAAGCGACTACCATGACCAATTACAGGGACATTCTCCCTGGAGTAACTGAGGGCTAAGTGCCTTACTCAAGGGCACACAAGTAGTGGTGTTCCAGGCGGGATTTGAACTCGCAACCTTCCGATCATCAGCCTACCTCACTATCCATTAGACCACCAAAAAAAAAAATAATTGAAAAAAAGAAATCTATTATAATCTTTTCTTTTTTTTTATGAGATGCATTTGTGGCGGACGATATTTAATTGTGGCGGCCCGCCACAAATAAATCAATGTATGGGAAACACTGATGCCTTTTTTGGACCCCTTTTTTGCAATATTTATTCAAATGTCACTAGTTATTTAAACAAACCACTATCTGAGGATAATACAAGCAACCATAAAACGCCCTTTATCTAGAGAGCCATTGAAGCCCATGAAGAATTTATCCTTCCACAAATCTTTTCATCTGCTGTATTAATAAAGTTGCCACGTGTTTTCAAATTTAAGTTAAGGCACTATCTGTGCAGAACATTACAAATATTCTTCATTTGCAGTATTTTATTTTAAAAGTGTTCAGAAAGACTGCATCAATGATATTCTATATATATATATATATATATATATATATTATATCAATATTGTTATTAACTTCAACCAAAGTCAATTTAAATAGCGGGCAAAAATTGGTTAATTGCCATGGATGTGGTGTTTGATATAGTTTACGTTCAATTTCAACTATTTTAGGCAGAAAAACGTATATAGACTAATAGTAAGGGAAATATATGAAAATCTGCAAACTAAATCCTTACCAATCAATTTCTTCACTAATGTGTTTGTAAAGGTGTGTAGTAAGATGTATTAAAAAGTTGAAGTTCAAATCCTGTATGTTTTTTCGTAACAACTGCTCAAAGTTGAGGTACCGAATACCGATTTTCGAAAAATCTAAAATGATCTGCTGTCGTCTGGGGATCTGGCAAAGATGGTGCCGGAGAGGTGACTTTGATCCAACCCATTGAATGGAAAGGAGTGTTTCCCTGAATAGAGACAATGTTTAAATCTATATTGTCTCCGACAAACTGAGTGAATACATTGGTTGTTTCCCCAACCTCCATGGCCTCCATGACCACCCGATTGTCATGGCTAGTTTCACTTCCACTGGCTGTCATAAATGATAGATCCTCAAGTGCAGAGTCAACCGCAACCTCATCATCGATCTGCTCATCAGTTTCTTCCACAATGGTATAAAGAGTATCAGAAGTATCTTGGATGCCATCTCCATTCCTGTCATTAAGGAAGCAGTATTTGTAGTTTTGTGTCTCGGA
Organism: Dissostichus eleginoides; assembly: GCA_031216635.1. Taxonomy (NCBI): domain Eukaryota; kingdom Metazoa; phylum Chordata; class Actinopteri; order Perciformes; family Nototheniidae; genus Dissostichus; species Dissostichus eleginoides. The sequence goes on from CM062272.1 coordinate 27,978,188, forward strand.
ATATGACTCTGTGTATCCAAGCTGGTGTAACTTGTTCAGCATCCATTTTGACCCAAATCTATGATCAAGTTGTATGGCAAGCCCCATCTGGTATGTCAAAACTCCTGATCGAGGCCGACAGGCCTTTATGAAGTTCTGCCCCCAAATGGCTACTCTTTCGTCGGTCTTCACTATTGGCCTCAGGAACATCTGAAGACTCTCAGGAACAAGAGCCAGCTGACTCTGGATGTCAGTCATACTGTGTGCTGTGGGGTATGACTTTGGGTCTAGATCGACCATGGCGATGTCGTTGCATACGAACTTTAGTGCAGTCTTTATGATCCGAGTCTTCTCATCTCCATGCTCAAGATTAGCATGATGCTCTCGCAGAATGTTGTCTGTGTCATCTTTGAGGCAGAGCACATCTGCCCTTCTCTCCTGTGATGTGAAATACAAGGTGTCATGGAATTTATCTTGGAGTTTCTTCTTTAGCCAATACTTTGAATAAGAGAGGCTCTTATCTGGTGACGGATCAAACTGCTGTAGCTTTTCGTGGACTTGGTCAAGAGTCATCACCCCATGCTCGAGTTCTGAGTCTAACCAATCACAGAATTCAACAAAAACAGCCTCGTTCCTCATCAATTTTCTTTTGTCCTCTCTTCCTTTGTCCTCTATCTTCAGTCTTGGAGTAATGGCCACCTGTCTCAAAAAGAGTTTTGCAGCGCAAATGGTACAGGGTTTCTTCTGCCACAAGGTCATTGATCCCTTCCAGACGTCCAACAACTTCAGTGCCCCAGTCATCCCCGCGACTCTGTGCTGTCTTCCGCAAGCTTGCCTTCAGTCTATCTGCAGTCAAATTATCTGGCACTCTGTATCTCTTTCTAGCTTCCTCTGGACGAGTTTTGTAGATCTGTGCAGGTTGGTTGCAAAGAATGCATACATTCTTGTACAGAAGCTGAACGGACCGTGAACTTGTAGAACTGCATGCAGAAGCTGCACTGAAGTCAGAGCAAGTGCGTCTTCTCTTCTTCTTAGCTGCCTCTTTCTCTGCCTTTAATGTTTGGCCTGAGTTCTTGGTGACTTCAAGAAACCTATTGTATAAATCATCTTTACACTTTTTGTGGTACCTGAGTCTTCCTATGTTCTGAGCCTCCTTCAAACGCTCCAAAATCTTAGCATTTTCAACTACTTGTGCTTGTTCCAAAAAAGTAGGGTAGCCTTTAGGAGTTGGTTGTATCAGCCTCTGAGCTGGTGTCTCCGGGCTTTCACAGATGAAACAATTTAGCAAAGGTGGAGTCCAGTCTTCATCCATACTGCTAGACTAATATGTCCTACAAAGTAGAATAAACATTGTATTATTCAGTCATAATATCATTATTTTGTGACATTAAAGACAATCTCATGTACAGTAGATGATTAACATTGTAATAGATATTATTGCAAAGGAAAATAAAAGATCTGCTTCACAGTAACGTTAAACACAAAAGATCCTGTCAGAGACAATACACCACTGTAACCTAATGGGCCAGAAAGCTAGCATTCAAGAAAATAAAATGATCATAAGATTCAGTTTGAGGTGTGTAATACATCATGGTAGTTGCCTAGTTGGATACAATCATGGAGTAATACATCATGGATTTAACGTTAGCTAGCTAACCATGTTGCTGCGCCTACTGTTACACAGCTAACAAGTAAGCAAAGTTGACAACTAATCATGGAGTAATACATCATGGATTTAACGTTAGCTAGCTAACCATGTTATTGCGCCTACTGTTACACAGCTAACAAGTAAGAAAAGTTGAAAACTTGTACAGTATGTTACATTTCATTACCAACATGAAATATTTCAAGTTAAAAATGTAGATAATACTTACATATCAGGCGTAAAAAGCAGTCGGTCCATGATCAAATGAAGGTTGAAAATGGCTTCAGCATGTTAACTCTAAACATCCTCACTCTGAATGCCAACCAACTAGCAGCTACCACTAAACAATAATAAGTCCTAAAAGGGCAAATAGTAAAATAATCAAACAATTTTTATGCTAGCAGTGGAAAGGCATTATGGGGGGGGGGGGGGGGGCAAGCGGGAAAGGTGGGCGTGGCCGTTTTTCCACAAAGGAATGATTTTAGTGAAAAATAAATGATTGCAATCAACTCAGAATCATGAAAAACCCCTAGTTTGACCCCTCACAAGTTACCCAAGGCCAAACTGAACATTTTAGATTTTTCGAAAATCGGTATTCGGTACCTCAACTTTGAGCGGTTGTTACAAAAAAACATACAGGATTTGAACTTCAACTTTTTAATACATCTTACTACACACCTTTACAAACACATTAGTGAAGAAATTGATTGGTAAGGATTTAGTTTGCAGATCGGTCAAATATCTGATAAAATGCCCTTACTATAAACCTTTTTTAATAATTTACTATAATTTAGAAAGGTTTTTGTGAGAAATCATTTCAAAAGTAAACTTTTTTTTCTTTTGTATTTAAATTTGAAATGTTTGCACACAACATTATTAATGTATACATTTTTATCAATTTTTTTAAATTATGAATCCATTTATTTTATTGTATCTCCTTGAGGCTGGGGAAGATATCCAGCATGTAGTTCAACATGCAAATGTTGTAATACAAGTAAGTATATAAGCATAACATGGACAAGTAAATACAATACGTTTAATAGGAGGATGTGGATTTATTTTTCTCTCACCTTGTAATTACACAATCAAACAATCTATAATTTAGCTCTGGCCTTCACTCACAAAAAAACATTTTGTTGAATTGGACACATTTTTCGAAGCTCTATTGACTGACATGCAATGACTGGGAGTGATGGAAGAATCTGAGAGGAATGAACTAGGAGCAGAGAAATAGTCCTATTTAAAAGACAGCAGCTTCATAAGAGGCCAACAAGAGTCACAAGGGTTTGTCACTGTGAAGCTGACAAATGAGCGGCCCGACCAAAGTAAGGAGGCAGAGGCAGAACGTCCAAATACAACCCGGTGTGGGCATTTATTAATCATTGGCACATGAATAACAGTCGTATTAACAGCATCAATCATCCATATGACTGTCTCCAGCACTATCCCCCCCTCAATGAGCCTAACACGCCACCTTTTATAGGCCCAATAATTGGACTGTGCCATCAAAAGGGGTGGTATGTGCAAAGATGGTTAGCTCAGATAATGAAACCAGTTAAATAAAACTAAACATTACTTGAAAATAACAAACATCCATTAATTCAATTATACCTAATTAATGTATGAAAGGAAAAATATTACAAACAAACAACATCAACTCTTTATGGTGACGGACCCTGGGAACGGAGACGGGAGAACAGGTGGAGGTGAGTGTTATGGTGTTTGTCACTGTCACTACCCGATCTGCATCCCTGCCCGATATGCATTGCGCATGTGCGAGATGGTCCGCCATATTGGACAACTCCGTACGGCAACCCAAATAGGACACTTGACGTCTAGACGGCTGACCAATATGCATTGCGCATGCGCGAGTTTTAAACTTAAACGGATGCACGATTTGCATTGCATCTGACAGAATGAAGACTTTTGTATTTTACAACTACTTGAGAGAATACATGTCTAAAGGTGATTACTGATCTAATAACAGAGATTTGTTCTTGAATCAATGGAAAATCTTTTATGTAAATTTATTTAATTTGAAATAAAATGAAACATTCACAGTTAATGTAATTAGATATACATTATTAATGCCATACATCTTTGCATGCATTCAAAGTAAATATGTATTCAGTATGATAGCTGTCTAACAGAAGTTAAATCCATTTCTCACTTATTCTGACAATGTACTTAACCCCAAATAAAAGAACCCAATAAAAAGAGTTGTTAAATAATAGTGAAGTCACGTTGTTATAACAATAACTCACGTTGTAATAACAATAACTCATCTCTCTCGGTTTTTTGAGGGTTTTTTTGTGCTTTGCCAAACGCCACTGTGTCAAGTGTCCTATTTGGGTTGCCGTACGGAGTTGTCCAATAGGGCAGACCATCTCGCACATGCGCAATGCAGATCGGGCAGGAATGCAGATCGGGTAGTGACAGTGTTAACTACTGCAGGGATGATATGACAAATATATAACAGAAATGTATATTGCTTAGTCTAAACAGCTTATAAATTACTAGAATCGCTAATCACAATTTGTCCGCCCATAGGTTGGCGTGCCAATCCAGCCCCCCCAACACCAAGGACCAATATGTGTTTCTCATACTGACGTCAACAATTCAATAAACGGGTTTGAACGCCAGACAAGTTCTTGTCATCTTTTATAAATCAAATGCTTCCTTTGAAATGTTTTAACGTGGAACAAATGAATATGCTTCGCCAATAGTGAAGCTATATAATACGTAACGGAGACCGTGATCTACGGCCCCAGAGATCACCTCCGTTACAGTCACTTTGCTGAAGGATAGTTGTGACCAGCTATCCAGGCCAGTCTCTAAAGACTTTCCCAGGGGTAAAAATGCTGCTGCTGGAGTACTGACTGGAAGTATTGCTGATATCATGTCTACCATATCCTCTTAAAATACTTTGTCCAACAATATAAGTCTCATGAAGAAAGGTGTTTTAACGCTTATTCAAAATAGCAAAGGAACATGCATTCTTGTACTCAGGAGGGGACATTGACAGAGGATTACTCAAAAAGTACACAGTAAAAGTACTTCATAGTACTTGTGGGAGTTGTTTCACTAGTACTGAGTCCAACAGTGTCAATCTCAAGAAGAACTAATGGCAGAAAAAATAATGACAAACTCGAGAGACGGCTGAGTTGACCGCAGTGCAGAATCGCTGCATAGTTTAAATCTCCTAACAATGTTGTCCATTTTAGACATAGGCTTATTATATTTATAGTCCGTAATAACATTCATTTTCTGGGCTCAATAAGTGTCTGGGCCGTTTTCGTTGTGATCGCTGAATTCACCTTGTTTATAATATGATCACAGTTCCAAGCACACGAGTGCTTTTGTTTTGAAATCACTTCCGTGAGTTTCGCCCCGCCCCTCGCTCCAATGACCATTAGACCATTTAGTAAGGTAAAAAGCAAAAAGGCCTCTCAGACGCTCTTCCGTTTACTTGTTAAATAAAGAAAGACAAATGGACGGTAGATACACGGATTATTATTGTATCTCGGTTTTACACATTTTCGGAAATGATATGTTTAAATATGCAAAATAGATGTTAACATTAAATGTGCTATTCCTTACATTTCACAAACAAGATTCTTAACACTGTATAAAACAGTGTTTCATTTTAAGGTTTTTACAGGGGGCTTTTGGTGTCACTCCATAAATCATAAACTACTGTCAACAGTCATAAAACAATAAAACATTTTATATAAATGAGGCTATGAATGATATATGACCCCTTACTAAAATGGTGATGTCTGGTTCAGTGTAAGAAAATACTATGTTTTTTTTCTTCTTTTTTCTTTCTTATCTCTAGTCTGAAATAGCCCTAACTTTTCACAATTAACCAGCACAGGAAATAAAAAATGTTCGCCTTTACATGAAAAAAAGCAAAAAAAAACTTAAAATACCACCACCGTATCTTGGTTACCCAATTGGGAAAAAATACTTCAAATGAGGTCTCCTGTGGATTGTTGCTTTGCTGGGAGTGCAGCACATCTCTAGCTGTCCGGCAGCCTCGGGCTGCTTCCGCCAAGACTATTCCAATGTAGAGGGGGAGGGAGCAAAGATAAGAAAGGCCCGAAAAAACTCAGGATAAATTCTTCATACGCCTTGTTGCACCCAGGCACTTCCCTTTAACCCCAAAGGCGCATCTGCTTGAGCACGTCCACTGAACTAAATAGACGTATAAACACCTCAGATTGTGTCTATGCTGTAGACAATGACCACCAGCAGTAATAAAACCCCGCTCTAACTCGTCTCTCTCTTCTCATGGTGTCGCCAAACTGTCAGCAGAGAGACATGTTTTCTCTGAGTCATGTATCCGCACTAACATAGAAGGCCATTCATCTGCTCAGAGCAGGAAGAGCATCAGTCAGGCTCTCATGAGGTGAGGCAGCGGGAGGCATTTCCCACTTGACCATGAGAGGAAGCCATAGTAAATTCCACTTTCAAGACAGACAGGTAGTCATTTTTAGCCAGTCTTCAAAAGGGCAGATCTCTATGTGGACATGAAATCTGAAGTCCTGGTCAGCCTCATGTAAAACCTAAAAAAATTTGCCTTGACACTTTTTCGCCTGGAGTTTTACGACTTGCTGTCCCGCTGTGAGAATATGTCAGTTTTGGCTATATTTGACCCGACTGGACTTTAAGGGAAGTTTGTGCAACAGAACCAATTAAATGCATGGAAGTTATCTAGGATCAGTGAAGTTATTAATTAAACAGAGCAACAGAGCAGAACCGGAGCAGTAGCTCTGTCACAGGATATACTTAATGCAAAAATTCTCTAAAACTTGGTCGGACTTAATAAAGTTTTGACTTAATCAAATCATTTGTGTGCGTAAAAAACTTTAATTTGTGCACCGGACTGAAACACTAAAACACTTAATTTGGCATGAATCATGGGCTTTGGTTTCTTTATTTCTTCTCATTTTCTATCCCCTATCTTATTATAAGCAGCCAGATTGTTCTTTTTATAAGAAGCCCTGAGAGAGGTTAGGAAAAAAAGAGATACATTTTCTAAAACTGAGCTTGAATAAATCTGCAGTGTTTATGATTTAAGAAAAGAGGTTATATCTCACACAGGCTCCGCCCTCTACTGGACTCTATGGGTACTACTCTCATCAATGATACGCGAGCGTTCACACACTGAAGTTGTATAAACGTAGGCGGCCAATCAGGGCGAGCCTACCTGAATGCGCGTGCAGGCACACAGTATTTAAAGCGGCTATACGCCTCCTGACTGTCATCCTTTTCTCTTCAGCGAGCAGGACAACACCTGACAGAGAAAAGTAAAACGTTTGAAAGAAGAAAAAATAAGTTGTCATACCTTCATGGAGTCGCCACTTCTAGAGACCCGGGCCTGTCCTTCGTGCCCTGGCTTAATAGCGGGCGCCGATCCCCACCACCTCTGCTTTGAGTGTTTGGGGGACCAGGATATGGCCGAGGCGGTGCCATTCACGTTCGCCATTCCAGCGGGGCGGATGGCTCCGTTTGCCGGGGAGGAGGATGACGAGGACTTCTCGTTGTCCGGCGCCCATGGAAGTCCACCACTCAGGGTGCAGGGCCGCACGGACACAGCGTGTCCCGGCGTGTCCCCCCTTGATGAGAGCCTGGCAGCCCATCTGCTTCCACAGGCAGCAGGCTGAGCGGAGAACCTCTGCCCCGCTGCCGCGTGACAGGGCGGCTGCAAATAAAACGGGTGTGTTGGGCGTCTCGCTGATTGCTCTTCTGCAAGATGCCCCCACCTCACCGGATCAGAGCGATTATTTGGCCGCAGCATCGGCCAAATGAATATCCTGGTCCACGGTGTGGGCGCCGCTGCTTGCCGTGTGATGTCCCTGGCCACAGTGGGATCACGCCGCGTGCCATTTTCCAAAAAAAGACCGTGATGATCTCCTGGGAGCCCCCGTGTCTACGGAAGGGCTCTTTGGATCGATTTCCTCGGTCACGTGGATGATGAGAAGTCGCAGCTTGGCCGTATAGTGCTTCACACACTGTCCCAGGTGGGCGCGCACGTGAGTGGAATAAACCGCAGATAGTGCTGTCAAAGCACTGTGCGGGTTCAGAGATGCTATAGCCGGCGTGTTGTTGTCAGAAAACACACCGCGCCTGGTATAATAGCTCCGATTAATGCATTTCACCATTAATGTGAAACACAGCGTTAATACGAAGGCGCGCGGCCCCGTGAGAGCTGGCCGCGGTGCGTTCAAGGACCTCCGCAGAAAATCTGCCCTTTTAATGTCGGTTCCCCATAAGACAATCTTCCTTTCATGGAAGGTTTGGCGGAGGAGAGGGCCACCAGAGAGTACCACAGCTTCTTAGCTGCAGCTCCACAGCTCCTTGCATGTCCCCTAAAACACAGTTTTATGGGGAATGGAAGCTCAGCTGTGTACTGACAGAATGGATGGACAGGATACAGCGACTGGGTTACTCACTCCAGTTCTGCAGCGTCCCTCCTCCATTCAGGGGTTTAAGAGAGGCAAATCTATCATCCCAGGAGGAGGTTTCCTTTCAACAGAAATTAATTAATTTCGTAATTAATTACGTAATTTCCACTGGGGACATGTCCCCCCCACTTTTTGAAATCCCGTTTGTGTCCCTCCACTTTACAAATATGTTTATTATTATTTTTTAACGCAAGCCGTCATCGCCACGGAGGAGCACACAGCCTGAGAGAGCGCGAGAGAGAGAGAGAGAGAGACAGAGAGAGACAGAGAGAAAAAAAAAAAAACACCTTTATCCATTTAATATAGATAAAGTAAGAAGTCATTCCAATGTCCCCCAAATAAAGCAGGTTAAAATAATTAAATTGCATACATTTTCTTTTAGTAAACACTGAAAACGGGTCCCACAGACCCAAACAGCACACAAAGGTTAAAGGAAAGCATATAATAATGTTAAAATATGCTAAATATATACACTGCAAAAAACAAAAAAAAGAGGAGTAAAAGTAGCCCCCGACTTGTTTTATTTTTTGAATCAAATCAAATCAAGTTTTATTTATATGGCACATTTTTAAACGATTTTTGGTCGAGCCAAAGTGCTGTACATATAATAAAAAGTACCCTACAGTAAAGACACTTTACAGCAAATACAACAGCACAGTTTGTGCAGAATATCAGTATGAAAATACGACACCCTCTGTCCTTAGACCCTCACATCGTACAAGGAAAAACTTCCAGAGAAAAACCCACAGTTTAAAGGGAAAAATGGGTGAAACCTCAGGGAGAGCAACAGAGGAGGGATCCCTCTCCCAGGACAGACAGACGTGCAATAGATGCCGTGGGTAAATCGAAGAGATAATACATTTTACAGCGTAGGTAGACCGAATGTTGAAAGTAGCCCTCATCCTAAAAAAGGTTGGTGACCCCTGTTCTAGAGGTTAAAGATGGTACTGAAAGCTACAGCTTGGCCTAAACATTGTAATATATGTACTGTAAAGCAGAAAGAAAGACATGACATGAATATTACATACTAAAATAGTTTATAGAAAAATAAAAACTCGCCCAGGATAAAACATAAATGCTTTGTCCTATTTAGAACATGGGGTAATGTAGGACATCAGCATCTTGTGGCAAAATAAATTATTACAACAACAAACACTCGATAGTGACAAAAATTCACCCACCCAAACTTTTTTTCCCAATCAGCTTTAAAAGATGAAAAAAAAGGAATCTTATAAATCTAGTTTTTTCCCCAACGGGATTCCATACAGTACCTTCCTCAATTACTGGTGCAAAATATAGGTGTAATAACTAAAAGTTATTTTTGTTCTCCTGCAGACTTTTAATATCTTTTACATGAATATATCTAACCCTGTGTGATCCAAGACACTCAGCCCTGCCTTTGACAGCAGAGAACATTCCGATTACCTCAAAGAAGTGAGGCAGGTCCCAAGAGGACTTAAAAAGCAAAGGATGTTGAAGTTGAAAGGGTATAACTGCTAGAGATTGCTTGCAAATGAAGATAAAAGTTAAAATGATAGCCATTAATGTGTGATGCCTTGCCCTTTGGGATGGTATTAAAGACAGATACAAAGTAGCAGTACATTTTTAGACTTATCAAAGATAGCTGGAAGCTCTCCTAAAGTGATCACGTATTTAACCGATGAAAGACAAAGATGTTTTCCGCATATCTTTGCTAGACAGTTATAAGGTAGTTCAGCATTTCAATGCTGAAGGCAAGTTTGAATGATGCATTTGTTACTCGAAACCAGTGAGTGTAATAACAGCTTGTCATTTCAAGACAAAAAGGCTTTTTAATGCCCCAAAAGTCCTTTGTTTATCCTTTCAAATTTTTCCAGTCTTATTCCAAATCCAATTCAGATACACTTGTACAATACATGTTTGAACCAATGTAGAACACTGTTTTCTGTGCAGAATCTTCACTGTTGTTGAACAAATCAGTAATTGTGAATCAGAGCTCCCCTCGCTGGTGGCTGACAGTGCCGACATTCAAATGTCAACCCCAGGAGGTCACACAGCGTGCACAGCGCAAACTGAAAGTTTCTCTGTGTACATGAACTGAACTTTCAGGTGCATCCAGGACACTGCTGCTCATAACGCTAGAAGTTATTGCATTGCTCCTGAGTGACCTCAGTTGAGCCTTTCAATATATGAAGCAGGTCAGACAATTGCTGGATTAAAGAGTTTCATCAGTTCAGGATAAAACTACAATAATAAGTAATAAACATGTTCTCTGGCCACAAAAAAAAGGTTAAATCAAAGAATTCCTGACATTTAAAAATAGACTTTGTTAAAACTGATAAATCACCCCAAGGATGTGTGCTCAGCCCCCTTCTCTTCACTCTGCTGACCCACGACTGCAAACCCAACTTCAGCTCCAACCACATCATGAAGTTTGCAGACGACACTACTGTGGTGGGTCTCATCAGTAACAACGATGAGACTAACTACAGGAAGGAAGTGAACCAGCTGGCCCTGTGGTGCCAAAATAACAACCTCTTCCTCAACCTGGAGAAAACAAAGGAGATAGTTGTTGACTTCAGGAGAACCCACGACCGACCTCCTCTCCCCCTGACCATCAACGGCGCTGCTGTGGAGCAGGTGACCAGCACCAAATTCCTTGGTGTGACCATCACTGATGACCTCAACTGGAAAAACAACACCGCCGCACTAGCGAAGAAAGCCCAGCAGCGCCTGTACTTCATCCGGAAGCTCAAGCGAGCCGGAGCATCACCCCCCATCATGCTGTCTTTTTACCGAGGCGCCACTGAGAGCATCCTCAGCAGCTGTATCACGCTGTGGTTTGGAAGCTGCACCGCTCCAACCGCAAGAGCCTGCAGCGCATTGTGAACTCTGCCCAGAGGAACATCGGTGCCTCACTCCCATCACTACAGGACATATATAACACCCGCCTCACCCGCAAAGCATTCAGCATTGTGGGTGACTCCACCCACCCCTCCCTCTTCAGCCTCCTGCCTTCAGGGAGAAGGTTCCGCAGCCTCGGCTCGAGAACCAACAGGCTGGGGAACAGCTTCCTCCACCAGGCGGTCAGGATGCTGAACTCTCTCCCCTCCCTCCCTCCCTCTCTGACATCTCTCCCCTGAACTCTCCACCCTGCCTCCCACCTTTCCCCCCTGCCCCAAATGGTCCTGGACTTTAACCCCCCACACACACACACACACACACACACACACACACACAACCTTCCTTCATCCAGCACCAGTCACTTTCTGCCCATCTCCGCTGCACTGAAACTGTACTTTGAACATTTAAAATATATTATTAACATTTTAAATTGTATACCCCGTTTATCTAGGCCCTTTTTGTTTTGTTTTATGTATATATGTCACACTGTGGGACTGCGGGAAACGGTATCTCGAGATTTCTGGATGTATAACACATGTAGTGATTTTGACAATAAAGCTGACTTTGACTTTTGAATGATTTAGTGAGCTGGTGTTATTTTTTTCAAACCACAAACCGCATGTTGGCTATTTCAGCACCACACGCTGTCCACCTACTTATTGATCCACTATCAGCGTCAGTGCACCCCGCTGCCAGATTGTGCCTGTGCTGTGTGTCATTCACTCTCAACATGGATAAAAGTACAATAAGCATTCTTCAGGTGTAGGTAGATTCTCTATTCGGACATTATAGCCTATATGTGCGACTGTCGGTCCGATATTGTAAAAAAAAAAAACGAACCCGTTATCCTGATTTTTTTTTTTCTCCCTCTCTCTCCTTTTTTTTTTTTTTTCATGTCCCTTTAGGGGCTCCGTAGATTGTTTCTCCGAAAACTTAAAATCCAGAAGTACAATGACTGAAATTATTTATTAAATTATAATCTGTGACTAAATCTTTTAACATTTAATTTCAACTGCAAAAAGAAAACTATTTATGACAGCTTCCGCGTAAATCGTAGTTGTACTCAAAGGGGGACGACGCCTTTATGGGCACTCAATGAAACAAACCATTACTTTGATTAAAGCTATGTATTTCGTGTGTGTATGTAATGGAAATTTCTTGGAAACATTAAGGATAATTTCAATTCAAAACTTAATAAAATATTCAACATAAGTCTAGTCTTTATAGACATCTCAATGCCTAGGTGAACAGCCTCTGGCATGTTAGATCAACCCAACAAGGTACAAGTTGTACCTTGTTGTTTTCCAACCATTCGTCTGCAGCCTTAACTCTGTTGTGCTGGAAAACAGCAGGTGTTTAACATTACCTTCGTCCTTCATAAGCCCTAAAGCATCCACACAGCAGCACGAAGCCTGCCACTACAGACTTTATGGTTGGCATGGCGAATTTCCAACGCTCCAGTGTTCACCAAGCTTAGCATAGAGGTTATGTTTCCGGTTGGGTTGGTTTGTCTTTATGTCAACACAATGACCGAAAAACTACTTTCCTGATCTGCATGAAACTTAGTGGAAGATTGAAGCATGAGCCAAGGAAAAAACACATTTAATGGTCGAAGTTGATCGGGAACATGGGCAGATACAAACAATTTTTCTCTTTAATTACCATTGTGAGATAGGGAATTTTGCCTTGGTGGAGTTCTGCTCTCTCAGAGTGCCCTTTTAGTCCTGCTTATTTCTCTCACGACTTTCTGATGACAGCTATCAGAGATGTTGCTATTGCCTTTGCCATACACCCATGGAACACTGTACATCCTTTAGAGCTGCCACATGCCCCTTGACCATTATAAGAGATGGATAAAGGCACTTTGGTGCTAGGCACCATTTGGACGGCAATTAATGAAAACAAATACCAATGACCGAGCGTAAGAAGCATCTTCAATTATCATCCTGCCATATCCCTGAGCCCCCACCACATCCACAACTCCCTCTCTGTTTGCTACAGAAACCCTTTTAATTGTATCTATCATTTTCACTTTGACACTTGATTATTTGCTCATTTGGTTTTTCATTTACCAGAACTCCTTTTAGTTTGTTAGGCCAGTTTCACATTGGTGCAAGTGACAGCTTGCCTTTGATCAAGATGTTGATTATATTATGAATTTATAATTATACACTTCGAACATCAATTTGGATGATTGCTGTGACTCTGGGGGATTCAAAGAGACTTGTCAGCTTTTCTCTGAAGCACAACAGCCTGGTTACATTTTCTTCTGCATCTGTATCATCCATTCATTTATTCATAGGACAAAAAAGAGACATATTTGGACTCTTTGTATGTTTTGATTTGTTTCTATGATTAATAATATCAGATGAAAGTTTGTGTAGCTACATCTTAAGGATGTCCCTCTGCTCACTGTAACATATACAGCTATGTCTCCTGTTTAGATATACTTTTAATTTACATATGTCTTTAAAAGTGCAGGAAAAAGTTTTGATCCACCTTGCCATCTTAGAAAAACATCTTAAATGAGATGCTTCCTTTCACAGTCAAATTCTGAAAAGCTGTTTCATGCATTCATTTCGAGAAGAGTACATAATGCGCCTTTTGCTGGAGTGACAACAATGTTTTTTAAGTAACCAGAGTAAGAAAAGGCTACTAATAACTCAAACCAAAGGGTTTGTTATCATCTCCCCTATTTTAACGTTCTTTAATTTGCTCCCTTTAACACAAAGAATTGATTTGTTGTAGTTCCTTCGTCCTTCATTGACATGCTCAGTGATTACACATCGTACATTACCCTTAGATCACCCAGGAAAAAGGTCTCCTGAGCTAATGTGCCTCCAGTCATTATGCTCCTACTCTCTTAAATCTATCAACTAAGGTCTTCTTTTAAAAGCAGACTAAAAACAAACCTTACATCATAAGGTTTTGGTGTTTTGTTGACTTGTAAACCTTTATGAGTTAGAATTATTGTTGTTTTTTTGTTTCCTAATAGTTTCCTATCTTATACATTTTCATGTAATACCATCTCATTTATGTTATTTTTTTCAAATATAATATATATAATGTTACCCTTCATGTAAAATACGATTGTAGTATGCACAACTTGACATTATGGGAAGATGATTACGAGAGAACTTGTGGACAACTTAGTTTACAAAGATGAAATGTTATGGCAAAAAATATGCGGATTATGAACTAAAATGTGTGTGAACAGAAGAATTTATATAATAGCAAACAAAAAACATTTATATTGTGTGTAACGGCAAGAGGGGTGGGAATGGGGGTGTGCGTGTTAAAGGAAGGGTCCACTCATTAGATAATTAATAAAAACTTCAGTATTTAGTGAAACATTATGTTTAAACCATACCCTGAAGAAATCAGCGATATTCCCCGGTAAATAATGATTTTATAGCTCTTTTTTATCAAAACCTGTATATTCCGTCAGGCAGCTGCCATTTTGGCCATTTTCAGTAGTCACACGATCCAAAAAACTAGGTCGTGACGTCATCTATGCGTTCACTTTGTAAACACACGAACAGCTTGTTCGACGAAAACATGGCGGAGTATTTGAGTTCGGACTCGTCAGCCGAGGAAGAAGTTTTGAGCAATGTGGAGAGATTGGATGGGGGAATTCAGCCATATAGGTTCGAGCCAAGTGGCCAGAACCGTCAGGAATCCAGTGACGATGAGGATGAACAGCACGGTGATCTTGCTGGAGACGATCCCTTTACTCGTGCAATTGATTTCGGGGGGCGAGTAGGGAGACCTGTACATGAATGGTGTACTTGCAGTCGGTGTGTAGCCATGGACAATCCTCTGATGAACATATGTTGTCATGAGCTTGAAGAGCTTGAAAATAAACTGGTCACGACGACTTGGATTGCATATGTTTACACAGGGAATTCGGCACTGTGGTGTTAGAAGAAGCTGTATTGAGAACAGCACTGGTTGCCATGAAGGATGTGAAACGCACCTCTTGGTTGAACCAATAAATGAAAGGTGGGTACATTTGACGGGTACAGCCCTTTCTTCTTAGCATTATATACTTTACAATTAAAATTAACATATGCACAATATTTTTAAATTGTAGTGCCGATTGTCAAGCATGTCAAAAATACAATGCCAAAAGAAAAGGCCATGATGATGATGATGATGAGATGATGATGATGATGATGATGATGATGATGATGATGATGATGATGATGATGATGATGATGATGATGATGATGATGATGATGATGATGATAAATCAATCGTGAATATTAAATAAGAAAAGCGTTCATTTCAGGCCAAACATCTTATTTGTTTAATTCATCATTAAAAAGTAATAATTTCATACATATTTCCTTAGATATACCGATATTTCACAGTGTAAATAATATACATATATTGCTACCACAGATTAATTATTATGGTGGCATGATGTTGACATTGACTATGAAATTAAATGTATTAACCAAAACACGAGGACGTGTATCAGGCAACATAAATCACTAAAGAGATATATACAGCCAAAAAAATCTGAATAAATATATACATGAAGTGGACATTTTTCTCAATGAACAGGTGAAAACAATCAAAATGCCCTAGAAGCACTCAGCTAGCTGTGAGTATTTTTGACAGAACTGAGACTGGCTGTTAAAAAGTCAAAATGAAACTTAGCTTATCTTGAAATATAATTTGTGATATAACCTGTTCATTACGATAACAAAAATATATCCTATTTGCAACAAAATACAATGAGGCATATTTCAATGGAATTGTGAGAACAATGGAGAGTAACTAGAGTCATTTTGTCCAAACGCATAGTTCACGTCACGTCCGGTAAAATAAGTCATGTGACTCGTCAAAATGGCGCAGCCCACAGGGTTGATGTTATTTCGGTAATTAATCAGCTTAAAATCACTGATAACGTCATCAGATTAAAAAAAAAGAAATAAAGACTGGCAGAGACTGGTCTGTTTTATCGTATGATAATTATTTAAAAATGCGTGTCATGAGCATTGCCTCCCTTTAAGTGGGCAAGGGACTCCCTGCCCCTCATTTTCATTTTCTATATTTACATTTGTATAATTTGTATCTGTATATTTGTCTCATATTGTCAAGGTAACTGAACATTTCATAAAAGGTTGGCCAGAAAAAAAAGAAGAAATGTATGATCTTTAGCCTATTTTTTTGCTATTTATTTTATAAATAAACTTGACTTGTTGATAGGATAACCTGTCTTTGATCCAGGATTTCTATCCATTTGCCTCCTTATCCTCATTAATGCTCTTTAGATATAATAGTAAGGTATTTATTTTTGCTTTTACACCAGCCACTCATCATGACATAACAAACCCTTTTTGAAAAATCACAAGCAAGTAAATGCGTGAAGTGCCAATGCACCAAAAACATTTTAAAACAACTCTACAAGAGCTCAAGACTCACCTTTAAGAGCATGGGTGTTATCCTTCTTTGGACTCCAACTTGAGTTGTGTTTTGTTTTTGTTTTGCAGCTGGTTTAGAGCTCCCACAAGTGGCCGGCTCTTTGGATATGCTGCATTTGGAAACAAAGTAAACAGCACATTATTCAACTGCATTTAAAATAAACATTATTACCAAGTGTGTTTGCTTTAGTCAGAACACATTTATAATTACGTGAACAGTAATGTGTGCACAGTGCACTTAATGTGCCCAAACCACTGTGAAAAATTATTTAAACAACGTTAAACCTCTACAAATACTACTTACAGCCCATCTGGACTGAAAATGTATACAATGCGTTCGATTAATATATAATATGCTGTTAAACCGAAGCAATCCCACATACTGTCAGCAAATGAATTGTGTTAGTGTGTTGCTTGTACAAAATCATTGCAAACTGTGAAAAAAAAGAAATACTGGGCTGGTGACAAACCAGGTTAGAATTAAACATATTGTGTACAGAATACGAACATGATTTAATTGACTTTACACATATGTCCAAAATACCATCAGGAACTAATAGCTTAGTGTTCATGTGATATTGAAAAACTAAAATGAGTTCAGAATCTGCTACAGAACTCACTTTGATACAAATACATTAACCAACACTGCCGCTGTGTGGTGTAACAGAGTATTGCCATTTAAAAAAAGCTAGGAACCATTGTACTAATCGGTGTTTCTGCTCGGAATGTAACATAGGATGGTTAAAGACGTGAACATTAAAAGCGATTTTTTTCAGTAGGACAATATTGAGTAAACGTTTTGCTAAATTGCATTAACACATAACATAATCCCATAATTAGGGTCGTGTTTGCTCACAGATTATACAATGGTTACTGTTAATATGCCTGCTGTGTTTCCAGTGCCAGTTATTATTGCATGTTAACTTTTCCATCTACGACACTGGCAAGGCTTCGGTTAAACTGAGTGAGAACTCTTTTACTTACCTTCTCTATCGTGTGAGTACATATCTGTATCATCAAATTTCGCCTGTGAAACCTTTTAAAAATACAGACTTATGACATGCAAGTCAACGCTAGCCGTTTAGCATGGTAAACATTGTTTGTGGTTCAACAAGTATCGTTAGATAGTAAGTTACGGCATTAGCAAATGCTACTTTTTTTTTACGCGGCGTAACATTTATACTCTTTTTTTGTTCTCCTTGTAGGTGAAAGACTATGAGTAAAGAGTCCAGAATGAGGGCAACAGTAAACCAGAAACTGACGGAGATGGGAGAACGAGAAAGGTGCGAGAAAACCAGAGATAGCTCCGGTTTAACAAGTAGTACATATTATTTAACAACGTTAGCTTAATAGCAGTAAACGTATAGCGTATTCATTTTATGAATGCATCTTTACTTACGAGCGTTATTATTGGCTGTCATTACAGGCATAGCATAGCCTACTCTATTTTATTAAATACTTCACACAATATTGGTTAAATATTTGCTATAGAACACTAACACTGTGTTGTTAAGGGTTACTTTAAAATACTTTAAATTCATTGCGTCCATTTTTGTTAAAGGAAATTAATCTCAGGAATTAACGTGGTATAGCTTACTGTATCAATGTATATTATAGCTGCTCGAAAATACATGAAAGGTGTCACTTAAAGGTGGGGTAGGTAAGTTTGAGAAACCGGCTCGAGATACACTTTTTGTTATATTCCATGGAATGCTCTTAACATCCCGATAGCAATGAATATCTTAAGTGCTTTGACAAAAAATGTCATCTGTGGAAGCCGTAGTACTGTAAAAAGCACGACCAATCATTTTAGCCGGCCCGGCTAAAATAACTGGATGGCCTACCTGCCTGTCAGCCTTCCATCTGTGCACAAACTTATCTCGTGCCCTCATTGGTCATGTGCGCGTTCGTGTGTGTTGCAGTAGGGGCTCTGTAAGGAAGTAGCAGATTTCTTCCGGCTGTGTATTTTCAAATTCTAGCGCACTCGAGCTGGTTTCTCCAAAATGACCTACCCCACCTTTAATATCTATATCTCAATAGAGTGCCACAGTGACGCGTCCTAAAACTCGGAAGTAAACTCCTGTAAAATGCTAACTTACTTCCGGGTTTTAGGACGCGTCACTGTGGCACTCTATGTACATTTTATATTCTTAACACATGAGTTAGGTTAGAGAGGTTATAAGGCAGAAACTCACCTGTTATATGTTCAACATGTCATGAAAATTGCATAGTAACAACAGACAGAATGGCACATCAGGGTCAAAATAACCAACGTTGTCATCAAGATGAGGAACTTGTCAGGTGTTATTAATAACACTGATTAGCATAGGATAGAAACAGGCCTGCTATAACCTCATTAACATGTGTCTGCATCTTATTGAAAGACTGAAGGAGTTACTGAGGGCTAAGCTAACTGAGTGTGGATGGAAGGACCAGATGAAAGCTCACTGCAAAGGTAAAAACGACAACATGCCATCATAATGTCCACTTTAAAGTTCCAGTTTGAGGTATATTAAGACACATTTCAGACAGCCTAAATTCTATATTATTACTGTAAAAGCATGTGCTTTAATAGTCAAACAACACACCGTTTATAGCAGATACTTTGACTTGCCATCGTAGGAAGAGACCTGTGCCCAGGATTTGCGGTTAGCAAGGTAACTTCAGGGTTAACTCTGGGTTTCTGGTCCTACAACGCTGGTTCACTTCTTACCAGGGTAGATCTCCATGTTAACTTATGCTGAACACCAAACCTGCTCCGGAGCAGAGACGGCCGGCAATTCAGCCATTAATCATGTTATCGTTTGCACCTGTGCGCTTCCCACAGTAACATGTCATAATGACTCATGTGAAGAATGCATGTTGGGCTATATAATGTCTTAAATTGTTTCCATTCCTAAAGTATGCTGTGCAGACTGCTTCAAAAGAATGTTGGTCAAATATTGTCTATTTTAATTTTCAGAAGTAATCAAAGAAAAGGGCTTGGATCATGTGACTGTGGAGGACCTGGTGGTAGAGATCACTCCTAAAGGACGAGGTATCTATATATTATATATGTATTTGGAAGAACAGATACGACACGTTCACAGCTTTTATTGCTGTGCCTAACATGTCTTTTAGAAATTACACTTAAAAGACATGTTAGGTACATGCTTTCTTTCCATTTGTGTTAATTTGCAAACAGTAAAACCGTACTTTTAGGCTTTTACTTTCATTCCCTCATTGACATCAACGATTTGTGCGTCCATCATAGATACACAGAGATGCCACTTATTTCACCCACAGCAGCCTCAGTTGGTTCATTGGTCATTGATATTATTTCTCTCTCTTTTGCAGCTTTGGTGCCGGACAGCGTCAAGAAAGAGCTACTCCACAGGATAAGAGCCTTCTTAGCTCAGCATGCCACATAATTTAGATTTTTTACTTTTCCATAGACCATTTGTCTTTTCATCATAATGCAGAACATTTTGTATGGATTGAATTACTTGAATCTCAAAGATTTGTTTTTGTTGTATTGCATTTCAGAGGCTCGCTGACACACTTGGCACACACTTGTTTGGTTTTACTAAACAGTTATCACAAACAGTTTGTGTTAATGCTCTACATGTCTAGTTGTCCTTTGTATAAGAGATATGCTGTATAAATAAAGTTTTTGATTTACTAAACATTCATTTGAAATGTAATAAAACATGCAGTATAATAGTAACAATACAAATAAAATAAACAAGTTATATGAATATTCATAGCATTCGAATTTGAGCTTTTTACTACCCCAACTTCATTCTTATTTCTAACATTTTTAGCAGTTTTGTTTGAATTGTTGTATTGTATCTTTAAGGTGTTATTGCAGATTGTATGCAACATGAAATAAATGCTTAACATATTAATACCACAGATGTAATAATAATAATAGATTAATTTTGTTAGCGCTTTTACAGGTGCTCAAAGTCGCTTTACAGAGATAGTGAAAATAAAAGAACAACAAATAAATATAGTTAAATTAAAATCAAGCAATACAAAAACAATCACACATTAAAAGCCCGATTGAAGAGGTGAGTTTTTGTAAGTTTTTTGAAGGTGGTGAGGTCAGTGCAGTCTCTGATGGGTTGTGGGAGTGAGTTCCAGAGGGAGGGGGCAGCGACGGAGAAGGCTCTGTCCCCCCAGGTCTGGTGCTTGATGCAGGTGGGGATGGATAAGAGGTTGGCTTCTGATGAGCGGAGGCAGCGGGAAGGGGTGTGGTGGTGCAGCAGGTCTGTGAGGTAGGGGGGGGGCCTGATTGTTGAGGGCTTTGTGAGTTATGAGCAGGACTCTGAAGTTGATACTTTGACGGACGGGGAGCCAGTGGAGGTTCTGGAGGACGGGAGTGATGTGGTCTCGGGAGCGGGTGTGGGTGAGGAGGCGGGCAGCAGAGTTCTGGATATGTTGGAGTTTATTGAGGAGGTTGGATGGTATGCCTTAGACTAGAGGATGCTATTGCAGTAGTCGAGTCGTGATGTGATAAATCCATGAATCAGGGTTTCAGCAGCAGAGGAGGAGAGTGATGGGCGGAGACGGGCAATGTTTTTGAGGTGGAAAAAGGCAGTCCTGGTGATGTGATTGATGTGATGGAATTTGAGCTGACTGTCGAAGATGACTCCGAGGTTGCGGATGTGAGGGTGAGGGGGGGGGGGGGGGGTAGAGTGTTGCTGTCAAGGGTGAAGTTGAAATTCTGGATGGTTTTGGTACGGGATGGGGTGATGCTGCAAATGCTGCAATCAAGCTAGGATGGTTTATTTCAGTTACACATAATTTGATTTTTTTTTTTCAGGTTAACATAACTTCTGCAATTGTATCTTACATATTACTGTTGTAGATGTTTAGGGTTCTGCTCATTTTAACTCACTTATATACTGCTGGGTAGTTTAACTACAGCAATGCATTATCATTATCACATTTATTTTAGCTTTGTCGCTGTCCAGTGAATGTTTAGAAGAAGTAGGAGAAGAACCAATTAATCCTTCAGTTTATCAGAAAAACTCAAAACCAACACAGCCTGAGATACATGGTTTTTCACTGGACAGGAAGAGAATGAAAAACTAATCGGAAATGTTGTAGAGTAGAAGTATAAAGTAGCTGAAAGTGAAATTCCTGTAGTACAAGTACCTTGAATCTGTACCACAAAAAATGAAATTCCTGTAGTTCAAGTACCTTGCATTTGAACATACACTGTGATTTGTTATTAAAGGTCCCATGTCATGGCCATTTCTACTGATCATAATTCCATTGTTGAGGTCTACTAGAATAGATTTACATTGTTCAATGTTCCAAAATCACATTGGTTATCTCATACAGCATCTCTGTATAGTATGTGTATTCACTCTCTGTCCTAAACGGCTTGTTGGAGCTCCTGCACCCCCCTCCCTATGAGCCCACTGTGCTCTGATTAGTCAACCACCGTTACAGCTGGACATCGGTGTTTATGTGTTAAAATGGCGTTTGTTAGCAACCAGAAAATGACACCAGTAATGACAAACCGATGAGAATGCTGCGTGGGGTCTGGGTGCCATGTTGGCGGGACGTTGCGGGGCTCGCTGCTCCGCCCTTTGAGGCTCGAGAAGCGGACAGTGTGAGCTGGATTACTGGTGTTGTTTCCTGGTTGCTGCATGGGGTCTGCGAGACAGCGAGACACTGCGGAACTCAGCCTGAGCACACACACACACTCACAGCCAGGCTGTGTGTGTGTGTGTGTGTGTGTGTGTGTGCGGAGATCCGCGGAGCCGCGGCTGAGAAAAGATAAGGCTGAGTGAGTGAGTGTGTGTGTGTGTGTGTGTGTGCGGAGCTCTGCGGATTGGTCCATTTGGACCAATCCGGCGTTACCGATCGGCGTTACGTCACTATGACCAGGAAGAAAAAAATGGAAAAAGAAAAATCTCCAACGAGGCGTTCTGGGGCAGCATAGACAGGTCTTTTCTGTGTTAGAGTGTTACTCGCTACAGGGTGTACTTTGAGGGTTTGTGACTTTGCAGACCGTTTACATGCATAAAAAGCTACATAACACACAAGGGGACGGGTAATAACCGGAAAAGCATGACATGGGACCTTTAAATGCAGTACTTAGTTGATGTACATAGTTGCATTCCACCACTGGCTAGTTATTTGTGCAGCGTGTAAACCCAGGTATCAACAACGCATGCAGCTGGCCCTTCAATTATGGAACCGGGACGAAAATAGGAGGAAAAAACTGTTATTAACCATATTCACTATGAATCACACCCAGCTGGTGCTGTAAATAAAAATTGTCCTTTGATTAAATCCAAAGAACCAGATCCTTTAATGACAAGCCTGCTGCTGCTTTCCCATCCCAGAGTAATCGGTGTTCCCAACAGAGGGGGGGGTGGCATGAAAGCAACAAGTCCTCCAACTAATACGACCAAATAGGTCGATTGTTCCGACCCATAATACGACCCACAGGAGAAAAAAACGTTGGGGGTATCCACAGATAAATATTAAGTCTGACAAAGTACAATCACCTTCCCTGAATTTTACTCAGGTGTAACTAAAGTCTGATTTAAGGGTTGTTTATATTTCACATCATTAATCAGAATCTGCAAAGTAACAAAAATAAATGTAGTGGAGTAAAAACACCAGGTTAACCTCTGAATTGTAGTGGAGTAGAACAAAGTAGTACATGCTGCTGTAACAAAAACATTTCCCAACTTGGGATCAATAAAGTATATCTTATCTTATCTTAAGATGATCGATGGCTACTGCCATATTTGCAAAATGTGCCTCTGAACCTTGACAAGTGCATGTTTCAGGCTTATCAATGAACAACAGGAGGGGTCACAGACATAAGACCAGCTGTTAAATAAAGCTCTTCTGACCTTAGCTGTACATGTGGGTATATATTAATACTGCCCAATATGGACACAAGCAATTTTCACCCATTTATTAATTATATGTTTTAAATTTGATAACACCAATGTGTTTCTTATCCCCTAAACCTTCAGGGGTGTACACAGTTTAATACTGGCAACTTCTAATTGTCCCCCTTGTCAAGCAAAGGGACTGTAGTCCCAAACGATAGCTGAGGATTATGGGTGGTGTAGTGTCTTTGGCCATCCTAAACTCAGAAAAAACTATTTGTTTCTCCGAATCGAAGGGGGAAAACACAAAAGCATTGTACACAATTTAAACCAATCAATGTTGTGTAATTAACAAGGATAAACTTATGTTTTTAGTTGATGTGTACTGCAGATTACTATGCAAACTTCGGGACCGGAAATACTGTTTTCACCCCAAGCTGTTGCCTGGCAACGCAATTCTGTTGATAGTTATTTCATATCGCATTAACACCATATCCCAACGTGCATTGGTTAAAACATCCAATCACCGAGCTTCAACCATAGCTGAGGATCTTGGGTAATCAGTTCAGTGTTCAGTGTGTATCGCCTACGTCTGTTTCCGGTGACTTTATTTTGAAATTCAGTTTCTGACGGACGGCAAAAAAGCCCGATATTATAGAATTAAACAAATAAATAAAAAAAGGATAATTGTGTGTTATTGTTGAGTGAATAACAGTGTGTTATTTAGAAAAGAATAACAAATTAGAAGGAAAAAAAGATTTAAAAAATACAGATTTCAGTATTCTGAGGCTCTGAGCCCATTTCTTTTCCTCACGGACGGCAAAAAAAGTCTGACATTATACGATTTAAAATAAAAACAATAATCGTGGCTTGATATTGAGTAAGAACATGTTTTTATGAACCACACAGCTTCCGGTCTTCCAAGACCCGACCGGACAAAAAGACGTGGTGCAGGCACGAAACATACTACCAATAGAAATACTTGCTTTTAAAATCGTTCTGTGTGACACGAAAAAAAGGGGGAAATCGTGTTGGTGAACACGAATCAATAGATTAAATGTCGTGACTATAACACGAAAACACTTCATATCAAAAAGGTTGCCGACCCCTGGTTTACATGATTACACAAATGATTTGTTTGCAATTTATAGTTTTATTTTTGAAATTAAATTTATTTAGCTTGACTCAGTTTTTTTTTCTCTTAAACTCTTAGTTTTGCTTGATTCTGAGAAAGTGTTCCTTTATCTTTATGAAACAAAACTAATCCCATAATCCCTACAAATAAGTATGTAGTTAGTGTCTCAAGATTATCAACTCGACAGTCTTCATATGGATTATTTTTCTACACACTGTCTGCAAGGAACTGGATACCTTTCTACTCAAAGTTTGTCACAGTTACCCATGTGTGTATATTAGCTTGTTAGCAACTGAGTGTTAGCATTCATTAATAAAGTGAATGGACTCTTAGCCACGTTATAGCTAACTCAGCATGCGCTATTGGCTTCAGTTCGGGATTTTTCGGCATGAAAACCCTGAGGATCTTTATCAGTTTTTGCTGCAAGTTGGTGACACAGTGAGGAGTTTTGGACGATACGAGAGAGCACGCCGTCGCTGGACACCTTCCCGCAACCGTTGATCGCCATCTGAGACTGAGGGGTCGGTACAGCTGCAGTTTGGAGTTGAAGATGTTAAGGTATCGCTCTGGTTTTATTGCTCATTTGAGTGAAGAGGACAAATAGTTTAGAATTTCAACACTCTCAAGCATCACATCTGCAACGTGAGGGGTTTTATTTCATTTTATTTGCCGGCTTGTGTGTGTGTGTGTGCTGAGTGAGTGTGGGCCCACTGAGTTAAGTGTGAAATTGATTCAAAGGTGACCTGAAATATGTTGATGTTATAATAATTTCCAGTTGAAGGGATTATTAATCTGACATTATTGAAGGTAGATTCTGACTGTATATTTCATGTTGTTTGTTCACAAGTATACAGTAAATAATTGAGATCTCTATTTCTTAAACTGATTCCAGTGTGATATTTGGTTATTTCCTTTAATAGAGCTATTTAAACTAATGTGCTAAAGGTAAGTGACATTGTGCTCAACTCATTTAAATATACATTTTTATTATATGTCGCTCAGCTAAATTGTTCAGTGTGTATATTTTTATACTAGAGTAGACATAATCTAATACTAGTGAAGTTACAGTATTTAAAGGTGCTTAAAGGGACTCAAGACAACAAAAAAGGTACATTGGTAAAATATAAACAGGATAACTTAAAATAAATAAGACAAAATTACCTTGTGTATTCTTCATTGTAAATTAGATTTATTGAGTTAACAAACTCAGGGCCCTTCCCTGATTAAACTAGGGAATAACTGGGCTACACATAAATAACAAAATAGGATACAGTTAAACCTAGAGCAGCAGTTCTCAAACTGTGGTCCGCGGACCACTGGTGGTCCGCGAGGGTACTGCAGGTGGTCCGTGGAAAAAAGCTAAATAAAATCCACTTTTTATTATCAAGGATTTTCGGGGACCCGAAGACACATTTTGAGTTGTATACACTGTTGGAAAGAGGAGATTCCTAGCCTTCTAATGATATCAGGCAGTGGGGTAGTGGTCGTTGGGCTCATCGGACATTTATGAGAGAAAATCTCTAATGTCCGAGTGCAAGTGAATGCAACACAAGACACGAGCCTTGTAACCCCTCCCCCGGCCCTGGCGCGAGCTTGGAAATATGATTGGCGAACAATATTGTGGCTTTCCAAGTTAACATTGATTGATATGACTGCGATTAAATCAGCATATACTTCTGCCAGGGGATGCCACCCCTCAAAATCTCCTGCCACCCTCTTGCCACCCCTCAAAATCTCCTGCCACCCTCCTGCCACCCCATGAATATTTTTTCTAGATCCACCCCTGAGTAGGCTATATTTTTCGTTTCGTTTATTTAATAAGTTAATTTGTTTTTTGTTTGTTTTGAGATTTAAATAGATTTTGAAAGTGGAGATAGAGAGAGAGAGAGAGAAGCAGCGCTGTCTGCTTAGTTGCAATACTGTAGCTCAAGCCTTTATGCAACTTAGGCCTATACATTGTTTATGTTACTTATATGCCTGTGTGTGTGTGTGTGTGTGTGTGTGTGTCCATGGTTTTGAGTGTGTGTGTGTGTGTGGTGTTGTGTGTGTGTGGTGTGTGTGTGTGTGTGTGTGTGTGTGTGTGTGTGTGTGTGTGTGTTGAGCGCAGCGCCGTCTGCTTTTTGCAGTACATTAACTAAAGTAGGAGCATACCGGTAGTTTTTTGTAGACCTGTCTGCCCATTTTGTGAGTGCACTGCGCGCGTGCGCACTTGTGGCATTGTTTGGGATGACCTAATTAAAATACCGTCCGCCGTCCTCTTTGAGAAACATACACAACGCAGACAGACACCGGTCACAAAAGTATCAAATAGGCTTCAATTTACTTTTGATTGTCTATAATTAACTATAAAAAAATATCGGCGTTTTAACACTACGTTTATATATCTACTTATTTTTACGGTTTGCAGATGAGGTGGTCCGCGAAAATCCTTGATAATAAATAGTGGACCGCATAAACAAAAAGTTTGAGAGCCCCTGACCTAGAGTACATTGGGGTACTTGAGGGCAGCAGTAGCTCAGTCTGTACGAACTGAAAGGTTGCCGGTTCAAGTCTCGATCGGACCAACAACAAATACATACTGTGGACTGGTAGCTGGAGAGGTGCCAGTTCACCTTCTGGGCACTGCCGAGGTGTCCTTGAGCAAGGCACCGCACCCAATAAATATAGGGTTTACTTCGTCTTCTTCATTAATAGGTAAGTAAGCATTTATTCTCATATGTACATACATTTTCACATTTAACTGGACGCTCAATAGAAAGGTTTTGTCATCTTTATCTCATCCATTTTCCCCATCTTTGATCAAAAATGCAAACTTGATTTCTAATTGTCATTGTTAATTTTTCTATTCCATTTATTTCACTTACCATATTTTTCCATTCGAAATTAATTAAATGATCATCTTTTAAGGTTGTCGTGCAACTTCCTACCTTCCCCATCAAGTCAATAAAAACAGCAATATGACAGGAATTTTTGGTCCTGAAGCCACCTTTGTTTCATTTTTCTTCCATTTGCAAGCTGAACCACATCAGTTTGTTTTGTTGAAAAGTCTCTATAGCAACACACGCACAATGCTTAATTGGTTATGGATTACATTTGTAGAGGCTGTGAACCCAAAACAAGTACGAGTAAGGCACGAGTAGCACATTAGTGGGTAGTGAGTGAGCCTGCGCTGGTCACCCACCCAACGCAGAGAGAGTGTTTTCTTAGCCGAAGGACCCGCTGTGACATCAGCCCAGGTGACAACATGCTGATATACAGTACTGTTGTTGGGGCCAAATGCAATGTGGCCCCTCCGCCCCAGCACACACGCTCATTTAATGGCCTACATCTATCCCCATGTTATCAGGAGATCACCCCAAGCCCCCATGTATAAAAAGGGTTCTCCGCACCGTGCAGCAGCACTGGATAGAATTACCAGTGATGCAATTTGTTATCATACAGATTTGTATTTACTTTCTCACTCTCTGTTCTCAGCTTTTCTCCATCACTCAGGACCTGCACAGCTCTGCCAAGGAGCTGTACAGGAACCAGATGACTCTGCACATCATGAAAAAACTGAAAAGTAGAGCTGTCCAAATAAAAGTAAAACATGATTTCAAAAAATCCCATTCTCCTATTCGTTGGCCTAGGGTTGTACACTTTGGATGTGGCCGGTAGAGAATTGAATAAGACGTGTTCTGTTGATCACAGCAGCAGCTGATACAACGACGCAGACGCGGGACTCAAGTGCCAAATCAAGACAGGCAAGTTCCAAGTCAGGTCCCAAGACAGGCAAGTCCCAATTCAAGACTAAGAAGTCCCAACCCAAGTCCATAGTCAAAACAGGCAAGTCTAGGAACAACTTTCAAGACAGGAAAGTCCCTAGTTAAGTCCCAATTCAAGAATGACAGGTTCCATGTCAACAGGCTCGTCCTTACTCAGGACTCACAAAGAAATTCCCCAGTCAAGTCCCTAGGAAAGACTGACAAGTCCTGAGTCATCATGTCCCAAGATAGGCAAGTCCCAACTCAGGACTCTGTTAGGATTTCTTAAACCCCGAGACCAGGATAAACTGAAAAGAGTCCAAGGAAGCTTATAAAAGTTAACAGCATTTAATTTTAGTGTGCAACACTATGTGTCATTTAACCTTGAATTCACTGTTTCAAAACGTAACATTAGCCACATGCTAATGCTAACCGGAAATGAAGAATTTTCAGAATAAAAGTTTGAATTTAAAAGTGTGTGTGAACTTCCGGTTTTTCAGAATAAAACAGCTTTAAATTAAAACCATGTATTTAATTTAAATTACGCCATATCAACATTGATTTTATTTCTTACAACTCCCAAAGCAATTCCCGAGTCCAATCAGAAGTAAAGACTGACAAGTCCAATCCCAAGCCAAAACAGATAAGTCACAAGCTGAGACTGATAAGTCACAAAGTTAAAGGTCATCATGCTATTTTTAGGCAAAAGCATAGGTCTCAGATATATAAAAATATATAGAAAACATGTCTATGAAGTGTTTTGCTCAAAATACCAAACAGATCAGCCATCCTAGCCAAGCCTCATATCCCTCCGTTTCAGCCCTCAAGGTTCAAGGCTTTTATTAGTCATACGTACATAGCTACAGTGTAGTTATGACGATGAAAATCTTAGGTCCCAGGCACCACCAACAGCGCAGAAAAAAAGGCAAAGTTGGAGAGGAGCCAAAGACAATGCAGCCATCTTCACCGGCGCACCAATCTGAGCCAATCACAAACCTGTTACTAAAGTGCTGGCACTGTATACAATCGTGACAACTGAAAACTGCTGTACCACCGAAGAAGAAAACAGTCACGGCAATCGGGAGGATCATGGATGTATAATAAGAACGGGGAGGATGCGTCACGTAACTTTCCAGGATGTTGTGGGATGGATCGACACAGCATGGGCTTCAGTGACGACCGACACCATCCTGTCGTTATTTAGAAAGGCCGGTCTAATCGGAGATGATTCTGATGTGACTCTGACGACAGCCCGGAGCAGGACATGCTGCTTCATCGACACCTCTGTGTCGCTGTTAAATACTTCCCCCGAAGTTGGCGGAAGTGTTTAACAGCGACACAGAGGCTGAAGACTTCAGTGGATAAATGCGACTTATACACCGAAGCGACTTATATATGTTTTTTTTCTCTTAACGACACGTTTTTTGATAAGAGCGACTTATACTCAGGTGCGACTTATAGTCCGGAAACAGCGGTATAGCGCTTTTTCTTAAAAATAGGGGGAGAAAAAAAAAAGAGGGGGTGGACCTTATGCTTGCTCATGCGGGAGATTCTACCTGCAGATTGTCAGTTAACACTGCCATGATTAAATGCCATATCATGTTCAAAACCACATCAAGGATTATTTCTGAAACAGTATGGCGCTCAAATGCTTTTTCTCTTGCCGGTTTACCACAAGGTGAGTACATTTTTATTTCCTGCTTCTTTACACATACTCTCTCCAGTAGGCTACAGGTTAGCTCTGAGTGTTAGCGATGCTTGCTAATGTAAACAAAGACCATATTACGTCCAAAACACGTTGGGCATTGATTCTGATAGCGACGTTTCTGATTGGGCCGGAGGTCCACCATCCGATATGACGTACGGTTTCAAACGGTTTGGTCACGATTTATGTAAACAATTATTTCCTAGGCACTCCTTCATATGATCATTATAGTTATAAAACAATAAGAGAATAAATTAAAAACAGTTATGAAATACTATATGACAGTAAAACAAGAATACAGTTTAAAAGGGGAGTGATTTGTAAAATATCCATAAAGAAAAAGAAAATCTGTTTACAGTTCTGTTTCATTTGATCTCTTTATTTTGCTCTCAAAGTGCACCAGATTGATGCTTTTAACTTAAATATATATATATTTTATTATTATATATCTAAACACTCAGAGAGTCCTTTACCTCACCTGAGCCTCTCAGTCTGTCAGGAGAGGACTCTCCTCCAGCTTGTTGTGGAACAAACAGCTCCTTATGTCCGTTAGTGCAGCTAGCTAACCAGATGCTATACAACACGGTCCCTGCTGGCACCGGTGCTTGCCTCTGTTGCATTCACTGAACACGGGAAATTACATTCCTGCCGTCCTCTCTAGTGTCATGATGAGGTTCAGGTAAAGCACGGTTAATGTATTATATTATTGAGGGAGAATTGTCCGGGACTACAGAAAAAACATTCGGGGCTTGACGCCACTGCCTCAACCTATGAGACATCGTCTAAATCAGCGGTTCCCAACCTGTGGGCCGCGGCCCACTAGTGGTCCGCGAAGGCTTTGCAAGTGGGCCGCCAAATAAAAAATAAAAAAATGTGTACAGGCTAAAGACACAAACATGGACATAACAATAAAATATAGGAGATGACATTCCCATCTCAGAAAACAACAAAACAAAAACAGAAGAAATAAAGATACAGTCAGTAGGATCACTTCAACATTTCACAAACAAAAATAGGTTGACAACCAAATACCACCAGAAAAATAACATGGGAAGCATATTTATTGTTCCTTTAATCCCAATCTTATAGCTCATTATTTCCCATTTCATGGTGTGTTGAGCCACCCTTTGATTTTTTGTGGCAATAATTTTTTCCAAAATAAATTGTATTTCTAATCTACTCTTAAAACACCTTAAATTAAGATTACTCCTTGATTGACTTTTAAAAATATGTATTTTAGCCAGAAGTATAGTTGTATTTATTAACTGTGTGCGGTCTTCATCTAAAAGCCCAAATAAAATTTTAAAGGGTGTAAATGTAAATTCAATATTTGCCGCCAAATAATTAGCAAAAAATTATGATTTGTGTGGAAACATTTTCATTATTAAGTTTTTTTTTTATTTTAACCTCTTTTCCTTTCTCTTTCTTGATCCTCCTATAGAGAATCGCAGTGACGCGTCCTAAAGCCGGAAGTAAACTTCTTCCGGTTCCATCGTCAAAAAACAATGCAATTTCTCCATAGGGTTTTGGAAAATAGCTCAAAATAAGGTCTGTGGTTGAAACACATTTAAGAGAGGGATCACGTTTTGTTCAGCCAGATAATCTCCACATATCTACGCTACTTTTATAATTTTCGAATCATAAATCTAGTCGCCAGAAGCAAAATGCTAACGTTATGCTATAAAGGAACTACAAGCTAGAACGGCAGGGTCGCACTACTCAACGTCACGCCAACTTAAGATCGCCTCAACTGACTTTCGCGCGCTTGCGCTTGCTTGAAGACCTGTGGCTGCAACCCGGAGCAAAGCAACAAACCATAGCGCTAGCTTTAGCTAACGTTAGCTAACGAAACAAACTGCCGAGTAAAATTGGAAAACACTGGAAATTAACTATTCTATAATGTGTAAAACTACGGTGCCAAAAACGACTATTAACGACTATAAATGATGATGGTCAGATAAAGATATAGATACTAAAGATACTAAAGATACTACAGATACTTAAGATAGGCATATACTCTCTTTCAAGCAGAACACAGGGGGAAAGAAATTTAGCGGGAGTGTTTACGTAATCGGCGTGATGACGTACAACGGCCTCGACCATTTCTGTAGTCCACTAATGCCACTTGTTAACAACCATCGTTTTTCCGACACGTAAACTCTTCAGAAATCACCAGCGGGGTCACTGCTGATGTATTTAATGTGGTAGAACAAAACGTGATCTATCTCTTAATTTTGTGTCAAACACAGACCTTATTTGGAGCTATTTTCCAAAACCCTATGGAGAAATTGCATTGCTTTTTGACGAAGGAACCGGAAGTGGTAAAAATGCTAACTTACTTCCGGGTTTTAGGACGCGTCACTGCGGGTCTCTATAGCAACAGTCATTACAATCCTTGACCGCGCGCAGTCTGTTCTGGATTTACAACGTGTCACGTGTTCTGAATTGACCAATCAGAACTTTATTTAGCCTCCGTATTGTTTATGGTTGAATGTGGGCCGCGAAAATGTTTTTGATTCTTAAGTGGGCCCCGTGTTGAAAAAGTTGGGAACCGCTGGTCTAAATGAACCAGTCAAGCAACAACAAAGAGCAAGAGCGCCCTTATTCAACCAAAGTCAACATGAAGCTGTGTCTGAGCAGCACTTAATGACATTTAAAAAGGTAAAGCCAAACATGTGATGTGTTTCTCCATGCGCTTATTTGTGTGCGTGTAGGTAAGTGTGCGTGGATACATTCAACACCCCTTGAATCGGATTATTTCAGCATGATAGCAGCTGTGTCAATAGTCAAAGGAGCCAAAAGTGTGGACCTGTACGCTGCGTCCCATAGGTGCTGCGCAGTCCTCTCTAGTAAAATTGGCAACATCCAAAGACTATAAACACCTTCCCTTACTGTACAAATAAGTGAAGAAAAGGCAGCGCTGGGTGGAAACAGATGGCAAAGACTTATTGATATTATAAACAAATGTTGGGAAATTATGATTTTATAGCGTGTTGCCTTATTTGGGATAACAGTGCACCTGCTGAAGGGGGTAATGGTTTAACAAGAAACACTGTATCTTAAGCCCCGGACTTGTAACATCGATAGATAAATCTCTCCATGTTTACAACGGTATATCTGCCATTTCTAATTCATAGGACACCGCTATGGGCTTTTGTGTCTCATATAAATGTTCATATCTTTTTTTCATAAGGGCAAATACATTGCACAAGCAGACAAAGGGTCAAAGAGGGTGTTTCAAAGCCGAAGAAGGGGCCATGTGCTGCTACAAATTCCCAAGACCCGGTGTGCTGTTGGCCCTCTTTACTGTCAACATGTGTGAATGCCATGCTCGATAAATTTCTCTTTGAATTCCCTCACTAGTATTTATGAGACGTGCAACATGGGGTTGCAACTCTTTTGAAGCCTACACACTTTGCAGCACTCAATGCCGTTTACGTTCTCATTTTAAGGAGGAAAAAGGAAAGCAGAAACGGGGAGAAGTTGGCGAGTATCCTGCAGTGTAAAGAGTTTTAAATGTATTTACACTTTGTTGTGTCTCCTGGGATCTGTTTTCTACACACTAATGAGCAAGGTTCGCTCTGTTATTCCTGGCATGGGTGCACCAGTCACAGGCATACTACTCACACTCCCCGCCCCCACCTCCTTTTTCCCTCTCGGTAGCCCAGCGCAAATAATAAATAAGAGGAAGTACATCATCACTTTTTTCAATCCGTGAGCCAGGAGCAAGCCTGCCAAAGTTAACACAAAGCAATCTTAGGTAATGATCAGCAAATGTGTATAAAGTTTCATAGAGCATGACTTCACATAATTCTTGTTTGGATCATGTTGGCTAGCTCCATCTCAACCATGCATTCAAACACACACACACACAGTTTTCTCTCCTGAAGCGTATTTGTTTCACGCTCAAAAGCAGCACTTCTGTTCTGTAAGCGCTTGTAATTGATTTGACGCACTGCAACATTGTGGTAAGGATTAGCAACCCTGGTCATAAATTGTGGAATTTTAACAGCGGCTTTATTAAATTACATACTCTTATTAGCAGATCATTGTGCTAAATTGATGTCAGATTTTCCACTCATTTACACACAACAGTGGCGCAAACATTTAGTTATTGCTCAATTGATGAAAATGATTTGCTTTATGTCAGAAAAAAACTGCATCGAGCTGTTTTAGTGCTCTACCTACAGCACAGCAGATGCAGAGCCGGGGGGTCTCCGTGCAACAACATGGAGGAAAGAAGCGAAATACGATCCAGACATTGTTTACCCTGTTTCTGATGTAAAGGCCACTTACTGTCGTGTCCAATGCCTAACCCTTAATTTGCTGCCCCTGCCTTTGAAGTGTGTGCATATTTCCATGTTTCCTGACACTACCTCTTTCTCTCTCTTTCCTCCGAGCCCCAGCAGTTGATATTGCAACTGGATAGGCCATGTTTCCATGTAGGGGCTCTTTTTTTTTTTTTAAGGCCTGCTCTGATGATAGAAAACACAAGTTGGGGAAAGGGGGAAAGGAGTGCTGGGCGCGCAGATCCACAGAGAGGCCCCGGCCCCAGCCCCGGCCCAGACAACGCTGCAGGGGATTAGAGCACACCCTGGCAGCAGAATGGTTTCACTTAAGAATTTCAGTAATCACTTTTAGGAGTGTAATATATAGCTGACCTTCGGCAGCGCCACACGACCCCCCGCTCCCCCAGCCATTTGATCAAAGGAAGCGGCAGTGGTTGTGCAAACAGGCGCTATCAGTGGACTCCAATGGATTTACTGCCTGCTTCTTCTCTTTTGTCTCCCCTGAGTCGTGTGCTGATACACAGAAACCCAGTTTCATCTTACAGAACCTATTTTTTTTTCTCCCGGTACTAATTTACGGGCCAGATCATGACTTGAGGGAACTTAAAGAAGGAGGAGGAGGGATGGAGGAAGAGGGAAGCTCGAGGGGCCTCAGGGAGGGGGAGAGAGTGGAGCTCGGGGCCCTTATCCACTGCCTGCTGACTGGGCCAAGCAGAGCGGCTCTCATCATCGTGGTTAAAAAACCCAGTAGGTGCTCTCTGCTCAGCTGGAGCAGCCAAACTCTGTGGCCTGTGCTCCGCAACAATGACAGCAACCAGAAAAGGACAGAAGGCCAGCCCAGTAGGGTTTATATCGTGCCCTAAATCACAGGAGGCTCTGACAAAGAAGTGGGAAGAGAGAGGATGTGGGTATCATAGCAACTATTAATAACCAAATACATACTGGTGAGAACAGCCAGGAAGTGTTTCTCTAATGCTGCATTTTGTATTACACTCATGTTAGTGTTAAAAGGAGAATTCACCCTTAAAGTAAAACATAGATATGCATCCTCATAGCTGTGTGGCTGTTTATCTATCGAGATTGTTTTAGGGGGAGTTGCAGAGTGTTGGAGATATAGGCTTTTGGTGCCCAAAGCCTTAAAAAACACACAGTAAAAACTTGATGGCAAAGATTCTTTACAGAAACTAATAATCCACAGACCTTGTTGTGAGCAGTTTCATTTAGGGCTATTGTCTTTACACCATACAACATCTGCCTACCATACTTACTTATGGTATACTCATTATACTTATTGGGGGTTATATTTTGATTAAAAGCTGCCTGATTTTGCAATTGTTTCCCTTTTGCCACCACTTTTGCACCAAAAAGCAGAGTGCCATCTAGTTCCATTACATTTTAGGGGGCAGACATCCCCATGGCCAATTTAGGTTGTTAAAAGCCTTAAAGGTATAGGAATAATATCTACTTTGGCTTTTAGTTTGAACTGTCCCTTCAAACATGACATATTTCCTAAATATCGCATGTTAACAAATAATTCTATTGCTCTAACATAACATTTCCACCAATTAATAACCAGCAATTACTGTAAACATTCCTCAATGAAGAGCAGACAACAACAAGTTGACCTTTTATGCTTTTATGGGGAAATATCTTTCATCTGGTTGAATACCCGGGAATTTGTAACTTGTGACTGAAATGTTCTGTTCTAATTTCACGCTCTTATTAAAGTACCTGCTGTGCACGTGCAAAACATGTTGTTTATTTGTAAAATGAAAGGACAAACATTGATTTAATTTCAGATAAATTCCAGTATAAGCTTTAGGAAATTGTAGTTTTTGGAAGGTGGGGAGTTCCGCTTGTGACCAGTTGAGGGCGTCACAGAACAGATGACAGAGGGGAATAGATAGAGGTAACACATTCAAACTGATTACTATTTGTGCCTCATTGAGCAAAATGTACCATATACAATTGGAAAAATGCTTTGGGAATTCAAATGTTGACCTTTGAATAATCCAGTCTTTTTTGGCTGTATACACATGATTCCAATTTTCTTGACATCTTCTCAGGTGCATAACAGCATTTCACTCATTAGGAATTGAGTGCAGACGATTAAGCTCTTTACCTGGCATGTCAGGGAGTGTTTATGTGACTCAGCTGATGACAATGCGTGCCGTGTCATTAAATGTCCGCTGGAAGCCCTGTGCTTTTATGAGCTTCTCAGACAAGCTTTAAGGGCAACATGTTTCCTGATTGGAGCACATGAGAGAAACTCACCACATGTTCTGTCCATCTCGGAAACAACAGACAAGGACCCAAAAAAAAACACGCCATGCCCTGAAACACAGACTGTACCCTGGTTTTCATCCGAGAGGGTCACTGCAGGTCAACCTGGTCAAGAGGATGTTACTAAACTCTACAAGTTAAATGACGAAAATTAACTCATTCAGGGTCAAATTTACACCTATTTTAATCCAGCTGGGTAGTTACGTAGCCATTGTATTTTACTAGAGGTGATGAGGAGGAAGTGAAGGTGGCGAGCATTCTTCCTGAATTATTACACCTCCTCAGCTGATAAGGTTCCTTCTTTGGAGAGCAAACAGGAGGAAAGACACCTGCTATAAATACTCAGGTGGAACATTGGACCAGTTTTTTATGGTGTCACTGCTATGGGCAGACTGATAAGTCTTATTACTGAGTATTTGCCATGTCATTTCGTAATACAGCTGGTCATGTTGATGCTAATTGGTGCTGAGTCAGTTACTGTAAGAAATATTAACTTGTCGCTTCGCTGGAAAGAAATCAGTAATCTGTAATTGCCTTATTAGTTTTCAATTTGAGAGCCAGCGACATTTACTTCAGTCAACAGTTGAATTTGGGAGGAAACAGAGAACTCTGTTGACCCTTGTGATTATTTCTAAAGAGTGTGCAGCTCTCTGGGCGGGTGAACAGCTAGCAGGCTTAAAGATGATTAATAACATGTCTGTTTTGATTAGCATCAAGCTATTATAACAATTCTGTTTAAATCTGTACGTTATAACGGAAATCATCCAGCACCAACTGTTTCACACACACCGATACAGTACAGTAGGTCAGCATGAGGCGCTTTCACA
Organism: Dissostichus eleginoides; assembly: GCA_031216635.1. Taxonomy (NCBI): domain Eukaryota; kingdom Metazoa; phylum Chordata; class Actinopteri; order Perciformes; family Nototheniidae; genus Dissostichus; species Dissostichus eleginoides. The sequence continues at coordinate 28,015,424 of CM062272.1, forward strand.
CCGCAGTACTTTTCCCACAAAGGTTCATCAGAATAAATCCCTGGGGGAGGATTAGGCAAATTAAACCACTGACGTCACTTCTTCTTCTTCTGCTTTGGGTTTACAGGCAGGCCGCAAACAACTTCACGGCGTATACTGCCACCCGATGTCCCCGGCCGGAAGTCCCCGGAGTTGGGGACTGGCTTCAGTAGAAGCTGCTGGGACTCCCAGCAGCTCTACTGAAGCCTTCCGAGTAATCAGCAGAACGCCGACACCTCCTCATCTCCACCGCTCCCATGTTTTCTTTTGTGTTGCCATAAATTAGTCTCTCTGCGTTTGTGCGCTGAGCTAATGCTAATGCTAATAATGCTAATGCGAGGATAATAAAATGGCGGCTTCACAAAACTTTTTTTGAGTTTTACGGGGCGTGGTTTGCAATCCGCCCAGCCAATCAGAAATAGGAACCTTTTTCTCCCACGAAAGTCCCTGCTCTCTAGCAGGGACGGAAAATGGGGTGAAAAGGTTCTCATGAACTAATTTTAGTTCCGGATTTTTTGGGTGTGAACGCAACATTTCGGAACTATATCGGAACTAAAGTGGGAAAAGTACTGCGGTGTGAACGCGCCTATGGTCTCCTAAAAATATATGTCAAATTAAAAGAAAGAAATTCTCACAGATTACATATCTTTTTGACATATCACAAATATGAAAGTTTGAAATACATTTAAATTAAGTGTAATTCGCGTAAGTGCGTAGGTTGGTTGCTGTCCCTTGTGAAAAGCAATAGTCACGCTTGGCCTTGACTTATTATAATTGTATAAATTTATTTTCTATGAATTAACTTATAGTAACTAGTAACAAACACACTTAAGCCATGCCATGAATGTTTTCAAACCTAACCACGTAGTCTTGTTTCCTAATCGTTACAGAATCTCCACAAAACAAAATTGACAATGCAGTTTAGTTTTTTAGTAATTTGGCAGGAAAAAGGGTTGCAGTAGATACGTGCGGGTTTGCAGGTTGGGGTGTGTGTGTGCATGGCATTGGGTGTGTGAATCAGCTGAGACTCATGTGGCTGGCCTGGCCTTGCTTCCTGCGACCCAGCGGGGCTCAGCCACCAGCTGCCTAGCACCCACTACACATTCCTGCTTTATTCCCAAGCTCACCTCCCTCAGCCTCACCGGTCAGGACGAAATGTATACCAGCTGCAGCATCATTAAGTAAATGGGATCCTTGCACAAGTTTTTTAAAGGCACGGTATTGAATAGTTGAAAAAGCTGAATTAGTCGTGTGAAAAGCATGTATGTGCTCACAGGAACATGAATGAGCACTTAGACATGAATGGAGACACTCAAATACACATTTTTCGATTTTACAGACACTGTGGTTCTCCAACTATGTATCTTACTAACTTGGTTGACATTTGTGGTTTTAAAGATCCCATGTCATGCTTTTCCGGTTATTACCCGTCCCCATGTGTGTTATGAAGGTTTTTATGCATGTAAACGGTCTGCAAAGTCACAAACCCTCAAAGTACACCCTGTAGCGAGTAAAACTCTAACACAGAAAATACGTGTCTATGCTGCCCCAGAACGCCTCGTTGGAGATTTTCTGTTTTCAATTTTTTTCTTCCGGGAACCAAGTGACGTAACGAGGACCCCTCTGTGGATTGGTCCAAATGGACCAATCCGTGGAGCCGTTACGTCCGCGGAGCCGTTACGTTAAGTCCGTGGATTGGTCCAAATGGACCAATCCGCGGACTTCCTCACACACACTTTTCTCAGCTGCAGCTCCGCCGATTTCTCCTCCCTGAGACGGCGGGACGCGGCAAGGCTGTGAGTCGGTGTGTGAGCACACACACACACAATTTCCCAGCCAGGCTGCGGGTGTGTGTGTGTGTGTTCGGGCTGGGTTTCGCTGGGTCTCGCTTTCTCGCAGACGGCCACTGGGCTCATAGGGAGGGGGGGGCAGGAGCTCCAACAAGCCGTTTAGGACAGAGAGTGAATACACTATACAGAGATGCTGTATGAGAAACCAATGAGATTTTGGAAAATTGCACAATATCTATTTTAGTTTACCTCAACAATGGAATTATGATCAGTAGAAATAGCCATGACATGGGACCTTTAAATGAGGCATTTTGACAACTACTGGATTGATTGGCATGAGGTTTGGGTTGAGTTGGAATTACTTTGGCACTTCTTATCAAGCCCCATCATATTGTTGCATTACTTGTTCAGTACTTTAGCATTAAGACAAACTACTTCCTATCTAACATTCCAATCAGCTAGAGCACATTGTGTTTCCTGATAATTAGCCAAGACACAATACAAATAACTTGCATTTAAATGTGTCTTGTATCAAGATTGCATCTGGAAATGACTAGAATTACACTTAGTTAGTGTCATGGCTTGGCTCTCAGCCACAACAAAACGCACGATGGAGACGATGGCGCGAGTAGAAAAAGAGAAGTTTTATTCAACCCCAACAGGATAACAAGACAGGAGAAAACAATCCATTAGGCAGGAGCTCAGCTGTTCGTGGCTGCTCCTCGTCCTACGTCCTCCGGCCAGAGAGAGAGAGAGACTGCAGCCTTCCTCAGGTCCTTTATGGAGGTCCTGATTGGATTGAGAGCACCTGGGGAGAGGCTGCACCTGGAGACAATCAGGGAGAGAGAAACACACACACACCAGCAGAGACAGTGAGGCAGAGGTCGTCACACCCCCCCCCTTAAAGTCGGTGTCCCCAGGACCACCGGCACCACCAACCAACCAACCCCATCCCAAACCAAAGCAAAAAGTAATGGAAAACAAAACCACACATATGGCACTCCCCCAGAACCACAATGAAAATACACCACCTTCACACAGCAATCCTCGCCTTCAGCGCCCAGCCACACCTTTAGCAACACCAGTATCTGAGAAGCACTTTTTTTAAAAAAAAGAATGGGCAGAGCGAGAAAGATTTATCACAGTATGACAGTCAGTATATATACATTAAGGTCCAACTAACAATTACTTAGTGCCATGGGGCACGTGACAGCGCGTCAGCAATAACATTGTCGGACCCCCTAATGTGCCTAACATCAAGGTTGTAAGCCTGAAGAAACAAAGACCACCTCGTCAGTCTTTGGTTGGGACACTTCATTGAATGTAAAAAGGTCAGGGGATTGTGATCTGTGTAAACCAAAATTGGTCCTCCTGCTCCCACATATACAGTGAAATGCTGCAACGCCCAAATGAGTGCCAACGCTTCCTTCTCAATCACCGAATAATTCCTTTGGTAGCTGTTAAGTTTCTTTGAAAAGAAACTGACGGGTCTCTCCACCCCCCCCTTGTCAAGCTGGAGCAGAACCGCACCGACTCCCACCTGGCTTGCATCTACTTGGAGACTAAAAGGACGATCAAAACATGGAGCCGCTAACGCCTGAGAGGAGCACAACAGAGACTTAACCCTATCAAACGCTCTCTGACAGTCGACCGACCAAGTATATTTTTCCTTAGCCCTAAGAAGTTCAGTCAAAGGAAACACTGTAGTGGAAAAATGTTCACAGAACCTCCTGTAGTAACCACCATACCCAAAAATCTCTGGAGTTCCTTTTTGGTTGTGGGCTGTGGGTATTCAGATATTGCTCTGACCTTGGCCAGAACTGGAGCCACACAACCCTGACCCACCACATGGCCAAGATATGTCACTGTTGCCTTTGCAAAGACACATTTGGCCAAATTAAGTCAGATGTGCCTCCGCCAACCGTTCAAACAACCTCTCGATGCGCTGAACATGAGCAGTCCAAGTATCACTGCAAATTACCAAATCGTCTAGATACACCGTACAGCCCTCTAAACCACACCACGCGATTCATCAAACGTTGGAATGTAGCAGGGGCATTTTTTAACCCAAACGGCATTACCTTATATGAATAAAGTCCAGATGGTGTGATAAATGCCGCTATTTCCTGTGCCCGCTTGGACAAGGGGACCTGCCAATACCCTTTAAGCAAATCAAATTTGCTAACATACTTTGCAGACCCCACCTGATCTATACAGTCATCCATCCGTGGCAAAGGAAAAGAGTCAGATTTTGTCACCGCATTCACTTTTCTTAGATCAGTACAGAATCTAGGTGTCCCATCCTGCTTTGGCACCAAAATACATGGAGACGCCCAACTAGATGCTGATGGGACAGCAATTTTATTCTCCAACATGTAATTAATCTCTGCATCCAGCCGATTGCGCTTAACTGGTGGCATGCGATAAAAATGTTGCTTAATCGGCTGAGCGTCCCCAACATCAATATCATGCTCAGCCCAGTCAGTTTGCGAAGGAGTGTCTCCAAACAGACACAGATATTTGTGTACCACTGCTGAGAGTTCCTCACGTCTTGATTCCGCCAAATGAGACAACAACCCGTCTAAATTATCTAGCGATTCCGAATTTCTCAAACGACCACAGAGCAAACTATCATCAGGTTCAGGCACTATATCCCCCTCATGCGTCAAACCATGTGTCACCGCAACAGCCGGCTGGACTTCATCCTTCTCCACCTCTGTGTCTGTGTTAACCTCCCGCTTGTGGTAGGGTTTCAGAAGATTTACATGACAGAGGCGTTTAGTCTTCCTTCGTTCTGGTGTTGCCACAACATAATTTAAATCAGAAGTTTTCTCAATGATAGTGTACGGACCTGAATACTTAGCCTGAAATGGGGAACCAACAATAGGCATAAGTGATAGAACCTGGTCACCTGGATTAAACTCCTGTCGTGCCGAACGACGGTCATACAACTTCTTCATTTTACTTTGAGACACTGACAGCTTTTCCCGTGCCATACTCAAAGCAACAACCAAACGACGTCTGAAGCCATTCACATAATCCACCAAGCTCCGTGGTGGCTCAGTGTCCACACAACCCTCTTTCAGCACTGCCAAGGGACCCCGTACAGCATGTCCGAAAACCAACTCATTAGGGCTAAACCCCGTACCTTCATGTACCGCCTCCCTTGCAGCCAACATCAACCAAGGAAGACCTTCCTCCCAGTCTCCATCTAGCTCAGTACAGTAAGCACGTAACAAGGATTTCAATGTCTGGTGAAACCTTTCCAAAGCACCCTGACTTTGGGCGTGGTAAGCTGTTGACTGGTTCTTCTTAATCTTCAAAAGCTTCAACACCTGAGCAAACATGTGAGACGAAAAATTGGAGCCTTGATCACTCTGAACGACCTTAGGAATACCAAATATTGAAATAAACTGCGACAAAGCCCTAACCACAGCCTTAGTTGTAATCGACCTCAAAGGATAAGCCGCTGGATACCTAGTGGTTTGACACATCACAGTCAGCAGATATTTGCAACCAGACTTTGAACATGGTAAAGGACCCACACAATCCACAATGAGATGTGTAAATGGTTCACTTACCACTTGTATCGGCTGTAGTGGTGCTGGTTTGATCTTCTGGTTCGGTTTCCCTGTCAGCTGACACACATGACATGTTCTAATATACTGCGACACATCTGTCTTTAGACGTGGCCAAAAGTAGTGTTTCAGGATGTTCAAATATGTTTTCCGAAACCCAAAGTGTCTTTCAGGACAAGAGGACGAAGCTTAGTTGGCACCACCAGCTGGAAAACCTCAGTTTCCCCACCATCAACAGCCATCCATCTTCTAAACAACAAGTCATTACGCAACATGTATCCACTTGAAGCGTTTTCCCTCTCTGCCACTGGCGCAGCACAGTCAAAAAGACCTTTCAACGAAGAATCCTGACGTTGCTCCTTTCCCACCTCATGGTGTGTAAGTAACACCGAAAACTCAGACAAAGATGGAACCTCCACTGTGTCAGTTGACTTTCCATCTGATAGCAAGTCATGATCCCTTTTGGCCCTAGCCCGTGTGATCACACACGAGGCCGTAACGTCTGGCACCACTGTAGAGCGCCTCTCAGATCCTGACTCAATCAGACCACCAGTGACTAACACAGAAGGACCATCAGCCCAGACTCTACCACCTGCCAAATCGTTACCCAGAATGAAATGTATCCCCTCGATTGGAAAAGCCGGACGTACCCCAATAGCTACATCCCCTTTAACAAGATCACAGTCAAGATACATCCTATGAACAGGAAAAACCGTTAATCCCATCCCCCGAGTCGTGTCACCAGTGTCACTTTCCTCAGACAAAGGCAGAACAGAGTCAATAATAAAGGAGTCAAATGCACCTGTATCCCTCAAAATTTTAATTGGAATTTGACATGCTACCTACCAATGACACCAAACCCTCTCTTATAAAAGGAGCATAGGATGCCAGAACCTCAGGTCCACATAAGTGGTCCGTAAGCACCTCGTCAACACAGCAGCTACTCACAGGAGCAGCGAACGCAACTGGTTTACCCACAAATCTTCCTCCCTTGGATTTTGCTCTAAGCACCGGACAATCTGGTTTCCAATGGCCTTTCTCACGACAATAGTTACAAGTATCCTCAGATTTCTCCCAAGCCACTTTCTTTGGATCCATCCCCAATGACCCAACATCAACAGCCCTTCCACTTCCCCCAAACACAGGTAGATCTCCAGCGCGCCCTCCGAACCTGCCCTTATGCAGTAACACAAACTCATCCGCTGCCCCTGCAGCCTCGGATGCCGAAGTTACCCTGTGTTCTGTTATATAGGTCGCAATGCTGTCAGGAAGGATGTTTTTGAACTGTTCCAAAATCATGAGTTCACCCAAATTGTCAAAAGAAGTGATGTCCAGAGCAGCTAACCAACGTTTAAAATGAACAGACAAATCCCTCGCCATTTCCACATAAGTCTGACCCTGTTTTTTCTCCAAGGACCTAAAACGCTGTCGATAAGCCTCAGGAACAAGTTCATACGCTCTAAGCACCGCCAATTTTATTTTAACATAGCTAGAGCTATCCTCCGAACATAACGCGGAATATGCGGACTGTGCTTTTCCTGTGAGTACACACTGAAGCATCAGGGCACAGTCTGCATCCGGCCAATCCCTAGCTTTAGCCACCCGTTCAGAAAGCAAAAAAAAAGTGTCAGGATCACTTTCATTAAATTGCGGTAACAAGCGCAAGTTGTTAGCATCGAACCGCTGAGGAGACTTGGGCACCTGTACACCGTGCCACTCACCCAACACCGCACCATCTGTGCCCATGGAAAGACACTGTCCTTCCATATCAAGTTTGGCTTTCTCAGTCTCCTGCCGCATCCTCTCCACTGCAATCTCCTTTTCAAACTCCATCTCAGACCTCATTTTGTCATGACTCAGCTGCAACAATAACATCTCCTTTTGCAACAATAACATCTCCTTCTGCTGCTCAAAAGACAGTGAACTAGCCTGCAACAGAGGTTTTAACACCCCCTCTTTCTCTGCCGGAAACACTCCCGTTTCACGTAATGCCGACACAATAGAGGCTTTTATAGTGCTTTTTAGCCTCTTATCGCCAACGACTTCCACCGAGAAATGTTCCGCAATAACGAGCAGCTGCTCCATTGAGAAATTTCCAAGGGCTTCCTGAGATGGAGCCCTGATAAACGCGTCTATATCCGCCATACTACAACGCAACACCGGAGCTTACACTGAGACAAAAGAAAAAGAACTGATTGGAGTTTCCCCACTAACTACGACACCCGCTAACTAATCTCCTCCCTAGTCTTCATGTAGTTACTTGCGGCGGGTATTTATGCACTAAAGACCGCTGGCCGAGCAAAGCGACTAGCAAGCTAGCAAAAATACTGCGACCACGGCCATGCCCCCAAACCGAAGCTTCAGCCACTTTCACCACAACATTAACACCCCGCACAACGATCCCAAGGGAACCGTCGCTACCACCTATCAGGAGAAACTCCGCACAAAATAACGAACTAACTCACAAACACACAAACTTATCTTACCGGTTTGGACGAGCCCCCAGCTGTCATGGCTTGGCTCTCAGCCACAACAAAACGCACGATGGAGACGATGGCGCGAGTAGAAAAAGAGAAGTTTTATTCAACCCCCAGAGGATAACAAGACAGGAGAAAACACTCCATTAGGCAGGAGGTCAGCTGTTCCTGGCTGCTCCTCGTCCTACGTCCTCCGGCCAGAGAGAGAGAGAGAGACTGCAGCCTTCCTCAGGTCCTTTATGGAGGTCCTGATTGGATTGAGAGCACCTGGGGAGAGGCTGCACCTGGAGACAATCAGGGAGAGAGAAGCACACACACACACACACACACACACACACAAACACACACACACACCAGCAGAGACAGTGAGGCAGAGGTCGTCACAGTTAGTTAGTTAGTTACATGGTCATATCTCTATATAGCTGTGTCTTGAGATCAAATTGGGATCTGATTACTCAAATAACTGACTGCTACAGCAACCTCTCGTTTCTACAGGTCCAAAACACAAAAAAACATGGTAGCTTACCATAAAGCTATGCTATTTACGGACGTTAGCTTGTTTTTCAAAGGGAGGGAAGAAACTGTATCCAACAACTTGAATGCTGACGAGGAAAGCAGAGGAAAATCCAGGTGTAATCACGAAGAGACACACAATTGGATACAGTTAGAGAAGATGCTTGCAGTAAACTAAACATTAGAATTGTCCTCGTGAGCATGTTATCGCGTGTTAGCATGCTGTTTATAGCATCTAGTTCCAAGCAACCCAATGCCTAAAAAATACTCAAGATGTCAACTCCAACACATGTTTTATTATACACAACATAATAATGAGACTGTTGTTGAGTTTTTACCTCTTCAAACTATCCGTGAAATAGGTGAAGTGGTGCAAGAAATCCATACTCTCTCCTCTTTTAGCCTTGCAGAGCAACTAGCATGACCGGTGTGTCTTATTTCTTTATCATTAGCTCTTCTGTCTGTGTAGCCGCATTATGTCAAATCACTACTAATAAAGCACAATGAACTGCATTATAGGTCCACAAGGCACTGCATAAATCAAATGTGTTATATTTTAACCAACCCACTCTCTTCAGTCTGCGTACAAATGACACGACTTTACACATTGGAAATGCGTGCAATAGATACGCAGAAGTCTGATTTAGCGTGCATATGATACGCTAACCATTCCCATTGAGATCTGAGGCCGAGTTTTGCGTGCATATTATACGCCACGTTTCTTGCCTGCACCACTTGTTTTTGTCCGGTCGGGTCGTGGTAGACCGGAAGCTGTGTGGTTCATAAAAACATGTTCTTACTCAATACCAAGCCACGATTATTGTTTTTATTTTAAATCGTATAATGTCGGACTTTTTTTGCCATCTTTGAGGAAAAGAAATAGGGCTCAGAGCTTCAGAATAATGAAATCTGTATTTTTTTAAATCTTTTTTTCCTTCTAATTTGTTATTATTTTCTAAATAACAAACTGTTATTTACTCAACAATAACACACAATTATCCTTGTTTTTATTTATTCGTTTAATTCTATAATCTTGGGCTTTTTAGCATCCTTTTTAGCCGTAAATAAAGTCACCGGAAACAGACGTAGGCCTATAGGGGACATTTCGAGAATCATTGCGATACACACGACAACCACAACCCACTGAACTGATTACCCAAGATCCTTAGCCGCAATGCAATTTGGGATATGGTGTTAATGCGATATGATATCCGAAAAACATTTCAGAGTTTAGGATGGCCGAAGACACTACACTACCCATAATCCTCAGCTATCGTTTGGGACTACAGTCCCATTGCTTGACAAACCCTGTGATTCATCTTCAAGCTCTGGGATTGGATGTTGGAGTGGCAGTGCGCCAAGGTTACACCGAGCGTCAAACAGCTCTTTGAAATCGAACTAAACCACGGCAGACTATCGAAAGCTGGACTCGAACGCCCCCCCAGAACTACACATGCTGGCTATTGTGTTTCGCACATGGGTTTCGCAACATGTTCTATAGCGGTCTCTACTGGGAATTGTAGTTTTAAAAGACATTTTCGTTTTTCCCACAATTAGAAGTTGCCAGTATTAAACTGTGTACATCCCTGGAGCTTTAGGCGATAGGAAACACATTGGCGTGTACAAATTTAAAACATGTAATTAATAAATGGGTGAAAATCGCTTGTGTCCATAATGGGCAGCATTAATATATACCCACATGACAGCTCATTGTTACTTTGTAATTCTACTCCACTACAATTCAGAGGTTAACCTGGTATTTTTACTCCACTACATTTATTTTAGTTACTTTGCAGATTCTGATCAATGATGTGAAATATAAACAACCCTTAAAGCAGACTTTAGTTACACCTGAACTATGTTGAAGTTATGCAATGAATTAAAAACTTGAGTCACAGGCTGTAAATACAGCCTATTTACCAATTGGATCAAATATAAAAGTCAGCCGAATTAATGTTGATACTGCAAGGAGACGTATTGTGTGAAAAGAAATGGAAGATGTTGTTTAATTGCTGATATATTTATGATCCACGTCACATATTCAGTTTCGGCGGCATTTCTTCCAGTTTGTCTAGAAGTCTTCTAATCAGGGCTCTATAAATAAAGAACTACGGTAGATGTGTAATATTTAATGCAGCCGAACCGTGTATTAAAATACCGTTATGTGATGACTTCCAAAGAAAAAAGCAAGCACACTCGGAATAAAGTATTATTTTCTTTTTTTTAAATGTTTTTCGGATTTCATATCGCATTAACACCATATCCCAGCGTGCATTGCGGCTAAACAATCCAATCACCGAGCTTCTAGCTGAGGATCTTGGGTAATCAGTTCAGTGGGTTTGTGGTGTGTATCGCAATGATGCTCGAAATGTCCCTTATAGGCCTACGTCTGTTTCCGGTGACTTTATTTTGAAATTCAGTTCCTGAGGAACGGCTAAAAAGCCAGAGTTTATAGAATTAAACGAATAAATAAAAACAAGGATAATTGTGTGTTATTGTTGAGTAAATAACGGTGTGTTATTTAGAAAAGAATAACAAATTAGAAGGAAAAAAAGATTAAAAAAATACAGATTTCATTATTCTGAAGCTCTGAGCCCCATTTCTTTTCCTCACAGACGGCAAAAAAAGTCCGGCATTATACGATTTAAAATAAAAACAATAATCGTGGCTTGGTATTGAGTAAGAACATGTTTTTATGAACCACACAGCTTCCGGTCTACCAAGACCCGACCGGACAAAAACAAGTGGTGCAGGCAAGAAACGTGGCGTATAATATGCACGCAAAACTCGGCCTCAGATCTCAATGGGAATGGTTAGCGTATCATATGCACGCAAAATCGGACTTCTGCATATCTATTGCACGCATTTCCAATGTGTAAAGTTGTGTCATTTGTACGCAGACTGAAGAGAGTGGGTTGATTTTAACATCATCACACACACATGTCCTCACTCAGAAGGCTTAACCTCTAGAGTCACATACACCAATATTTGCTTACCAAGAGGCTGCACATCAAAGTGTCCAAATCCACTACAAACCATCATACAACACACAGCCAGACACACACACCCTTCCCTCCAGACCGCCGTCACAGCACTCCAAGCACAGCTGTCAAAACTCAGGGACTTCCAACTCAACAATAGTTAGGTGGCTTAGGGAGTAAGACAGAGAGAGGAGATGAGATGTTGAACTGACACTTCTGGAAAGCTCTTTTGCTCCTAGGCCTTTACAGGTTGGATCTACATACCCTGGATCGCTTATTTGTTCCCACCTTTCACTCCTTACTGTCACTCACTTTATTCACCTTGGCTTCTAATGCTCTCTCTTTCCTTTCCCTGCCTTTACCTCTCTTTTGCTCCAGGCACGGTCCACTGTTGTCTCACATCAGCTCTCATAACAGCTCCGGGAAGACCTCCCTCAACCTCACGCCTCGCATGTGAGTCCACACGTCCAAGAAGAGTAATAACATTTAAATCCTCCAAATCAGGTCATGTCAAATTAAGGGAGGTATTTCGGGAGCCCACCCAAGTGTCCAAAGGGGTCGATGGAAAGCTTGCTTGAGGCTAGTTTTGCATGTCAAAATACACTTGATGATTCAGTGTACACATCACAAAATGGGACTGATACTCTCTAAATGGCTCATAGACTCTACTACAATGTATATTTGGCCTGTTGGTGTGACGTCAGATGTAGACATTGGTGAGAAATCCTGTTGGCACGCAGAGATTGGCAAATCAAAACTTTCACCCTAATTGCAGCAAGCAAGTGCTCCTCGGTTGAGCTGGTTGCAATAATATTTTCCCACCATTTCCATCCCAAATCCCTGGTAAGAAGTAATTAAGCCCTGAGAAGTTTTCATTTACTTCAACTGCTGAGGTCACTTGTGGACACCAAAGAATCCTTGTGTGTATTTCAATGCAAAAATGTATTTTGGTAATAGACAAAACAACCACACTCAAAGCTGTAGAAGCGGAAACGCAGGTTACCACGCACCTTTTAGGTGTCCCATTACTGGAAATATTGCCTATAGGAATCTGTTCAGAGGCTAAAGAGATCACTTTTATCTAAGCTTTATCTCTGATAACACCAAGATGTGTTGAACACTGATAAGGGTTGGACCTTGCCTGGACTTACAAACAATCCTTTGGCAACTCAACAAGCATTCCAGGGAAGTTCACACTGTGCAGTGATTTATGGCCAGGATGTGGCCGTATAGCGAGAGTGCGGAGGCTCTAGGTTGAAGTAGCTGATGGCACGACAGGTCAGTGAGATAGCCGAGCTACGTAGCAGTCTGGGATTCATTCAGGAAAGCTCCCAAGGGGGCTGTTGACTGGAAGGAGGCGGTAAATCCCCATTTTGAGGACTTTGTTTTTGCTGATGTTGTGGAACATCTCCTGAGGAAATTTGAGCTAATCTGACTTCACACAGTCTGTCATTGTAGAGTCTTTTGTGTTGTGTTTGGAAATTGAGAGGATGGATGGTTCCAATTACTAACTGACAGGAACATGACTCATCCTATTGACTCTTTATTTCCTATACTGAAAAAAGTATAAACCTTAGCTCCGCTATTTCTTTGTTAAAGTACTTGTTTAAATGAGATTTAAACGTCAGTCTTGGCAATTACAGATAGCAATCATATAATTTATTGTTTAAAAGTAAACAAATCACACAAAAGCAAACATAACATTATATTCCAAAGTTTTCTTTGCTTTCGAGCTTTACTGTCATTGCACTTTATTTTCAGCCTATCCGGTATACACTTAAACCTCGGCACATATACTCAATGTTCTCCCAAAATTCACCATTTGCTTTCTAATGTTTGCTAATACATTGCCAAAGAACATTATTGAGCCCGGCTTTAAAATGTATCTATTTAGGAGACAATAGGTAGTTCCTTTAGTAGGAACTAACAGGCTTGGGCCTGGGTGCCAAAGACATTGGTAGCAAAGTCTGAAAGTATCGATGCATTGCAGATTAAAAAAAAGCATTCCCTAATGGGCTGTTCTAGATTAGCCTTTACGCCGGCATTAACAGATGTGTTGGCCTCTTGGGGGCAGCACAACTGCTGTAAATACAACAATGATATACTGTTGCCTTCCAAAGTGTATGTGGGTAACATGTTAACAAAAAAATCCCTACTAATAGCAGTCAAAGAAAAATGTGCGTTTGATGTTAAGGCCTCTACATACTGGGGGCATGACAAATTACTACACGTAAATAAAAAATGGTCAATTGCACAAATGATATGTCTAGTGCTTTTATTGTTAAAGTAAAAATCGAAGGGGTGGATCTAGTATATGCTGTAGGCTGCCTTGGTTCGGATTTCGAAGCCTCTGTATTTTTGTTTTAAAATCCTCGTAAATATGGGCACAACTTTACAATTTCCCAAGAAGTTCATTGGTTGATGCCTTTATTTCTGGCGGAAAGGTCCGACCTTTAGGCCTTGTTCTGGAAAACAATTAAAGTGCCTTCTTGATACATTTAGGTTATCTGTAAAAATATTATGACAAAAACACATTTAAAAAAAAAAAATGGTTTGAAGAATCACACATAATAAAGTCCTTTTTATTCAAATAATTATTCCCCTTTTTGCTCAGTTTTGGTTACTTAGTTTTTTTATCATAAGGCAGAAGTTGGGTAGGCGTAATGTGGGTTAGTCACAACTTTTAGTTTGAAACAAAGTTAGTGAGAACAATTAGAGTGAACCCAAACAGTGTAATCACAAACCTTTAAATGGTTTTTCATACCACTGCTACACTGACGAAACCCAATTAATTCTGTCTTTCCCCCGCTCAGAGACCCAGGTCGTCGCACGCATCTCTGCTTGTCTAGCTGACATCTCTCAGTGGATGTCTGCTCACCACCTCAAGCTCAACCTTGACAAGACTGAACTGCTTTTTCTTCCTGGAAAAGACTGTCCCACTCTTGACCTAACAATCAACATCGGCCCCTCTGTTGTTTCCCCGACTCAGACTGCAAGGAATCTGGGTGTGACCCTAGATAACAACCTTTCCTTCACTGCGAACATCGCTGCTACAACCCGCTGCTGCAGATACACTCTTTACAACATCAGGAGGATAATTTCCCTCCTGACCCAGAAAGCGACGTAACTTCTGGTCCAGGCTCTCGTCATCTCACGCCTAGACTACTGCAACTCCCTCCTGGCTGGTCTACCTGCATGTGCCATCCGACCTCTGCAGCTCATCCAGAATGCAGCGGCTCGTCTGGTCTTCAACCTTCCAACATTTTCCCACACCACGCCGCTCCTCCGCTCACTTCACTGGCTTCCAGTAACTGCTAGAATCCACTTCAAGACACTGGTACTAGCGTACCATGCTGTGAATGGATCTGGCCCTTCCTACATCCAGGACATGGTTAAACCATACACCCCAGCACGTGCACTCCGCTCTGCATCAGCCAAACGGCTCGCTGCACCAGCACTGCGAGGGGGACCCAAGTTCCCATCAGCAAAAACACGTCGGTTTGCTATCCTGGCTTCAAAATGGTGGAATGAGCTCCCCATTGACATCAGGAGGGCGAAAGCTTACACATCTTCCAGCGCAGACTGAAAACTCATCTCTTTTGACTCCACTTTGAGCAATAAAATTACTAACAAAGCACTTATATACTAATAAAGGACTGGCTTATCTAAAGCCAGTTGAGTAGCACTTGAAATGTTTTGGCTCTATGAAACCTGATGTACTTAAGATTCTGTTTTCTTCAAGTTTGTATCTTCTTGGTCGAATGCACTTATTGTAAGTCGCTTTGGATAAAAGCGTCAGCTAAATGCAATGTAATGTAATGTAATGTAAACCAAAACAGATAGCTGAAAGAAAGCAAAATGTAAGCTGTTCTTGATTTTCTTTTTTGTTCAGGGAGAAAACTTGACTCAATGACATTAACATTTGTTTCCTTTCCTTTCTTAATTTGTATGATAGTATGCACAAACTTGAAGGCTGTCTTTGCTTTTCAGAGAACCAAGAACACTTGCTGCTGTTGATACAGTAGGTGAACATTGGCTAGAGCTACATCTGCAACAACCTTCTTATCATCCCATCCCCATGTCCACCAAAGTGAAGTAAAACAAACACATATCCTAAACTCATCTGCATGCTCCATCTGCTCTGATGTATACAGGTCCTCCACAGCCCAATGAGATGCCAAGCACTTCTCGAGTGCAAGGAAATGGTGCGGTTTCACAATTCCTAGATTAGGACTGAAATCTGCAGTTCCCCCCACCACTTTAAGTGGCTGTGGTGCACACACAAACCCACCGAGACCATAGAAACATACACAGTGCTTTAGTGTTGGGCCATGGCCAAGATAAATGACTGCTTCAGGTGAAAACAAAACGTGGCCCCTGCAGATTCTTTTTTTTTTTTCCGTTTGCAAGTTTTGGGGCGACTTCTCTTTGTGCATCAAATGTTCTTAAACGTATGCTCTGCTTCGGCTCCTCCACCCTCCTCAACACTCTTCTGGCTTGGGAATTTTTCAGAATGAGGAATTAAAGTTGAAATGGTGCTTTGCAGACATAAGTGTTTGACGTGTGTTGAAGATTAAAGGTGGAACGACTTCTTTCAAATCTTTAACACTAGACATTTAAGCAAACTCGTCATCCACGGGGCATGAACTTGAAAGGAAATTATCAATATTTCTATTCAACATTCTATCACACTCATTTTACTCCACATTAAAAGTCCTGTCGATACCCAGAGCTACAGTTACCCCGGAATTTTGTTTTTACCTATTCAGTGTCATCCAGTCATTAAATGATCTTGTGCAGTTTTATAATCAGATGTTTGTGTTTATGAGCCAGCAATGCTTATTGTGAGCTATAACTGTGGCGCAAAATATAAGGGCCCGTATGCAGTCATTTCCTTGGCATTTACTATGCCAGAGTAGCAAAAAACTGGATGCTTGTTCAAAGAAGACATTTTTCCATGAAGATATTACCATGAATTATATTAAATTATATGTCTTAACTACTCAAAACCATACTATTTTAAGAGTAAAACCATGATTTACAAGATAAAAACATCCCTTTCTCTCAGAGTCTTTGAAGGATCACCTGAGTTCCACCTGAAAGTTTTGGATGATCACCTGAGTCTCACCTGAGGGAAGTGGGGAAAGCCCATAGAGGCCCTGAATGGCTTCAATTAAGAGAACAATTGCTTTAGTCACACAATTATGAGCTCAGAGTTACTAAATGCAAAAGGCCCTGAAGGAGCGCAGCTAAAGATCTCTGGCATCCCATTGAATGTGGTCCACCCACCCCCCGTTGCTCATTACTGAGACCACCAACTGGGAGCAACATTACTCAAATGAGCAACAACAGCACAGTGCTGCAACAGTCACGAGAGATTCTGTTTTAACTGACAAGCAAAGGGACTGAATGTCTGAGAAACAAATACTACAATGAATAATGAGATGAAGGGGAAGGATTAGTTGCTTCCTCATGCTTTTAGTGTCATCATAAACAGTTGTTAGGAGCTCCTAATGAAGAATCACTATAGAAACACAGCTTATTTGACAATATATTGTATATTACTTAGCTGTGGAAGAATTCAAAGTATCAATACTAGTGTACAATAACCCATTAAAAGCAAACGTTTTGCATGTCACTGGTGGATCTGAACTATCATTAGCATATGCTGAAGATAAGCAATGATGTGTTAGCCCCTTGATAATGTGTTCAGACATTGGCTGTTGTTGAGAACAACCTTAACTATAAAACATAAAACAATACCCTCTTCATCTTCTTCCTTTACTGATAAAGATAAGGACACTGTCAATATAACTATACTCTCCACTACGTCACCAGATAATCTCCTTTCCTAAAATCATTATTACTTACCATTGATATTGATATGTAAATAGGTGATAAAGGCATTTTTCTTTCAGGTCCCTTCTTACTTAGATCTACTATGCTGATAACAGCCATTTAATGGACTAATTCATTATCAAAACCAGAAATCATTACAGCATGAGAGCATATTAAGTGGTGCAGTGATGCTGAATTTTTGTTGGTAGACTCGAATGTTAGCATTGCAAAGGGTCCCTCAATGAAAGGCAATGGGATTTTTCCATTGGAATTCAGAATATAGCAGAAAATAAGCTCTGTTGCAAACACATGATTATGATACATATTTTTAAAGCATAAATGCCATAGCCAATAGCAAAAATCGAACGTTTGGCAATAAACAAACTATATTACGGTTCCATGGCTGCACGTCAATACTGCTAAGCTAAAGACAGTGTACGGAGTATAGTAGTCTTGTATACTTATTTTTTAGCAACTCCTGTTTTTAAGAAATATAAAAGCTTCCGACATTCATGAGTGGGGTAATTAGTGATTTATTTTATATCGTAAAAACAAAAGGTGAAATCTGTAAGCTTGTGTTAACCACAGATCTTATATAAGGTATCTCAAAAGAACGTTAAAAAAACCATTGACGTTGAGACGAGGTAACCTAAAGTAATAAAATCTTAAGTAATTTGCGTGCTTTAGGACTCATTCCTGCACCACTCTATAGAACTGGTTTAATATCCTGTGCACTGATTGGTCATCGACTAACATCATGTGTGCCATTGTTGTGAAAAGGAAAACATACATGCTGCAAGCCGATAATCTAACTAATGCAATGTTTATTCTTGGCCTTCTTATAGAAAATGAAGACTTTAAACTACAGTTATTAACTTCCTACAGATCATCTTGAAGTGACAGGTGAGGCAATACCATTCCTAAATCCTTGAGAAGAATGAAACAAAAATACAGTCTGCAGTGAGTGCACTATTTATTCACCGCTATACTGAGCTCATGGAAAAGCCCTAGATTAATGGCCTACTCTTTTAAGATATTGGTATGTATACAGTTTGTGGAGAGATTAGCCGTTGAATCAATCATTTGATGTACTCATGTTTGTGAAATCCCTTTCACATGCCAGAGGGGTTCACAAGCATTTCGCTCTGACATTCCTTAAGCCTCTCCTCCAACTTCCCTCTCGTGTTTGTAGAGTGCAACATTGAGCCGTAAAATGTACACAAACATAGATTTTGAACAAATGCCATCACAAGTTAAAGGGTTAAATTGGTTGCTAACATCGGCTGCCATCTTGGGTAAATTTTTTTGGGGTCTCAGCATAGCAGCACACTTCCACAAGGCTTTGCTTTGGCAACAGGATTTCTCCTTGGAGAGGAATGAATGTGCAAATGTGTTACAGGTGGGATTCATTAAACTGAGACCTGGCACATTGGTACTCGCTCTGCACAATTACCATGTAACAAAAGCAGGGAGCAGAGGAATGCTAACATTCAGCTACGTTGTAGATGAGCATGCACCAAAGAAACGAACAAATGAATAACATATTGTGCATTTCAAAAGCACGCTCATGACATTCTGCATCCACAGCTGAGGTTTAAAAGGCCCATTTCACTGCTCTCTGATGAGCTCTTCAAAACAAAAAGACCTATTAATGGGGCAGTTTTTGTCCGTGTTATTTCACAAAGGAAGAGGAAAGAAAAAGTTCCAATTTCACAAGATCTTTTTATCCCCATTCAGCCTCCAACTCCCTCACCTCTCAGATAAGCTGTCAATACTCCATATTTTTTCCATAAATAACATGTGTTCCTTACTTCCATGTGATAAGAAGTTCATAACAGCTTATTCTCATCATCTAGGAGGTGGTGTTAATTCTTTCTATGAATAATTTAACGAATAAGTTATAAGTTCACTGAGCTGCGGTCACATCACAGAGCATTCTTACAGATTAGAACTTCCTCCACCCTCGGTCTTCGTGTTGCACAGAGACCATTAAAGAACTGAAGGCATTTATTGTGCAGCGATACTGAATATGTAAGAGCTGTAAGGGTGGAGACTGAAGGTGTTCAACAGATCCTAATTATCACTGACTACTACAATGCGTGGAATTCGTTTGCAGTGTTGGAAGCAATAAAGTCTTGGTCCTTACTGCACTAATGGGAGCTGGCTTGCACTTTTTTGATTTGATTTGAGGCATATTTCAAATGTTCTCTTGTAAACTCATCGACTTGCAGCTGTTTTTGGTCTCAATTCACGTTCACTTATGTGTTCTCTGTAATGTGAGTATATGGAAGAGCAATCAGAAACCTTAGGATGCTCACTCGGCTGCATGTTTAATATATTTAAGTGAGGAAATAACGCATTCCTATTGAAAAGGAAGAATTCATGAGAAGGCTCTCAGCAGTAGCTTTTCCTTGGTAATGCTTGCTAATGTTAGCAAACTCAAGATATTTCCCTTTAATGTACTTGTTGCTGATTGTGCTACTGTAACATTATGTCCTAGCTTAAGCATTATCCTATACTGGGGTTTAGCCTAAAGTAATTAAAAGGTACGGTGAAGCCAGGCATTAAAGCAAATCTCCTTGGTGGCCAAACCGTGATACTACAACTTTTGTGTCAGTAAGGTAAATTAGGCCCAAACTTTTTTTTTTCTTGTGATTTAGGAATAGGAAAACCCAATTGGGAATCTATGGGACTAATAGATGAGGAAAATTGCAGAACGTCCCATAAATATCAGGTAGCTTTGTACTTGAACGTCAGGATTCATGCGCCACTGATCAACATTCATAGGAATGAACGAAGCCCCGCATCAACACCAGTTCATCTTAGTTACTGTAACTAAGCAGTCAAAAGTTGGCCCCAAGGCAAAGATCGCAGTAGTTGTTCAGCAAGTGCAAATTAATAGACGGACATAAGCAAGGACAAACAGTGAGTCAGAGGAATAAAACAATGTTTTCTGAATCAAAAATAAACAGATCACAGATTTAGATTGAATGCAGTTGAAGCGTACCATTGTGTGTGTGTGTGTGTGTGTGTGTGTGTGTGTGTGGTGTGTGTGTGTGTGTGTGTGTGTGTGTGTGTGTGTTCATGGGGTTGATTTGATTTAGACATTTATTGCCATGTGGGATTTAATTATAATGATGTGGCCTTTTTACAGAATCTCATAAATGACTTTAGATGGTGCAATGTTTCATAACTCATAGAAGCTATGGGCAAATATAGTGGTGAGAACTTCATTACATTATATGAAACATTTTTCTTCTCATGTTGTCCTGATGGCTTTGTTTTGTTGATGTTTTTTGTAATTGACACCCAAGCATCAAGAAAAGACTTTGCATGTTTTACAGTAAGAAGGCAGGTCTCTCTCCGATTGGACAGCTGTACGTCAATCACCATCCAACCTTCACACCTGGTGATCCAGGCAAGGGTGTGTTCAAGTGACCCGCTTCCCAGAGTCCACAGCCAGATAATTATTTCCAGTTGCAATTAGAATAGCCGCAAGTTTTTATTTTCTCCTCTGTGAGCAAAGGGGATCAGCAAATATCCTTTCCCCTGGTTTTTTGCTTGTCTGACACGCTTGTATAAATACCCTCCACCTGGTCATGGGAGTGTCTTTAGGGGAGCTATCAAAGCATTAATAAAAATCAAGATGTATGTGACATCCAGTGGATTTCCCCCGCGCTGCACACGGCAGGCCAACTCAGGAGGGCCAAGCCGGGGTAAAGTTTCCTCTCTTTTCCTCCCTGACTAGCGGCTGACGCCTGATTGACTGTGATGGGCTTTTTTACGCCCTGCACGTGTTGTTCCGCTGTTCAGCCCTCGCTTCATCGTCTGCCTTCTCAGTGAGGTTGGTTCTCTGCTCGGCTTCCACCTTCTAATGTGCCTTTGTAAATCCAAAACCCGTCCTGAAAACATTGGTCTGCTCATGTACTTCACGCTTTTTGTTCTTAAATATCCCTCTCACCGCAGCGTTCCCCTACTCCCCACGCTTCGTTTACAGATTAAGGCCTGCGTTGGCGTATGTAAAAACACAAGAAGAGGCAATCGGATATTAGGAACATGACTGTGAATGAATACATGTGCATGTGTTAGATCTGTCTGCAGCGCTGAGTGGCTTGACTCGCATGTGAAAAATGTATAAAGTTGGGACTGATGACACGCACACTCATATCTGGTGATCAGAAACTCTGGGAAGGCGGCCATGATGGAGGGCTCCTGTGTGCGTTCGACCCCGTGCACGCTGATTGTTCTGTCTGAAAACAGTTAGAGGAAACTGGGAATGCTTCATGAAAAGGAAACAGATTCCTGGGAGGGACAGAAAGCAGTGACTCAGTTATGTTTTTGGCATTTAAAGGCCAAAGGTGAATATAGGGTACGATTTGTAACTAGTAGACATCACCATCAAACCTCCCCAGTTGATTATTTCCTACGTATGTTCTTGATCTTTATGTTTTAATATGCAAATGAGGAAGTATCCTAGTATTTTTTGGTACATCATTCGATATCCAAACATTGGGAAAGCCAGGTTTATAGTTCTTGTTTCCTTTGTCGACAAATAACAGTCAAAGGTTTTTGTAGAGGGAATGTTGGATGTCTCTCAGTATCACTCTATAACTCAGAAAATACTGTCAACAGCCTTAGAAAATAAATGT
This sequence comes from Dissostichus eleginoides, assembly GCA_031216635.1. Classification (NCBI taxonomy): domain Eukaryota; kingdom Metazoa; phylum Chordata; class Actinopteri; order Perciformes; family Nototheniidae; genus Dissostichus; species Dissostichus eleginoides. The sequence continues at coordinate 28,037,268 of CM062272.1, forward strand.
TGCCATGTTTTGAGGAATAAAATGTACTATAAATCAGACTGTTGATGATATTTTGAATAACTCTCCCTAAAAACCTTCAAAGTATAGATAGGGATGAAACTGGAAAGAAACGGCCTTAAAGAAATGCACTTTGGTCAATAATGTAAAAGTAATGAAATTACTGATATCACATTGAGACTTCACCAGTTGAATATTGACATTATTTTGTGTATTGCAACATTTCTGAAAGTGAATGTTTATTTTGGATGTTTTCTTGTGACTGGTAAAATTAAACTTGTCAATGAAGCAGAACAGCTCAAACTCTCAGGGTTGACTAATGCATGAAAAACTATGTTTTTGCCTTAAGTGTTTCATCTTAAAAGGAAACGCTAAAATTCCCCAGGTTAAGAGGTTTAATGAGGAAACGTTTATTTTAATGAGCCATGCTAGTGTGTAGCTTTGAGTAATTCTACCTAAATGTCCCACTTCAAAGTTTTTTCCACCTCATCCTAAATTCATGCTCATTACTTTTTACTCACCTCTTTGTTTCAGGGACATTCCCAAAGCTGTAGGGGGCAGTGTTTGTTTTACTCAGCGGGGTCTGACTCTGGCCATAACTGGGCATATATGGTTCAGGTGAGAGCAAAGACTTCTGGGCCAGCCTGCAGAGATGTCTACATACTTTCCATTCTTTAATGAAGCCCTTCAATGACTCCAGCACTTTAAACACACACTCACTCACATACACACTTTCCACCGGTGCACGGCCCCTGATAATAGACTCTATGGGAAGCCTGTGAAGTATTTCAAAATGCCAAACGGCTGCTAGGGGTGTAGATGTTTGAAGGACACTAATGTAGGAGCTGAGGCCTAATATAAACAGCATTATTCACATGAAAGCCGGTGCTGCGGCCATTAGGGCTTCACAGAGAGGTGGCACTCCACCGGCACCCTAATGGCACTTCTTTGGTTCAAACACACGGATCTGTGTATACGCCGATTTCTTTGTAATCTATCTTTCCTGAAACAATCAGCTGTAAAATGATTAGTCACTCTTTATTTTTTTTTGATCACATCAAATCATAACACAAGTCTTCATCCAAACCTTCGGAGGCTTTTTTTTTCATTGCGTCCAGAGCGTGTGCTTTCTATATACTACAGCCCGCCTGTTAACCCATAATAACAAATCAATATTCAGCTGAGAAGCAACTATAGCAGCTGTTCAAATACATGCTCGCATTGTGAAACCCACGATGCGAGCATGTAGGCGGGTTTCTTTTTTCTTTTTAGGCCTGTAATTTACAACCACCTGGAGAATATATCTGGCCAGTGGCTCGGTCTCTCACGAAATTATTAATCCTACAGAAACGTTGAAGCGGCCATCTGACCAGAGGGAAGCTGTTGAACTTCTTGTGTGGTGAACGCACAAGCACTGTCAGCAGCAGTATAACGTGGCTATCCCAACGGCAGAAGCTTGTAACTGAGAGAAAAAAAAAATTCTTGTAATCTTTGATAAAGGTCCAATCGGAAGAATCGGGGAGGAACATACAGTAAATGGGAGGCGATGAGGATAAGGAACACATTTTCTTGTTTTGGCTGCGGCCAAAAAGCCCCACTCAATAGGAAATTAAACAAATGAATTCATTTTTCAAAGTCAGATGAAGATTAATTAGATTTGAATTGTTCTCACCAGCCAGAAGAAGTGAGCCATCTCGCCTTTAAACTGTGTGTTTGATCAGCGAGAGATGAGACGGCCAAGTTGGTTGTTACTCAGCTGTTTTTGGCTCCTCCGCTCAACATCCATCTTGTACTTCCCTTTCTACTGATACAGTGACTCAGGAGTTTTACACTAACGCAATTATTTTGAGACTTAAAGAGCAACTTGCAGGGTTTTTTTTTTACTAGATTTATGCTTAACCTTGCCTGAAAATTACAATTAAAAAAGTTAATGCAGGATTTGATATGTTTTACGAGACATAAGGGCAGGAATTCAGAGGGGAAAGGAGCCGTTTTGAGCTCTGCTACTAAAAACTGCTTTTTTTTAACGTCATACGTCAAACGCGTCATATTACGTCACATGGGGGAGCAACTTTCTCGGACTCATTCTCTGCCCAATCCGCGGTAGTAGTTTGTAGTTGGTTTGAGCGGTTGTGATTTAGTGAGCTGGTATTTTTTCGGTAATTTTACATTGCATTTCACCATTTGTAATCATGGTGAGCTGGAGTTTGTGCAGGTTGCACGAACTCCAGCGTGTCAGGACATCGAGTCCACAGTTTCCCTAACAGGAAAAAGGACCGGAGCTAGCTTTTTTTGTTCCTGGGTGCGTTGTGCGAGGTGCATCCACCTCCCTGCAGCACATACTCTGCACAGCTGAGGCCTATCAAACAAAACGTTTATCAGGAAACCGTATTACATCTCTCTCCCCCCCTTCGCTGCTCTCTCTCTCTCCACTCCGGTACACAGCACCGTAAGACGTAGTGTGGAGTAGCATTAGGTAACGCGAGATACGGCTGATACTTGCGCATTAGTTTCTGTTATGGATCAGTATCAACAGTCCTGCCAGTAACGTTACTATATTATCAATACTACTTTAGTTATAGCCTGATATATGATAGCTAACTTTACAATGTTGTGATGTGACCGACGTTAGCTAACATTAACTGTAGCTAACGCCGGTCACTCACCAAGACAGCTGCCCTGTTCTCCACTGGTTCTCCTCACACCACAGCTCCATTTCTCGCTGATGGCCGTTATTTCTTCTAATCCTTGGCTGCCCTGGTCTCTTGGACGCCTAGCAGGCTCATAATTATATGGTTGTGGTCCGTCATGCATTCGAATATACATTTTCAACCTCTTCTGTGTCAAAACTAGCATTGTGATCCATGTTTATTACTACGTTAGACCGGCCGCTCTCCCCCATGTGACGTCACACGCGGGAGGTCACATGGGGAGGCTTTTTTATGCGGAAGTAAAAATGTCTTACAAAAACGACGCGAGATGTCACTGTAGTGTATATTTATGTATATTTTTTTAAAATCTAGTGTATACATCATTTTCCTACACATTTATTCACTGGTGTCTCTAACCTGCAAGTTGCTCTTTAAAGTGACAGAACAAATGCATGAAGAAATATAATTTTTTTCTTTTTGTATTTTAGGGTGTATTTTCTGTGGAATTAAGCAGATGAATAAGAAAATGGGTGCGTAGCAATGCTGCTTATTCATAAACACAGTAATGCAACCATGCACCATTACAGACCCCTTCAAAGAATGCCTTTCTTCTGTAGATTTTGTAGAACTTATATTCTATACTTCTAAAGAAAACTATAATAACCTATACTAAATGTATTTGATGCCTTTAACTAACTAGTTACTTTGCAGATTCAGATACCAAACATTCAATATAAACTCTTAATATCACCTTTACTAACTGCAAAATCATTGACTATAATGTATCAAATTAATCCAGTAACGTAATATAAATAGGCCATTCTGCATTATGAGTAATTTGAATTTGAGTACTTAAAGGTACTATAATAGTACTACAATAGGTTGTTACTTTTGCTTGTAAAACACTATTCCTACACTTTTGCTGCCATTTAGGTAAAATATTTGAGTTTTTCTTCCCCCATAACCTATATTGTAACCAGTGTTTTTTTTATGCAACAGCCAAACATATATTTCACAATTTTCAAATCATATATTTAAATATCAGGAAACACTGCCACAAGTTTTTGATGCCAACTTAACGTTGTTTTATATATTTATGCTTCAACTTAAAATCGAAAGGAGTACGAAAATAAAGTCGACCCCAAGAAGGCATTTGTGAGTGACAACATTTTTTATAGGATTTAGATGAATCATTGAATCGTTTTGGGTTAACCCTAGCAGTACAACTCTGTGACCCACCCACTGGCCAGACACATCCAAGATTAAAGGTGAACACAGGGGCAAATCAGTTATCAAGTCCAAAACACTCTTCATCAACTTCCCACTGTGCCGTTAATGCAAAGGTGTGCACACCCAAACACACACACACACACACACACACACACACACACACATACACACACACACACACAGACACACACACACACACACACACACACACACACATGGTTGACCCTCATCCTTCCTGCAATGGAGGTCACGACCCCATGTACCAGTACCAAGAAAGGAATGAGGCTGGGGATACATAACCCTAAAAAGTCATGGCAGATTTTCGTATGCATATAAGGCCAGGAATGTATGTTTTCTGAGTGAAAGACATACAGAAGTCCTTTATCTTTAATAAAGGGTATTGACTGTATATAATTGGAATATCGAAATGTTTTGATGGAAGTTCATCTTCCCTTGGAGGGATATATACTTCTTCAAACGCAACAAGTCTCCAGAAGTACCTGTGCTTGGTCAAGGTGCTGGTACTGTAGGTGTACTCTGATGTATTTGAACAAAGCCACACCCATTAAGTTGTATATGGTAACGCTACATTTGCGAACAACTTGCAAAAACTCCTGCACGGCCACCTAACCCTTAGCATTTGAGGTTAATGCTTAACCTAAAACATATTTAGAGTGTTTTGCAAATTGAGGGTTACCACCTAGATATGACCCTTATTTCAGTCTGATATGCTAAGCTAACAAACTGCTAGAATAATATTCATTGCCCGGATATAATCAGGATATCTTTCCTTCATCTAACACAGTTTACAAATAATTTCCTAAAATATTCAAACTATACCTTTTAATGAGGGTTCATGATCTCTTTTTTTAGCTAACAATCTCAAAATACAATCGAAGTGGTCTTTTTCGCAAACTTTGGGTTTTAAGAGTTTATGTTTTAGTTGTGGTTGGGTTAAAGTCTTTCAACACTCCAAACACAGGGACATTTTGAGAAATGAGGCCCACTGAAACTGAAACTGAAAGAGGCTAAACATTGATGGTTCATAATGGGGGACTGACGAGTGACAATATGTATAACTCTAACAAGGTCTTAGAGAGAAACAAGGAAAAACAGGAACAGGAAGGAAAGTCTGTGTGACCTACAAATGGTAAATGCCAGTGATTTTACTGTAAAATCTGATATTCTCCCAAGAAAACTCAGTCTTTAAATCATATTAATAAGCATTTAAATATGCTTATGCTTCTAAGAGACTGCCTGTATCTCTTTTGTTCCAGTTGACATTTACTTTACAATTTATTCCACCTGATCGACTGCAATTTACAGTTCTCCTGATGCAAGATTTCAAAGCAGTTGAAATTACACATTGATTTCCATTTCAAAGTTCCTTTTAAATTGCCTATTTAAACATTTGGAACACTAGCTGGATATTAGTTTAAAATCTTCTGGTTTTCTGATAAGGTAGTACGGAAGGCTATCATTTTATTGGGTTGGACTTTTTATTTATTTTTAGAGTTATTCCAAAATAAAGTTTAAAATGCAATTGAACCTGAAGAGAAGACAAAAAAATAAAAAAGTGAGACAAAGCTTACATTGGGAAACACATGTAAAAGATTATTAGTAAATGTGAATATGCAGGTGGAAGGGTTGAATAGAGGAAAAGTTTAAAATAATTCTGACAAACCCTACTCCACGCTACATGTCCTACAGTTTACGACTAACCAGTGAACATAGTGAAGCTTTTTGCAGCTAAATGGTGTCTTTCCTCAGAAGTGCATATAAACCGAAATAATGAATATTGGCCTTCATTTCTTGGGTCGACATAAACACAACCCCCAATGAGAGCATATGATTTTTAGTGTCTCCTGAATCTTCAGTTTTTGGAAATGCTGGGAATCTGAAAAAATTAGCATCATTTATTATAATTCCTATTTATTGGTGTCACAACTGTAATAACTTTGAACCACCTGAATCACTGCGGGAGTCATTATCTCCAAATAAGTTTAATGGTTCAGACTTCATCTTGTTCACTCCTGAAGTCATGAAGGGCTTAGTGGATCTTAGCAGTGAGTAAGTGGCTCCTCAACTGGAAAAACATTGGCTTATAGTTGTAAAGACCTAATGAAGCATTAGCTCACACTGCTCCTACCCCCATAGCGCTCCCCTAGCCTTTCCCAGAAGGAGGGAGGAAAGAACACAGGACTGACAGTATGGCAGTCTAATCCGTTATCTCTCCTGCAACCTGTTGGTCCCCAGCGTCTCGGCCGTCTCGGACCCTCCAGCTTCCTCTGGGCAGGGGTTTCACGTACGCTCCGTTGACAGCTATCTCCAAGAGCAATTGTTAGTAAACACGATTGAACTGCTTACCCCAACAACAGGCTTCCCCTAATCCAGGCCGCCGAGGAGACCCCCTCTTACCCTTTTGACCCTTCCCTCAGCCCGAGCCCCCTCCACTCCTCCTCCTCCGTGGTGGTGGTGGCGGTCGATGAGCCGGTGAGATAAGCCTGGGTGGAATTCCCGTCTGGGTGTTCTTGGAAGTGACCTGGGTGGCAGAGGAGCGTCAATGAAACTCAGTCAGCACTCCACTCAATAAGGAACCAGTCTGAACCTTGGCTTCATTTCACATCACTCTAATTTCTGATTCTATTTTGTCTGGCTCCTTCTCTTCCCTTTTGGTTAAAGGTATGAGAGTAGAAAGGAAAGAAGGTAAAAGAGGCAGCAATGCTTACATAGCTGGGAGCCGGAGTGAACTCTCAACAACCTCTAACCCCGGGTAAGACAGACTTAAAAAGTCTTGTTGTGCATGAATCGAGGAATGAGCTTAGCGCTGGAAAAGAGCTTGAAAATAACACCAAGAATGTGATCTAATGCAAATCCGATTTCTTGGAATTATGAAAAGGAATCATATTGGTGTCAGATTTACTGTATTCCCAGACACAGTGCTATTTTGTTACAAAATATTGGCATTGACCTACAGCCGAAATGTTACGACCACAGCCATTCATTAGTGTCAGTGTTTTGCAAGCATTGTGGACTTCTCCAAGTAAACAAACCTCTCAGATGAGATGTACGACCAGGCGGCCATATTTAACCGTGTGTCCAGCACTTCCTTAGAGACCGTGGGTCCACGGTGGAGAGGCCAGTCGTCTGGGAAAGAATGCTAGGGGTCTAGAGTGGCCCGGGTTAGGCAACGGCCTGGCCATTGTGCCCCAGGAGAAGGTAATTAGGAAGTGAAACCTTGACCAGTTGACAGCAGGCTTTGTTCAGGGGCGAGTGGGCCAAGAGAAATGCTTTTGAAAGCTTTTTCACTTTCTTTGCTGAGGCGACCTCAACCCTTTCCTCCAGAAACACGCTGGGGGAGATCATATAAGTTTCTGGAGAAAAATGCATTGAAGGGGGGTTAAGTGGTATTTATTGAAAGAGAAGAAATCTATAGGCAGTGCGTTGTTTGACAAGAGTACCAAACCAAATATACAGTGTACAGTATCTGTTTACCAAAAATGTCATTTCTAATCCACGTTGAACTACAGTTCCAGTAAAACATTTATATCCTTACATACCGTACCACAAATATATATATTTAACTCTACAAATTCTGGTAATCATGCTAATAATACCCACAGTCTGGGCTGAAATCAACAGCTTGTCCGGTTCAGAGTCCAGTACACTCACCTCTTCTTATGGGCTGCAGCTGCATCTGGGGCTGCCAGCCAGGCAATAATCAGCTCTACTTTTCCTGTACTGTACATTTTCTCTCCAGCATTACACTTGTGGAAGAGCCAAAGGAACAGCATCACCGCGGTGAGGGCATCCAACACCGGGAGCCCACGCCTGTCCTGTCCCTGTCGACCCCGCGCTCTGCTTTCAGCTCCTAATGTGGCAGGAAAAGTGTGAACATGGGTTTGGCAAACTGCAGTGGAGTTCAGCATCATCACCACGGGCCTGTAAGGGGAAACATGCACAGTCCTTGGACAGCTGGCCTACAAGCTCCTGCTAAGGATTAACTCCTTGTACTTCTGAATCCAGCCAGAGGTTTTTAAATAATAATCCCTGACAAATTTGACTTTGTACTGTTATATATATTTATATTATAGCTGCCTCATTAAAGTTGAGCATTGGCGTTCATTCTTGGCCTTTTAGTACAGTATATGTAGCTGAATAACCTCACCTCAAAGGACCACTAACTAGCATAAGTAGTGTAAGTGTAGTTTTTTAGATTATTTTGTTATATACTTTATTAAGGGTTTTACATTTCTGTAGCATCTGTGTCCAAACTAAATATCACACTATGTGTCATATGATTTTAGGATTTGCATTGAAGGAGTGCAATGGAAATGACTTACAATAAAAAATCTCCCCATTATCCAAATTGCAACAACCTTAGATGACTTTCACAATCCTAAATGTAGTCTGTTTCAATTCAACTCTGGTGCAGTTTGACCTCTTGTGCAGTTCGTTTAGGGCAGTTTTGAATAAAGTAATTGTACTCTGGTAAAAACAAATAAAAGCTCTGAGACCATTGAGGTGGATGTTCTTGAGATGAAATTTGTGATCATTAAGACATTCTTCTCTGAAATCATTTAGCCCTGCTTCTTCGTACATACCCCTCAGAAGATGTCCGAAACACCACAAGGTACCTTTAAATGTAATGAATTCTGCAAATCACTTACTTACATAGGGGAAAAATAAAACATTTGCAATGATATCTGTGACCAAATAAAACAACAATATAGCTTGTCTTATTATCCCCAGAATGTGCCATGCTAAAACACTTGGCAATGACTTGGCAATGAATAAAATAAACATCTGTCTTTCAAATGATCATTTCATACAAAGCTGTTACATAGTGTAAATCGGCTAAACTGCACCAAAACAGTCCTTCTCATATGAATGCATTGCACCTCAATTGAGGTGTCCTTGACTGCACCTCTCTGAAATATAGTTTCCTGGACAACAACAAAACTGCAAAATGCACAACAAAAAAAAAAGAAAGTACAATGGGAAAAACAGACGGAAAAATGTGGAATAATCATGTATTTAACCTGAGCCCATGACCACAACAAACAGATTCCTCTATGCTCGGGTTTGAGCATTAGCCTTGCAGCTATTCTATAAAACACCAGAAAGAAGACGAGAGGAATCTACATGTCCTTTGTTTTCTTCTTTGTTCTCTGCCTTATTATGGGAAGCCATTTGGCAGCGACCCTTGGTAGACAGTGGTTTCATCCAACTTGGTCTCTCAGGGATTTATTTGGTTTCCTTCCACATTGGCTTGAACGGAGCAAATTACAGTGATGTTTTCAGAGTGAGTAAACCATCAGTAATGACCATAAGGCAATCAAACAGATCCTTGAGTTGCATGCTATGATGTTGTGACCCTTGTGATCCTTAAAGCTTAAGGGAGTCAAAGGTAGGATTCAATGCACAATTTGCAAGACCAAAACATTGAAGACTGCACTTAAAAATGAATGATGAAGGCCGCATTAACGTGGCCCTTTGGTATTAAGGGATCAACTGTACTGTACTAACACTGGTGTGGATCCTCAAACACATCTCGTCGTCGTGTTTTGGAAAAATAACATCACCCACTTGAGGTGGTTATTCTTAACATCACTCAGGTTTTATGAACTTGTTAGGGAAAATCTGCGGCTTTATGGGTGGTTTTGCGCCGCTTTCGTACTTTTACGGTGCTTACGTCTCTTAGTGCAGGTGTCACAAACAGACCTTTCCAAGTAAATGAAGTCAACTGATTGCTCTTGACTTTTCTCGTGGAGACCGCGGAGCTGGGACAGGGATCAGTCCTCGGTGACTGCGGTGATTAAAGTTTTTATGTAGTTGACAGAGGAGTTAGAGAATGCCAACGGACATTTAGATTAATGATGGCATCGTTGAGGCCAGTATTATGTCACTCTGAATGAGGACTGAAGAGACAGAGGGATGACATTTTTAGAGGCCTGGTACTTATGAACACATTTGTGTGTATTTGCAAGGCAATTGCGTGCCAAGAGAACCAGACCCACACACTGTACACATGCATACAGTTCTCAAGGACTCCACCATAACACACTCTTCTGTGGCTGCTGTTGTATTCTGTAAGTGTGTGTATATGTGTGTGGTGAGTGCCATAGTTGGCTGGTGGGCCAGTGTTTGATGATGAAGTCATCAGTTTAAGTAAACTCCAGATGGCCAGGCAGAAAGTAAAACAAGTGCCATCTGCTTAGATTCAACTGCTGCTCAACTTCACCCCTCTCCGTCCCTCTGCCTCCCCTCCTCTCTGGGTTGGCACAGCTAAGGACCAGAGTGCTCAGAACATTAATGCCATTAGTGAAATGTTTCAGAAGAGGCAGCCAAGCACAATGCATTACACTAGCACTACACTACCACCAAGGGCTACGCTCTCTGCTGGCTTACGCAGTCACAAGGTAATACACAACCTGGAAATCAACGGAGGTATTGACTTTGTAGATGGTAAAAACATGTGTATTATCTATATATATATGACATGTAGATAAATGACCTCCAACATTATAGGAATACTTTCAAAGAGACTAACAATGGATATTGATTTATTTGTTCTTTAATATTTGATTTATGCTGTTGTTTACTGGTGGTTTAAACACTGAATGCAAAACAAAAAATGAACAACCTTGTGTCCTGAAAAATATGTTCCTAAATCAACACGAGGGAACCACGTTTAATTGCAGATTACATTTGTTTTTGTCGTATGACAAATATGTTTCCAATGTTCTTGAGGGAAAGAGGTCTGGGTTGATTGGTGAAACGAACCCAACAAACCCAAGACATTCATCCAGTAGACCGCTGTTTATGACCTATGTGAAACCAAACCAGTTGACTAGATTATTTTAATTCACGTACGGGAAAAAACGTAACAAACATACTATTTATTTTAAGAAAACCATAATCTATTATTAAGTCTCACCAATTTATGTGTTGCCTCATTGGTATTGTTTTCTTTTGAACATATGTTTCCATTTAAAATGTTAACCAAAGGTTTCAAACTGCACGGTTATTCATTATGAAATAGATATGATAGTATTTTTGTAGGTGACGGGGTTGAACTAAGAGGGTTCATGATTGTGCTGGTGATACACCGAAAACATTTGGAATTGTCCTCTTTGGAATATGATTACACAACATTTTCTGTAGAAAAGGGTCAATCAAGGGGCAAATACCAATTTAGATTAGCTCAAGGCTAAAGATTAGCTTAACATGCCTTGCTCTCAACAAAATAAGATCTTTCTGTGGGCCTGCACTAATCCATAGGGTTTTATGAAATAGGCTCATTGCTTATTTATCCTACGCCAAAACAAAAATGTTTAGACATGTATACAATTCAATTGTTGGTAATCATTAAAAACAATAAAATACCTAAAAGTCATGACTATGTTCCTTTAATTGTTCCCTATGTCATGTAAATCAGCCCAAATGTAACGACGACTACACAAAAAGGTAGGACTTATGGCTGGCTGTATGTTATTGCTTCATGTGATGAATAAGCTTGAAAGGCAGGTTTTGTTTCCCTCCTCCCACTGATGCGGAACTTCATCGATGCCCTTCACATGGCTTAAAAAACATTGGACTCTACACATCGGTTAAGCTGTGTGTCCCAGAAGAAAAACAGGACCAATCTCCCTCACCACTGTATGTTGTAATTAAGCCCACAGCTGGCAGTTCCCATTACGCCATCAGGGCGAGCAGGCAGACCTGGTTATGGGACTACAGGCCCTCCTCCTCACCTCACCGCCCGCCTGCCGCTTTTTTCCTCTCCTCAGCACCTGTACATTGTAAAGAAGCCCAAACAGCCCTGCAGCTAACAGTCTGATGGCGGGGAGAGTGTTTGTTGTGAAACACTTTGGTGTAACACATCATCTCCCCCCGCCTCGGCGTACATTTCCACATTCCTGCCTCGCCAACTGTTCTAGCTCGGGCCAGGTGGGGAATATGTCCACACGTGGTTCTAGGTTCAGTAAAATTCACACCAACCCTTTTATATCTGACAGGAAACTACATGGAAATGTGGCATAATGGAGAACAGGCTAGTGGTGCGACAATTGCTGCGGGGCGACAAAAGCTGAGGGCGACGGGTTTCATCACATCTGCCCCACCTCCCCTCCCCTAACTCACTCACTCCCACCTCCCTCCCAGGACAAAACGTTATGTTCCAGCAAGAATTTTAATGTCGTGCTGCTCTGAGTTTGCCCACACCACACCAAACGCGGCCCATTCCCCGAAGGCCCGCTCTCTCCTGGCCAAGATCAGCTGTCTGACCGCAGAGCAGCCTGCTGTAAACACTAGCCAGATTACCACACTGACAACACACACACACACACACACAAACACACACACACACACACACACACACACGCATACACACACACACACACACACACACACAAACACACACACACACAACTCTGCAGGAACAATCACGCTGACAAACTTACAAGCAAGCATTGTCAACAAAACTATTTGCTTCCAGCTGCACAGCATATTGATTTAGATGGAGGCAGTTAAAACGATTACAACTGGATCGAATAAAAACAAGACATTAGCATTGAAATCCATTTCAGACTGTGGTAGTCTTATGTAACATTAAGGAGAGAAAGAAAAACTAAACTAAAGTTATAATGTGCATATTACATTTATTTCCCTTTCCTGCAGGTGCTACAAAAGCCAGATTAAAGACAAACCTAAAAAGTATAACCAACCTAAACACACGGCACCGGGGTCACAGTTGTTATTGTTCTGAGTGGCGCTGTCAAACATTAAAATGACCGTGAATTTTTGTGGCTCTGTCTCCCTTTGTCCATGTGTGTTTATGCAAGAGTTTCTGTCAAAACATGAAGATAAATGTGTTTAATTAAAAGAACATTTATTTGGTAGTCGCTGTAATAGATACCTCATTGTTGGGTCCGGGGGCAAAGCTAAACCCTTTAACCCATCACAACCGCTGCAAAAACTGAATTTGACTCCAGCAGAGGTGGTCGACTTTTCCTCTTGTATGTTACTTATCACTGCCACCCACACACACACAAACAAATGCATACATACACATACTGTGGCCAATGGGAACAAATATTCCGTAAAACTTTTTTAATAGCCTCAGAATTTGTTTTGCTTCAATCACGGAACTCAACTGGCGTTTATTTCGGACAGCCATTTCATTTCTTTTTTTAAATAAAGCTTGCTCATCAAAGATGGGAAATACTTTTGAACCAGTATGAATATTACCTACACTACCAGTCAAAAGTTTGGACACACCTTCAAATTCGCAGTTTTTTATTTATTTAAATGTGTTCTACTTTGTAGATTAATACTGAAGACATCAAAATTATGAAAGAACACATATGGAATTATCTAGTTAACAAAAAAGTGTTAAAAAATCCAGAATATGATTTTTATTTTAGATTCTTCAAAGTAGCCCCCTTTTGCCTTGATGACAGCTTTGCACACTCTTGGCTTCTCTCAGTCAGCTTCATGAGGTTGTCACCTGGAATGGTTTTTAATTAACACGTGTGCCTTGTCAAGAGTCAATTTGTGGGATTACTTGCCTTCTTAATGTGTTTGAGACCATCAGTTGTGTTGTGCAGAGGTAGGGTTAGTGCACAGTGGAAAGCCCTATTTGACTACTGTTGTAATCCATATTATAGCAAGAACGTCTCAACTCAGTAAAGAGAAACGACCGTCCATCATCACTTGAAGGCCAGTCGATCCGGAAAATGTCAAGAACTTTGAATCTCAGCATCCACTGTTGAGAGGAGACTGCGTGAATCAGGCCTTCATGGTCCAATTGCTGCAAAGATCCACTACTGATGATGAACAACAAGAAGAAGAGAATTGTTTGGGCCAAGAAACACAAGGAAGGGACCTTAGTCAGTGGAAATCTGTACTTTGGTCGGATGAGTCCAAATTTGTGATTTTTGGTTCCAACCTCTGTGTCTTTGTGAGACGCAGAGAAGGTGAGCGGATGGTTTCTGCATGTGTGGTTCCCACCGTGAAGCATGGAGGAGGAAGTGTGAGGGTGTGGGGCGGCTTTGCTGATGACACTGTTGGTGATTTATTCAGAATTAAAGGCACACTTAACCAGCATGGCTACCACAGCATTCTGCAGTAGCCAGCAAAATATGAATCATATTCTGGATTTTTTAACACTTTTTTGTTTACTAGATAATTCCATATGTGTTATTTAACAGTTTTGATGTCTTCAGTATAAACCTACAATGTAGAAAAATTTTAAATAAAAAACTTCGAATTTGAAGGTGTGTCCAAACTTTTGACTGTCTGTATTATACAGTAACCTGAAATGAGCAGCGTTCACTCTTGCAATAGTTCAATCGTTCAACACAACACCTCTCTTTATCCCAACACACAACTGCCCAACAGCAACGAGCCTATCTGGCCTACTGGGGAAGTAAAAGATGTTCATACTCAAAAAAAGAATAAGCTAGAGAAACTTCAATGTGTAGCCAGCAAGTTAAGGAAAACAACTATACCCAACAACACGGTGCAGAAAGAAGAGATCATATTTTAAATGTCAGTTAAAGTGCTGCAGACGGCAATGGAAGTCACATGACAATATTCCCAACTTGGATACATTTTTATTATAACATGTTTATTCTGTTATATCAGGAATATGAATTATCAAGTAAAGGATGTAAATGTGGTCTTAATGGCCGCTTCGAAGGTAAGGAGTCAGCGACCCTTTTTTTCCTCTGAATAATACATTGGTGCTGTTTCTTTAAAATGCTATGATTGATTAAATTGTGTGGAATCTAACTGTTCTACCAATGTAAGCAAAGGTGGGAGAAGTATTCAGATATTGTACTTTAGTAAAAGTAGAATTACCAGAGTGTAGGAATACTCTGTTAGAAGTATGATGACACTGGTACTGTGCTAGAACAAGTCCTGCAATCAAAATGTTACTCAAGTAAAAGTACAAAAGTATTCGAATCAAAATGTACTCAAAGTAAGTACTCATTATGCATTGGCCCATTTTTTGAAATATATATATTATATGTTTTAATTATAATTATGGTAACACTTTATATTAAGGAACACAAATTCCCCATCAACTAGTTGTTAATTAACATGCATATTAGCAGTATATTGGCTGTTTTTTAGTCATTATAAAACACTTATTAATGCCTTATTCTACATGACCGTATTCTACAAGTAATACGCCATTAGTTGAGAGTTTTTCCTCAATAACCCTTTAATTAGTTCTTATTTATTGCAAGTAAGGAAGTTGTTGTACATGAGTTTTGGTCTTAATATGCTCTGCTCAATATGGGCCTAATAAGGCAGTAGTACCACAAGAATAGTAATTCTCCCATAATAACACTTAACAAATATGATCTATTCTTATGTAACAAGACATGAAACTATAAGTGTTAATTAAGTCTAAATAACTCAAAATGTGGTATTTCTATCTAAGAATAAGTTCCTTATTTTAAAGTGAAGTCTTGTTCATAACCAATAAGCTAGTAATTGACCTGAACAGGTTCCCTATTCTAACGTTGCCTCCTCTTCAAAGTAGGCACACGTTGAAATATCTGTTTTATTAATGAACCACAAAAGAGAGGTTCAGACACATCCCAAAACATGTCAAGTTTCTCCAAGGCTGAGAACACGTAATGCAGCCTGTACTTTTTAATAAAAACTGATTTTTAAAAGAGTTTATGTATTTCTGATCATACTGTGTGACCTGCTTGTATGTACTTACACAATAGGTGTACTGTTCTCTCTATGTGTTGTACTGTCTCAGTGTGAACATAGATTAAACAGCCAGCCAAACTCTTTTGAGAGCCAGGGAATGAGCAGCCAAGCTCCTTTATTGACTTATTTGCAGTCCACTGACATTCAAATGGAGTGAAACTATAAACAAAGAAGTTACAAGGCACTTAATGATCTCATACATGCAAGTGTAACATACACAGATAACACATAGGACCGCTAAGTGTAAACAAGGTAAATATAGCTAATGCTAGCTGTGCAATAAGCATGTATACAGGCTAGTATGGCTAGCGTGTATGCTAACGCTAGTGCGAATGCTAACACATTTTCTCGTTGAGTTTAAACAGCTCCAAATGTCATCACATAAACACAATACATGTTACTAATCCTTACAGTGTAGGTGTAAGGCTTACACTTACACTTACAGTCATTGCTTTCTGACGGACTTTACCCTCTATTCAGGTTGCATAGGGAAAATTAGTAGTAGTCTACTGCCATGCTATTCAGTTCACTTTCTCCAACTTCCTATACCCGGTTTCCTGTCTAACCTTCAGTACAAATGTTACAAAAATATAAATGTGCAAATATGAAACATACAGGTCAATATCACCTTGCTATTGGTAGCTGAACTGTCAATACCCGAAAACCTATTCTTAGATAGAAATACCTAATTTGTTGTTATTTAGACACAATTAAAACGTATAGTTTCATGTCTTGTTACATAAGAATAGATCATATTTGTTAAGTGTTATTATGGGAGAATTACTATTCTTGTGGTACTGCTGCCTTATTAGGCCCATATTGAGAAGAGCATATTAAGACCAAAACTCATGTACAACAACTTCCTTACTTGCAATAAATAAGCACTAATTAGAGGGTTATTGAGGAAAAACTCTCAACAAATGGCGTATTATTTGTGGAATACGGTCATGTAGTATAAGGCATTAATAAGTGTTTTATAATGACTAATAAAGAGCCAATATACTGCTAATATGCATGGTAATTAACAACTAGTTGATGGTGAATGTGTGTACTGTTGTGTCTCGTCAAATGTGTTAGTTATGTTTATGTATTATGTCTGTCATTTTCATATTTTTTCTAGGGCTGTCAGTTGATTAAAATATGTATTCGCGATTAATCGCATGATTGTCCATAGTTAATCGCGATTAATCGCAAATTATTTGCACATTTTTTGTCTGTTCTAAATGTACCTTAGAGGGATATTTTTCAAGTTTTTAATACTCTTATCAACATATGAGTGGACACATATGCTTTATGCAAATGTTTGTTTATTATAATTTGAACAATGACAAATATTCTCATGAATATTAAACACAACAACCTCTGAACATTACAAATATTCGCCTCAATTCAACCTGGAACCTCTCTCATACAATACAATAATACAATACAAAGTGTGTGTGCGTGTTTGTGTGTGTGTGTGTGTGCGTGCGTGTGTGTGTGTGTGTGTGCGTGCGTGCGTGTGTGTGTGTGTGTGTGTGTGGAGAGACACTGTGATGGATCGTTGGAGCTATCTGCAACTCAAGGCATATGCTCGATATATTGCGCGCACTATCCGTGCTGAGTGTGCTGACTTTTCCTACAACATCCCACTGTCTGGCTACCTGCATAAAGTCAAGTGCTCGGCGCAGTTGTCGGCGAAATGTCGCTCCTCTGTTTTCATTGAAACAGCTCCTTATATCCGTTAGCACAGCTAGCTAGCACCAGATGCTAACAACAACAATACACGTAAGGTGTGCGCATTCTCTCTCTCTCGCTCGCTCGCGCCACACATACACACACCCTCCCGGTCCTCCCGATGGCCAGTCCGGGCCTGCCGGTGAGCGTGGAAGTGTGGTCTGCCGCAAGCGGGCGGCAGGAGCGGGGCTGTCAGCGTCAGCTTGTAGATGGTATTTTAAACTCGATGCGCTCTGAAACTACGGGGCGGCCGAGGACAAAAAATACACATGCGTTAATCGCGTTAAAATAATTAGTGGCGTTAATTTTTTTTTTGCGTTAACTTGACAGCCCTAGTTTTTTCACGTCTGGTCATGTCTGTTTATTTAGGTTCTTCATCTCTAGTCAGTCTCTGTGTATTGTCATGTCTCGTTTTCCATTTCCTGTTTTATTTTGTACCTACCTCTTGTCTTTCATTTCAGGCCCTGTTTCTTCCTCCCCTTGTGTGTTTTTCTCGCCATCATCAGTGTCTGCCCCGCCCCTGATTGTTTCCACCTGTTCCCACTCACCTCATGTTTAAAAAGTCCTGTCTCTCCCCTGTCCTGTGTCAGTTCGTCTTGTTTGTTTCTCCGAATGGTCGTGCCAAGCCTCAGCTCAGAAAGGATCGCTTTCACTCATGTCAGGTTTTGTTTCTTTTGTTAATTTTGTAGGCTTAAGCTTTTCTTAAGTTCTCTCTTTGTTACACTAGTTTTTTCCTCCTTGTGAGCGCCTTTTGTTATTTCCAGTACCTACTCTGTTAAGAGGGATTACCTGATCTGTGAAATTAAAATTACATTTTTTTACATTCAAGACATTGTCTCTGGGTCCAACACAGTCTCACTCCCTGATAGTTCAATAGCGACGCTTGGTCAGGGTCCTTTGGCGTGCAGTTGTGACGCGCCGAGTCTCCTTCAGCTTCATAAACGGACGCAAAGAGCTTTAAACTGATTGCAATGTATTCCCATCGGCGGCGGTATTTGACGCTCAGGGAAGCACCGCATCGGTCCATGTCGGCGGCACTTAAAGGGAGGCAATGCTCATGACACGCATTTTTAAATAATTATCATACGATAAAACAGACCAGTCTCTGCCAGTCTTTATTTTTTTTTTTTAATCTGATGACGTTATCAGTGATTTTAAGCTGATTAATTACCGAAATAACATCAACCCTGTGGGCGGCGCCATTTTGACGAGTCACATGACTTATTTTACCGGACGTGACGTGAACTATGCGTTTGGACAAAATGACTCTAGTTACTCTCCATTGTTCTCACAATTCCATTGAAATATGCCTCATTGTATTTTGTTGCAAATAGGATATATTTTTTATCGTAATGAACAGGTGTTCCTATCACAAATTATATTTCAAGATAAGCTAAGTTTCATTTTGACTTTTTAACAGCCAGTCTCAGTTCTGTCAAAATACTCACAGCTAGCTGAGTGCTTCTAGGGCATTTTGATTGTTTTCACCTGTTCATTGAGAAAAATGTCCACTTCATGTATATATTTATTCAGATTTTTTTGGCTGTATATATCTCTTTAGTGATTTATGTTGCCTGATACACGTCCTCGTGTTTTGGTTAATACATTTAATTTCATAGTCAATGTCAACATCATGCCACCATAATAATTAATCTGTGGTAGCAATATATGTATATTATTTACACTGTGAAATATCGGTATATCTAAGGAAATATGTATGAAATTATTACTTTTTAATGATGAATTAAACAAATAAGATGTTTGGCCTGAAATGAACGCTTTTCTTATTTAATATTCACGATTGATTTATCATCATCATCATCATCATCATCATCAGGCCTTTTCTTTTGGCATTGTATTTTTGACATGCTTGACAATCGGCACTACAATTTAAAAATATTGTGCATATGTTAATTTTAATTGTAAAGTATATAATGCTAAGAAGAAAGGGCTGTACCCGTCAAATTACCCACCTTTCATTTATTGGTTCAACCAAAGAGGTGCGTTTCACATCCTTCATGGCAACCAGTGCTGTTCTCAATACAGCTTCTTCTAACACCACAGTGCCGAATTCCCTGTGTAAACATATGCAATCCAAGTCGTCGGTGACCAGTTTATTTTCAAGCTCTTCAAGCTCATGACAACATATGTTCATCAGAGGATTGTCCATGGCTACACACCGACTGCAAGTACACCATTCATGTACAGGTCTCCCTACTCGCCCCCCGAAATCAATTGCACGAGTAAAGGGATCGTCTCCAGCAAGATCACCGTGCTGTTCATCCTCATCGTCACTGGATTCCTGACGGTTCTGGCCACTTGGCTCGAACCTATATGGCTGAATTCCCCCATCCAATCTCTCCACATTGCTCAAAACTTCTTCCTCGGCTGACGAGTCCGAACTCAAATACTCCGCCATGTTTTCGTCGAACGAGCTGTTCGTGTGTTTACAAAGTGAACACATAGATGACGTCACGACCTAGTTTTTTGGATCATGTGACTACTGAAAATGGCCAAAATGGCAGCTGCCTGACGGAATATACAGGTTTTGATAAAAAAGAGCTATAAAATCATTATTTACCGGGGAATATCGCTGATTTCTTCAGGGTATGGTTTAAACATAATGTTTCACTAAATACTGAAGTTTTTATTAATTATCTAATGAGTGGACCCTTCCTTTAAAGGCAATGTGAGCGTCCATTCCCATTGGATAACGGAGGATTTTACACCCGGAAGTAAGTATTCTCTTTACTGTCGATTGATTTTACAGTGATATCTGCACTACTCATCAACTCAAAAACACCAGATTATCCTTGTTAATTACACAACATTGATTGGTTTAAATTGTGTACAATGCATTTGTATTTTTCCCCTTCGATTCGGAGAAACAAATATTTTTTCGAGTTTAGGATGGCGAAGACACTACACTACCCAGAATCCTCAGCTATCGTTACGCTTTGCTCGACAAACCCCGTGATTAGTCCTCAAGCTCTGTGATTGGTTGACCTCCAACTGCATTCCATATGAAAAAAAAAGTTTCGTAAAAGATAAAATCATACTTTATTCAGCAGTGCTTGCTTTACTCTTTGAAAGTCATCACATGAATGCATTGTAATAAATGGTTCGGCTGCATTAAATATTACACATCTGTCGTAGTTCTTTATTTATCTACAGAGATCGGGCCTCAGAATAGACCGGAAACTATTCTTTTACCGTTCTGTTTTAATTTCACAATAAAGTTAGTAGTAATAATTTGTTTTGATATTATTGTTTTTTTATTAACTACTAGACCGCTGGGTCATGTTAAGACCATCTTTTCTGTGTTGCTGTGGGTTTTTTCTATCGCTTTTGTGTTACAAATATCAAAACAATAACAAAATATATCCGTCGTAAACTAAACCGGAAACAGCAGTATATTTTATTTTGTTAACACTGTAAACTTGACAGCTTTTTAACCCAAACCAGCTACTGGTTAAAGCACGTTATTACACGTTTAGAGTAATTGCAATGCAGGAAGATTGTGTTGCTTTTTAATGCCTTTCTCTTAATGTCTTTCATTTTTGTAAAGCACTTTTGAATGTGTTATATTTGATGAAAACATTTAAATATTAAGAGTAAACACAAAATAGTGGGAAAGTAGAAGGTCAATGATATAGAATAGAAAATATCAAGAAGATACTGTAAGTGATCTCTACAATAAAACAGTTTAGTGCCTGATATAAAAAAAGACATTAATAGGAGGATGTGCAAAACAGACAAACTAATAAGGCTTTATTTAAACATTAAAGAATACTTTAGGTTAAGGTCTTCTTTTAAATAAGAAAGAAGCTTTGGGGGTATCTACAGATAAATATTAAGCCTGACAAAGTACTTAAAGTCTAATATATTGCATGGTTTGTTTTGGAACTTGACAATCAACTTTCCTGCAATGTTAACTATGTTGAAGCACTTATTTTAACCGATATTATACATATTTATTATACTCTTATAAGATGTATGTAGATAGAATAAGAAATGTACAGAATACGACAGTTTAATGGTGGAAGTATACACACATATTGATAGATGTCTTGTAATGCACTGTTGAGGAACCTGTGACCCAAGTTTTTCATTCATTGCATAACTACACCGTAGTTGTGTATATGATATGTCAATAAACCTTAGAAAATCTTGAAATCTTGAAAGGGATATGCAAGATAGCCATTATATACAGTCTTTATTGAACGATTAGAGAATAACGAGTAATGAATATGCTTTATAGGGATCTGCAGATAAATATTTAGTCTTCCCAAGCACCCAATACCAAATATCTCGCCTGATTGTTGGCACTTGACAATCACCTTCACTGAATTTGACTCAGGTGTAACTAAAGTCTGATTTAAAGGTGGGTAGGTAATTTTGGAGAAACCAGCTCGAGTGCGCTAGAATTTGAAAATACACAGCCGGAAGAAATCTGCCACTTCCTTACAGAGCCCCTCCCCCAACACACACGAACGCACACATGACCAATGAGGGCACGAGATAAGTTTGTGCACAGATGGAAGGCTGACAGGCAGGTAGGCCATCCAGTTGTTTTAGCCGGGCCGGCTAAAATGATTGGTCGTGCTTTTTACAGTACTACGGCTTCCACAGATGACATTTTTTTATGGATTTTTTGTCAAAGCACTTAAGATATTCATTGCTATCGGGATGTTAAGAGCATTCCATGGAATATAACAAAAAGTGTATCTCGAGCCGGTTTCTCAAACTTACCTACCCCACCTTTAAGGGTTGTTTATATTTCACATCATTAATCCAAATCTGTAAAGTAACTAAAATAAATGTAGTGGAGTAAAAATACCAGGTTAACCTTGAAGAAAGCCCTCAGGATTATAAAAGACCCTCATCACCCAGCCACAAACTGTTCTGTCTGCTGCCGTCAGGCGGTACCGCAGCATCCGGACTAAAACCACCAGACTCAGGGACAGTTTCATCCCACAGGCCATAAGACTATTAAACACCTGAACTTTTGAAACAACATCCATAACATTCATCTGGCTGCTACTTAGAAATTATTTATCTAATATATCATATATTCCAATCACCTGTATATAGACTCTTATTGCACTATTTCACTTTTTACTATTTTTCTTTTTGTATTTACTTGCACTATTTTTTCTGTGTATCTGTTTTATTGTGTTGCACTGTTGGAGGACCCTGTGACCTAAGAGGGGGCGGGGGGGGGGGGGGGGTGTGGGACACGTTCGATTCCTGTTTTGGATAGTGTGCCTTCGATGGGTTTCATTCCATTTCAAAGTGCTGTTTGACGCTTGGCG
The DNA here is from genome assembly GCA_031216635.1 of Dissostichus eleginoides. Taxonomy (NCBI): domain Eukaryota; kingdom Metazoa; phylum Chordata; class Actinopteri; order Perciformes; family Nototheniidae; genus Dissostichus; species Dissostichus eleginoides. Next base: position 28,059,913 of record CM062272.1, read on the forward strand.
TAAACTTCGCGCACAGCCACTCCAACATCCAATCACAGAGTTTGAGGACTAATCACGGGGTTTGTCAAGCAAAGCACATGTTGTAGTCCCAAACGAAAGCTGAGGATTCTGGGTAGTGTAGTGTCTTCTGCCATCCTAAACTTCGAAAAAATATTTGTTTCTCCGAATCGAAGAGGGAAAATACAAAAGCATTGTACACAATTTAAACCAATCAATGTTGTGTAATCAACAAGGATAATCTGGTGTTTTTGAGTTGATGAGTAGTGCAGATATCACTGTAAAATCAATCGACAGTAAAGAGAATACTTACTTCCGGCTGTAAAATCCTCCGTTATTCAATGGGAATGGACGCTCACATTGCCTTTAACTGCCGCCGTCATGGACCGATGCGGTGCTTCCCTGAGCGTCAAATACCGCCGCCGATGGGAATATATTGCAATCAGTTGAAAGCTCTTTGCGTCCGTTTATGAAGCTGAAGGAGACTCGGCGCGTCACAACTGCTCGCCATAGGACCCTGACCAAGCGTCGCTATTGGACTATCAGGGTGTGAGACTGTGTTGCTGGGTCGTGCATTTGGGTTCATCAGTTTGTGTCGAGATCCTGACATGTACCTTAATATAAAGTGTTACCATAATTATGTATGCAGGGTAGCTTGTGAATTTAGTCCAGGTGTAACTCAAGTCCTTTTTAAGTGCTGTTTATATTTCATGTTATTAATCCAAATGTGTAAAGTAACTGAAGGGACTAAATAAATGTAGTGGAGTAAAAGTACACAAATGTACTTCTGAATTGTAGTGGAGTAGAAGTACGGAGTTGCATAAAATGGAAATACTCAAGTAAAGTACAAGTAACTCACAATTGTACTTAAGTAGAGTACTTGAGTAATGTAGTTACTTCCCACCTCTGAGTGTAAGGCATGTCCATATTGCCAAAAGTGTGTGTGTGTGTGTGTGTGTGTGTGTGTGTGTGGCTTTGTCGTGTCAAAATGCAACATGTTCCAGCTGACTGCAATTAAACGGTAAACTGGAAATACTTACTGTTGATTTAGTTGTACATAATTTGGTCTTAATGTGTTCCACGGAGGAGTCGGTTACCTCACCGTTCACCACCCAGAGCGGACACACATTTATCTAACTTGGGGTTTATCAATTAAGCCCCCCTCACCCCTCCTCCCCTCACTTGCTTTTTGTGTGTTCCAAGGCAACAGGATCTGGAAAAAACAGCGCACACAAATCGTAGGCTTCGCAATCAATCAAGGAGCCGAGTTGTGCGGCTCTGGACTTGAAACGAACACAGCCAAGCAAAGAGGAGGAAAAAAAGAACACAATTTCACAAGTTGTTTTTTTTCATCTCTCTTCTTTATTATTTGACTCTGTTAGCTTCATAAATCCTCTGGATGGGAGATGGGAGCCTCAGTGAGAGATTTATATCCCATGCCTTTTTTCTAATCCAATATCCCCTCCTCTCCAGCCATTCCCAAAAGGGTTTGGCTGTGAGGACTCAGTGGAGGCTCTGCTGAGGGGAAGCGCGTGCACACACACACACACACACACACACACACACACACACACACACACACACACACACACACACACACACCCTGAGTGACCAGAGCAACAAGAGGAATGTAGCGAGTTGCGCCACATCCCAGCTGGACTGACAGTGAGTGCTAGCGGTGTTCTCCTTTCCACCGAGGAGGATGAAAGGACATCAACTGGTCGAAGACACAGAAGGAACGCCTGGAATTAAGAAAAAGGGGAAGCTGTCCAACAGGGGGCTTGCCTGGGAGACGACCTCGGTTCACTGCTAAAGCAAAGAAGTAGAAGATGGGAAAAATTACAGAGAAAGGACTTCAAAAACACTACCCCATGCCACACCTGTGATCAATTATGATCTGCAAAATTAGAGAGTTGCTAACATAACCCCAGCCTGTAATAATTCATAATTATCAGAAGAGCAGTGAGAACGGAGCTCGCAGGGTTCACACAGCTTTTGGAACAAGTTTGGAGGAGGGGTACGATGTCCTTGGTGGGGTCAAATTAATCTAAGTGTGGTTTAATCATACAATCATGTCTATTGTCAGTGAAAATATTTGCCTTGAGAAGCGGCTGTCTGTTATTACTGAAAAACCTTGTTACTTTCCCCGTCCGAAATCTCTTCCAACTTTTAAAACAAAAACGGCATTGTAAAATAAATGATGAAGCAATAAACACCTACTCCACCATTGTTTTCTGGCTTGTTTGTGTAGCTGCAAGCGATTGCCCTCTGATAAATCGCACTTGTGGGTTAATCACATCCATTAAACATTGATTGGAAACAAAGCAACACTAGATATCTTTTGGCCGAGAAATGTCATGGCCCTGCATGAACCAAGGACTTATTTTGCTTAAAGAACTCGACAAACGTTTTTTTATTCTTTTTTTGCAAGGCCACATCAATGAAGATGACTCAATAAGGCGGTAATCTAACGCCGAAATGGGATATTTTATCTTTATCACCCACCTTTATGGTTGTAGAAACAGCTCTTATGTTAACGAGGGATTAACGTAACGTCCACACGGCAGCGTCTCTCCGTTGAAGCACTCGACGCTGCCGTGTGGACGTACCGTAAGAGTGATAAACGTTCTCAACCCTACGATCCTTGCCCTAGCTGTTAATAGCACAATCATGAAAGAAAAGTGTTGCAAAGTCTGAAATATGAAGTTTCTAGATATGTTACACAGAGCAGTAGACAGGGAGAGATACTATCAGTGTGAAATGCGATGCTCTGATTATAAAAAACTATCTTTGCTTGTCGCCACTGCTGCTAAACCCGTAAGAGAATCACAGCAGTAATAATAAGACATGGCCTCACACCAGTGGACACTTTACTTACTGGGCGGAGGAGGAGGGGGGTGCAAAATGAAACTCCTTTCCAAACAATCCCTGTGCCAGAGAATATCCCAGAGAATACACTCTCCCTGAAAGAAAATAAATCGAATCTCCTGTTTGGGTTAGATCGCTGAGAAAAAATAAAGACAATTTGCCGAAACTGCTCAATACGTAGTGTGTTAGCACCAGAGCTAATTGTAGGAAAAATGTGAAATATGAGCCAAAATGGACAAGGATAATTGCTGTTCACTTTAAGATGCTAGTTCACAGCCACTTTTGTCAAATAAAGTCCTCCGAATTAAAATAAAAGAGTCACTGTTTATATGTGATTTCTTATCAGGATGATCAAAAAGTCATGTCTAAGATCCCGAGTGCACACTGTGTTGTAATATGTGAATGTGAGCCAGAAAATCCAACCTAGAAATTAGGAATAAAGTAATAAATCAGCCCAAGTCAAGCTTCTGAGAAAACAGAGGCAAGATTCTCATTTATTTCTACTCAGCACAAAGTTGTCTCAGCTGCAGGTATCTGCAGTTGTCTCTCATGTTACAGTGACATTATACACTATAATACATCATACTTTATTTCTGAAGTTAGATTTTTTTTTTTGCATAAAACTATGAAAAGATCTGTGTGGGCTTAAAAATGGCCAAACATTGACATTGGAAAAGGAAAGCTAGGCTTCTCAGCGTTAAATCATCCATGATGACATGACAGCTAACATTCCGAAATACCACCGATGTAGTAGCTTTTGCATGAGGTTATAACTACAACCACATCAGCTAGGATTTTCCTGTGTCTGACTTCCACTTCAGGAAAGCTTTAAGGCCCCAAAAGTTAGTTCCTGGAGGATGTTTGTATTGTTTTATCCAAGGCGATCTCCATCATCAAATACAGCAGCTTGGACTCAACTTAAACGGCACTTTGGGTTCCAGGGAATACCTCTACTGTCCCCTGTGCATTCCAATCCGCTGTTCACTCCCTCTATCACTGATGCTGCCTTTTCAATATGGGAGATCAATGGGATTGTGTTTGTAAAACAACTTTACATTGATGGAACATTTGCATCTTTTGATCAGCTAGCCCGTAAATTCAATCTACCTAAGTCCCACTTCTTTAGATATTTACAAGTCCGAGATTTTATTCGTAATCGTTTTCCAAGTTTCCCCGCTATTCCTCCATCTACCTGGGTTGACACTCTCTTAAGTATTAACCCTAACCTCAAGGGTACCATTTCAAAGCTATACAATACTCTTTTCACATGCCACCCTCTGCCCTCTGATAACTTTCACACTAATTGGTCAGAGGACCTCAATATAGAGATAGGGACTGAGGTTTGGCAGTCTATTTTGAAACGTGTCCACACATCATCCATTTGTGCCCGCCACGGGGTTTTACAATGTAAAGTGGTCCACAGAGTGCACTGGTCCAAAACTAAACTAGCTCGCATCTATCCTGGCACTGATCCTAACTGTGATAAATGTCACCTAGGACCAGCTAATCTCGCCCACATGTTTTGGACTTGCCCCACCCTATCTCAGTTTTGGAAGTCTGTCTTTGACTCACTCTCAGCTATCACGTCTGTTACCATCCATCCCTCACCCTTAATTGGCCTGTTTGGTGTCTTGCCCGTTGATCATTTACTGCCATCCTATTTCGCTGAACTTGTAGCTTTCCTCACATTGCTGGCTAGGCGCGTTATTTTGATGCATTGGATGTGTCCTCGTCCCCCCTCTCATACACATTGGATAAAGGATGCTTTGTGAAATTTGAAAAAATTAAACACTGTATTAGGGGCTCAGACTTAAAGTTCACAAAAATGTGTCTACCCTTCTTAAGTCCCTCCAGTTGGAGCCTGTCCCCATTGGCTGAGTCGCCTCCCTGTACCGCAACAGTTCACAGGAATGCTCACAAAATGACTTGCAGGTTTTTTTTTTTTTTTTTTTTTTTTTTATATATATTTTCTTTATTATTATTATTATTATTATTATTTTATTTTTATTTTATTTCATTATTACATTATTGTCTAATTGTAACTGATGTATTGTTTCTTGGGGTTGTTTTGTTAGCAATCGCAGGGTAAATGTAATGTATTGTATTGCTGCTGTCTTTGTGTATTGAAAATCTCAAAAATAAATCATATATAAAAATAAAAAAATACAGCAGCTTGGTCAGTGGTCCAACTATGACCCTCCTCGTTCCCCTAATTGTTTTGCATATTCATGACTGCCTATCATGGTCGTACTAATTATGATGGAAGTAAAGGAGAAAGTCATCACCTGGTGTAAAGTGTGAAAGAGTCTGCAGAGGGAGGAGAAGGTGGTAGATGGAAGGGTCAAACATCACACGACTTTCACCCTGCAGTTTGTGTCCCTTGGTAAACAGAAGACAACTCTGACTTATTTGAACTTGAGTAACTTACTAAATTTAAACGAAACACGTAATGTACTACAAATGTAATCTAATTTGCCTAATTTGCTTAAATTTGAACCCAAGCAATGATCTTTCCCTTAACCTATCTAAGTATCGTATCGTAAGGCACTTACGTAACATACTACGTAACTCAGGTTACCCAACAAATGTTCTTTAATTTTAACACAAACCATGATCTTTTCCTTAACTTAACAAAGTAGTTTTGTTGATCAGACCTAACCAAGTAGTAACTTATGCTCCTAAATGTACATAACGTACTTACCTAATCAATGTAGTAACACAAGTTACGTTACACATATACTTATAACTATGATCTTTTTTTTAACCTATAACCAAGTAATTGTATTGGTCAAACCTAACCAGGTAGTAACTTAACCTCCCAAAATAACTTACATACAACAACATATGTTAGTATTAGTTGTTTTTAGTATTTGATATTTAGTATTTTACTTGAATGTGCAATATGACTTGTCACCAAATGAATGGTCACTGTCACAGGCTGCTACCTATTCTCTACTGGGGCACTGTAATACGTTACCAAGTAATTTTGTTCTCTATAACAAACAAAGCAGTCACATAACCTACCTAACTTATGTAACATAAGTATTGTATTTAATTAACAGACAAACATAACTTTGGTCACATTGGTAGCATGACGCTTCCATTGCTTTAAAAGTGACGCATATGGTATCTGACCATGCTGCCATATTTGACAAGTTTAGAGTGAGAATGTTGGTCTAATCAATTTGGAAAATTATTCAATTAAATTATTTCATGTTGCTTAGGGCCACATTTCGTATGGGGCTCCCCAGATTGTGTAATATAACAAAGCCTTAATCAACCTTATTATTTCACATTCCTTCACTGAACCCTGTATGGTAAAGCCTGTGTTTTGCCCTGTGAGTATACGGCTGCTAGCTTAGGGAGGTAAATTATGCAAAGAGGGTCAGGTTGCTCAAACAGTTCGCCTGCAGGGCTGCCGGGGTGAGGTCCGACCGCGGTGGACCCGGTTAGCAGGAGGCCCAATCTGTCTCCCCAAAACCTTCAGAGCTAGCATGCATCTCATTAAGTGAACAGCTTGCCGTCAGCACGGAGACAGGAAGTCAGACTGTTGTGTCATGATGAATGCTCTCGTAAGCACCGCATGTCATGGATGGAGGTTAAACTGAGGTATTCAGAGAGGGGGTGTGTAGGGGGGTGCATTGTGTTGTTGGAATATCCAAATAATTCTCACACACATTTTTTGTGTTGACACGGCTACCTATAAAAGACATAAAAGCATTAAATAGCATCCGTTTTTAATTGTGGAAAAACATCACGCCCGTAACTCCCAAACTATTAAATCTCAAACATCTTTATCTTGTTTTGTTGCAATTTACTTGTGGTACCAAAGCATAAAAATGTAAGATTTATGTGACATCTTGAAGCTTGTATACCCAGATTATTTTTGCTCAGTCTTTTTAAAAATACAATTGTGAAATGTCCTTTTTTCAAATACAAAGCTGAAAAAGAGAAAGTAATAGCCCCACAATGAGGGTCACAGAGTTATGTCCAAAAGTAGATTTATAAACGAGCCAAAAAGCTGATTTGCGATTGGCTTACCCAACACTAAGTGGCCTGGAAGTCTTTACTCCATAGCGGCAGTGTTTTATTGGGGGTTGAGGCAGAAAACGCTCGCCTGTCACACTGATGCATTTGTTATTGCTCTAATTTGCAAACAATACCCTAAGCACTTCATATATAACCATTTTCTGGGATAATTTGATTGCTCAGATGCTTGTCTGGGTCCCCTGGGTCAACGGTTTTCGACCCAGTGTGCAATGTACACTATTTCAGCAAAGAAAATAAACCTCATGAAAACTGGGGTGTGTGCCAACAAGTACCCAGATGGTTCATTTAAGAACCATAAAAACAACATTATATGTTTCTTATTGTACTTGTTTTATAAAACCGCCAAGGATACCCCCTAATTCTCTTCATTCATGTGCAGAATAAACCCCACACACAAGTATGATTCATCTTCACACAAGGCCATGAGTGTTTGCACATACATCGTAGGTATGATGTTTGGCCAATTCAAGCTGCATATGGTCAGATCAAGCAAAATGAAACATGTCAGACAGACCAGATGTGAATCACACAACAGGACTTCTCTAATTCAGCCTGTTGAAATATGTTAGGTATGTGCTCAGACTCGTGTTGCTTCATCTGTGCACAAGAAGCAATTTGTCAAATATATCTTATATACTGTCAAATATAATACATCAAACATATAGGCAAAAATAAGAGTAAAGAAAAAGTACATGAAAGGTACTGACAGATTTCATGTTAGCTTGATTTTTTCGTCAGATTTCTAAATTGCCCACAGTTAAGACACATAAATACATGACCTGAACACATTTAAACATTTGTTATTAATACATTATGGGTAAAACAAATGGTGTCAATAATAAAACTAATTTCGTGGGAATGGTCTTTGTTTCCAATATATGCAATTTGAACACATGTTATTTCCTCTTATTTGTCATATTCCACAAAAAGGAGCTTGTACAAGTGGTTTCATTTTTGTATATGATTTTTGACGGATCATTATGCATAAAGAAAATGGAAAAGAAATTCACAAGAGTATTCATGAAACACAATGCAGCCCTAAAGCAGATATGATTCTCTTACTTTTGAGCTATGTTTTGCAAGATATTACAGAATCTGCTAAATTGCTCAATTAACTTCTTCATGATATGTAAACACATCATAGTAAACATTTCTTTATAAGTGTGGATAAAGATGTCCTATCTCCCAGGTTCAAAGTTGAATTCTCCTTAACCCTTTAAGGCCCCCGGTTGTAATTTTACAACATTACTTTAAGCTATCCTAAAAAAGTCAGTAAATGTGTTTTGTTTTTTTAAAAGACTACATTTACATAGTCAAAAGGTCCTTTTGTTCAGCCTCACAATGCTATTGGGTATTAAATGTGTTTATAGGTCCTGCCCTCTGGCCATACACTCACACAACTTCCGAATCTTCAAACGAGCAACATCTCTTTGTTTTATTGGACTGGATTTGTCAGATTCAAGTAAGTAAAATGCCTCAAATATTTTTTGTTGTGATTATTACAATATCTAGAACATGTACATATTTAGTTATTGCGGAATACATTCATCAAATTAGATTTTGAGCAGCTTATGTCTTTGTTGCAATATTACATACCTGGGTCAGTGTGGTAGTCAAAATAGCATAAGCACCTGACACATGGACATTGCCCTTATATGTTCACATATGGAAATAAAACACAAATAGAAATATAATGTCTTTGATAATTCACTATAACTAAGTTCTAAATGTCCTCTGTTAAGATTTTTAATTAAGACCAGAATTTAATAAATTAATACATTATTTCTGATAGCAGTATGTCAAATGATATCTCTAGCAATATTTTAAACTCTACTTGTATCTTATCAGTTAATGAGTTACAACGCACGCTCGTGAACTGTTATCGCATAATGTTGAATCAAATCGTATCGAACTGTATCGCAACAGGGGTGAATCGTATCGTATCGTATCGCATCGCATCGCATCGCATCGCATCGCATCGCATCGCCTGGTGCTTCAAATGTATCGTTAATGTATCGTATCGTCGGCAACATATCGAGATGCACATCGCATCGGCCTCAGTGATGTAGATGCACATCCCTACTGTGGACAAGTGGACAAAGAAAACCAACAACACAATGACCGCCCAGTCAATGATTATGTGGACATCGAGCCCCAACCAAATACACACACCAAGCCCCGTGACAGGTATCGCTGGCTGAAAAAAGATTTTATCAGTCCCAATACTTATTTTTCTGGTCCAGATATCACAGAGGATGACATTTACAGGTACACAAACACGCAATGCAGCAAGTGTGACGTCCGTCTGTGCTTTTCCGACGACAGGAACTGTTGTATGGACTACCATTGAATTACTATTTAATAAATGACTATTCATAACAAATATGACTGATGTGTGATTATTATTCATGCTATATACTGATATAGGGCTAAGTAAGCAATCAATCCTGCAAATGAACCCTTAGTTGTTCAATATATTTATTCGGACAATGTGAGTAGAAATTCTGCTCCTACCTAAGGCCAACGTTGCAATATTACAACATTTCCCTAAAAACTTACCAAAACGTAAAAAATGGGAAAACTCTTTCATTTCTGCTCCAGAGGCTCCCTACAACAACATCTGAAAGGTCAAATTTCTATATTTGGGCTTTACGGGGTTAAAGGAACGGCAGAAGAGAACTTTTAAAAAGGTTGTTATTTTTTTACTGTTAATTGTCTAAAGACGCTAGCGGGATGTTCTTCCTGTAGGCTCCCTGTTGATTTTGTCTTCTTCTGCCCACCCATGCCTGTATTTTCATTGTAAAACAATATCAAAACAGCAGTTTATTATTTATTTGACACAGTCACCATCTAATGTAAGGAAAGCAGTCATCCTAATAAATAACGTGATGACAGGGTGCTCCCGAAGTGAGGGCCCCTCCCTCTTTCACCATCCCAAAACCAAACCAACCCCCAGCTTAGCATCCTCTGGCATCATTCCCGACCCCTGCCAGTCTCTGGGAAACTCCCAGCGTGCTCTCTGTTCCACCAAGAACCGCAGGAAATGAGTCTCGGAGAGCGCTGAAGTTTAATAAAAAATAAATGAATGGGGTGTCCCTGGGACAGAGTGAATGGAGGGTTGGGAGAGACAGGGAGAGGGAAGTTGGTGCCCCGAAGTGAAGGACAGGCAGGAGAGGAGACGGGAATGGAAAACAAGGTATTCAAACCTATTACTGTGTGTTTCTGTACAGTGATGAATCAGGGAAACCTAAACCAGCTGCAAAGAGGGTTCTTGTGAACAAGAATGGCAACGCGGATCAACCAGCGGATCATTTAAAAACCATCTAGCCCTCCCTTTACGCTTTCTTTTACAATGGCCAGTGGGCACGGAGCCTACAGACACAGTACAAACACACACAATTTGCTTGTGCGTGCGTGTGTGTGTGCGCACAGAGATAGCCACATAGATCCCTTTCTTCCCTCTCCTGACACAATAACTCTCATGCTCTGAATGGAGGGACAAACATTCCAGACATGCCACATGTCGGGGCTGCTGGCGAATCATTAAACTGTGGAAGAGAAACTGCAGGATACCCTCTTTCTCTCCCATGTCTTCTCTAATTACCCTTATACCTTTAATTGATGTTAAACATGAAATAGGTATTAACTCAAAGGGAAGGAGGAAAATGGAAATCTATGGATGTTTTGGAAGTAAGCGGGATGCACCTTGTGTTCCAACGGGGATATGTGATAACTCTATAAATTAGGGAGGGTATTATCTTCCTTCGGCAGCTGACTGCTCCCAGGATTACTGCTTACCTCTGAGCCTCCTGGCCAAAAAAGAGAAAAAACTTCCAGGAAAAGACATGACAAGGGAGTGCAGAATAAAACACAAGCTAGAGTCATAAAGGTTAACTCAACAAATCAAACTCTGAGAAGTTTTAGCGGAATATGGAACCCCGGTTTTACAGCACATAAAGAATAAATGTAACCCTTTTTTTGTAACTAGTACCATTTATAGATTCGTGAAAATTAAATAAAGTACTACATTTTAAAACTATTATTATATACATTTTTTTTTTCCTAGGGGAGGTGAGTAGGCCTGTTATTTAAAAAAAAAAGAGACTATTATTTTCAATTAATTAATTTTGTTATTTGTAATTATTTATTTGTATTTACTTATGTATGACCCCATTTATTAATGATTCACTCACCTTTGTATGTATTTTTTAATATTCTTATTTTTATTATTTGTCTTGTATACCTGGTTAAAGTATGTCTTGTCTGTCATGTTTGATATATGCAAAACCATTTCAATAAAGTGTAAATAAAACCAAACTAAATTGAATAAATCTAACTCTGCGCTGGTCGCCGAGAGGAAAAGAGGTGATTGGGTAAAGCTAGTTGGATATCTACTCAGAACTCGCATACCCTCGGGGCCCCGGCCCCCCCTTTGAAAGCGTGGCCGTCTAAGTGCCTGAAGTGTAACACCAAGCAGCCCATTGAGAGGCAGGTGATGTGCAGAACAAAGGGAGGATTCAGCACCTCAGTGACACAGTGGGAAAGAGATGAGTGATTATTAGCCCCACCGAGGGCCTTGACAGACCATTTAAAGGCAGCTTCCTTTGATTGTGACAGTATAATTGTTTCACAGATACAATCACGTTGGGCACTTACCTGGGGCAGGGGAAACTGGACTTTCATTAAAGTGCGGGATTGTCTCCAGGCTGCTCTGTAATTGTGCCTGTTGTCTTGTTTTGTGATGTTGTCGGGCTCCGTCCCCCTTCTGCTCTGCTGGTAATCCGGAGGTGTGTGAGTGTGTGTGAATTTGCCTGTAGGCTATTTATAATCTGGAACTGCCTGAGATGCCACACATAGTGTAATTAAAGTAAAAGTGTTTGAGATGCAGTAAAACAATTCTGTTTTCCCGTTGGAGATTTCACAGATTATCGTTAACTAGGGAAACATAAAAAAGTTGGGTTAAAGACTTGTAAAATCCGGTAAATGCAAGACAGACATTCGTACTTTAACATACTGTCTTGGGCCATCAAATGAAATAAAAAGGTATTATTGAAATAGAAAATAAATATTCTGGAACTGGAGACAGAGCTGATATCCAAAGCCAGGGTTTATCTAATATTGAAAGGAACATTTGTATTAAAGTTGATCAATAAAAACTACCAATTATTTAAGGATGGCAGAATACATAGCATGTACTGTATGTTACCATAAACAATTTCGGAAACTTTACTTGAACAATATATAGCCTGGTGTCTTGTATTTGATTTGATAGTGCTCATTGGGCAGTATTGTTGTAACCTCTAGTGTTGTATCCCTGAAACTGATCTGGTTACCTGTCATTTTGTTTCTTTTTATTGGCCTTTTGAACCTTTCCCTCCTTCTTTCCTGTGAATTCCATAATAACCCTAACCCTTACCCATACCCATTTTTACTGGTTTCAAGAACGTCATATAAACCCTAACCGCCAAAAACCCTATTGTCATAAAACAAACCTTACATTAAGTGGTGACTCGTCTGGAACTGACAAGCCGGGAGGATAAATCACTCTCAAGGAGTGTAAACAAGGCTGAATAAACGGTGCAGGAGGGTGGGAAGTCTCCTCGAAAAGCCAACTAGCCCCGTGTTTGTTTTTGATTCAGCGGGCTGAGATGACACAGTCTGTTGGGTACTCTATTGGCCATGTGGTCTGGGTCCATTGAGCGTGGCGGTGTGTCCAAGGGCCGAGCTGATTAGATAATAAACCGCAGGATGAGGAGCGAGGACGGGACAGAACGGAAGGCCTCTTTGCTAGTGATAGTTTTCTAGCATTATTCTGTCGCTTTTGGTCTTTTAGGAAAAGTCCAGATGTTCGTCTTTCCTTCATTACTTCTTTTGTTATAGGTCTTCTGCAGTTCTTTAATACTACATGGAACAAAAGTTTGTCTGAAGTCAAAAACTACTTCACAGAATGAAAATCTGCTCAAAGATTGTAGGTCAACCCTTTGGGAAACTATGAATCAGTCTATCGTAAAAAACATTTTATGGCTTGGCAACTACATTGTCTCAACCATGTCCTGAACAGCGAATATAAATTAGAATGAAGCATTCTTTTGTGCACAAGTCAATCCTAAAAGGAAATAAGAAGCTTAGTTCCAGACATAATATACATCGAAGAGTCTTGAATGTTTGGTTTTCTGTACTTTTAATGGTAGGTTGAATGTATCCTTGTCTGATGGTACCACTGGAGCCACTGGAGCTGATGTGATAAATCTGACAAGAAAAGTATCACGATGATCGTCATTTTTCTGCTGAATCATCATGTCAGGAAGCCTGATTCGAGCCAGCACATATTATTTCTTAAGACCTTTCAAGTGTTGACATCCAGTCTGTGTTGGCAACATCCATAACTAAATATGTTTTTATCAAGAATGGAATGAGCTACTTTAAGGCTTTTATCTGCCTCGTAAACACAGGATGTTTACCCGTTTGCTTTAGGAATTACACAAGTTTGGCCGCAGATTGCCGATTTTGCAACTTGATAAGTAAAACGTACAAATCATTGGCGCTTTTATTTCTCTTTTTGATTTGAGAAGATTAGCCCGGGGGGTGACAACAGAACCGCAGCACGCTGCCAGCCATGATTTTGCAAGCAGAAACACACAAACACGCAGCTTGAGAGCTCTCCCTCCATTGTTTATTCCCCCATGTCGAAATGCAGTGTGAAGTATTTTTTCATTAAAGAAAAATAAATGTGTGGTATTATTGTTCGAATCAGTCACTCGTCCACCGGCGCATGTAACATAATCCCGTTCCCCTTCCTCTTGGTTTTTTGTTCACCGCTCAATTCAAGTGATGTTTTGTTGATTTTGTTGATTTGTTTGATTTGTTGTCAAATGACAAATGTGCGCTAACTAGTAGCTTTTGCGTGTGTGTGTGTGTGTGTGTGTTTGTGTACGTGTGTGTGTGTGGTTGTGTGTGTGTGTGTGTGTGTGTAGTGTGCGACTGCCACTGACCCCTGTCCTCCGTGTTCATGCTCAGAAAACCCCATAGCTAATTTGAAACCTGTTGATAGGTATGGTCCAGATCAAGTGCAAGTTGGGGGCAGCACAGAAAACCAATGAGGAGGCTTGAGTGGAGGTGAAAAGACGTAGAAGCGCTCTGGGTGGCACAAAGTGGAACAAAGACGAGACTACTCAAGTTTGAAACTTTTCTTCTTGAGCAAACACATTTGCAGCTTTTCTGATTGACTCCACTTTATGAATTTACAGACAGAAGCAAAAAATAAGAAACTGGAGCTCTTAGTTAATGGAATGGTTGGACATGCCTGTTTGCTTTCTTGCCGTTCAACCTTTATTTATACTCCATAGATCATTGAGGGGCGACACTCAGTAACAGTGACATCGAGGCAGTTACAAGAACCAAAGAAACAGCATAGACATATGCTAACATAAAAAAAGCAATACTATAATAAAAATAACTATTTAAAATAAATCGCTGGATACAATAACTTAATAAAATGTAAAAAAAAATCAATAACGTATTTACAAATTAAAAGTAGAAGTTTAAGATCCAGTTTCTAAAATATAAAAAGTTGGAGTAAGTTGATACCAATCTCATACAACTGACTACATGTAGGCCGACTTACGACTCCACTATACTGGATATCCGTATGAATGCAACCGAAGGCCTCAAGTCATTTTTTGCCCTGTTTTTGTAATTCCACAAGACTATAGTCAAACTTTGCTGTTCTGTTTTTATGGCTGATAAAAATAACTAGTCAGTTTGTGCACAGAGTTGACCCTAAACAAGCTAATTTGGGAAGAACCCCAATAGAGGTGAAAACTCAAAAGATGCTGTATACCCATGTTCAAAGCTGCTGAAACCTAAAATATTGAGTAATATCAAACACAGCTTAATCAGAGAATTTACTAATTATTTGTTTCCAAACAGAATCCCTTTTACATGACCCATATTCAATTCTAAGAATTATCCCATTTGGAATAATAATGAAATATTACTATGCATTTAGTCAACAATTGTGTGTTGGGTTCTGAACGCTGCCAGAACGTTGGTTACTTACGTTAGCTGGTAACGTGCTGCAATGCTAACATTGTGCTCATGCTACACCTCTTGTCTAGACAGGTGTTAAAACCCATCAACAAACACACTGGCATATTTTTGTGTGGACAGCAATCAGCTGCATCATAGTGTTGGTAATTTTCGTGTAAAATAAAAGTTTTTACATTTTATTCAAAATGAATTTGCTACGAGCAAAGAAAAAGCAATGCTGAATCAGGAGTATTTTCCACCACATGTTCAAGTTTCATTTTCTTGCTGCTTTCCATTGCTGTTGCTATAATAACTTTCATCCACCTGTAGATCCATCCATCATTAAATGTGCATATTGCAGCTTTTCTGCTGATGTATGAGGAGCTGAAGTGACAGTCGACACCAATATTGCATCCCTTAGTGGTTTGGCGTGTGTCCATGAGTCCCTGCGCTATGCGTTCTGCACAAGAGGCTCGCTCTCTAAGCCAAATCTCATTCCAAAGGGCTTGGGGGAGTGGAGCTAACGGGGCCCCCAGGAGCTGAAGCATAATGGGGGATCCTGACGGGCCCTGATCTCTGTGGAAAGATCAGTTCCTCTGTTTAATGAGACCCCCTCCTCGCCGTCGACCTACCTCTCCTCGCCGTTTCTCACGTCCGCCGGATCAGATTCACTTCCTTCTCACCGTAAATCTGCAAAGCAGCGGCCTGATCGACGTTAATTACCCACACTCCTCGGAGGAGGAAGTTCCCTCGCTCGTCAGATTGACTTGATGCACCGCCAAGCTTGTGCGCACGTGTATGTGTGCGTGTGTGAAAGAGGAAATTGAGTTACGATAACAGGAGATGAGCAAATTGAATTCTCACACCATACATCCACGCCGTGGGACAGCCCCTACCTCCCCTCCCTGGCTCCTCACCAGCCACCCCTGCCTCCCCCCCTCCCTCCCCACTGCAGAGTCCCCTGCTCTCTGTTTATAATTGCCTGAGCCCCCAGAATTTAAAATAATAAGATCAGGTTTCCAGGCAGGTAAGTGCATCCAGACTTGTTATCTGTGATATCACCGGTGCTTTAGCCCTCTTCCTCCCGCTCCCTCGTTCTCTCCCCTTATCCCCTCTCTTTCTCCATCTCTCCGTCTCTTTCTAGGGTATCCCCTGCTTTTCTAAAACTGTACAGTGAAACACAATACTTTGCATTATATACTTTGTGAAAAGCGGTTTCTGCAGCATCTTGTCATCGTTTGGGTGACCGGCTGCCGTTTGAAGTGCTCTCGGGTTCAGGGCTCGCCGTATAACAGTGACGGCTCGGCTGCACAACAGCGTATTATTTACCCAGATGGGGTTAATTGCTGAATAAAAGAATGGTTCTTTTCAGTTGACCATTGTAAAGCTTCGCCCACCCCTCTACTGAGCCTTCCTCACACACACACACACACACACACACACACACACACACACACACAACACACACACACACACACATACACACACACACACACACATACACACAACATTTACTCTAGTACTGTACTTAGGTGCAATAAGAGGTACCTTATTTGCCTATTTCCATTTACTGCTTCTTCATTTGTACATGCACAGTACATGAGTAAAAGTACTCAGTTACTGCAGAGTTCCTTCTTGCAGCGGCCCCTGGAAGACCCCCACACGAATATAACAACAAAGACTATAACACCCCTGTTGTGCAATACTACTTATGTGCAATATATATATTTATATACTGTAAAAAGCTGTGCAATATATACTTCCAACTTGAATACTTTCTCAAAACTGTACTGGTACTGGAGGTGTATTTTGTACTTTGTAAATAGTGTAATTTCTACTTTTATTTTTTATATTTTTGATGCTTGCTTCTTAATTATACAAAGCTATCTTTGGCTCTTTACTTGCAATGTCAATGTCCCCTCTGTGGGTCGAATAAAGATATTCTGATTCTGATTACCACTTCTTCTACTGCATTACAATTCAGAGGCAAATATGGTGAATACTTAATTTGAAGATTCAGACTTATAAAACAAATACAATACTTGTATTACAAATACAATAGTATTGTCATACTGATATTCTGTACAAACTGTGAAGTCCACTGAAACAAATGTAACATTTGTGATATTGGGCTGTATAAATAAACAAACATTCATCAATACACAATTAATGATGTATTATCATAGGTTAAGAATTAGATACCCTTTATTGATCCTTTGGTGAAATTAACAAGCCACCCCAAACTCAACACAGTCTCACTCCCTGAACGTCCAGGAGCGACGCTTGGTCAGGGTCCTATGGCGTGCAGTTGTGACGCGCCGAGTCTCCTTCAGCTTCATAAACGGACGCAAAGAGCTTTCAACTGATTGCAATGTATTCCCATCGGCGGCGGTATTTGACGCTCAGGGAAGCACCGCATCGGTCCATGTCGGCGGCAGTTAAAGGCAATGTGAGCGTCCATTCCCATTGGATAATGGAGGATTTTACACCCGGAAGTAAGTATTCTCTTTACTGTCGATTGATTTTACAGTGATATCTGCACTACTCATCAACTCAAAAACACCAGATTATCCTTGTTAATTACACAACATTGATTGGTTTAAATTGTGTACAATGCTTTTGTATTTTTCCCCTTCGATTCGGAGAAACAAATGTTTTTTCGGAGTTTAGGATGGCAGAAGACACTACACTACCCAGAATCCTCAGCTTTCGTTTGGGACTACAACATGTGCTTTGCTTCACAAACCCCGTGATTAGTCCTCAAGCTCTGTGACTGGATGTTGGAGTGGCCGTGCGCGAAGTTTACACCCCCCTTAGGTCACAGGCTCCTCCAACAGTGCAACACAATAAAACAGATACACAGAAAAAAAGTAAACACAAAAAGAAAAATAGTAAAATATTAAAAAGTGAAATAGTGCAATAAGAGTCTATATACAAGTGATTGGAATATCATATATTTGACAAATAATTTCTAAGTAGCAGCCAGATGAATGTTATGGATGTTGTTTCAAAGTGCAGGTGTTTAATAGTCTTATGGCCTGTGGGATGAAGCTGTCCCTGAGTCTGGTGGTTTTATACACAACTACGGTGTAGTTATGCAATGATGACAAACTTGGGTCATAGGTTCCTCAACAAGACATCTATCAATATGTGTGTACCTCCACCATTAAACTGTCATATTCTGCACATTTCTTATTCTATCTACATAAATCTTATAAGAGTATAATAAATATGTATAATATCGGTTAAAATAAGTGCTTCAACATAGTTAACATTGCAGGAATGTTGATTGTCAAGTCCCAAAACAAACCATGCAATATATTAAACGTTAAGTACTTTGTCAGGCTTAATATTTATCAGATACCCCCAAAGCTTTTTGCTTACATGTATTTAAAAGAAGACCTTAACCTAAAGTATTATTTAATGTTTAAATAAAGCCTAATTAGTTTGTCTGTTTTGCACATCCTCCTATTAATATCTTTGTACATCCGGCACTAAACTGTTTTATTCTAGATATCATTTACAGTATCTTCTTGATATTTTCTATTCTATATTTCTATCATTGACCTTCTACTTTCCTCCTATTTTGTATGTACTCTTAATTTTAAAGGTTTTCATAAAATATAACACATTCAAAAGTGCTTTACAAAAATGAAAGACATTAAGAAAAAGGCATTTTAAACAGTCATTAAAAAGCAACACAATCTACCTGCATTGCAATTACTCTAAACGTGTAATAACGTGCTTTAACCAGTAGGTGGTTTGGGTTAAAAAGCTGTCAAGTTTACAGTGTTAACAAAATAAAATATACTGCTGTTTCCGGTTTAGTTTACGACGGATATATTTTGTTATTGTTTTGATATTTGTAACACAAAGCGATGGAAAAAACCCACAGCAACACAGAAAAGATGGTCTTAACATGACCCAGCGGTCTAGTAGTTAATAAAAAACAATAATATCAAAACAAAATATTACTACTAACTTTATTGTGAAATTAAAACAGAACGGTAAAAGAATAGTTTCCGGTCTATTCTGAGGCCCGATCTAAAGAGAATACTTACTTCCGTGTGTAAAATCCTCCGTTATCCAATGGGAATGGACGCTCACATTGCCTTTAAGTGCCGCCGACATGGACGGATGCGGTGCTTCCCTGAGCGTCAAATACCGCCGCCGATGGGAATACATTGCAATCAGTTGAAAGCTCTTTGCGTCCGATTATGAAGCTGAAGGAGACTCGGCGCGTCACAACTGCACGCCATAGGACCCTGACCAAGCGTCGCTCCTGGACATTCAGGGAGTGACCCCTAGATTCCACCGGGAGCGTCTGCGCTGCGTTACGGCTACGCCACGCCACGCTGCGACCTCCTCCTGCGTCATAACCCACCGGGCGCGTTTCCAAACGTTGCGGAAGCGGAGCGTCGTGTGTGCAGGCTCGCAGTTGTTGCTGATTTGGGCATATTTCCTGGACATTTATTTGGGGGATGGGCCTGGGCCGGATGAACATTCCACTTCCTGCCTGCGCTACGGCTGCGCCGCGCTGCGCCGCGTCAAAAATAGGATTCATCCTATATTTTAGAAATTCCTTGCACCGAGGCGCTTCTGGGACGCTTCAAGCCGCGGCGCAGCGTGGCGCAGCGGGTCTGGTGGAATAGCACCCATTGACTAGAGTGGCCGCGATCGCTAAAAACGCCGCAGCGTGGCGTGGCGTAGCCGTAACGCAGCGACACATGAATGCCTCAATAATTATAATCCATATTATAATATATAATATACTGAAATAATTGTTCATTTTGCAGAATATAATTATTTCTTTTGTACACCTGTTACGCCCCGAGCCTGTTTTCCAGGTCTCAGGCTCGAAAATGACATTCCCAGAACAAATGACTATAACTTCCCTTTTAAAAGGGGTAAATTAATAACCTTTTTTCTCAAAGCAATGATAAACCTGTGAGTTGGATGTAGAAAAGTCAGAATCAATATAGAATTTTTTTATTTTAAAGTAAATTCAGATTGAACATAGTAAAAAAACGTAAATTATAGTGTCCGTCCAAAAAAAAAAACATTACTTATAGTGAAAACCACCCTTGAATGATGGGATAGTAGACTAAAAGCTTTAGGAATCCAAACTATAACATATAATAAGTACCCTGGATCAAGATTGATGCAAAACAAGTGACATTTGACCTTTTTAGAGAGGTTTAGCAAAAGAAAACCACTTCTGGGGTCATTTGGGTGGATTTTCCATATCTCCGGCCCCCCTTGGTCGATTTTGATGATTGACATCTATTTTTAACCGTCAGAGCCAATAGAATCGAGGGGAAGTTCCTAAATCCACCTACACGTTACCAAATAATGAGTGAGAGTGACGCGTAGCCAGAATACCCAAAACAGGAAGCTGTCATACACTCTGGTAGCTATCATAGCAGCTAATATGAAAACTCCGTTTTTGACATAAAAATGGAATGATGGATTATCAGTTATCATTTCAAAGTGACGCAGACATATTTGAATTAACCTATGGATGAACCTTCAGCCGCGTTTTTCTCGTTTTAATGCCATTGAACACAACTTTTGATCAGAAACAGCAACGGTAAGACATTTCTCCCGTTTTTGCTCCATAAAGCTACGTGTCGTGTCTGTGTTTGCTTCCCATGTCGCAAGTTCTGATCGCGCAGTGATGATACTAATACCTCTAGAATCTGTGGAATCTCGGCTTGCTAGCTAATATCTTGTTTGTGCAGATCCGATAAGTAATAAAGTATTTATACCTAGAGTTCTGTGCTAAGTGCGGTAGCATTTTTTCGCTCCGGGCTAATTTAGACGCTTCTTGTGAGACTTGTGTTTTGTTTCGGTAAAAATGGTTCATATCGTCAGTTAGCTGAGTTTCATCCCGTTAAGTGAGTATGACACATTCATAGTTTATTAAATGTTAAGAAGCCCTGAGACACAGTTTCGTGAAAACGCCGCCGGTGGGGGGCTATGGGGCTTAACAGGTTAAGTACAATTTAATTCTCACAAACACACCTACAATCTGAAAAGAAGAAAACAACATCATACTTCTTCTTTAGCAGTCGAAAAACTTTAGGTTATCCAAAAAATTCCAGTATTTTTTAACACAAGTATCACTGTTTGTGTGTGTGTGGTTAAAGTGAAAGGTTGTAGGGTAGTGGTGTTGGGAGGGGGGGGGGGGGTTGATAATCCACCGGCTTTCCCAATCAGATCAGTACTGAGGGAGGTGGCATCATTCCACAAAAATGCGAGCCTCTGATCACGTACAGTGCAGCGACTTATCTAAATGAAACTCACATTGCCTGAGTAATCACATGACAGATGATGGCATGCAGTAAGTATGAGGAAAAATGCATAACGCGTGAGAGGGAAGAAGGGGAGAAGGGAGGAGAAAATAAAAAAGCTAATGCACAGAAGGGGGTGGAGAGAAAATGAGAGAATGTGAGAAAGAGAGAGGAGGAGAGGTTAAATAGCTCCCACACTTCGGGGCAGGATGGCAGGTTGGACAGGGTTTGACAAGTCCCAGAACAGTAGCCTCTCCTGATCCCCATTAGCAGCAGCCTGACAGTATTCCTCCTTTGAAGAACCGAAAGTCAACACTCCATTTGTGGAGATAAGGTGCAGGTGAAGGAATGAGCATAGGGCCAGAGAAATGGTTTGGGCTATAAGGAAGAAAAAAAGGTTAAATAATTTGAACCGCTGCGCTTTTTCATTGAAAAAATGTGTACGTTACCGCGGGTGCTTCCATCTTTCCTCTAGAACTCCTTATCTTAAACTGCTTAGCGCTTTACGTCAGGTTCCTGTTTTGGTTCCCCATCTCGCTGACCTGCATGTCTCTTAAAAAGCTCTCCAACCCCCATTTTTTGAAAACCCAAGTGTCCCATCTTAGCCCCGCTCTTCAAACAGGCCTGCA
Organism: Dissostichus eleginoides; assembly: GCA_031216635.1. Taxonomy (NCBI): domain Eukaryota; kingdom Metazoa; phylum Chordata; class Actinopteri; order Perciformes; family Nototheniidae; genus Dissostichus; species Dissostichus eleginoides. The sequence continues at coordinate 28,081,778 of CM062272.1, forward strand.
TTGATTAACTCGGGGGGGCTCTCTCTGCCATCCACCTATTAATTATATGGCCTTCATTAACACCGGGCTGATGAATGGCCTCTGCTGGAAAGGCGAGTTAAGAGGAGGTGTTAACACAGCACCTGCCTGCACTCATGTGGCCACTTATTAACCAACAATGACCTTCCACATCATAAACCCACTGGCCGGCTATTTGCTGTCTAATAAACGGAGCCCCTCTTCCTCGGCTCCCCCCCTTCTCCCGACTCGGCCCCCTTTACTTGAGCCTCTCAGAGTTTATTGTTCTGCAGGAGAAAAAAAATGGGATGCCTGTAAACTTCGGACACCTGGAATCAACTAAAATACAGATCCATAGGCCCAAAAAGGAGTTAAGTAGCATAGGTGGTTAATGGATTGATGAAGAGCCTCTCCACAAGCCTTCTGAAGAGAAGGTAGAAGCAGCTATAGGGAAGTGTCAAAGCTTTTCTCTCTTGACATTGTAGCTAATGGTAGCAGCAAGCTGCACTCCAATGCTAATCTATCATAATAGCAGGTAAATCTACACTGTGGGTATATATAACCTGGTAATAAATAGCATGCTGTTTTCATCTATCTGTCAGAGCAATGGCCTTTTGTCATTGGGACTTATAAGTATATTCTGCATAAACGCATGTTGCATGGCAGGACCATTAATAGAAGCAACAACTTTTTGATATTGGTGAACTGAACTGTTTGCATCTAATACATGTGAGCTAACAACGCTCACGCGCTGAGTTTTACTGCGACCGAGGATTTACGCACCCAGCAGCAGGAGTGCAACTGGCAATCCATATAATGCTAAAACCAGTTAATATGGATATTTAATGTTAAGATCTGCAAGGATTTTAATGGAAAAAATCTAAAAATCTTAATAAACCTTGTGCCTTTCAGGTCCAAAAAATCTAATCTTAACATAAGCCAATTTTGAAACGATTCTTCAAGTTGAAGCTAAATAAACATTAAAAATGAACGTAAAATTTGGCATAGGGAACTTCAAAATTCTAAGTTCTGAACTATGAACATGACCTCATCTCATTTTAATCAGTTTGAACTAAACTTGTGAAATGTGAACACTGATATTCAGTGACACGTAGATACAAAGTACCAGTGTCACTCATGCAGACTAATACCCTCCTGTCTCCAGTCTTTGAGATGTCCAGAAAAAAGTACACAACATCACTCATATTCATAATTTCATGCCTACTCGTCAAGGTTATGGTCAATTTTTTAACACTTCACTTTTGTCAGCGTGTTCTCTCCATGGAGAATAATTGGGTGTTTTATACAGCTAGTAAACGGCTTTTAATTGATTTGTGCACAGGAGATGACACCTAATTAAAACGTAACTGCAGTGGTCCTAAAAAAACAGATTAGTGTAGTCTTTACATTGTTGCTTTAGTATCAAAGCAATTTGGACACTAATTCAGACAAAATTCCCATCACATCACATTACAAGGTGCATGTCTTAAAGTTTAGAAGACATAATCAACAAGTGGAATCACACATTTGCAAGTATATAAAGGTGAGTTGAGGAATGAATACAAAAATTAGTTTGAATAAAATTGAGACCACGGTAAAGCCAAAAAATAAATGGCTGACTTTGATGTGGCATTGATATATTTCTGTCAGAGTGAGCAGTTTGGTCCATTTGCTCAGCGTTAGAGTGCTCCACAGCGGCTGTGTGGATGGAGACCTCTCAACAGCGAGTGATAGTTTGGTAGATCTCAGACAGACATAATGGTCTGGGGCCGAGCCACCGCTCAGTCCCTCCGCAGACCAAGGGGAGAGAGAGCTCTGGTAATGGGCCCTAATGTGAGGACGTATTTATTTCATCCACTGGCCCAAGTAATTGGCTGTCTTTCAGTGTGGCCGGGGTTAAAACGCCGAGTGATGGATGGCAGTTTTGACAGAGGTTAGCTGGCTTCCGCTTTCACTGCTATTCTTCTCTCTGAGAGATGGATCCTGTCACTGGCTTTGGTGGAGTGATCCACTTTGAGCCCCTTCATCCCAGACCAAAACCTCCAGGCCAATTTTAGCACAATTACGACGTGAACATTAAATAAAACACACATCAAGAATAACAATAGAGCTATTAGCAAGGAGCAGAACCCACATATTTACCCTGGACTGTAACATAATTCTCCCAGTTTGGGTTATAATGTCACATTGAAATTACTTTATGCGGTGGAGTCACAATGGGAGTATTGAATAAATGGCCATGTCAAACCTTTTAGCGACTAATCTTAATGAAAGTAACGATGAGAGATGAATTTAGAGGGGAGAGCGCAAACTGAATCAATTATGAAAGCCACTGCTATGCTGGCATGGGAACATGTTCCTGTCTATTGGTATAAATGGATCGTACAATAAACTCAACTAATTCCCCGGTCAATGGATTTGAGGGATAAAATGGTGGTCTGGGATTTCTGCTCATGTTTCAGTTGTTTATAGCCATCACTGTTGATCTGCTAATTTAAGTAGAAAATAAAACAGTGTTGCAGAACATAATCTTTTTTGGATTTGGTTGAGATACCGTTTGACAAAATGTTTTTAATTGCACATTTCATCCGTTTAGAGCGTTAAAATGGAGCTAAAGCATTTGAGATTGAGGTTTCCTCCGCTGAGGTTTCCTTTGGCGCGAGACTAAAACTGTACAAGTGATTCTGAGAGCCATAAAATACAGGAAGTTCCTAAAAAAGAGAAGCAAGGACAAGGTCATACCCCAGGAATTGGAGCAGGTACCCTCCCCGATCCTCCCCTCCACATTCTCTGTTCTGAGTTTGTGACCTGGCAGGTGGATCCAACCATCACTATAAAATGGGCGGGACTTGTTAAATAACAACTGGGGGGACGAGTTCTTACACAGCTGCTAGCCACCTAACCCCTCCAGCTAAAACCTGTTGCATGCATTCCATAAATCTAATCAAACTAACCCTTTTCTCTCTCATTACATCGGAGTCCCTCATGCCACGCACGGCACAAAATGCCAGGACAGCTGAAAAATCAGAACAGAAATCCAAAAACAATGACTTTTTCTTCACAGACATGTTTTGCTTTTTTGCCCGAGGAGACCTTAAGAATTATGTTCTCTGTTATCCTCCAGTTGATCCCTTGATTATAGTCATACAGGTTATGCTGAAATTCTTAAGCAAGCTGGGAAAGGGGCTTTGAGCATGCAAAATAAATGGGAATAAATCAACCATGTGACAGCTTTTGAATTCCTCAAAACAAATGTTACTCCTGATGTCAGGAGAGGAAGTCTTCCCCGCATCCAAAAGTAAATCAAATGCATATCTCTATTTTGTCTCGCAGTCTTTTTTTCCCCTCGCCCTCTTCCTTCTGTGAAGCGGAGCCCAGATTGGAGAACTTTCCCTGCTTCAGCGGACTAGGCCGTAGGGATATTAGTCGAGACAGGCAATAGTGTTGATTACTCATTGGCCATTAGATTGCTTTCACTGCAGTGGCTAAGCCTCCTGCATCATGAGATCGCTTGGCTGAGTGCAAGATTAGAGAGCGTGCTTTGCTCAAATCCCCCTGCTCGCCCCCACCCACTGACCCGCCACCCCTTCACCCCTCCAAACCACCCTTCCCTTTCCCCGCTTGGAAAGAAAAAAAAAAGTTCATCTGGCTCCCCTCAGGTCAGCGAGGCAGTGCAGCGGCAAGACAGGTTGACTAGCTGTGCAGTCCTTATTACCTCATTTCCTGTGACCACAGTTTTACCCCCTTTTCTTTTCCGAGCGCAGGAACATGTTTTATGATGGTAATACATAGTTAATGGTCCCTATGACTTAATTGTTTTTAGGGTCAATTTGTAGTGACAAATTCAACTGAACCCAATTGTTTTGTTGGCTCCTTGCAAGGCGTTTGGCAAGCAAAGGAGCGAGCTGGGGCTCTGTTTATGATTTCAGCGAGTCCTGTCATACACACCGTCACGAAACTCCCCACATGCATGAAACACATGGATAAACACGCTGCCACACATTACTTGTTCTTATGACACCCATGTGGACAGAATGAAGGATGGTAAGAACTCAGTGTTAAATAAAAGTCCTGCGATCTGTTTCAACCCAGAGTTTTATGCCTCCGTTTCTCATGTTGGCTCTGACGGGATTCAGGAAAAACAACAAAAAGATTTCCTTCTTAAAACAGAACAAGAGGGAAAGAAATCCAAAAAGTTCTCTCTCAGAGTCTCTTGGCAGAGGGAACCCAAAATGTACTGTGAGGGTTTATAGCTCTAAACGTCCTCTTCAAAATAAGCTTGGACTTGAAAGGTGGCGAAGCAAAGGCCGGCAGAGGCATAGCAGTGCAGCTTAAAGCTCATTACCCTCGCTCCCCGGCACCTCGCTGAGTTGAAAAGGCTTGGCTGCCTCTCGCAGACACATCCACCGGCTCCTAATCAGGTCAACAGCGGAATTAAGCAATCTTTTAGATTTGGTCACTGATGCTTGTAGGTTGTAAAAATACTTGCTTTTGAGTGTCATTGCGATTTACCGTGATATAGTTCTTGTCTGTCATTTAGAACAAAGAGGGATACTTTGAGAGAGTTAAAAGGCGAGGGTGAACTTCGGGGAGGACGAGGGCACACGAAGCTCTGCAGCGGTGGGTGGAAACACATTTAGACAAGCACTGTACATTAGCACAACTTTAAGGCACTGCGATTTCACCACTTCTGCTTATATTTAAGGCTACATCACACTGCACTACATTTTGGAAGAAAGTGTTGTACTTTCTATCCACTACGTTTATTTGATGACTGAAGTTGGTTGATTGTAAAACAAAACATGAGATCGTCTTATATGGATATGTAATCATGTAAGACAAATATTCATAGGTTTTCGTTCTGCAAGATGACGAGTTGTTATAGGTATGAAGTTGTGGTCGAAGAAGTAGGCTACTTATGTTTGACTTGAGTAGGAAAAGACCCCAGTGTAAAAAGACGTTGTTATATTAAAAGTCCTGCATTTCAATGTTACTTAAAAATGAAAATATTAGCATAAAAATATTATACTAAGTACCAAAAGTAGCAGTCAAAGGGACAGATACTTCCCCTGGAAGTCGTTAGAGACCAAAACAAGGTTAAAACTTTACAATAAAACTAAAATAAAAAGTTAACATAGTACTTACATGTGATGGCCAGAAGCGTAACACCAAATAAATAGTAGTTGTGTGTAAATCTTGTTTGTTTTTTTCAAAGATTATATTTTGGCCAATTTTGCCTTTATTATAAAGTACAGCCAGGATATAAAAATCAAACCTTACAACTTTTTTGAACTTTTTGTGCATTACCAAATGCTGCTTTCAGTAAAAGTTCCAATGTTTCCATATGTACTGAAAGATATGAACTTGTGGTATTACTAGTTTTACTTCAGTAAAAGTTCTTACTTCTTTCAGCACTGCTCCTGGATTATTCACAACATGATGAAATAAGTGTAGCTTTGTACTGTGATTCATATAAATGAAAAAGTAAGCAAATTTAAGGACAAAAGAACCCATTTGGAACATTTGTGAATCTACTGTATTATGTGTGACACACACACACACACACACACACACACACACTGTTGCAGCTGGAGCGCACCAGCCAGCCTGCCTGACACAGACGGTAATGCAGCACATTGTCCTTCTGAGAGGTTCATCAATCTCCCTCATGCAGCACGGCGCTAAAGTCGGCCCATAAAACCACTAAAACACAGAGTGGGCATGTGTGTTTTCCCCCGAGGAATTTTTACTGAGCTTTCCTTCTGAAAGACCACATCCCTGCCTTCAGCTTTTTTTACTTACCACCTCCTTAACACACACACTCCCCCCTGACACACACACACCTACAGACACACGTCACCTGTCAGGAGTTCCACTGGATGTTGTATCAAGTCTTTTTTTGCAATGTGACAAAATGGCACCGGGACATATTGATGTTGAAATATGAGGTCACATGAGCTCTGACAGTTTCCACATAAAAGGTTACTGATCTCTCTTGAGGGACAGATGTAAATCTACAAACCTCCGCAGACCCCCTCACCCTCGGTGCTGTTTCCCCCCCTGTAGTCACGCGGCCTCAGGGAGTCAAGGGGAGAGATCATGGAGGGGGTTGAGGAGATGGGGTGGGGGGGTGTTGTAGCAGTGGCAGGGACCCGGGGTGAGCGCTGCTGAACTGTGGGAATGTGTGATGTGCTCCCTGACATCTCTGTGTGGATTACAGCTCATGAGCCATCAGTCCCAGTTGGCCCGGTTCTACATCACCCTCCACCCGGACCAATCAGGAAGCGGGCCGGGCCGGGCCTGGGCCTTCAGCAGGAAGGGGGGGGGGGGGGGGGGGGGGGGGGGGGGGGGGGGGGGGGGGGGGGGGGGGGGGGGGGGGGGGTGTGAGGCGAACAGAGGGAGAAGGGAGCTACATGTGCAAGAAAGATGAGGTGGTGGAGAAGGTACATGAGGGGCTACTAAGGGTAGGTGAGACGGGTCTGAAGGAAAACAGGATAATCTCCTTTTATAAAGATTTATGAAGCCCTTATGGAAGCCCAGTAAGTCAAAAATAAAAGTCATGAATACAGAAAGGTCTAAAACTGATAATTGTTTTCTTAGTCGATAGCCCAAAAGATACTCCTTCTAATTTTTTTTCTTTCACTTTTGTAATAGGATCCTTATTTGTATCAACATGAGCGTTGGCTATTCTTCCTCTGATCCACACGCAAACGATCAAAAGTGCATTAACACACTATTAAGTAATAATCAAGTATGAAAGTGAAACAAACATGATCATCCTTGCCACCATCATTAAGCCATATTAAACATATATTTAACAAAATATTGAAAATCTCTGTATTTGAGAGGCTGAAAATAGCATATTTTGATCAGCTGTGATCAAACCAAAATGGATATTTACTAAGCCTGTTGCAAATTATTAAACTGTATTTTTGGTTTTGGTTTAACAGTGTTAACAGACTCCAGATATTAATTAACCAGCAACAGCATCATCTATTTTGCACCTTAATTAATCCAATTGCGATTTATGGTTAAACCTTTTACCTCTTTTTAACAGGATTACTTCTGTCAACAAATGCAAACAGGTTAATACTAGTTGGCAGCAAGATACAGAAAAAGAAAAGTGATAAAGAAAAAACTTAACAAACATATTAAATTAAGAACTTTTTTTAAACTTCACCAAATAGTTGTGTTGCCTTAACATAACAACCAGGTAATTTTGATTTTTTAAAATATTTTTACTTAACATTAGCATTTCGTTAAAACTGAAACTGTGATCCAGGAGAACATGTTTTTTTAACGCTAGTTATTTGGGAACGCACGATGTCAGAGACAAGGTTGAAAAAATAATCTTCCCCAGCTGAAGTGTTAGGATGAGCTGTACAAGACACCGTATTACACAATTCCGTTCTCAGAGGGGACAAACAGCACATCACAGGGGAGAATAAGCCTTTGTGTGTGAAGCACAGCCATTACATGACGTACCATTCATCATCTACTCACTCCAGTCTAAAGCCATTAATGAAAGACAGTCTGACACCATGACTCACTCCATCTTGTCTGTTTTATATAGAAAACAGAGAGAAAGATGGGTTAAGCTAGTCAGAAAATTAGAAGATGTGTTTATTTCTTAAGAAAAACAGAGCCAAGGAGAGATATCAAAGATCTCGTCCCAGAGAACACCCGTCACCCAGGTCTCATTCTTCAAATTCCAGTCAGAAGCAGCAGCCAGTCTCACCGGTGGCTCATTTGGCATGATTGACATTATTTGCTACCATTAGCCACTAGTATGCAGTTGCCCTCTGACCCTCCAGCAGCCATGTAGTTTGAAACAACTCTAAGCAGTACGGTTTAATCTGCATGGGAAAAAAAGCTTGTGGAACCCGCCAGTCCAGGGCCACTTAGATCAATCAACAATTAGAGGTGAGATAATGGTGGCCGTATCTCCAGGGTCAATGCTCGTACAGCCGAGCCCCTCCTGCTCCGTCACCACTGCCATAACAACCATCGGGAAGGTGTTTATGTTTCTTTAACCACAGTGGTTTAACATTAAAAAAAAGCAGAAACTCTTTCTTTTTCTAGACGGACATTTTTGCAAAGAAGTTTCTGCCTTTTTCTCATCAGACTGACGTAAGTGTGAAACATGGAGGCAATGTTAAAAGGAGCATTTGATTGACAATTTGATCCTGCAGTTGAAAGCTTGTTTACCATCCACTGTGCACGGTCGGTGGCGGCGATGAGACATTTACGCTTTTTAAAAAAACATTACAGTAAGGAAGTGCAATCACATTCAAATGAAGGATATCTAAACAACTGTGACGGATTTACTGTGAGTTTTATTTTAGAAACAACTTGTTTTATATTTGAACCATGCGATGTAAGAGTTATTAAGTAGCCTACATGATATGGGTTTTGACGAACGCAGCAGAATTTCTTGCAACAATAATCCCATGTTTTGAGTGACCCCGTGGATGTTCTGCCTCCCTGCTGTAACAAAACGCTGTTACAGAAACACGGTCACAGTACAGCCAGTGTATGTCCAAGTTAAAGGGGCCGAGCGCTGCAGAAATGAAGAACACCTGAGGTATATTAAGTTTGCAACAGGCTGAACTGTGACCTTCCGTATTGAGCAGCTGGTGTGAAACAAGGGTTAACAACATCTACACCCCCCCCCTCCCAAAAAAAACCTCCCTATCTACACCTTCCTCCTTGAAAAAGAGGTGGTGAGCAGCAGCGGCGGCCCACATGAGGCAAGGAAAGGGGAACCAAGAGGGGGCTAATACCTCATTCACACCAACGGTGTTTCAGGGCCGGTTCGGAGCTGGAGCTTGAAAAGCACCGGGTTTTCCTGTTCACACTGCAGCGGAGCAGCCTCTTAGCTCCGGAATCCGGTTCGTTTCAAGCACCAAAAAATTCTCCGGCTAGATCAAAAGCACCGCATACGTCACGCTTACGTCGAGGCGGGGGCAGGGGCGGGATCAACTCCTGAACAACAACAAAAAGCCCGCGTTTTATCCAGTTTGTACACAACGATGGAGAAACTTAACAAGCAGCAGTGGTCCACTGAAGAGACCAGCTACCTACTGGGAATCTGGTCTTCCGAAGAGGTACAGAGGAAGCTGGAGGGGAGCACGCGGTCCAAAGCAATTCTCCAACAATTGCAGAAAGAGATGGCAACCGCTGATTTTTACTAAAACCAAAACGAGTAGCGCTTCAACACAATCGGCCATTGTTGTTGTTGTCGGTGTGAGCTGTGAGGGGTTTCCGCGCGGTTTGGCTTTATGAAGCAGGCACGCAAACGGTTACGTCATGACGCAAACGATGACGCAATGACGCAGCACCAGTCGGGCTCTGAGCGGTGTGAAAAGAGCCGGAGCTAAACCGAAGAACCGGTTCTGAATCTGAAAAGCTCTAGCACGGAGCTTGAACCGGAGTTGCGTTGGTGTGAATGAGGTATATGAGGACCAAAGGAGGTCCCTGGTTAATAGCTAACAATAACTGCATGCTAGGGTTGTAACGGTATCCGTATTCGTCCCGTACCGTCACGGTTCGGACGTCACGGTTCGGACGTCACGGTTCGGTGCATGCAGTCACACGACGAATACGCCTTTTTTTTTACGAGTGGGAAAAAAGTCTGTCATTCAGGGCAGTATCCACTACACTATATATAATCCAGGTGGCGGTATTGCACCTAAAAGCTGTTTGCCAGCCGCCCTTAAACAACAAATGAAGAAGAAGAAGAAAACACAACTAAATGAAAAAAATACAAGAAGAAGAAAAGTTAGTATTGCGAGTTCAGATAACACACAGGAGCTAGAACCCACCTGCTTCTTTTAAATCAGCTGTGTGGGAACATTTCGGAAATTCGGGTTCCCTGTGGACTACAATAACGATGGAGTGCGAGTGGTGGATCGGGAGGACGGTGTGTCGGTGTTGTTCGACAGCGGTGCGGTATGCTAATGGTAACACACGCCAAACATGCTAAATCATATCAGAAGGCATCACCCAGATTTGCCAATCACCGGAGCCCGGCAAAAGACAACAGCAGCTCAACAGCTTGTCCCCGCTGTTTTTAAGAAGCCAATAGACATGAAAGCCGAGAGACCAAAATAAATAACGGAAGCTATTGGCATATGTTTTTCAACGGCAATGCTGCGCCCTTATGCAATAGTAGAGGACCCCGGCTTTTATTGATTGTGATTGACATCAGCCATTATAGATAATATGGCCATCTGAGTGTGTGTGGTACTGTTTGTGGTTTGTTTTTAACTGTGTAATAAAGTTAATTATTCAAAATGTTAGAGTTCCTTATTTTTATACTGAAACTTGCACTACTGTTCAAAATAAATAAAAAACAAACCTGGAATTATGCATTTTTTTGCTTTTTCTTGTTGTACCGAACCCGTACCGAACCGTGACCCCCAAACCGAGGTACACACCAAACCATGAATTCTGTGAATCGTTACACCCCTACTGCATGCTACAATGTAATCCACGTGAATGTTATCAGAGGTGGTTTTATTTCTCACAAGTGTTCAGGGAGAAAGCATCCAGGTGAACGCTTCTTTACGAAGACTTTTCTCTGACATGTGATATTGATTTTCTCTTGTCTGTCAGTGAAGTGAGTCATTGTTTAACTTCCTCTCCAACACCCAAAGCCGTCTCTCCACGGGACGAGGAATGTTTGGATGTTGAAGGATGAGCGTTCTACTGTTGGTAATAATCCTCCTCGCTGTGTTGGGCTGCACAAACACATTAGATATGTACATGATGACAGCTCAAAGCCACGCGAAAGCAAACATACGAACGTACTGTTCTAGACAAAAATTCAAACATTAAGGAACTGTATCTAAACATATGGAGAAATTAATGATGGAATGTAAATTCGATTTCACATATCGAAATCTTAGCACATATTTAATGAGGTAATGTCTCATCTGCATATTTTCAAATAAAATTTGAGAAAAACTGTAAAACAATAAATAATTGGATGGATGTAAGTAATCAACTGGGGAGATTTCAGGGTGATAGTACCAGAATAACTCCTTTTTTCTTATTTTTTTATATATAAAAATGAGCTCCATCTTGAACATGTCACTTGTAAAATAATAATAAGATATACAATATAAATTAACTGGGAGCATTTTTATTTTTTAATACCTTAACTCAATTGCTTTACTGTAATACAATTTTAAAGGCAATACTTTTAAAATCTTATGTACTATATGGGGTTACTTGAGTAATGTGTTTTTCTTGTACACTGAAAAGCTTGCCTGAAAAATTGTCAAAAACAGTGTCCACATATTGCTATTAATGTGTTTAATTAATGTCCAGGTCAGAACCATATAGTATCAGATCACTAGCATTCACAAATATGCTAACTAAAACAAGCTAATGGTTAACGTAACCGTGGTGTCCCTATAGGGGAGAGTGGGGTAAGTTTAGCCAGTGGGTAAATTGAACCACCCCCTGTAACCAGGCAACGCCTTATAGTTGTAATCACGTGACCAGAAATTATGCAAGCTCCACCCATTTCTCATTGCCTGTGAAAGAGAGATGCTCATTGTGGTCTGGTAAGTAAACATTTTTACAAAAAAACGTTTTTTGCTTGTCAAAGTAAATTTTCTAGATGTCAGCTATATCGGCTGTCATGTCAAAAAAAATGTATCCAGGTTTAAACACATATATTGTATATGTTGATGTGTTGGCAGCGTATTAAACCATGTGAATCATTTAGCTAATGATGACTCTGAATTTTAATGCTAGGCTATTTTTTCTAAAATGGTGGCTATGGGGTGAAGTGAACCATGGGCCTTGGGGTAAGTTGAGCCAGTTTTTCAATGGAGAAATTAATGAAAGTAGGCCAAGTTGATAATAAGAGCTCATTGTAGGCTACATTTAAAGTTGAATTTACCCTGTGTTTGATTGGTAAGATGTGTGAAATTGTATCACCATTTGTATGATTAATTTTCCTTTTAACATGTTAAAAAAAAAATCAATTCAAGCGAAATTTATATAAAAGATATTTTGAAAAACTAAACTTGTATTTGGTTTGTTATTTATTGTTTAAAGTTACCTTTAAGATTTGCTGTAGGTATGCCCAGGTTTGAACAGGTATGCCCAGGTTTGAACAGGTATGCCCAGGTTCAGGTTTGAACAGGTATGCCCAGGTTTGAACAGTGGTTCAATTTACCCCCTGACCTGGATCAACTTACCCCTAACCCGGGGCAAGTTGAGCCACAAGACCACTTTTTTTTTTAGAAGTAATATTTTCAATGCCCTTGATCAAATATTAATTCTTATCATTGCCATTGATAGGAGACATCCTGAATTATAGGTGTGGGTTTTCATTTTTACTATGTGTCATTTCTCCTTGCTTAGAGGACAGCATAACTAAAAAATGGCTCAACTTACCCCACTCTCCCCTACTGAGCCAATCTGTAACAGACAGGGCATCTTTGTTAACCCTGAATAAAATACATCATGAGGTTTGTTGAAATGCGAGATGCAGCATGTGAGAGATCCCATGTGACGGAGAAACATACAAACTAACAAAGAGAGGCAGTTCTCACCTTGATTTCATCCAACAACACCCGCTTCAATGAGTAACTACTTTCCATTCACACCCCTCCATAAGAAAAGCCAGACCTTTGCCCGAGGCTGTTGTTTATGTCATGCTCAACATGTTCCTTCCTTCGGGAATCTACACATTTTAAGCACTGCAATGCAGGATGGGTCTTTATGCAGCGTGGACTTACAGTAGCCTGATAATTGTTAAAATGTGTTTTTTCTCCAGAGAGCCCTGTGTGTGTGTGTGTGTGTGTGTTTGTGTGTGTGTGTTTGTGTTCGCATTCGCATACTATAAGGAGGTTCATAAAACCGCATTTCCTTACTTCAGGGAACATTCCCTGTGTAAGGAAGTGTTAATAAGTGCATTTAAAACCTGCAGAGCCTTTCCCAAATGATACCAGGCAATTGCATTTGGCAGACCTTGAACAACCTTTCGTATTTCATTTTTGTTTGAGTCTAAAGAGTCTTCAAAAAATGTAAGTGAAGCATCACCCTGACACAGAGCAGTTATCGGTCTTACAGCTGACATGAGGACTTGTATACAGTAGTGGGTAGTTGCTGTGAACACACGTGTCCCGCTTCAGACCTGTTTGTCTCCTCTCCCTCTCCGCGGTGCCAGATGCTGCACTGATGTGTTCTTCCATATGGAACCACTCGGCTAAGCAAACAGAGAGGAGGCTGGATCACCACAGTGGGAAGGGAACCGTCCCTCTGAGTAATAACATTGAAAAGTAGGCTAACCATACGTCAACTATCCCACATTTACAGCAGTCTCCATCCCTCAAAACCTCCCCTCCCTCCTCACACAGCCTGGGGACTCTCTCTGCTCCTTACCTGCCATAATCCATAAGAGGTTCACAACAAGTGCATGCTGCTCTTTCGCAGAAATATACCATGTGTAATGGTAATATTTTTGTATAAATTACTTACTATAAAAATAATAAAAGAACAGCGCTGGGAGAGCATATAATTCATATAGCATAGAATGGGAATTAAACAAATAGCAGAAATGGACAATTCCATCATGCATCATCTCCAATATGCTTTAAGGCCAGTTTCACCTTACAGGCAATGCAAATGTTTTATATAAGACCAAAGGGCATTAAGAAAACATATAAAAGAAAGACAAGGCAACATTAAAAGAAAATGTAAAAGACACATAAAAGAGTATTAAAAAGAGTAAAATCAAATCATTGCAATATATAAATAAATAGTCTGACGATTAACTTACAGTGGCAAAAGAAAAGTTGTAAACCTTGATATCTTTTTTTAAAAACTGAAAGTTGTAGAACATAAAGCACATATCTGGAAAAAAATTATGATTTTTAGAAACTGAACGCTGCATCTCTATATGTTTAGGTTTAATCTTGAGGCAGTGAGGGGATCTGCCCCAGATCATCTTGGATGGTTGGTACAGAGCAACAGGTCAAAATAGGCCCCGAACAATTTGGTGCTTTGAACAACTGTGTTTTAAAAGCTCTTTGACAAACAGGAAACCACTGTAGAGATCTTAAAACTGGATTGATGTGATCCACCCTTCTGGTCTTAGTGAGGACTCTAGCTACAGCATTGTGAATCCTGTCGGATCAATTTTTTAAAGTTGCCTGTAACTTAACTACATTGACATTTTCTTGGAAAAAGACAAATCTGTGAGCTCATATTTTTGACAAATGTTCAATATACAAATGTCTGATATCCTAGCTCATCACTAAATGCTCTTCGTGATTAGCAATATTCAGTTGGTTGACCTGAGGCCTGTACTAGATTTTCGCTTAGCGGGCTAACTTCAGGGAAAACTCTGGGTTTCCGGTCCTACGACGCTGGTTCTCTTTTTAGCGGGCTAGATCTCCATGGTAACTTATGCTGAGCGGCTAACCTGGTCCGGAGCAGGTTAGGTTGCAGGCTAAGAGATCAACTCAGTGAAAGCACCGCCTGCTGACCAATCAGAGCTCAGTGTGCGGAGTTTAAAGCTATCAAGTCATATTACAGGAGAAAGGAAATACAGTTTAGACTGCCGTTGCAGGAAAGACGGCCGGCAAAAATCACCGACTGTGTGAACGTGAAAATGAATAGAATATCATCTCCCATCTTCAGAGCAATCTGACTATTATAACATTAGCGTTAAGAAAGCTTACTTAAATATCTGCCACAACATAAGTAACCGGATCAAAGTAACAATACGTACAGTCCGCGGCACTGTGAGTGCAGACGTCGATGTGTCCCATTATCATTCATATCACATCATATCACATCATAATGTATCATATATTTCCTTATCTGAGTCAGCTTCTTGAGCCGTATCTGGCCGTGCAACACTCACAGTGTCACATACTGTATGCAGAAGTATTATTTTAAGCAACACATTAAGTTGACGAAACACTCGAGTCAAATGTAATTCAAGTCAGATCCACTCCTGTCTTAGACGGGGCAGTGATATCATAAACCTGTTAATGTACGCATTCAAACACTTTTTCTTTTACCAGCTGTATTCACCTTGCAGGTGCAACTATGTGGCTTTTATCCTGGATAAAGTGTTTAAGTCATGGATGTTTAAAGTTTAACTTCTCCATATTTGACTAATATTAAAGTTCACTTTTCATTCAGGAAGTATGACGCTGCGCTGTCAGTACGCTTGTCCATGTTTGTGATTGGTCGAATGCTCCAAATACCACCCCTTTCATGTGAACGCGCATCTAACTAGATAGGGCAAAGCTGGCTTGAGCGATCCACTTGATAACCAGCGTCGTAGGACCGTTTAGCGAGAGTGCGTATGTTTTGGATTAGGCCAACCGGCTAACTCAAACATATCCAGGTTATGTTGAACCGGCTTCGTAGTACAGGCCTCTGGTCACTGGCCGCTCAGCGCTATGTCACACGTTGATAATGCCCCTTGGAAATGGCAAATTATCTAAAAGGATTTAGACTAATTGACTTTTTCAATTTAAACTGACAAGTCAGGCTACCGTGCCACGAGCATAGATAAAAACAACAACATTGAATGGTCGAAAAACACTTGTAGTACGTCAAACCATCCACCTAAACCTCTATGCTTGGAATGTTTGTCGTGGTTTGACAACGATACGATGATTTAAACTTTTGCCTCGAAAGGGTATACAGTAAGTTATTGAAACGTTAACGGATGCTGTTGAAGGGATCTTTGTTTTGTTTTTTTCTGAGTAGGAAAATATCGGGTCATTCACTTTCTCTAACCTGATAGGGAACTATGTAATACTTTAAGTTGTCAAACTTAAAATCTCAAGAAACTAACCTTTGATATTTTCATATGACAACAGCATACATGACAGTGCAGACACACACACACACCAGCTATATCATAATGTCTGAAATGTCTACCTTACAAAAGGTAATACAGTAAAACAAACTAAACTCCCAGTGGCAGCAGCTCTTTGATCAGAGGATTGGCTTCTTTCAGCCCTTAATGACACATACTTCTTTGAGAGTGTGTGTGCGTGTGTCTCAGTCTTCCCCGGGGTCCCCTGGGGTGAAAATGAGACGGCCTCATATCAAGACACACACACCACAGCACTCCTCGCCAATGGTCCCCCCATCGGCCTATATTACAAAATATGATTTATAGCCCCTAAATACAGCTATGAGGTGCTTTAATAAGACAGGGAGCTTATAAAGAGTGGACATGTGATTAAGAGCAGATCCCTGATCCTCTTGGGTCAATGAGGAGCGTATAATAAGGTTTGGGGGGCGGGGGGTTTGGTGACGGGACAGGACAGATGTATAGATGTCTTGACGGTACGGCCATGAGATCTTATGGGCTGTCGGACACAATCCAGCCAGCGCTCTGGCTTTCGGAGCTCTGCAATGATCCCCCTCTGTGGGAGAAGATATTACAAAATAGCAAAGGAATTCTCAATTTTGTATCTCTGTTGTACAATTAGAGTGGTGGTATTTATCTCCTGGTGTAATGAATGGAGACATACAGTAATGCGCAGGGTCAAGGAATCCAACTAGTCCACTGAGAAATACCTAAAGCCTCTCTGTACGAGCCCCTCCTGATGAAGCTCTTTACAAACTGAGGTTGTTTAACTCTAAAACAATTACAAAGGCACTGTGTGATATGATCCAGGCTGCACTTGCACTAATTGTGGCATTTTAGTCAAAGGGTGGGGTCTCTGGGATCCTCGATGGGGCTAGAAACACACACACACACACACACGCACGCATGCGCACACACACACACACACACACACACACACGTAAGCGTCTGTCCCTCCCTATGCTTTGTACCTACAGGGAACACAGGGTCGAGCTCTGGCTTCAGTCATATATCTGGACCGAAATTAAGGACATTGTCCAACCTTTGCTGCTGTGTTGTATATGAACAGACACAAGTAAAAAGATCATGATACTAGTGCTTGATTTTTGCCAGTCATGCCCAAGCTAAGTAAAAGGAGAAAGGGATGGTATGCAACAGGTTAGAATTCCTTATGCAATATATCCAGAACAATTAGCTCTGCAAACCCTCAAACTTATAGTCAGATACAGAATAACATTTCGGTATTGTTGTCCATTGTTATAACTTTGACTGAAAAAGTGTCCGACAATCTCTACGGTGATTTATTTGCTGTGTCTATGTCTCTGGTACTGTGTTGTGATGTTAGAATTTTAACCAAGTGAGGAATTTTGGACTAAATGTATTTTTTTTTTCAGTATTTGGCATTGCACTCCTTCATAACCTTGTTGTATTGACGGTCAGCTTTAATAAAAAAGAATTGAACAAAACTGGTGCAGCAGAACCAGAGATATTAATTTTCTTAAAAACAATATGAAGTTCTAACAATGAAAACATTATTTCCATGGGATTCGCCATTTCAGAAACCGTTACCCACCACATCACACCATGTTGACTCTGAGTCTGTGAAGAACACAATGGGCTAGGCGTTTTTATGAACTATTTTTGTGATAACAGTAAACAAGAGCCTAATTGTAGGCAGCAATTGTCGTTAGGGATGCTCCGATCGCCAATTTTGGGGCCGATCGCTGGAATCAGTATCGGCCGATACCGATCGCCGATCCGATCGACTGGGCGGGGCCTATGGGGATCTTCCATTTAAAGTGATGTTTAAAACTCAATTAATTCACTGGCGCTTCCACAAACAAAAACCAAAATAATTATTACATTCAAATGAAGTACATTATTAACTTTGGATAACACGGGATAAATGAGCAGAAGCGCTCTCTTTTCCTCTCTCCCCCTCTCTCTCTCTCTCCAGACATCCTGTCAGTATCGTCTCATGCAGCTCACTGATCCAGTAATGAGTGACCCGACAGTGAAGAATAAACATATTTATAACTAGTTTAGCTTGTTCCAGAGGTAGATAAAATAGCTAAGTGTGTTAGGTCTAACTCTTAGTGTGTGTGTTGCTCCGCTCACCGGTCCGTCACAGCGGGTGGAGCTGCAGGATTTCTGCTTCACACACGTTGCATACCGCTATTTTATTGCAATTTTCGGACACCTTAAAATACTGCCAGACTGGTGAAGCCATCTTGTCGAGCTTGTTTTGCCGCGCACAGAGAAAAGTGTCATGTATTTTACGTCATCATTTTACGTCATGCGATCGGCTCTCGCGATCGGCATTTTTAGAGAGCACCGATCGATCGGCAGAGAGTGAGTATCGGCTGATATCGATCGGCGGCTGATCGATCGGAGCATCCCTAATTGTCGTGGCTGATACCTTATTATTGACTTGTGACATTTCTTGTGAATCTGATAACCTGATTACAATAGCCGCTTTCACACCAAGTACTTTGCCGTACTTAGTGCCGGTGTTGTTTCAAATGATGCACCCCCATCATTAAATGCCCCCCTTGAACGAAAAACGATGTTTAAAACGAAAAGTAAACGTTCAGGGTTTTTATTAATGGTAATTTTCAGACTGTGAGTTGTTTAGTGGTAGCTCATATAGTCTTGATTCTTGTGGTTAAACTTTTCGCTCCGTATTTGATGGTAGTGGTGTCGAAATTCATTCATCTTTTTTTTTATTATTATTGCTACGTCCTGTCTGTATACACGTGCTTTAAAATGTATTGTTTAATTTTACATATTTGTCATATAATAATCAAAATATATGTTTACAAATGTTACATAGTCTTTGTCAGCATATTTTTGCCACGTTATAAACCCCTTGCTATCTTACATAATAAAAGTGTCACATTCATGAAACTTGCTCCATTTATTGGTACTAGTCCTCGAACCATACCCTAAAAAATGCTTGAGGGTGGGATTAATAGAAACATCTTTTGGGGTGGGGTGCATTTTATGACAGGCCTGGTTATCACAATATGCCCCCCCCTTGCTATCTTACAAAATAAAAGTGTCACATTCATGAAACTTGCTCCATTTATTGGTACTAGTCCTACAACCATACCCTCAAAAATGCTTGAGGGTGGGATTAATAGAAACATCTTTGGGGGGGGGGGTGCATTTTATGACAGGCCTGGTTATCACAATATGCCCCCCCTTAATATCTTACAAAATAAAAGTGTCACATTCATGATGGAGTTAAAACAATATTGGATGATAGTCATTATTTTGGAGTGTTTTGGACTGAGATAATCATGGGTCAAAATTGACCCGCGAACACCATGAACGGTAACAGCTTTCGAACACAACACAAGGGTTAAAGATGAATATGACATGTTGTTCACACTGACTTTGATTGCTTACCATGTCACTGGACTCTAATCTTCAAAATGAATGTTTATTTTATGTGTGATAATGTACACAATTTTAGTATGGATAATATGTCACTTTATTTCTTTATTTCATTCAACATGTATTATTAATTACTGTGTGTATGTAAATGTGTTGGAAAATTGCAGGACTAGCCCTCACTCCATATTTGTTTTATTTCTGACTCGGATGATAAACCAGGCCTGTCATGTAACGTGACAGGTATTAAGGGGGGGCATATTGTGATAACCAGGCCTGTCATAAAATGCACCCCCCCCAAAGGATGTTTCTATTAATCCCACCCTCAAGCATTTTTTAGGGTATGGTTCTAGGACTAGTACCAATAAATGGAGCAAGTTTCATGTATGTGACCCTTTTATTTTGTAAGATATTAAGGGGGGGCATATTGTGATAACCAGGCCTGTCATAAAATGCACCCCACACCAAAAGATGTTTCTATTAATCCCACCCTCAAGCATTTTTTAGGTTATGGTTCTAGGACTAGTACCAATAAATGGAGCAAGTTTCATGAATGTGACACTTTTATTATGTAAGATAGCAAGGGGTGCATAACGTGGCAAAAATATGCTGACAAAGACTATGTAACATTTGTAAACATATATTTTGATTATTATATGACAAATATGTAAAATTAAACAATACATTTTAAAGCACGTGTATACAGACAAGACGTAACAATAAAAAAAAAAGATTAAAAAAAAAAAAAACTGAAAAGGAAGTGACGAATGAATTTCGACACCACTACCATCAAATACGGAGCGAAAAGTTTAACCACAAGAATCAAGCCTATATGAGCTACCACTAAACAACTCACAGTCTGAAAATTATCATTAATAAAAACCCTGAACGTTTACTTTTCGTTTTAAAAATCGTTTTAAGGTGTAAACGTGTCATTTAGAAATGCGCGTTCGCGTGACAAGGGGGGCATTTCATGATGGGGGTGCATAATTTGACACAACACCGGCACTTAGTGCCCCGGCACTTAGTACCCCAGGGCACTAAGTACCAATCGCGTTCACACCGGAATAAGTTCCGCAAATGAGCCGCTGACGTCACTTCGTCTTCTTCTGCTTTGGGTTTACTGGCAGGCCGCAAACAACTTCACGGCGTATACTGCCGCCCGAAGTCCCCGGCCGGAGTCCCCGGAGTTGGGGACTGGCTTCAGTAGAAGCTGCTGGGACTGCCAGCAGCTTCTCCGTTGGTGCGCAGGGCTGATGCTAATGCTAATAATGCTAATGCCACAAATACAATGATGGCTTCAAAAAACTTTTCAGAGTTTTACGGGGCATGGTTTGTAATCGCCCAGCCAATAGAAATTGGTACTTTTTTGGTACTTTTTTGGTACCACCTCTCTAGCAGGTACTAAAACTGGGGGTAAAAGTTCCCGGCACTAAGTACTCTTTTTGGTGTGAACGCAACATAAGGGGTACTAACGGAACTAAACGGGAAAAGTATGGGGAAAAGTACTCCGGTGTGAACACGCCTAATAGCTTGTCCTTCAAGGTTCTCTGGTAGCAAAGGCTAGGGTTAGGTTAGGGAAAAGGGCAGTGCTCCGGAGGAGCGCTGCGTAGGGCACTGGCTCTCGGGGATAATATTTTGGTTAAAAAAACCTTTTCTAAAAACTCCAAGGGAAATACATAAAATGTTTCTAAAAGCCCTGTTAAAAGTAATAAAAATAAGTAAAATCAATTAAAAAAGCAAGAGGAGACCAGATCCCAGAGGAGACAGAGCAGCGGGACCTAGAGATCTCCTAACCTTACGGGGACCCCTAAAGGATGTGGTTGACGAGGACCCGTCCTAAGGGAATCCTTCAAAAGGCCTAGCAATGATGTAAAAACATTCATGAGACAATATCTTGAAAAAGCATGCAGATGAACAATAGCAGTGTTTAAGGAAAAAACGTGTTTTGTAAAGAAATCACACAACAAAACAAATTCATGGTGAATAAATAAGTAAAATAAAGAGATAAATAAATAAACACACAATAATAAGGAATGGATTGTCATGAAATGAAGTGTGATTAAAACCAGTAGGACCCAGGTTCATAAATTAAAAGATTCCACATAGGACAGGCCGCAAGTATTTAAGATTATTTCTCTCTGCGGGTGGTTTTAAGGAATCCAGTGACCCTAGGGTTAGGGTTATTGAAACAACAAATGTGAACTCAATTTAATAAGTGGCATTAGGTTACCTATTTGTGGAGAAAAAAACATTCAAGATTAGGACAACAGGTTCTCCCAACTCATTAATCTTATAATGTGTTGCATCGTTCACCCTGAGTTAGAAAACAAACATGAATCAAGGTAACAAAGACAATAAAGAATGGAAATATGCAATAAAATGTCCATTTGTTACATAACTGAGTTACACATTTGTATAGCATTGTAATATAGATGTATGGACATACTGTACTTCATGTGCTATTAACGTCCAAAAGGTTTTCATTCCATGAACGAGGGAAGTAAATGGATATTAAGTAAACCAGTAAAGTGAGTCATAAATTAAAATAAGTGAAAGGAAAGACATTAATTATGTGAAAATCATTAATTTATACATTATAACCAGGTGTTAGTCTTCATCCCACTGCTCCTCAACCCTGTGTCCTCTGCGTAGTATAGCTGCGTCTCAGACTGTGGAGCTGGGGAAGGCATTAGTTTCAGGACAGACTTTAACAGAGACGTCCCTGCAGCTCAGAGGCCGGCTGCGGTCCAGGCTCTGATTTGGAACGGACTAAAGGCCCGGACACACCAAGCCGATTTTGGCCGTCGATGGGCGCCAGGCCGACGATGAGCGTCGACACGCCCTACTCAGATTGGTTTGTCCCGCACCGTCGTGTCTTTTCAGCCGTACCGACATCTTTTCGGCCGAAAACCCACTGATTCAACATGTCGAATCGGTGGGCAGTCGGCCAAAGGCTGTCGGCAAATGAAATCACTCTGATTGGCTGTTCAGCTAGTGAATCAGTGCATGAGAAGCGAAACGGAAGTGAGGGACCCAAACAAACTATTAAGAAGGCAAATCTGAGATTTCATTTAACTCCAGCTCTCGACACAGGTTTGGGAAAGCCCCATGAGCTTCTCGTTGTAGAGTGAAAATGGAACGCACACGCTATTTGTTGTTTGTTTATATCACGCAGTCTGTTCTTCTTCTCTCGGTTATCACGCAGTCTGTCTTCCGGTTGTTGCCTCTTTTGAATGACGAATACACACTACCGCCGCCTGCTGGTAAGGAGATTATTGCCTCTCACGCATGCGCAATTCGTATGTGCTTCTTGGCCGTCGGCTGAAGTCTTTGCGGTGTGTTCCAGTGCGACACATGGCCAAGACACAGAGACGCGAGGCGACACAACAGTCGGGGGTCCGTCTGTGTCAGTTATTTGGTGTCAGCTTGGCGTGTCCGGGCCTTAAGGCGTGTGGCAAGCAGGCAAGGTCTCATCATCACCACCACTCCTTCTCTCACTTACAGCCTCTGTGTGGTCCAAAGTGTTGACCATCTGGGAGACATGGAGGAGGAGGACAGGGTCCCAATCCAACTAACTCTGTCAGCGAGGCAATGTGTTTCCCCGCCGTCTGTGCGAAAGACGGGGAAAAGAAGGATAGAGGGAAAGAGGGGGCCTGTCCTCGCTCCGACTAGTGTCTGCTCACTGCTAACCTCCCCAGGTCCTGCATTGCCTCATCCTATATGAGCTCAAAATGGGCTGGGACCCATGTGTCAGGGGTCGCACTGTTGGGACTAGGCTTGGCCTGAAAGCCTGGGAAACGTGTAGATGTTTTGGCCCATATACATTGTAGCTGCCAAAAGAAAATACTGCATGCATGCGTGTGCACAAACACGGAAATAGACGTAAGCTACATTTAAAACACATGGCTAAGGAAGTGGATGTAAAGCTGGTTAAGAAACAACACATTTTCACTCCAAACTCTCACATATTGACGATCGGTCAGGGCCCCTTCACGTCACCTTATTACGCACTGGGTACTCCTCGAGCGTCAGTTTTCAACGGGCAGGGCGTCCCATAGGTTGCAACCTGGTCTCACCAAAATACGTGAAATTAACACGACTCTTTAACACCTCATTACGTGGTGGGGACACGGAATCTTCTAAATTACGTGTCGGCACCACGGAAACAACCCCAATGTAAAGTGAATGAGGATCCTTTTTCGTGGTGGACACACACATTTCTGCAACGTCCCGCAGTGAGCTTAATGTTGTTTTCTACTCTATAAAACGTTTTTTAAAATCTACTTTATTATGGAGGTTATTCCCTATCTTTATAAGAGCGTGTTATTTCAATTTGAGAGCATAATTTATTGATTTCACGTTCAGATTTTGTATTTCTTTCAGTCAAACCCTGTCCTTGCGCTTAGATTTGCTCTGCTTCTGCTCAAACTGTACGCTTGCACTCAGATATATTGCTGCTTGCACAGATTTCCTGTTTTCCAGTTTGAATGTGCTCTGTGGAACAACCATTTCAAAATTCCTCAACCAATAGGAGGCCAGGTGAAGTGTCTTCTACTTGCTGGCGCGTTCGCTTTACTTATTAGAGCATCCCGTAAGGGACTCTTTAACCAGGTTTATAAACTCCCTCCACGGCTTTATTAATGTAGCCTACTTCACGTGCTTTATTTACGACTTTTTATTTGAATGGTACTATTAACGTTAACTTTACTTCCTGCAAATTCATTTGGTAGTCATATTTGCGGCACATCTATGATCATAACTGGCTTCCAAGTGTACATGTACATTATGTGAACACTGTTGCTAGGCACTGTTGCTAGGCAACTGACAACAAAATGTGTTTCCTTTTTCCTTAGTTATTTCATTGTTTAGGAATGGGGAACACATATGATCTATTTAAGATCATATGTGGCCCTCACTAAGTATAGATACAGTTCCTGTTACACAATTTATTGTGCATTTCTCTGAAGCAAATATAGTGAGGGTAACATACGATCTTAAATAAAACAATTACATGAAGAAACATTTATTTTAATTTTATTATATTCCCCCATTCCTAAGATAGGGAATAACCTCGATAATAAAGTAGATTTTAAAAAACGTTTTATAGAGTAGAGAACAACATTAAGCTCACTGCGGGACGTTGCAGAAATGTGTGTGTCCACCACGAATAAGGATCCTCATTCACTTTACATTCGGGTTGTTTCCATGGTGCCGACACGTAATTTAGCATATTCCGTGTCCCCACCACGTAATGCGGTGTTAAGGAGTCGTGTTAATTTCACGTATTTTGGTGAGACCAGGTTGCAACCTGTGGGGCGCCCTGCCCGTTGAAAACTGACGCTCGAGGGGTACCCAGTGCGTAATAAGGTGACGTGAAGGGGCCCTGACCGATCGTCAATATGTGACGAGTTGGGAGTGAGAATGTGTTGCAAGAAAAGGAAGGACGGACCTGAGGCCTGTACGACGTGCTGGATTTTCGCTTAGCGGGCTAACTTCAGGAAAAACTGGGGTTTCCGGCCTACGACGCTGGTTCTCTTTTTAGCGGGCTAGATCTCCATGGTAACTTATGCTGAACGGCTAGCCTGGTCCGGAGCAGGTTAGGTTCCAGGATAAGAGATCAACTCAGTGAAAGCACCGCCTGCTGACCAATCAGAGCTCAGTGTGCGGAGTTTAAAGCGATCAATTCATATGACAGGAGAAAGGTAATACAGTTTAGACTGCCGTTGCAGGAAAGACGGCCGGCAAAAATCAACTGACTGTGTGAACGTGAACATGAATAGAATATCACCTCCCATCTTCAGAGCAATCTGACTATTATAAGATTAGCGTTAAGAAAGCTTACTTAAATATCTGCCACAACATAAGTAACCGGATCAAAGTAACATTACGTAGCCTACAGTCCGCCGCACTGTGAGTGCAGACGTCGATGTGTGTCCCATTATCATTCATATCACATCATAATGTATCATATATTTCCTTATCTGAGTCAGCTTCTTGAGCCGTATCTGGCCGTACAACACTTACAGTGTCACATACTGTATGCAGAAGTATTATTTTAAGCAACACATTAAGTTGACGAAACACTCGAGTCAAATGTAATTAAAGTCAGATCGTGTCTTAGACGGGGCAGTGATATCATAAACCTGTTAATGTACGCATTCAAACACTTTATCTTTTACCAGCTGTATTCACCTTGCAGGTGCAACTATGTGGCTTTTATCCTGGATAAAGTGTTTAAGTCATGGATGTTTAAAGTTTAACGTCTTCATATTTGTCTAATTATAGTTGACTTTTCATTCAGGAAGTATGACGCGCTGCGCTGTCAGTATGCTTGTCCATGTTTGTGATTGGTCGAATGCTCCAAATACCACCCCTTTTATGTGAGCGCGCACCTAACTAGATAGGGCAAAACTGGCTTGAGTTAACGAGTTGATAACCGGTGTCGTAGGACAGTTTAGCGAGAGCGCGTTTGTTTTGGATTAGGTAAAACGGCTAACTCAAACATATCCAGGATATGTTGAACTGGATTCGTAGTACAGGCCTCTGCTGTAGGTAAACAGGTCGGGAGCATCGTGCTTGTCCAGAGGGGGAAATCCCCCCCGCAGGATCCCATCCCCCTGTTGTCCTTCCACCACACACACCTCACAAATCATAGCAGCTTCTCACCAAAGTCTGCATACCTCAAGATTCAACTTCATGACAAACATATGGCTGACGTGAATAACATTATTCCTGATTAAGTGAGTATTGGGCGAAAGCATCCATAATAAACATTTGGGGTATTTCACTTGAATTCATTAGCTTTCTATGGTTCATTGTAATTTGAAAATAATGCCCTACCACAGGTAATGTACTTGAGTGGGGATTTACTATTCCTGGCATTGGATCAATACAGTCTTCCAAAGATGGTGAGATAAATGCAACCAGTCTAACGAGATATTCTTGTTATGAATAATTCCTTCCAAAGTTCTAGAATTGAAGATTCACTGGTAAAGAAAAAAAAGAGAGGGCTTGGTAGGTTTACAAAGTCAAGTTAGTTATATTTAGGGCTGTCAAGTTAACGCGTTAATAACAAAACAAAAATTAACGCCACAAATTATTTTAACCTGCGATTAACGCATGTGTATTTGTCCTCGGCCCGCCCCGTAGTTTCAGAGCCCAAAGGCTTGACGTTGTTGTTGTTGTTGTTGTTGTTGTTGTTGTTGTTGTTAGTTGGATGGTGGGAGATTCTAGCGAGAGATATGGATACAAAAAAAGGTGTTTTAAACAGCAAGCCAAGCACACAGCTGATGCTGACAGCCCCGCTCCTGCCGCTCGCTTGCGGCAGACCACGCTTGAAAGTTTGCCGGGGAGACGCCTGGACAACAACAGCGATAGTTAAATGGTTGGCTACAGCTTAACATTGTGGAGAACGAGGGGCTGCGTTAGATAATTCGGATCGCATCCAACGTGTCGACTGCACATCACAGCGCATTATTTTGACCCTAGGTGGGAACTTCAGTCTCATGCTTTGACTGAAGATGAAGACAGAGGAGCGGCATTTCGCCGACAACTGTAAACAGGCTTGTCTGTTTGAGTAACTGGCTCAGTGCAAAGAAGTAGACAGGGTTGGGAGAGAGTGTAAGAGAGAGAGAGAGGTTCCAGGTTGTTGTATTGAAAATATTCAGGAGAATATTTGTCATTGTTCCAATGATAATAAACAAACATTTGCATAAAGCATATTTGTCACTCATATGTTGATAAGAGTATTAAAGGTACATTTAGAACAGATAAAAAATGTGCGATTAATTTGCGATTAATCGCGATTCACAATGGATATCATGCGATTAATCGCGATTAAATATGTTATTCGTCTGACAGCCCTAGTTATATTACATTATTCAACCAGAAAAACACTAGTATACTTAAATGTAAAAACACACATCTTAAATGAAAAATAAGTTTTAAATGTATGAGTTTCAAATAAGCACCAAGTGAGAAACTAAAAATATGGGATTTCGTTTTTTAAATTAAATTAAGCAACACTGATTTTGTCAGAATTAACAATGTAGAATATTGGCAAAAACTGCTATATATTCTACATAGAACTCGGTGATGAATGCCTGATGAAGATTTTTAAAAGTAAAGCACATAAGTACACAGCACATTTTAAGACACACATTCTGAAGGAACTATAAGACGGAACTTTAAATCACAGAAAGATCTTAGGTCTTGTCCTTTTATCAGGATTAACACTAGTAGCCCAGGACTTTTCAACAATAATCGTATGTTCAACTTGTATGCAGATGACTATTATATTTACACTGAACATGACTAAAAGCACTGGAGTTTCAACACACAAACATTGCATATCAATCTAAAACACAGTACATGGCAAAGTACCAACTATTCAAATTGACAATACACCTAAAATAATCTCGTATGTCTAAAGACATAATTTAGTTTTATAAGATCTCCCTCAAAAAGCTGATCATTTAGAGTATTATAAGTTAAAATAAGCCAATATTGAATTTTAGTTTCACATAGTACAGTGTCTCCGGGGGAAAAGTCCTGTGTTCGAACTTTGACGTACTACAGTATGTTTGAAGTTACGTCACCTGACTTCCTCAGAAGACGCCCAGCATTTCCTGGCTTTAGTCATGTACAAAGTACAAAACATTAGTTTTGTAGATATAAGCACAAACAGTGAATGGGAACAGCTTTGATATACTTATAATTACATAATTTTACATGTTTTGTCACCTTCTATTATCTTTTTTATTATAACTACCTAATGTTAATTGACTCATGTCATTGCACATTACATGTAACACCAAAAAGTTGAGCTGCTCTATGTCACTGTCAGACTTTACTATGACTCATTTATTTGGCTGGGGTTTATCAAATGAATCAGATAACATTAATGTCCAATTTTAAAAAGGAAACTTTTTAATAATTTTCCCTTTAAGTATTACATGAAACATTTGAGCAGAGTGAATGTGAAGGTGGATAGTTTAATTCAACTTTTGTCAACTATTTTGTGTTACTGACACAAAAAATAACATTTACGACAAGTTATTCAGCCATAAGTAGAATTACTTTGTAAGACATTACTCAACAAATTACTACTCAATGCTTGTAATTCTCTCCATAGTACATCCTCCTTGCAGTGTTTACCTGTGTTAAAAGGTGAGCACTTATGCTTTGACCTGTCTGAAATGACTCATGTGGATTAAATAGCGTCGGAAATGAAGGTACATCCCGTCTGTTTGGCCTTTGGGGACGTGGCTTGAAGACTCATTACACGGAGAAGAGAGTGGCGTGTAAAGATGATGGCATGTCATTTGGTCATTGAACTCACCCTGCCCTCCAATTCACACCATCCTACGATCAGCTGAGAACACAGATGAAAGGGATGAGACAATGACAACACCACGGAAAGGGACACAAAAAAATGTACAGAAAGAAAACAGACAGGGGAAAATGCCGCAGCAAACATCAGCGGAGGATAATTAGAGGGTAGGATCTTGTCATGCCATGCTATTACTCAATTCCTGTGATATCCCTGAGAAGCTCTAGCCAGCCTGCTCTATAATCTAAAGTGGTGCCAGAAGAGACTACGGAGGAAGAAGAAGACGAATAAAAGCTAGAGAATTCAGAATGTCATCAATAAATCTTGACCATAAGAGGATATCAAAAGAGGGTGAGGGTTAGGGTTAATACCAGAGTAACACAGAATAATACAAACTAAAAACATGTTCCCTGCATGAGTCATATTGCCCGTGGGAGTATGGGAGTATGAAACTGTATTAAGAGTGCTGTAAACCCGAGGGCATCTAAATTACACCTTTGATTATTAATTACCCAAAGAAGCCATCTATTACTGAATGCACGTCATCTTGCTGTTGGCGCAGCAGCCAGCCAGTGATTCAGAATGGTGAAGCACAGGAAACTGCTCTGGCAAATTACACAGAGGGCAGGAAGAGTGTGAAGCATGTATCTAGGAAAACATTGAACAGCCTGCAGACAAGCAGACTGGGTGAATAAGGGGCAAAGGATATTCATTGTAAAAAAAAGAATGACCTAAAGATAATGTTTTTTCCACAATGTTGTTCATATTGAAGTATTCAGATCAGCTAAACAATTGTATTTTGTAAAGGAAAAAATAATAAGCAGGCCGTGTCTTTCAATTTATCCTTTGTGAATACTTTTGCAATTTTTGCCATACACATAAATAAATAAAAAGCAGAATGAACACAGTTACCCTAAATTGTGACATATTGACATTCTTACATTTATTTCTGTTTATTTCTGTATTTTTCTAATTCTCAATTCACACTTTACATGAAACCATCCCTTCTTGCACAGGAAAGTTGTGTGAGGCAAGATCTGTGGATTTGGCGTGTTGGCAACAAATAAGGTAAGTACAAAGTTATGATTTAATATTCTGTTATGATAGATAAGATGTATATAATTTATAAGAAAAACATTTATTTAAAGGTGGGGTAGGTAAGTTTGAGAAACCGGCTCGAGATACACTTTTTGTTATATTCCATGGAATGCTCTTAACATCCCGATAGCAATGAATATCTTAAGTGCTTTGACAAAAAATCCATAAGAAAATGTCATCTGTGGAAGCCGTAGTACTGTAAAAAGCACGACCAATCATCTGAGCCGGCCCGGCTAAAATAACTGGATGGCCTACCTGCCTGTCAGCCTTCCATCTGTGCACAAACTTATCTCGTGCCCTCATTGGTCATGTGCGCGTTCGTGTGTGTTGGAGGAGGGGCTCTGTAAGGAAGTGGCAGATTTTTTCCGGTTGTGTATTTTCATTGATTCTAGCGCACTCGAGCTGGTTTCTTCAAAATTACCTACCCCACCTTTAAGTTAAATACTTAAAAATAAAACAATCAAAAAATTGCAGGGTTTTTCAGTCAATTTCATGTTATATTCCATACTTTGTCTTACAGAGGAATCTTCAACAAACTGATTTACACATTGAGTCCTGGTGTATTCTTTGTATGTAACAGAGAGAGCCAATGGGGAAAACAATTGGCATCAAATCTGCTATTTCACCAGTGAAAGCCTCTTATATAAATCTGCTGGATTTGATCCAAAACATTTTTCGACTTCAGACGATTAATTAGCACTTTCCCCGAGTAGCTGCATCCGCTCCGCCCGCCTGGAGATTTATGCCTGAAAGAGGCAAAGACAGCGAGGGGAAAGCACTCTCTGATTTCAGACTCTTTTTTTCTTTCTCTTTTTCCTTTCCTCTTCCTCCTCTCAGACCCAATCCCACCTCCTCTGCCCTCCATAACAGCACTGATCTATGAAAACATACAAACATGACACTGAGCCTATGATAAACACCAGGTCTGTATTTGGGGAGGAGAGGAAATCAACTCCAGTTCAGGATGTGACCACTACCTCTGCCCAGATCAATCATACTCCAGCAGACCTGCATGTGGGGGGCAACCATATTAGTGAAAAGAGGGGGGGGGGGGGGGGGGGGGGGGGTGTACACACATGCACAAAGACACACACAAACTAACAAAAGCTCCAGTAGTCTCAATGTTGTAGTCCCGGCACACACAAAGTTAACAAGTCTCCCAGGCAGGCAGGTAAAGAATGAAGCCGCTGCAACTGGATTCCAGGTCCGCGGTGCTGGGTTTACACTTTCAACTCCCCCCTTCCTTATCTCCCAGATTAGCTCGATAAGAGAATTATGAAGCCAGACGACATCTAAAGCTTCCTGGGGGGTCAACGGTGTGATGAGAGACAGCCCGAGAGGGGAGACCGCCGCCTCGGAAACGCTTAACCCTCCCGCAACATACACGCGCACACACATGTGCACCTAACTGGCACATACCCCACACTTATTCATTGCTCCATCATCCGTTCTCCCCCCTTTATCAGAAAGAGAAAGAGAGGGAAACAAAAGGAGGAGGGAAGTAAAGGAAGGGGGTGAGTACAGATAGCCTTGCTACTGTGACTTCCTTCCTGTGCATTCCAGGTTTTGTGACCCTCTTCCAAGGACAAAGAGCTAGACCCCACTTCCCTCCTTCAAAATCAGGGGAAAAAAATGAAAGTTTCTCTCCAAGTTGCAGGATGTAACGGACGATAAATTATGAAGGTCAGGAAGTCACCTGGTCACAGGAGCGACTCAGCACTGTGCAGGTACAAACATCTGGGTAGGGAATGTCCATGAGATGTTTGCAACAGTGGAAGTATAACATCCTAATGCAGTATTTTGGTAGTTACTTTTGGTATTTGTATTTTAGTAATTAAAGGTTCAAAGTGAGTAGAATCAATTGCAATATATTTGTCTACCAAAGAGCTTGGATGTCACTATCCTTGAAAGCACCACCAAAGACAATCAATGTGGCTCTGCTGGTTGCTGCATTACTACATAGTGATATATCTTTAAACAATGATTTAAAAATAAAACTAGAGAAGATCAAGATCAATTGTTAACAATGAAAAGGTTTAAATGTCTTTAGAAAGTAACATTTTCTGCATTTCAAGTTGAGGATCTAAAAATGTGTTGAAGTGTTGGTTAAACATAGTTGGAAGACTTATTTGAAGTGTGGGGTGTGAAAGAACTGATGGGTCACTTAAAGTTCTATAGCTGAGAAAAGTACAATGCTGAACATTTGAAATGTAATTTGAACTCTTGCAGGAAGCTAAGGCCCCGTCCACACGGACACAAAACGGGTTGTATCTGCTACAGTTCTCTATCGTATGGACAGTTCGTCCACACGAGACCTCAAACGGTAACGGGTCCCAAGGTGGGTAGATCTGCGGACGAAGCGCTCTGGGGGGCCTAACGGCTCCGTGTGTACGTCCTATACAATCATTTCCTGATAACGATGAAGCCATAACCCCGCCTCTCCCCACCTCTGCTGCTCACTGATGTAGCATGGTCAGTAGCTACTGCTACTGTCCATGCTACAGATGTTAGTGCAAAAATCTACAGCTCCTCTACCACAACCATCAGCAACAAGTGGACATGGAGAACTACATGAACTACATGTTGCTAAATCCACCGCGGAGAATAAACAGAAGGGCAACCATGGCAACCATGCTCGGGGGGTCTTCTTCGCTGCTTTTGGTGTATTTTGTGGCGGAAGTACAGCGCCACTTACAGGCCCGGCATATGTACTACAGCGTCTCCTGCGGGTCGAGCGGTCTCGTGTGGACGGACACGTTTCTTGAGCCGATACCGTATGGACGGAAGACTTTTTTGATATTGAATTCGGTTAGTTTTCGTTTTCGTCTCCGTGTAGATGCAGCCTAAGTTGTCAGTTTGTAGCAATAGTTGAACTAACCGTTAAAGATCAAGATCTGAAGCAGTTGCATTGTAACCTAAAGTGGAAGAGATGGAAGATACTGAAATGTCAGTGAATGTTGCAGTTGAATTGTATACCAAATTCAAATGAATCGTATTAAGTGTGTCTTGAAAGTAGGGTTAGGGTAAGGGTTAGAAAAAAATAAAGCCAATAAAAGCCAAGCAATACTGTGAAGAAGTAAGTATGGGATTTCTAGTGCAGTTTTCAAACAGTATACCTACTGTATTGCAGAGAAAAAAACAATTATAAGATGCTTTACAAAACAGTCTTTGCCAACCTTTTTGCCTTATGACCACTTAAAAAAAGGCATGGCCTACCCACGACCTCAATCCCATATTCCATTATATCAATGAGATGTGAGTAGTTTCACAGAAGAGTGATGTTTTGCTGCCCAGATTTTTCATATGAATAACTTTTAGAGGCCCGAAGCGGTAAAAGTATCCTGTTTTTACAAGAAATGTGCAACGTTTGAATAAATGTCAGAAGAAAAAAACGTTTTAGGGTTCTCTTACTGTCCAGCCTCCTTGATCCAGATGAGAGAAGATCTGATATTTAGTAGTATATATTTAATATTATATAATATAAAATCGGTATTATTGGTCAAGAACCTCAAAAAGCAGCATGTGTGTTCCACAGATTTTTTCTCCTCTGGTTTTGTTTCTTGGACGACATACAGGGTGGTGACGGTTGTTTGGGCTGAATGCAGCCTGAATGGAACACCAGACCTGAGACTTTACCTGAACCTGAAACCTCCAGATCTCAAAAGTGATCAAAAAGTTAAAGGGCCCTACAACCACTTTATGTAGCCTAACCCTTTTGTGACACTTCTAGTTTCAAGAAAAAAATGTGCAACATCCAAAATGCCAATCTCGAGTCTCCAAATTGGTCAACAAACCAATGTGAGACGTCGTGGTGGCTACCTCAACTTTGAAAGGACCATTGAGAAGTTGCTCAAATGTCACATTAGTCAAAGCGGCATAGCACAATGTGATTTATATTAAAGAATGAAATGATATCATAAACCCTAACCCTAACCTCGATATAAAGCTAGCATGGCATTTTTTGGTATACCACTGCCATAATTATGGAAAGTACAATAATCAATTCTATCCTAATTTATTTGCAACCCTATTTTATTGTATGTAAATAGAGATAAAACCATAAAGGTCTGTTTTTTCCTAACACACATGAACTAAAACGTCTCCTGCAGGGTAACCCCTCATACAACCTCCCTTGGGCAAACACCTACATCCTGCCAATACTTAAAAGTTCTAAAGAGTTTAATGTAACAACAAGCTCTAACCCCAACTCCCTCCAGGTTTCCCCTGCATCTCAAAACCGGCAAGTCTCGGCGTCCATCCATGCCATGATTCATTCTCCCGCTCTATCATCTGTGACTGGTGACGCACCCTGCTGCCCAGGGCATAATGAAACCTCTTTCTGAGATTGCAGCTGCGCCAACGCCTTCACCATCTGATCTCTCTCTGGTACCATCTTCACCTACATACCATACAAAACCCTAACCCTAACCCTAACCCTAATCCTGGACCCATTATTGCAAACCCCGCTCAAACTGTTGCCCTCACCCTTGGCTCAGACCGGCCGACCTCTCATGCCATGCTAAATTAATCCAAAAACACTTCCTATGGCAGCCTGTTAACGTCAGAGTGGATTTCCTCTGCCTTCTCTGTAACCCAGAAAAGAACACCGCCCTGCCACTTTGCCAGGAACCTTCCTCGGTTTAGTGTTTCCCAACAAACGGCAAATATGCTTCAAAACCAATAAATCCACCGCTTATATTTATAAGGCTGTTATTCAAGTATTCCCTCCCTACTCAACCAAACGGATACACACACATACACAGGCGGTAACACACCTTTGTCAGCCCCAGACATATTAGTAATTAAAATAAGGAGCAGAAGATTAAAGAGTTGCGTTGTCTTGGGTGTTACAGTACATGTCTAGCTTTACCATGAGGACCAGAGGTCAATAAGAGGAACACAGAGGGAGGAAATTGAGAATGTTTCTTGATTAAAGGCCTCTGGAACATCTAACCTTTGACTGCACACAGACTTGTGCTCTGACTGCATGTGTTGTTTTTTGGTAGTTAGGGACTTCCAATAGCACCTGGAGAGAAAAGAGGATAAAGGATAATGTTCAGGGACACTTTGCATGCCCAGAAATCTGGGGCCAAACTGGTAAAATCAGCAGCCATCTTGGCAGCAGCAATTATTGTTTGGCTCATTGAATGAAAAGACTGCTTAGCTTTTTATGGAAATACCAGGTATGAATCGCCAGACTTTTTCCTCAACCCTCTCTACAGTATAACAACATTCGAGATTATTCTACAATCTAAGTAGGGTGATTAGATGAGTAAGGGTGACATTTGGGACAATTAGGTTGAGTAGTGGTCACAGTGGGCATGCCCTTAAATACATTTCATTGAGTGTCAATCAATAGTAATAAATAGCAATATTATTTCCTGTAGACTTTGCTAAATGCTTATATTGGATCTTGTAAGGCAGCAATGATTCTTGGATATTTACTTCCCGAGTTATTCCGATACTTGCAGTAACATTTTTTCTTTCTGCTTGATATTTACCGGCCTCCATGTGAGTAAGGATGGTTATATTTCCCTTTGTAAATGCTTTTATTAAAAAATGCCAAAGCTATGTGTAGCCGCTCAAAGCTGTATAAGAACTTTATTTTGAAGAGACTAGACTGTTTTGCTTCTTGTGATACTTTGGTTTATTCTTCAGATTTATTTATTTCTTCTTGGAGAAATGTTTTTTAAAACTAATAAATATTCTGAGGAGAAGGCCTCAGAACTACAAACTACATTGAAAAGGAAAAATACATTGGATTTCTTTTCTTTTTTTTCCGCTGACAGAGGTGTTAAAAACAAACAATTCCCAGGCTGAAAACAACTTTATGGGGCTCATCTCCACCTTTTCCTCTCATTCACTCAAGCCCCTGTTTCCTCGTGTTCCCTGACCTTACAACTCCCTTACCCCCAACCACCCAGCTTATCAACCCTCCCTCAGCTCCGTCATCAATCTCTCAGTGAAAATCTCCTTGTTTCTGCCAGTTGTTTCCTCGACTGCCAGCTTGTTTACTGAGACCCTGCAATAGCTCCCCCTTTCCTGCCGGGTTAGTCGGAGGCTAATAAAACTGTCTTGGTCAGTCACAAGACACCCTGAGAGAGAGGGTAGGGTTGGTGGTGGTGGTGGGTAGGGGGGGGGTGTAGCAGGGTCAGAGAACAAGCTCAGTCGGACCTTACTGGCTCAGCTGAGGGGAGGGTCTAGGCTTTTTTCGGACCCTCCAAACCTGGAGGATGATAAATGGCATTTAAAGGAGACAGTAGAACACAAATATTGCATAAAGTCATCGGTTAAAGTTAATTACTAAATATATGGGGGTTTGATTGAATGGGTCCCCGGGGAGTGATCAGCGAGAGAAGCTGCAGGCGAGCCGTAGACAGTCGTCCGATGAGCGGCAGTGACTCACACACATTCCTTGAAGTGGGACCTGGTCTGTGTAAAGGACTTCAGTGAGCGGGGATGATTCATCTCGGGCCGCCTTGAAAACCATGAGCTCTACAATACACGATCCTTAATGAAGAACCTGGAAACATACAGGAAATCTATTTGAAGTCATGTTGCTTTATATTTTAAGCTGCAGCGCTAATGTTTCCGTGGGACGCACAAGAGCAATATCATACACTTGTTTGTAAGAATCTGAGCAAATGGCTGTACCTGCTTCATCAACACTATGCAGCCCATACACAATGAAACTGAGGTCAAATAACATTACACCCAACAGACCTAATACATGTTATCAGGGGTTCTCAGCATGCAGCTCATTTACGGCCTTTTATGCATATTTACCATATATAAAAGCAAATGTCTTGGTAGATTGTTGAAGTTATATCCAAGCAAAGTGGGTGGGAGGCCATTGGGTTCGACAACAAGCATTTAAAAAAACCTTTGCGTAGTTGAGTTCAATAAAAAAAAAGATGGGCTTAATGATGGAATCAAAACAATTTGATTGTCACTCAACAATCCTTTGGTCGGATAAGAATGTTGATATCGGACAACTCTCCGGACAATTTAATAACATATATTTTTTACATCCAATGCTTAGGTTTTTTTTCATACGATCACTAATAAATTGATTGCAGGTCTGTAATGGCGCATTAGGTTAATATCCTGCTCGGAAATCTGACATGCTATATGTCCATTTATCCCCCAAGCTGTAAACAAATTGTAATTTAAAACACATTTCTACCCCACCATACCCTCTGGATTAAGCCAAGAAACAGCCAACAGTACATTACATTGAGGGTGCTATGAAAGCAAATGCTGATGTTGTAAATCCAGATTTGCACAACATAAAAGTAACATTTGTTTTGGATTATTGCAGGTGGCCAAAATCCTTGTTTCCTTGCAAAGCATTCAGGGCTAATAAAAGTATAAATCTAGTCATGCAATATAAATGTTGTTATCACATTGGATCACAAGCATTTTTAAAAAGCACTCGTGATGAATCACATAAAATATTATTTACTGAAGGTTATACAACAGACATAGAAAATTCGGTAACAATGGTGTAAAGGTCAGTATGCATTCTTTGTGTGCTCACGTCTGTGTTTGTGTGTGTGTATGTGTGTGTATAGGAGTGTGTGTTTAGGGGGTTCTGTTACATTTCAGAGAGAGGGCTTTGTTACTGCTTCTGAGTGTTGGGGTGCAGCCGTGCATGCAATCAGTCTGCGTTTCTTTATAATTTTTTCAATCATTTTTTGGCCTCGTATACTTCAGCGCCAACTCAGCGACACTATCACACATTCCCAAACACACACACACAGATGCAGAAAAACACAGTTTAAAAAAAACTCCATTCTGAGTCAAATGATTTAAGCCAGTTGCTCATTCAACCAGCACACGCCATGTGTTTCTTATGTTGACCTTTTCATGAGATCTTCATCTTTTATTTCAGAGTCGAAGCGACAGAAAGTCTAATCTGTGTGTATCATGTTATAAAGTACAAATCACATTGAGGGGGAATGCTCTCAAAGAGAAGAATGAAAGGTGGGGGGGGGGGGAGTGTTGGTGCGTAAATCTTCATGGGGTTTGCGGGGAAGGAAACTCTTATGCTGAGGAACAAGAAGCACATGTAGCGAGCAAGCTACCAGGAAATTGGTATAGTCTTGTATGATTTTATAGGGATCTCGGGCATGCCCTTCACATTAATTAGGATGTGGAGTGCTGAGGTATTTTTTACAGGAAACTAAGTATGGAACCCCTGCTGTCTGCCTCGGGGCTCCTGAGTCAAAGAACCTAGAGGACCCTGTAACCAAAGTAAAGCGGGATAATGTGGGTCATATGCACACAAACACGATGACACACAGCAACAGGCACAAACACACACAAACACACACACTGTACGCACGCATGAAGGGAGGACAAACCAATGGGAAAATTGGCTTTTTGGGTTTTGAATGCAGCTTATTTTTGAATTTCAAGTTAATCACATTTTTGTTTGTTTTTTACTCGTAGCGATGTTGTTAGGGAGTATTTCTGCTTCTGTGGCGAAAATACTTTAAATTGGGTTCACTCAGGGTGTACTTTTTTATTATTCACATTGAAGAGACTATGTTTGCACATTACGAGAACTGAACTTGTATTTTGGGATTAAAACATGATCCCCACAAGCTAAACTTGGGAAGCTCAAACACCTCCCGTCCTACGTCACATCTGCATTCCCCCCCTATTTTCCCCTTCTCCTCTTTTAACCCAGCGTGTGTGTAAGTGTGTGAGTGTTGACTGCCCGTTTGCAAACTCTCTCCTCTCTGCCCACCCAGGTAGTGCTTCAAAAGTACACAGTGGTAACTTCATCCTCTGTCTACTTAAATAATACACTGCTGAAACGTCTGCGTTCCTTCGCCAACCCAAAAGGAGACCAAAGGGAAATCAAAAACATGTAGGCAAATTGTATTTAACATCCCATGCTAGCATGTGCACATTTCTGTGTTTACACTACAAAATAATTTCTTCTCAATTTAGTTCTTAACTGACATCAGAACATGTCATGTTAAGCATTAGCATAATTATTAAAATCCATTCAAAAATCAAGTTTTAGCCACCATATAAAAAATGAACACTGGAAGGAAAGTCACTGCAGCATATATATATATATATATAATAAGCTCTTATGATTCCAGAGCTTCCATGCATCATTCTCACAAAAATTGTGTATCTTCATTTATTTCCTTCCAAAATCAAGCACATTTGTCATCCCGGACGAGCCCCCAGTTTGCCATGACCCGGCTCACGAGCCATGACAAAGAATGGAACAAAGACAGTTTCCACTCAAAGAAAATAAAGTGCCAATGTATTATAAGAAAACATAAATTACTTAAAACATGTTCAAAAGTATATAGTGTTTATCAGTATCGTCAGTGTGTCGGCACGTGGATGTATCAATGTGATGATTGGAGGGTGTAGTAAGATGCAGAAACTAAACTAAAGGCATGTGTTACGTTTTCTTTTCTACAAACAACAGATTCCAAGGAAACAAAAGAAATAGGAAGCATTACAATAAATGATTTTTATCTCTTTGACATGGATTTTGCCTTTGAGAAGGACGTTTTTTTGTTGTACACTTGTATAGTTTGGTTTAATATTAAACGTTTACATTCATTCTGAACATCTTCACTTTTCAACTTTATTCTGTACATTTCAACTTTAAAAAAAAAAATATATATATATCCTCTTTATTGGTTTTCCTCATGTCTAATACTTCCGTATTGATATGACATTGTGCTTACTTTTGCCTCTTTGTAAAAAAATGCAGTTTCATTTTTCAACTATTTTTTATACAAAAGGGAAAATCATATGATGGTCAAAATGGTGCCAACCAGACAGACACATGGCACTGTGTGGACAACGGACCTGTAAATAAAAGGATGTTTTATTTAAAAGTTTGACTCAGAATTCAGTGGTTGTGTGATTATCATTAGACAAAAACACCCATTAAAAGTCACTTTTGCTTTATTTGTAATGACTACACAGAGCAGAGGTTGGCCATGCTGCAGAGGAGGAAGCAGCAGCGGAGTGTAGCACAGTGTCAGGACAAGCTGTGTCTAAACGTCTCGATGTATGTTTACACAATCTAATGCACAAGTTCAAAGGTGAAGGGGAAAAGGCCTTTTAATGTTTCCGGGTTTATTTATTCAGCCTAGTGTCTGGCTAAGAACTAACTCCCACCCACCCTCACATCGGGCCCTCCTACGAGGGTTCCCACCTCAGATGACATCGCCCGGCCTGCGAAGTGATTGGTGGAGAGCACAATGTGGTCTGTGTGAGAGGGGGGGAAAAGAAAGGAGCTGTAACTTCCATCCACATGTTTTCCAAGGCAAGTTAAGTACACACAGTAGTATATATAAGGGCAATAAATCAGCAAACAGCCGAACCACAACAGTCATTTCTGCCGAGGGATGAGGGGCTCTGTTATCGATTTCAAAAAGCTTGTGTAATTTTCTTTACAAGCACTGAGCACGGTTTTAACGGTAACTTGTTTCATTTCGAGAAGAGAATGAAATCTGAATTATGTGAGGAAACTTCTGGGTTGCCCTCATTCTGAGCAGATGTTCAGAATATTATTAAATGAGCACACACACACTATTAAAATCGCTTTAGGTAGGCAGACGCAGTTTGCCAAACTTTAACCGTCGTTCCTGTGAGCAGTCAATCATAAACAGTTTTATTTGGCCAACTCGCTGTTAGGGGAAAGGGTTGGCACTCCGGCCACACGCTCATAAAATTGACATGTCTGTAAATTCATGCATTTATTCACACAAATTAATAGATGCAATGCCTTTCTCCGCTATTTCATTCTGCGCTTTTTGCTACATGAACTTGGACGGTTTCTGGCTAAGGTTACCAAGTCTGAAGGAAGTGAGTTTATTCTTTATAAAAAAGAAAAAGAAGAAGAAAAAAGGCAACTATCAAAATGTTTTAGTAGAATGTGGTGGCCAGACTAAACAGAAAACAGGAAAGTTTACTGTGCACAGATGCACTCAAGTTCAGTTTGAGTCCAGGAACTGAAGCCAAGGAGTCATGGCTGGCTGTATATCATGGCTATCAGGGGGCTATCTTCTTCAGACAAGGACAAACCATTACATTTTGCAGCGGAGAGAATATTTTCTTGAGTCAACAGTTTGATACTCACTCCTGGGTTGCGTGTGTGTGTGTTTTACTGCAGGTGATCCGGTTTGTTCCCACGGCCCAGACACATGCAGGTGGACTGAAAACTCCAGGGTTTCAGCAGACACAATATAGTTTTTTCTGAATTTTCTCCACGCATTCAATCTTTTGGTGACTGTAAATAGATAGGTAACAAAGATAGAAACATGGGAAATTCCTGTCTTATCTATTATGATCACTGCTTATGATCTAAACCATTGAATGGCCTTGTAAAACAGCTCAAATAAACAAACATTGTTTTATCAAGTTGATATATCATGACTTTTCCTAATTGTTGAATTAACTAATTGACATGATTTTGATCTTACGATTCATTCCAGAAGTTTGCAATCATTATTTATATAAGACTGTTCTCAACTCGTGAAAGATATTGTTTAAAATGAAGTCTGATTTAATGATCTATTTTTATAGGAATGTCTTTAATGCCAATGTTAGGTAGAGCTTCTGACTTTTTGTTTGTTTGTAGTTTTTGTTTCTTGTTGTCTTTGCTTTTTTTTTTGGTCCTATCATTGGGAATAGTGCAATATTGCTGAGGGGGAATGTGCATTCTTGTACTGTAGTTTCATTGCTGTGGCTCCATCTAACTTCAGAGATCTCCTTTTGTCTGTGGTGTTAATCCGCTTATTATTTCCTGTGTGCAAGTTTGTGATTGTTGCCGTTGGCAATGGGTTTTTCCCAATGGGAATGTATCTTGTGCTTCACCTTGTGTGGGGTCCTCAATTCTAATAGCAGCCTTTAATTTCTTTCTGTGTATCTTTGCTATTGATATTAGGCAATTTATTTCCGGGTCTTGTTCATTGCACACTTTAAAATTGCTACTGTGTAGTTTAGGCTCGCTAATTGCTCATTCATAAGTATTGTGAATAAAGCTTTTTGCACCTTAAGTCAATTTTAAACTTCAAAACTATTTTTTAGATAACCATGTGTATGCAATACTTGTACTCATAACTGAGATTTTTAGACTGTAGCATTGCTACTATTTCTAAATGTAAAATATCTGCATACTTCTTCCGCCTCTGCTTTCTGATGCACCAGTGATCCCACCCAGTGACAGGAAGTAATGTACGCTTTGGGTTAGACGTGCCCTGGGTTACGGCTTAAGATTTTACCCCGGAAGATGATCCTTCTATGTGCCTTTAGTAATTTTGTTGGTTCAGATGTATTGGTAGATGCATTTACCTATTTACACTTAATTATGTATAGAACACATACATATGTGTTTACAGTCTACTTATCTATTTATATGTTGTCACAATACGCAGTACTTTATTCCACTGTACAGTATTACATTTTACATTCAGTTTAACATTATCTTACTGTTTTTATCCATGTATATACTTCACTTCAGCTCCATCATGTCCCTTTTCTTCTATTACTTGCACCTTTTTTTATGTCTTGTTATGTATTATATGTATTTTCATTGCCACATCTAGGCTCTAGCTATTGTGCATATGACAAAGCCTTTTAATCTTTAATCTTGAATTTATACAACTCCGAAAACCAAACCAAACAGGCTGCAGGCTTGAGAACCAACTGATCTCCCAATCTCATTTTCTCAATTTCACCCCGGCTCGTCCCCCCCTCCCCACGCTAACTCGATGTGCCAGTCAGGAAGCCCTGCTGGCTGTGGGGGGCGCTGCCTCCGTGGGACCGGCAGGTGAGGAGCAGCTTTTTGTGGATCAGCCTGGCTGGAAATCAGGAATGCCCTCCTCCTCCTCCTCCTCCTCTCCTCCTCCTCCTCCTCCTCCTCCTCCTCTCCTCCTCCTTCTTCCCTTCCTAATGGCTCATACCAAACTCACCAGGAGTTCTGTGACCGCACCATCCCCAGAGCATGAGAAGACTGCCACCAACTTCCCCAGAGGTGGAGGATTATGAGCGTAATGCTTTGCATCTGTGTGCCATCTATCTGTGCACGCCAGAATGCTATTCCTATAAAAACCGAATGGGAGGCAGAGGCATGTCCCCGGAGGTTACAGTTTCTGAAAAAGACACTCATGAGATGTTATTCCTATTCCATATATCACTCCTGGACTTCTCATTCATAAACTATATTGATATAGCCTGCAGGGAGGTTCAAGGTTCTTTATTTGTCATACGAACATAGCTACAGAGTAGTTACTGTATGTCGATGAAAATCTTAGGTCTCAGGCTTCTCCAACAGTGCAACACAATAATACAGATAAAGCGAAAAATATAGTGCAAGTAAATATTAAAAAGTTAATAAAAAAATAATAAAGAAATAAAAACAGTGAAATAGTGAAATAAGAGTCTATATGCAAGTTATTGGAATGATATATTAGATAAATAATAACTATAATAAATAATTACTAAGTAGCAGATGAATGTTATGGATGTTGTTT
The DNA here is from genome assembly GCA_031216635.1 of Dissostichus eleginoides. Classification (NCBI taxonomy): domain Eukaryota; kingdom Metazoa; phylum Chordata; class Actinopteri; order Perciformes; family Nototheniidae; genus Dissostichus; species Dissostichus eleginoides. The sequence goes on from CM062272.1 coordinate 28,124,988, forward strand.
CAACAGTTCAGGTGTTTAACAGTCTTATTGCCTGTGGGATGAAGCTGTCTCTGAATCTGGTTGTTCTTGTCCGGATGCTGCGGTAACGCCTGCCAGACGGCAGCAGACTGAACAGTTTGTGGCTGGGGTGATGGGGGTCTTTTATAATCCGGAGGGATTTCTTCCTGAGCCGCTGGGAGTAAAGGTCCTCCATGGATGGCAGCTCCGTCCTGGTGATGTTCTGTGCAGTTTTCACCACCCTCTGTAAAGCCTTACGATTGAGGGCGGTGCAGCTGCCATACCAGGCCGTGATGCAGCCAGTCAGGATACTCTCTATGGTGCACCTGTATAAGTTGCAGAGTATCCTCGAGTCCATGTTGAACCTCCTCAGCCTGCGGAGGAAGAAGAGCTTTTTTGGTGATGGTGTTGGTGTGAAAAGTCCATGTCAGGTCCTCAGTGATGTGGACACCGAGGAACCTGAAGCTGCTGATTCTCTCCACCGTAGTCCCATTGATGGCGATGGGGGCGTGTCCCTCTCTCTGCTGCTTCCTGTAATCCACAATCAGCTCCTTTGTTTTGCTGACGTTGAGATGGAGGTTGTTATCCTGGCACCAAGATGTCAGTTTTTCGACCTCCTCTCTGTACGCCGTCTCGTCGCCGTCTGTGATCTGGCCGATGACGGTCGTGTCGTCAGCAAACTTCACGATGGAGCTGTGTATGGCCACGCAGTCGTGAGTGAACAGGGAGTAGAGGAGAGGGCTGAGCACGCAGCCTTGAGGGGCTCCGGTGTTGAGGATCAGGGTGGAGGATGTGATGTTTCCCACCCGCACTGCCTGGGGTCTGCCCGTCAGGAAGTTCAGGATCCAGTCACAGAGGGCGCTGTTGAGCCCGAGGTCTCTGAGCTTGACGGCCAGCTTGGAGGGCACAATGGTATTGAATGCTGAACTGTAATCAATGAACAGCATTCTCACATATGTGTTCCTCTGGTCCAGGTGTGAGAGGGCAGTGTGGATGGTGAGGGCTATGGCGTCGTCTGTGGACCTGTTTGCTCTGTAGGCAAACTGCAGGGGGTCCAGAGAGTCAGGGAGGGAGGAGGTGATGAAGGTTTTGACTAACCGCTCAAAGCACTTCATTATGATGGAGGTGAGTGCTACTGGGCGGTAGTCATTGAGGCTGGTGATTTTGTTTTTTGGGGACAGGAACGATGGTGGAGTGTTTGAAGCATGTGGGGACTACAGACTGCAGCAGGGACCTGTTGAAGATGTCTGTGAACACCTCTGCCAGCTGAACTGCACACACCCTGAGAACACGTCCAGGGATGCCATCAGGTCCAGGAGCCTTGTGTGGGTTAACCCTTTTAAAGGATTTACACACATCTGCCCTGTATAAAAAACAAAATGGCAGGGCTCCTGGTCCTTCTCTGCACCCCAGCCTGGCTGCTCTCAAATCGTGCAAAAAAGCTGTTCAGCTCATCTGGCAGAGATGCGCACGCAGACACTCCCGCAGCACCCCCCGCGCTCCTTTGTAGTCTGTCATTGTTCTTAGTCCCACCCACATGTTCCGGGTGTTACAGCCTTTGAAGTCAGACTCCACCTTCTCTTTGTACTGTCTCTTTGCACTGCTGATTGCTCTCCGGAGTTCATACCTAGAATTCCTGAACTCCTCCAAATCTCCAGCTCTGTGCGCGAAAGTGCGCGCTTTCAGTTTGCCACGCACCTCGCCGTTTATCCAGGGCTTTTGATTTGGGAATGTTCGTACAGAAACCTTCGGTACCACGTCATCGATGCATTTCCCAATGTAGCAGATGACCGTATCCGTGTGTGTGTTGATGTTATTGTCCTCAAACACACTCCAATCCGTAGATGCAAAGCAATCCTGCAGTGCTGAATCTGACTCCTCACTCCATCGCTGTACTGTCCTTGTTACCGGTCTGTCCCTTTTAAGTTTCTGCTTGTAAGCAGGCAGCAGCAGCAGTGAGATGTGGTCTGATTTGCCGAAGGGAGGGTGAGGGAGAGCCTTATATCCGAAAAGGAGAATAAACATGGTCCAGTGTTTCCCCCGCGCGTCGGGCAGCTGATGTGTTGGTAGTACTTCGGCAGGACCTTCTTCATGTTAGCGGTGTTAAAATCCCCGGCCACAACGAACGCCGCCTCTGGCCGTGAAGTCTCGGTCTTGTCAATAATCCCAAACAGCTGATCGAGTGCCGTGTTGTTGTCGGCTAGCGGCGGAATATACACTGCTGTTATCACAACAGATGTGAATTCTCTCGGCAGGTGAAAAGCCCGGCATGTGATCATGAGGTGCTCTAAATGAGCGGAACAGTCCGAAGAAATAACCCTCACATCTGTGCACCAGTTGTTATTAGTCATTACACGCACGGGTTAACAGTCCAGTCCTGACGAAAAATAGTGAATCCGCCAGGGACAATGGCGGAATCCGGGATAGTGGGGTTGAGCCAAGTCTCAGTGAGAATTAACACGTTACCGTTCTTAATGTCCCGTTGAAAAGCAATCCGACTTCTGAGTTCATCTAGCTTATTTTCAATGGATTGAACATTAGCCAGAGGAATACTCGGAAGAGGGGGTCGGTTTTCTCGTTTCCTCAGTCTGACCAGCAAATTGGCACGGGACCCTCGCTTGGTCTTCCTCCTGCGTCTCTCAGGTAGGACAGCAACAGGTAGCCATGGCAAATCTCCATTGTCTGTCGGTGGGCTATTGTCCACGGAGTTTCGGATGTGAAGAAGTTCCTCTCTGCTATATTGTATAGCAGAGTTGGTGCAGTCGGCTTGCATGTTGCGAACCATGTTAAAAGCAAAACGGCAAAAATAAATTAACACGCACAAAATACGAAAAAGGGCAAAGTTGGAGAGGAGCCAAACGACAATGCGGCCATCTTCACCGGCTTATTACAATTTTTTTCAGGTGCAATTGAAATGCAGTCATAGACAAGTGAATGGCATTCTGTCATGAAACTGTATCCATCAATGCAAAGGCTTGTTAAGAGTTTTTTAAAAAAAATGCTGAAAAGATGTTTCACTACTGTTCTGGTATTTTTATTATTTCATTTTTATGAGAACACATTTTTCCCCATTCCCTTTTCCGTTGAGTTTCTCTGCCTCGGTTTACATTCTCTCTACTGCCGCCTCTTCTCCGGAGTTCAGCTGGAAGTGCTCTGTTTTTTTTCCACAAGAATTTTACGACTCTTGAACGAAGTGTTGAGACAGAAAACACTTAAAGCGGCGCTGGCAAAAAAAGACGGTGAACTGACAAACAGGGACACAAAGCCCTGGAGGAATGAGGAGGAGAGGGATGGAGACAGGGCAGTTAATACGGCCGACATATTTCAGCGCGATGACCTTGAGTTTCTACTTAGAGTCATTTCCAAATTTCCCAGGAAGTGTGTATCTGGCTTCCAGAGGACATATGGTGTTAAATGTACCTGCTCTGCCCAGTTGTGCTCCGCTTTGACGTTGATGAGCTACGTCTCACATGCTTAATGGTTCACAGCAGCCGCTGCAGCATCTGTTCAATGTCTGTCTGGAGGGTGGATATGCATTTTTAGTGCCAATAAGTGACAGGGGTGGACGGAACAGTTCTCCCTAGATTAATCAGATTCAGTGCAATAACGCTGCAATCCTAGAAGTCTGAAGAGGAAACCCGGATCTTAATTCAGACTTGCGTTTGGAAGCCCTCTGAAGTAGACAAAGAGGTAATTTGAAAAAGCATCTGGATCCGGTGGCGTTCGGTGGAGTGCGTTCCCATCCAAAACCACCCTCAACCCACCCAACCCCCCGACCCCCTTTCCCCTGCAACCACCACCCTCGTCTGTTTATCATAGGATCTCCAACACACAATCAAACATGAAAGGATGAGTGCTCGCAAGAGCCTTTTTAGATTTTGTGGAAATGTGACATCTCTGGAAACATTTAGCCTGTCATAGCTGCTGCTGCTCTTCAAAGAGCGCCGAGCGGAATAGATTAATGTCGCTTCTGTAACAAACCTTCTTCCTGCCTGTCCTTTCCTACTAAACACGCTGGCTCCCTTTACTGTAACCATACACAGAGATTACTGACTGTATAGTAATAAGGCAGCAAATCATTTTAAGATGTGTGCGAGTGTGCTTGTGTGTGTGTGTGTGTGTGTGTGTGTGTGTGTGTGTGTGTGTGTGTGTGTGTGTGTGTGTGTGTGTGTGTGTGTGTGTGTGTGTGTGTGTGTGTGTGTGTGTAAGTGCGTCAACGTTGTACAGGGCCCTGATTTCCAACTGATAAGGAATTTGTGCTTGATTCTTATATAGCAACATTTTTGCTCCTGTATCCTATTATATAATCTAGATTAAGAGGAAGTCTTTGAGTAATGCCAACTAAATAGAAAAGGCATGTGGACTCGTACCATGCACTTGTTTGTCATGAGGGGAGATGGTTTGCAAATGTTACTGGATGTTTTATGAATACTGATCAATGGAAGTTTTTCATGATTGTATGGCAAACCCATCATTGTATGTTTTTGAATGTTCTGATACAAATCCTCAGGACACAGGGACTTTCATTAACCTTAAATTCAATACACTCTATGTCAGTGTCCTGGACTGGAGAGAGCATTCAAAAGCTGTAACAAGGATTATCTCGCATATTTACAATGTATGTGTTTCCTTCAATTGTCAAGTTGATTTTAAGCAAAGTGTAGTTTGTGGTATATAAAGGGTACACTATACGCATGGCTGTAATCTGCCAGTAAATTGAAGAAATACGTTTTCAAAATTGAAACAAAACGCGTTCTGTTGGCATTTAATGGGAGAGAATAGAAAAATGGTCTCCAGGACTTTGTTTCAATTGGGATGTTTTAAAGAGGAAATATTGTGCTAATTTTCAGGTTCATAGTTGTATTCAGTGTCTCTACTGTGACATGTTTCCATGCTTTAATGTTCAAAAATGTATTTTTTTCTCATACTGCCTGTGCTGCAGCACCTCTTTTCACCCTCTGTCTGAAACCAGAGCCCAGTCTGCTCTGATTGGTTAGCTGGCTGGCTCTGTTGTGATTGACCGGACCCTTAGCCTATCATTAATGTGTTGGAGCACTAGCAAATAGAAGCGCAAGTGTACGAAAGTAAACAAAGGACTGCATTTGAGGATTTTCAGGCGGGGAAAGAAACTCCCTCTGGAGGGAACTTTGGGACTTTAACCTTTGCAGACCATTTACATGCACAAAAACCTATTGAACACACTATAGGAGAGGGAAAACCCCAAAAAGCATAATAGGGTCTCTTTAATTGTTACTTAATGTCATCAGACAAGACATACATGTTGAAGCTATCAGACATGTTTCAGCAAATTATGGGAATATGCATTCAATCATATGAGTTAAATGTTGCCTACATCAGAACTTTTTCAGCAAAGGCGTTCGCATATCCCACTTTGACAAAGGCAAAAACCACCTCAAACTAGCCCAAAAAACGTTTTAGGCTATGAGGGCGTGTGCATTTTCCATTCCTATACAGCCTTCTAATGTTATATTTCAAAATGTGCATAAAAATAGGTTTATGGAAACATAGCCAATGTAGCCTATATAGACCGGAGGGGAAAATGAGACAGACTGGAGAGAAAGAACTCAGGTTTCTGAAGAGTTCTGAAATCATTCAGAGGCTGAGCTGCCCCACACAGGCATACTACACGCACACACACACACACACACACACACACACACACACACACACACACACACACACACACACACACACACACACACACACACCTAGTATGTATGTTGCTAGCATGCTTACAGCTAACATCTGTGCAATTGCTACATTGGCTGTTTGGGGACATATAAACAGAAGATTTGCTGCGCTTTCTTTCCAAAAGTAAACTGATTTGCAGTTCTTCACCTCTTCAGAGGGTTTTGTGAAAGGAAGATCTCCCACAACGCTCATGCTCAGCATCAATATTTACTAACGTTTCTGCCCCCCTGAAATGTGAATATTATCAATAAATTGTGATGCTGAGCAATAGCAGTGTGGAGATCTTCTCAAGGCTCAAGTAATACTTTCCAACGCACCTGCTGCATCAAAGAAAGTTGGATGGTGACGTATCTCTTTTGAACAAAAACTCAACAGAGGGTTACATTAAGAGAATTTCTTAAAAGTAATAAATAAAAATAGGTCAAAGCTTAAAAGCATAAACATAGACCACATATTGGACAGCATCTTGACGATTTTACTACTTTTTCATGTGGTTTATAAAAACAAAGGATATAAGTGAGGCAGTTCATCTTTACATTAGCTTTTCCTGTTAGTATTAGTTTGTCACTTCCTGTTTATTGTTGGGATTAGGTGTAATCAAATAAAAAACTAGATTCACAGACCTCCGCTAATGCTTATTCCATAAGTAAATGTATGTATTCGCCCTTTGATTTGGGTTCACTCCAAGATTGAATGGGTATTTAATTGGTACATGCTACACCCTTCAATCAAGATTTGTAAAAATTAGTTGTAATTTGTCATAATCCTGTGACAAACAGACAAACAAACCAACAAGCAAAACATACCCTTATTTGTGGAGATAAATATCCTTGTCGGAAATATTACGAAATATCTTTTTAGGTAGGAGCACTGTTGCGTGGAGGCCTATTGCATTGGCCATTTTAAGCCAGAATAGCGACGACCTTCAGGGTCATATCATATGGTGGATGTATCTTGACCCAGGCATTCTTTCCCATCCCCCAACTCTTAACAAAAGACCAACAATGTCTTGAGCCTAACAAGCCAACAAACAACATGTAACTGCAGAAATGCAATAGCTGTTCGTCATGGCCTACACGATGTAGTTTTACAAAAGTCCTCGGGACATCCGTTGCATGGTTAGAAAAACACAAACAACTTGTATTCCACGTGTGTCACAAGCAGGTAAAATCCACAGAGTGCCTTTGCTGGATAATGTATAAATGACAGGACACGGTAAGAAAACTGTGTGCCTAGAACTGATCTAGCTTCCACTCAATGTACAATTAAACAGATTTACAGATTTCCATACACAAGGTTTTGCTTGTGTCTGTACTAGACATTTACTATAAAACCTAAATTCAAATTTCAATAAAGACATACTTATCCATTAAGATTAGTTTTAATTGGTAACATTTAAAACCTCCAAATGTACATCCTCTATAGGAAAACGATGCACACATCTTTCTTGTAAAATCTACCTAACATAGGTACATATATAGTTGTATTTTCTTTCAATAAGGAGGCTGATGGTCGGTCAGGGGTCAGAGGAAGAGAGGCTGTAGACTTCAGATACACACTGGGAGGTGAAGTGCTTCTGCTAATATAGACAGACTATAATAAAAGACGAGAAAGAGACAAAAATAGGAGGCAGAGAGGGTCAGACAGAGAGAAAGGAATGCTGTTTACTCATTGCACTCATCCATAAGAGGGCTCCATCTCAACAGTCAGTCAGCCGGACGTAGCCTTGAGTTCTGCACCGCATCCAGCCAACACCCCCCCCTTTTCTTCCCCAAAACACCCCCCCCCCCAAAAAACCCTAAACCGCCACCACTTTACCAACACAAAAAGATGCAGCACGGCACTTTCCTTTTCACCCTAGCATGCAGCTCCCCCCTTACCCCACCCAACACACACTCACACACACACACACACACACACACACACACACACACACACACACACACACACACACCCCGAGCCTCCCTCCCTTTCCCACCTTTGTATCAGTTGAAAGGCATATGGTTACTGCCATCCGATTCCCCTCGGCTGAAAGTGCCTTTCACTTTACCGCAGTTCACAAAGGGGTCAGACTATGGCAAACAGAAATATTGTGTGAGAGCTCACTTTTTCTTGTGCCTGAGCTAAGAGATGTGAGAGAGTCCCTGAAAAAGTTACATCTGGTCAAACAAACCTCACTCCATTCCTCATGCCAGAGCGGGACAATTTATGTTGGAGTGAATAAAGAGCAGTATTTGGGAGAATTGACAGAAGCTAACCTCGGACATGGTCAGCCGTACATCATTCATTCAACTCCACATCCATGCACAGAGATTTCCACTCTAGGTCGGATTTCCTGATTGGAAGCTCAAAACAGATGCATTGGAAATTGGCTGTTCGGAGTAACAACTGTTGGATTTGTCTGTGAAGTCAAACAAAGAGACATCACAATGAGAAAATCAATCATCGCCGGGCAGGTGGGGCTGATAGGAGCGAGGTGTCAGAAATGTCACAGTGGCCGGTGTGTGTGTAACATGATGAGGCCGTGTTTCAGTCCAAACCCCAGGGTCCTCTGGGCTATCTAGTCTCTCCAGCTCTCTTTGTGCTACTCTGGTAAATCATTAATAATGAGTGTTCCTCTGCTGACCTTGTTTGTTAAAAGACTTGTACCTGACAACTTTGCGCGCTAAAGGGAAACTATTTCTGACACAGAAATGGGACATATCCTTATTTTAGAAAACCTCCCTAAGCGACTCGTAGCATAAGTTGAACTCTTTGAAACTTTCCGATCTCTACCCGTGTCCCTATTGTTAACCCTAATAATTGTATCCATGAGTTGAGGGTACATTTTCATTCCACAGCCCTGTAATTAGGCTGCCTATTCAAGCACCAATTTATGGCCGATATTTTTCTTGGCATTAAAGCTACCGACCGAGCTGAAGATTTGATTTCCAAATGGGAACTCTGGGGAACCACACCAAAACAGCCTCTGGGAAAGAAACCGCACAGCCAAGGAGTCGTCAGCACTTCAAACACTTTACTGCCAGCTAAAAGAGATTAATTCTGAAAAGCTAACTGGTGTTTACTTTGCCCTTTATGATGGTTCATTTTAGTAGGATAACATTTGGTGAGAAAGTGTCAGGCTTGGTTTTACTCGAGGCCCGCTGCTTGCCCACAGACCGGGGACTCTTCGAGGAGATCTTCCCCCAGCAACACCCCCCTCCCCCCTTAGTTTACAGACTGACAACCGGCCTGGAAGTGTGCCTTGTTCCACAGGGCCATCAAACATGTATTCATCCCATAAGCTACTGCCAACAGCAGTGGGCACTACAGTGAGCTGAGCCAACGTAGGGCAACTCAGGCCGCAGTAATAGAAGATAAATGTAATGACTTTTATGCATTTCTGTTTTGGTGTGTTTGTGTTTAAGGGAATGCAGTGTTAAGAGGTTCCTACCCCTGAATGGAAGACTGCCTTTGCAGCATAAATCTGTCCCTCATTGCGAAGACAAAATGAAAATGGCCCCGTCATAAAACATCTGTAATGGCTCCATCCACCACCAACACATAATGGGGCAATTACCAAGAAGGGGGCTGGGACAGCATGAAGCCTTTAGCTCTCTTTGGTTCACCACACAATGCTTTGGTGTATGTGTTTGTGTCTCATATGCGTATGCCTGTGTGTATGCATATGTTGCCGCTTCATTCAATCTTTGAATCACGATGTGAAGGGATTAAAGGAGGCACGAAGCGAATCGTATTGCAGGAACACGCCGCTTTTTACCTGTTTATTGACCCTGTTCCCCACTCCGTCCATTCTGCGCAGTGACAGACGGGCACATCTAATCTGAAATTGCATTATTGATGCCTGATTTTTTGCGCGGGCCGGCCCGGGCCCTGCGTCTTCCACACCTCGTAATCAAGCATAATTGAGGTTAACTGTACGGCTCGGCTGAAACGCTAGACAGGTAAGCCGCAGCCTCTCATGATTAATGTAGTGTGTTAGTGTTCTGGGCTCTGACCTTTTGAGATAGGCCAGGCACCATTTTTAAGTGAAAGCTCTGCCTCTGCCGAGTTGTGGAGTTGTCCATCAAGTCCTCCTGCACCCCGCCGCCCTACACTCCTCCACCCAACAAGCACCCCCACCTCTTCCAAAGTCAGATCCTTGTCTTGCTGCCTCATTGCCCCTGACCCATGTTTGTTTGCCTACGTGTCTCGTTTTACAATACAGAAATGCTCTTTACTGCACAGGACCTTCTTTGAGTTTCTGCATGTTTTATAAAAATATATGAGCATTTAATGTGCAGGAAGGGTTGCACATTTTACTCTGAGATTCTTGGTTTTTCTATATTTTTGCTATTTCTAGGCTTCTATCGAGCTGCTTTCCTTTTTAATTCCTGTCTTTTCCATTGACACTGCATTTCAAAGAGTGCATTTTAGACCTAATTTGTCCTCCCGCGGGCCGAGTGCCTGAGACCAGTGAATGCCATTGTCCAGGCCCCTGTTGGTCAACGACCCTCCCTCTCTTCTCCACAAGCCTCCGCGGATGTGAATTGGCAACGAGGTCATGTCCTCGCCTTGCTCCCAAACATGAGCATTGTCAGAGTTAACTGAGTAAATTTGCTTTTGACTCAAGCTCATTCAGACCCTCACACAGAGACGCTGGACACAAAAAGATGAACTGTGAGCACACAAAAAGACAAGCTTCCTTTCTGCGGAGAGGTTTGCAAGGAAAATCAGAAGGTGTACTTGTTAATCAGGGATGGCGAAGGACCCAGGTCACCATCTGTAACATAGACCAGGGGTAGTAAATGGATGAGGAGGGGTGAAAGGGCACCCTCAGACATTCCTTTAGAAAATAAACAGGACAAAAGGGCTTTTCTGGACAGGTATTCCAAGTAGATCTATCAAGTTGACTAAAGTCGTTTTTCTGAGTTCATTAAAGAATTGAATGCAAAGCTTTTCCCCAGATATAAAATGCACATAAGAGCAAGGTTCTACTGCAATTGAATAACAGCAATGGCTTCATTCTCACATTTCACACTCCCAGTTGGGGGAGTGAGTTTAACGCAATTAGCAGGTTATCTGTGGAGAAGTGGAGGTGTCTGCTCTCTTCCTGTTACCGTATGGTCTGACAGGAGGGAGGAGAGAGGAGGAAGAGGCAGAGGAAGCGTCAGGCAGATGCACCCATAGAGGAAACACCCTGATCTTTTGTTACATGGCTGCTCTGTTTAGGGTTTATTTTCTGTTTCTGCTCAAACAGCAGCTGTCAAGTGCAGCCAACCACCGCTATCTTTATCTTTAACCCACAGAATGACTATTTGTATATCAGTTACTCACCCAATATTACCTTGAATTCTTGAAGAAATCATTATATTTCTCGCATGCCTCCTTGGTACACAAGAATAAAGGAAAAACAGGAAAAAGGCTTGATGAATTTAGGTAAAGGGGGCTGAGTTTAATATCCTTTGAACATGTCCGGACAAGTTTCATGCCAGTGCTAGCGTGACTGTTAATGCAGAAGTGTTTTGTAGAGTACGTTTTTAGGAAAAATTCATGTTTTTTAGAAGTAGTAAGCATACGATGGGGTAAATTATACTTATTATACAGGTTATACTGCAGAAGTAGGAAAGGGATGTCTTGAAATAATTAGGCACCCATTGACGTTTTTCTTCGTTCAATGTGTAAGCATTCGAGAAAAACAATGTTTCTTTAAAAGTTCAAGGTAACACAGGGGGAAAATTCACCTACAAATGGTAATTTTATCCATGGAGTATTCCCTTAAAATGTTTTACAATTATGTTCCCCTCTGGCAAGCAATTTCTAAACAGTTCTACAAAACTCATTTTTGTTTTACAAGGGTAGAAATTGGATTAAAAATGGATTGCAGGAGAGAGAAAAAAAGCAGTGACCTCTGACTTTAAGGCACAAGCAAGTGTATTTAATGTTTGGAGCCGCCCCTGCCTTTGTGTTGAAGCCAGTGGTTCAATGAAAGGCGGCAGTAGGGGTCACTTCAGGCATCTGCTGCTCCCCTGCACCACTCATCTGTCCATCTGTGTACGCTGCTGCCCTTCTGTCCCCTCACACACACTCGCAGACACACAAATACAGGAAGATCCACTCCTTAAAGTTGCGTGTGAGCGTGGACACGTGAGTTCTGTCTGGGAGGTTTTATTCCGCATCTGTTTAGCGCACCATCTCGCATTGGCCCGAGTTCTTGGCTGGAGAAAGGTGTCAAGCTTTATAATAGAAGGAACTACAGTATCTGCAAACCATAATGGTGGGAAATAGAAGAAACCAGAGAAGGTGGGATCCCTCTAGAGGCAATAAAGAAAGAGAGGGAGAGTGAGGAGAGAAACAGTCAGTGAAAAATAAATAAGTTCTTGCTGGAGTTTATCAGTAGCAGTTTAAAAGCCAGGCCTTGGCAACGTCCAAGCTCTTTCTCTTCGACATTTAAATTGTATCCATGCAACAAATCAAAGCATGAGATCTAAGTCTCAGCTATAACGTTTTTAATGCTCCTTAATGCCAGTTAAACACATTTCTGCTTGCTTAGAGGTCCTCGCCGTCTAAGAGATCAGGCTGATTTATGCCCTTCCTGTCGCTGATGAGGACATCACTGATAAAGGAGAGGTGATGCTCGAGGAACATTTACATCTTCATTCCAGCCAAGGCTTTCTTTTTAAATCTCAGAGAGCCTCCTGGGAACTTCTACTCGGAGCAACACCTTTTAGATCTTCACTCGTGCAAGCCTTACAGATCTCAAAAGCGAAGCCTTTGCGCACAGATGTGGGGTGTCAAGACTATTTGTGTTTCTGACCAAGAGTACCAGTCTCTTCGCCAACTTGGGTTTGCTTAGACTAATATATTAGGAGCGAGTTTCAAATAAACACGACTCTCTGCTCTCGCCGTGGAGCGGGGGGACAATAAGGCGGTTGTGATGAAGAACTTTATAGAAACATTTAACTTGAGAGTGAGGGATTGAAGCGGGTAAACAAAGCATTCCTTTCCCTTTCATCACCATTTAACTGTTCCCTTCACATTCACTCTCACCTCCAGGCCAGTGCCCACCAGACCGTGGAACTTGTCAAATAAATATAAATCAAAAAGGGAAAGGTTTATCCCACAGGTTTGCGTGAAGCTGCTTAGAAATGTAGACTTGATTGTGAAACATTACAGTATATCTGAGCCAGAATCAGTTTAATGGTTTGCGGTGAAGTTTAATCCCCGGGAAACGGGATCATTGGGAATACACGTCCAAACTATTTTCTGTGTCCCAAGAAATATGTTAACAGGAAAAAGGGAAAAACTAGTTACGTTTACTGTAAACCAAATAGCTGCAATGTACAAACTACAGCAATCACTACAGAAACAGGTAAATGCTCTATGTGCTTCTTCATGGATGCAATTCTCAGATTTGTATTGGATGCAAAACTCAATGGTAACTTCCATTAGACCCCATAACTTCATATATTGGAGTCTCATTTGAATCAGACTAACAGAACACCAGTTTTGCATTGAAATAATTCAAAAGACGCAAACTGTATGCTAACAGAACCCATGTCAGATTGATACAAGTACTTTTAAAAAAGGCCTTTCTGTACCAAATGATGTTTGTTCATTCAAAGAATAAAATGCTATTTATGACTCCCATGATGCTGTACATAGCAGACAGAACACTTTTAATATTATCCACAGCTTTAGCTGTGGATAATATGTTATGTTATAATATGTTATGTTATAATATGTTATGTTCATTCTAATGTTGGTTAACAAATGGGTTTTTTTGGCCTCAATATACCACCAATAATACTTTGGAACCCATAGATTTATGAATATTTCTCCTTGTTTCTTGAACGACCAATTGGTTTTGACTGTAGTTTAAGTTGTACCTCAAGATTCCCAGCATAGCGTGGTTATCCTCCAAAGACAGAAAACCCTTCTTATTTTAGAAAAAGAAATGCAATCCCTAATATGCTTTACTCTTTCCACTTGAGAGCAGCAGGGATAGCATGGCTGGTGGTAGCACCCCGGCGATGGTGTTCCAGACACATAGCCTGGAGGGCCATTTGGTATTACTCAGGGGAATGGTTGTTGTGTCAGTCATTTGCAGCGACCGCTAAAGAGTGCACTTAGCATCCTCTGTTTCCCCCTAGCAAACATGTGGGGAGTGACATGATACTGTACAAGAGCCTGGACAACATATAACATTTCAAAGCAATTTCCTAATTGTTTCCAGGCCAAGGTCGATAGCCTATATGGAAGCAATCCCTTCTTTCAAACTTTTTTTTTTTCACATCCACAGATTGGGAAACATTAAAGTGTTAAGTAAACTTGACCCAGGCAGGCTAATTCATTGGGAAATAGCTGGGGTTTGTACATTCAGTGCCATATCAATGACAGTCAGTCAGTGGATTTCTTTCCACTTGGTCACCATATGCTTATATGGTGGCCAGTCACTGAATAATGACATTTGTTGTCTATGATGAGAGACTGTTTACACAGGGGAAGGATAGATTAGCTAGCGTACCTTAGGGCTAAGATATAAACTCCTCTGTTCAACTCTTATTCTGAGGTTTATTTTAAAACGTAAAGGGCAACTATATGCCAATTTTCAAAATGTCTAAATGTTGTATAGTCCAGCAAAGTCAAAAGTATGTGTTAACTTGGACATCTCTTCCCAAATCAAAACACTAGAGTGCTAAATCTTTAATGTGTAATGTCATTAAGTGTAGTCTTAAACGGCTCCAAAAACAATGGCTTGTTAATGGTGTTAGAGATTATCATAAGAGGAACCGGGGAACGTTATAAAAGGAAATGTTCGGTTTCAGAACTAAGAACTCTACAATAGTCAGTGTCTTTTAAAGACAAATTTAAAAGAAAATGAGGTAGAAAGGTTTAAGCTTAAGAACAAAAAGATATAAAATGATCAAACCTTCATTCAATTTTCATCTTTAGTTAATTTATTTTTTAAAACATAGTTTCTTGGCCTCTTAATCCCTCGTAAATAAATGCCCCAAATATTAGTATTTATTTTTTTGCTTTTTATGGAAGAGGCATAGCCTACTCTTGAAAGAACACTAAAAAATAAATGCTTAACAAGGTTGCAAAGTAGCATTAATCATCAAAATTACCAGACTGTTAGAGTTTGTTTTGAATTTTATTTGTACAGTAATGGTGTGGAATATTATCCAGTAATATATGTATATAAATGATCTTATATATCATTGTAAAAGCTCTTTACACTAACTGAATGCACCTCAAAACTCAGATCCTATATGTAATTATGAGGTAGACATTAATAATGGTATTTTCCACCCTCTGCAAAAAGAAATATCGAATACACCTTAAATTACTCTTATCAACGTAAGAAATATATGATTATCATGGAACTCTGTACATCACAAATAATAAAATAATAATAGAATAGAAATTATACCAATTTGAGTGCATTTTGTATATTTACAAAGAAATGCCGCGTTCTCATTTCTTCAATCGTTGCACTTTGTAAAGTTTTCGACTGTACAAAATATTTACAGCTCAAAAAAGGAAAAAAAATGAACAGCAGTGCATTCAAAGCTAATGTGCATTTAAATATTGTCTCGTTCTGAGTCTTTATTTCTTATAATTCCGTCCTTATCAGACGAACTCTCGCTGACCGCGGGTCCTCAGTCAGTTGTGGAAGTGCATTTCGTAAAGATGCAGACTTTTGCGCAAAAAAGTTCGCCTCAGTATGTGTGCTTTTTTACTTTCTACTTTTTTTTTACAACAGGCACAATGTCTGATTCTGTGTCCTTTTGCTGGTCTCGTGTAAGGCAAAACAAATCTCTTGAAGGCACCACCATCTTATCTCCTCTCCTCGGACCAGTCTGTGTGTGTGAGAGTGTGTGTTTGGTAGACCCTTTTATTGGAAAACAGGCACTTCCTCGGGGCCTGTAATGACTCCAGCTGGACGGTGGCAATTACGGCCTGGATGCACATACCCAAAAGAGTCCGGCCTGGCATGCAGGATCACACGGCAGAGCTGCGAACAAAGCGCGGAGCCCACTGTCCCCTGGCCCCGGCACGAACAGGTGCACAGTCAATGGGCTCCCATGGTCCCGCCTTGTACCCATCCCGTGTGCCATATGGACACGTCTCTGGGAAACAAAAGCCTGTTGATAACTCGCGGATGGGAACCAAGGCACGTTAAGGCAGTGAATGATTGTGACTGTACTGAATAAATAGCAGATATTAGCCTCTGTGTGCATCCCTTTTGACTTTCTCTTCAACCTGGGACCCATCTTTTTGAAGTGTTTATCTAGCGAGCGCTACCTGCACCCGCACTGCTCCACCACCATGTCCTCGTACTGTTTGTACACGACGTTATTGCCCGAGTCTATGTACAGGATGCTGATGGGGCTGAGTTTGGTGGGCACGCAGCAGCTCGGCGGGGTGCTGTTGGGGTCCATGGAGTTCATGAGCGTCTGTATGATGGCGTGGTTGGTGGGCTCCAGGTGAGACCTCAGGGGGAAGTCGCACACCCCCTCGCAGTGGTACGCCTCATAATCCAGAGGCGCGATGATCCAATCGTCCCACCCGAGCTCCTTGAAATTCACGTGCAGCGCCTTTTTGCTGCACCGGGATTTGGATTTCTTGCCGTGCCTCTTCCCGTGCCGGTTGCTGAGCGCGGTCCTCCTCCGCCGCCGGGGCCCGTCTCCTTTCACCCCCAGCAAGGACGCTCCTTTCTCCACTACTTCCTCCTCGTTCTCACCCCGCGACTTGATCTTCTCCTTCATCTCGTTGAACAGGTTCTCCCTCTTCTTGGAGCGCGTGTAGGCCACCAGGATGGCCTTCTCCTGCTGGGGCCGGCCCCTCCTGCCCAGACCCAGCTGCCTCAGGTCCACCTCGGTGTCCGTTTTGCGCAACGTGACGCGCAGCTGGAAGCAGAGCTGGCCCCCCTGGTGATGCGGCTGATGGTAGTGATGCTGGTGCGCTTTGAACATATCCCACGCGTCCAGGACTTCCCACCCGGCCTTGGTGGAGTCCATTGGGTCCAGGGCCCGGGAGTCCAGCAGCCTGTCCGAGCGGCAGGGGTACAGCTGGATGTCGTAGAGGCCCGCCGTCTGCAGGGAAGTCTGCAGGTCCCCGGGCCTTCTCCGGAATATCCTTAATTCCGCCCCGACCAGCTCCTCTTTGTCTGAAAGGGTTGAGACATCAAACAGATACTTTTGTCTTCGCAGAGGAGAGTGCAAAAGATCGTCTGCAAGGATAAAAAGAAGAAAATAATTGCAGTCAGATTCACTTAGGGTGTACAGTGTTCAGAGAGGATGGAGGGGGGGAGCTCACATTCTCCCACAGAGGCCTTCTCTCTCTCTTGAAACAAACTACAGATGACAAGTCCTCAGTTTACAAAAAAAGAAATCAAAGTTAACACCACTTTTATTTATTGGTATGAACTGTCGAATTATAACTTTATTATCCTTAAAAATACAGATGTTCCTCTTAATTTGCCTTGATTTGATTAAATGCTAATGTAATGCCCTTGAGTATAAATACATTAATTATGTATAATGTTAAATGAGGGTTTAGTTTACACAGCTTGCTTCTAGGCTTCCTCTCTAAAATTGTACTTCCTTAATTTCATTTCATGCACATTTGTTGCACATGTAATATTGCAATGCTAAGCACACATGACATATACAGGGATATAGCTAATCTTGCTCGTTCCAAAAAGTGTATATATATTTCTGTATCCACCTGCCATTTTTGCGCCAAGATTCGTTTTTGATTCCGCATTGACAATAATCCAATAAAATCTGACATTTGAATGCAACGCCACTTTTAACCAAAGCCAGCCTGTTTTAATGAAAATACTTCTGCTTTCATTTCACGTGATGACAGATTGATGATGAATTTCCAGCTCTTTGACAGAGTGGAAGTAAACTTTTTACTTCTTTGCAAAGTCTCTTAAATACCAGCAGCAGGCAGAACATCACAAATGTGGTGAGTTTCCAGAGATGTAAAGCAAAGAAAGAAAGAAAGAAAAAAACAACAACAACAAGGGGAAGGCCCTTGGGTGCTGCCAGACACAACGGACCAAAGGCGACATACTGTACACTCAAGGGAACAATACACAATTAATGCATTATTCCCTGCGGGACACCAGCAGGCCTGCGAATATTCCATCAGAGAGACATGCATATAACACTGTGGATCAAAAGCGTTTCCAAAACACGTTAGAAACTGCTTTTAACTAAGAAGAAGTGGTGATTTTTTTACATGTTTTATCGAAATCATTTAGGTTTAGCAGGTTCAGCTTGCAGTTTATTAAAGTATAAAAGAACATTCTATAGGATTTTGCTGCCGTTAATATCCAATACAACGAGTTATTTTGTATTATGTACCCATTATATATTCTATTTTGAAAAACGCAAATATTTAACCCCTTTGTTTCATGATTACACGCAGAATCCTTGGTAAGATTTGTCAGGGAAAATGCCATTAAATAAATAAAAGCTTTATCAAGTTGATTTGTGTTTGGATATGTAAATTCATTTCACTTTTTAAATGTCCGATTTTTCAACTCATTAAAACACAGGGGTTAAACCTCAAAAACCTAAAAGATAGTTGATGTGTGGTCTATTTTTCTGCAAAAATAAAAGCATGTTGTCTCGCCTACAGTCTCCATTTCATCTAAACGTTAAGATAAATACATATATAAAATAAAAGTGGCATGCCTACATCTGAACCACCCTGTGATATAATTTGTTGGACTCTCTCTAAAGAGATATGTGAATGTAGTTGTCAGTTTCCCTCCGTGAACCCTGCAGAGTTCCAACAGTAAAAGCAGATTGAAACCTCGTGCTCCTTTCAGTGACTTTGCGCGTATGGTCTGCATTAGGATTCTTCTTTCCTTTTTTATAAAACCTCAAACAAATCGAATGCAAGTTCACCAAATAATTAACAGTTCTGAATTCCCAACTTCCTCATTAAAGCACTTCCCCTCTTAAATTTCATCCCATCCTGCCAACGACAACATTCGCCTCCAAACTGCGCGGAGCGACTGACACACTGCTGGAATTATTGAGAGATATTCGTGTTGACAGTTTAAAAAAATGTCGAGGGTTTTTCTTAATTTCATTATTATGTAAAAAAAAAAGAAAAGCCAATTTTTTCCATTACGCGTAAGATGCTTGACGGTGGATAATTGGGAGAGAGAAACGCGGTGGACTTCTTTATTGCGGGGGTTAAACCGGCATCCTGTGCACTCTTGTTTGACCTTGTTGCTTGTATTTGAACAAATGCAAAACATGTTTTTTGCCGTCTAACACAGAGAAAGAGAGAGAGAGGACTGGGCTGCACCATCTGCGCTTTAATGAGTTACCCAAAGTGCCAAAACTAATTTTCATATTTTTTTTTCAGATCTTGCCATTTTCTCTGACCTCCAGGAAACACCCCTGCCTGGTTTTATAAGCACATTTTGTCTTCCTACACAAAGTGTGAAAGCCATAGAATCCATAGATCATAGGTGCACTGCGTAAAACCTGTCCCCGCGTGGATGAATAATGCGTAAAACCTGTTACTTCTTTACGCCTCAGGAGACCCATGTGCATTTCTTTTTTTCCCTGATGGAAGAGATTTAAATAACAAGCTGAGGTTCATTCTGCAGGTTAATGCAATGCAACACTTAGGGGATGCTGGGAGGAATCCCAAAAGAAACCAAAAAGGCGTTTGAGCTGAGAGAACGGGAAGAAAAATAATTTTCCGTAATTAAAGTGGCGGTCGCACAGGGAGGTTCCGCAGTTAGAAAAGTAAGAAAATGTACCACTTCACAGCAAAGGAAGTGCTCTTTCTTTTTTTTCCTCCATCTTCGTGTTGTTGGTGATGTGCCCATCGTGGTCGGGCTGGGTCATTATGGGAGAATAGACAGTGTTTGATGTTATGTTATGACATGAACACTCAATTAGATCACCGAGTTCAAATACTCCAATCAGCCGTTCGATGCCAAGCAGCTCTCAGAGGGTCCCGCTCGGGGTCAGAGCCAGTGACACATCACATCAGAATCACGGGAGAAAGTGAGGCGTTTTCATATCAAATGTGTTCACACTGCAAGAAGTGGCCACACGAAAGAGCCTATTAGCTTTAAAACTCTGAAAAACTTCATTTTATTACTCTGAAAATGGCATAAAACAGCCAAAATCAATGCAGTTTTGGAGCAAAATGTCACAAAAGTTCAATAAGAACTTCACTGACAAGAATCCTAAAACATTTTTTTATCAGTAGGCTATGCACTCAACGCAACACGTTGCCAGATAATATGATTTTAGCGCTAAATAATCCTAATTTGGATATTTTTTGCAGTGTTTTGAGAGTGTTTCGGACCTGAGGGAACGCAAACAAAGATAGCTTTTATTTCTCCTGCAAAGATTAACTCGGTTTATGTCCCCCTGTGTGTGCTGGATGTGTTTGTGTTTATCAGATTGTGTTTGTCCTCGCAGGCCAGTCTAATCACTTGGTTACACATGTTAACTGACCCAAACACCTGCTTCTCACACCGCCCGAGCCGCTGTGCCACGGCCCCCAGCTCCCTTTGTGCGGCACAAAGTGGCCAAAGTGGGCCCAAAGTGAGCACCATGATGGCAACAGATTATATTTTTAACATTGGCAGGATTACGGTTAGTTAGTTTCAGTTTGTGTTGAAAGAATATGGCTAATTTAAAAGGTTACATTTAAAAAGAAATCGAAAAAGTATACACCATGGTGTTTTCTTATAAATAAATAAAAGTTTCCAATGAATGTTCGTGGAGTTTGGTAGCAGAGTAGTTATTGCTGCAGCCTGCACTGACAGTGATTTACAGCCTTCATTTAGAGAGCGCCTTAATTAGTGTTTTACTGTCGTGTTACCCTGAGGTTAATTTAAGCGTAATATAAGTTAATACTCGGCAAAGTGACATGTTTCGGCGGCTTTGCGGAATAAAAGTTACGAATACTATCACAAAGCTGATCATGGACAACATATGAGACTGTAGCTTTCAAAAGTTTGTTTTTTTAAACAATAATTTTTAGGATTTGTTGATATTTTATGCGCTTAAAAGTGCATTTGCACATAATTTTGCTTGATCTAAAACGTGCGTAAAAGTTGCTTTTTATAAACCTTTTAAAGCACGATTGGAGTTTATATATATACAAAAGATTATATAAAATAATGCCACAGAATTATGCAAAAAACGATCTGATAGAGCTGCATGTGACTGAAACCAACCTGTTCCTCTGTCCACAAAACTTGTTATGGTGTTGGCAGATTTAGAGGAGCGGAAAAAGCTTGCGTTAAGTCCGAGCTTCTCTGCAGCCGAGTATGTCCTGTATATGGAGAGCATGTATTCATGCGGCACAATAGAGTCCTTTGGGTCTTCTTTGTGGTGTCCCACGATGGGGTGCGTGGACGCGAAGATGTCTTTTAGGGTTTTGGATGACCTTTGTCCGTCCCGATGAGAGATCCGGGCTCCCCTGTTCCTCCTGGGCGCAGAGGGAGAGATGATAGCAGCAGACTGGAAACACGGTATATTCCCAAGGAAAACAAGGAGCAGGCCCAGATAAAGCGTAACGAGTCGATATGCGTCCATGGCTGGGAGTCACCGGGAGATGTTGAGGAAAAACTCTTAAATTCCCGCTCAGAGCAGTTGGATTCGTGGGGGCCGCCGGAGCCGGAGATGGTGTGCGCGTCAGGGTCGGAGAACTGCTACTTTTGCGCACTCCGGTTGCACCAGAAGAAGTGCGTTTTGCGCTCTGAACTCCAAACAAGAGCGGAAACTGTTGGGCCGAGAGAAACACGCCCACATGGTCGCTCAGTGCAGGGCTTCCCAAACAATCCCATGTCACACAGCTCCAAACAGACGCGCACTACAGCCAACCGACCGCCACAACACACAGACAGCAGTGTGGGAAAGTTTGTGTTGGTGATGTTTTAACAGCCGAGAGCTGAACCCATCCACACAGCCCATAGAGGATAATGGTTGACTTATTTTAGATTAAAAAATGATAACAACAAGTGAATCAAACAATGTCAGCAATATTGCCCCTTCCTTAAAGACTCATTAAAACTAAGATATCCGAGCAGTATAGAGCTGTTACTAAGAAGTGTATAGAGTTGACCAAAGAAGATGTATGTCAATACGATTTTCATAAAACTCAAATAGAGTTATATAGTGCTCCTTATCACAAAGTCTGTGAGGGTCTGGAAGCTTTCAAGGACACGTCAGATCAGATTAGATTAGATTTTACGCGCAGATACAGTGAAAACTGTGTGCAAAACTTCATTAAACATTATTTTTTAAAGAAACATCATGTACTTTTCAGCTGACTCTGACACATTAATTAAGAATATTTATCAAAAAGTAAATTAACTGGAATAATTATTATTAAAAAAAAAGCAGTAGAAATGTCAGCAGGCCTATTTGTTATATTGTGTTAAAGGGATAGAACATACATAGAAAAATAAACTCGTGAGGAAAATAATGGTTGGATAATCTGAGGGAAGAGGTCTCTTGCATTTGAAGTGTGATGACAGTAAACCCAAAACATTAAGCCTTGATGTTTTGACTAATTGAAATGCATCACATCGTTTTAAATAACAGCAGTGCCCTCTAGTGGACATTGTCATTTCTTACAACTCAATGAAAATCGCCGATAAAACGAGGACAAAATGCTGCATTCAAGTCCCCTGGGAAACTCTGGTTGCAGGACTCTAATGTTTACATGTGTAGATGTAGCTCTGTGAACTCACGCCATATATATCGGTCTCCGTTACGCTTTGGTTGGATTCCTTATTGGCGAAGCATGTTATTGTTTGCACCACATACACGCTTTTGGTATGCATTTGTTGTTCACAGGAGAATATATGTAGTTATATAGGCTAATAACGAAACAAGCAATGTCATGATTTAAAACCATTTATTGAACGTGTTATATCTACTGGTAAACAGACAGTTTGTTATTGATGCAAGGTGGCTGAATTGGCCCCGCCCCCCTGTAAACAAACATATTGATTGGTGCCGCTAGCGATCTCTTTGTTGCTCAAAACTATGACTCACAATAAGTGTAGTTTAACGAATAAAGTTGGCTAAGATAATAACAAATACTTACCAGAATAACATACTAAACACTTGCTCTCCTGTCTCTGGCCCCACGGTCCGTCGCTGAAAAGAGTCCCCGGGTTAACAACACCCTATTTTATTGTTCCGGGTGGGTTTTCCTAGCAGGATGAATTTGGAGATGAGGAATCTCTGTTACATTTATATTTTGTTTATTATAACGTTTATTTAATACATTAATTATATATCGTTTATTTAATATATGTTAGTTATTTTGGGGTGATGTTTTTTATTGTTTAACTTGCACTTGATTGTGAACACATGTCTGACTGTAAAACCCCTGTCAATGGTACCTCCTAAATGTTGGGGCCTAAAACCCGGAAGTAAGCTGCGTCTGTCGATTCGAAAATTATAAAAGTAGGGTAGACATGTGGATATTATCCAACTGAACAAAACGTGATCCGTCTCTTAAATGTGTGTCAACCACAGACCTTATTTCGAGCTATTTTCCAAAATCCTATGGAGAAATTGCATTGCTTTTTTTGTCGAAGGAACCCATGCGCAGCCTACTTCCGGGTTTTAGGACTTTTAGTTGGACAGCTCACAATAATAATAATAATAATACATTTTATTTAAGGCGCCTTTCATGACACCCAAGGACACAGTACAATTTGTGAGGTAAAAGCAACAGCACATGATAAAAACACAAACAGACGATCATGGAGGAGACAGTCAAAGTGGACACAAATGATAGGGACAAGTGATTCAGGGGAAACAGATGATAGGGAGCACTATAGTGAGTAGGCTGATTTGAACAGGTGAGTTTTTAGTTGGGATTTGAATGTGGTGATTGTGTCAGACTGTCTGATGTGTGGGAGGAGGGAGTTCCAGAGTCTGGGAGCACTGCAGCTAAAAGCTAGAGCATCGCGAGGGGTTCTGATGGCTAGCAGACCAGCAGAGGATGAGCGGAGGGGAGAGGGGGTATACTCCAGGTTATGGAGGGCTTTGTGGGTAAGCAGGAGGTTTTTGAAGTGATAGGTCACATGGCTCACATGCTCTATCATTGAAATGGTTCCACTTCCAACATTGTCCATTATGATTTTTGTTCTACAGCAAAATTACACATACATATTTGCATTCACATTTATTGTAATTTTCTTGTATTCAGATCTGTAGTTTTTGTTAAAACATATCATTTTTATAAATGTTTTGAATTTGTCTTCTATAGAGCTCTTGCATCTTAATTCAGAAAATGTTACATATTTTCAGAGTATTGTTCATTATTGGCTTTGTGTAATTTTCAGATATGTTATACATATTTACAAAGAATTTTTATGTGGATTTTATTTTTATTTTAATTGGTGTATAAAGAGATGCGTGCATTTTAATAGGGTCAATATTTTTTTAACTAAAATGTATCACCATTAAACTTCCTCAATACTAAATGAAACAAAACCACCATTTTCTGTATTAAAAGTTTTCTGGAATGTAACAGATGCAAAACAAAGTTAGTAAATTACATATTAAATGTTTCATTTTTTTCTTTAGTCTGAAAGAAAACATGATATGGAAGCAAAAATAATCTAACTGTCTGGAGTGTAACTAAATATTAATTAATATTGTACACAACTCCATGTACAGTATTCACATTCATTTTGTCTGCTCCTTTTAATTTAAACAAGGCACCCTTATGCAGATCACTGAACAAAGATAGTTTAATATAATTTGTAAAAACATTACTTAAGGTTGTTAAGATTTATAGTCATGGTTTGTTCCATTGGCATTTTGGGCTGTGTTACTTCCTTTCGACGTGAAAAAACACCATAGGCTCATCTAAATTGAATATTTCACCTCCTCCTTTCCCTAACTCGCTTCCCTTCCTTGCGTCTTAGCTCCGCCTCCGTAAGACACGAGCGAGAGACACGAGGAAGAGACGCGAGGACAGAGGAGTCCTCAGGTATTAATTGGGATGTCCTCGTTCACTCCAGCGTCACCATAAACAACGCCCTTTACTTCTGGTGCGCGCAGTTTTATCACCTGTCACTGGACTTCACTCCACATAAATCCCTTCAAACCTGGGATTTAGTTTCTCATTGAAATGATTTCGTCCATCTCTTCCATTCATCTCTTTTATTATAGTTTTCCATGTATTATTTTCGGTCCTGTATTTGTTTTTCCAGGTATAACATTTCATTTAAGTTATCAATCATCAATCAATGTTTATTTATATAGCCCAATATCACAAATGTTACATTTGTCTCAGTGGACTTCACAGTTTGTACAGAATATCAGTATGACAATACGACACCCTCTGTCCTTGGACCCTCACATCGTACAAGGAAAAACTTCCAAAGAAACCCCA
Organism: Dissostichus eleginoides; assembly: GCA_031216635.1. Taxonomy (NCBI): domain Eukaryota; kingdom Metazoa; phylum Chordata; class Actinopteri; order Perciformes; family Nototheniidae; genus Dissostichus; species Dissostichus eleginoides. The sequence continues at coordinate 28,150,107 of CM062272.1, forward strand.
CAGTTTAAAGGGGAAAATGAGAGAAACCTCAGGGAGAGCAACAGAGGAGGGATCCCTCTCCCAGGACGGACAGACGTGCAATAGATGCCGTGTGTACATCGAAAAGATAATACATTTACAACATAGGTAGACCAAATGTTTGGAAATGCATGTGTCTATAATAAGAAGATGAATCCACGAGGATGTCAACAATCCTGTGGGAGCCATCAGGGAAGTAGTATGATGAAAGTCAGGCAGGACCACAGTGACAGGTTCAGCCACGACTCGAAATCCAGGACTCAGATCAGGAATCAGGATCCAGGACCACAGCAACAGGCACAGCCACGACTCAGGATCCCAGCGTAGATAGACACCAAAAAGAAATTTGGGGGAAGCTGGGTTATTCGGAACATGAGAGTACACAGGTACAGACAGAGAGAAGGAAGAAGTAAGGTGTCCCCCGACAGTCTAAGCCTATAGCAGCAAAACTAGGGGCTGAATCTAATCAGCCCTAACTATAAGCTTTATCAAAAAGGAAGGTCTTAAGCGCACTCTTAAAAACGGATAGGGTGTCTGCCGCCCGAACACAAACTGGAAGCTGATTCCACAAAAGTGGAGCTTGATAAGAAAAGGCTCTGGCTCCCATTGTACTTTTAAAAACTCTAGGAACAACCAACAACCCTGCATTCTTGGAACGCAATGCCCTCGTAGGACAGTAGGGTATAATGAGTTATTTAAGGTAAGATGGCGCCTGCCCATTAAGGGCTTTGTAGGCGAGAAGAAGAATTTTAAATTCTATCCTGTGTTCTATAGGGAGCCAGTGTAAGGCAGCCAGAACAGGAGTAATGTGGTCCCTTTTCCGAACTCTGGTCAGTACACGTGCTGCAGCATTTTTAATCAGCTGAAGCGACTTAACTGACTTCTTGGTACACCCTGATAACAAAGAGTTACAATAATCCAGCCTTGAAGTAACAAATGCATGGACTAGTTTCTCTGCATCGTTTGGAGGCAAGATATGCCTGATTTTTGCTATGTTACATAGATGAAAAAAGGCGGTCCTTGAGATTGATGTTATGTGGGCGTTAAAGGATAAATCCTGATCAAATATAACACCAAGATTCCTTACACTCTCACTGGAGGCCAAATGAATACCATCCATAGTTAATATATCTTTAGATAGTTTGTTTCGTAGAGTCTTTGGGCCGAGTACAATAACTTCAGTTTTGGCCGTGTTTAACATCAAAAAGTTTAAGGTCATCCACGTTTTTAAGTCCTTGAGGCAGTCTTGAATTTTATTTAGATGATTGGTTTCATCAGGCTTGATGGATACATATAGTTGAGTATCATCCGCATAACAATGAAAATGTACAGAGTGATTCCTTATAATATTGCCCAACGGAAGCATATATAATGTGAACAAAATAGGTCCAAGCACTGAGCCCTGTGGCACTCCATGGCTCACTTTGGTTTGCATGGAAGATTCATCGTCACACACAAACTGAGAGCGTTCAGACAGATAGGACCTAAACCAGCCTAAAGCAGTTCCCTTTATGCCAGCTAAGTGCTCTACTCTTTGCAATAGGATCTCATGGTCGATAGTATCAAATGCAGCACTGAGATCGAGCAAAACAAGAATAGAGACAAGTCCTTTGTGTAAGGCTATTAGAAGGTAATTTGTTACTTTAAGCTGTCTCTTTGCTATGATGTGTTCTAAAGCCAGACTGAAAATCTTCAATAAATCATTGTTTTTTAAGTAATCACACAACTGTTTTGCGACTGCTTTCTCAAGAATTTTTGAGAGGAACGGAAGATTAGAAATAGGTCTATAGTTGGCTAAAACCTCTGGATCGAGGTTGTGCTTTTTAAGAAGAGGTTTTATCACTGCTACTTTGAAAGATTGTGGAACATAGCCTGATAATAAAGACATATTCATAATATTTAATAAACTCTTTAACAGCTTAGTTGGAATTGGGTCTAAGATACACGTTGATGGTTTAGAAGAAAGAATCATTGAATTCAATTGTTCAAGGTTTATGGCTGAAAAGCATTCTAATTTACTATCTAGTGTAATATTAGAACTTACATTTCCGGGAGCTGTTGATAACACTATAGCCTACTGGTCAAAGGCAAGAGGTCATTAATTTTGTTTCTAAGAGTAACAATTGTATCATTAAAAAAGCACATAAAATCATTACTAGTGCTATGGGAATAGAAGGCTCAATAGAGCTGTGGCTTCTGTCAGCCTGGCTACGGTGCTGAAAATAAATCTTGCATTATTCTTTTTCTCATCTATTAATGAAAAGTTATAATTATAATCAAAACATTATTATTGAATTTGTAAGTATATTTCACACACTTTAATGTATAATGTTTTTATAGAGTATGATCTCCTCATTCGTTTAAGAAATGTAATATATTTTACTCTTAATGAAGCACTTTAAACATTTAATGACTCTGATCCTCCTTTAACGGTAAGATCAGCTGCAGTGAGCAGAGGCTGTGAAGGTGGGCTTTTATACGCGAGTAGTGAAAACACTTCCGCGTAGTCTGCTCTCGTGTATGCTCCCTTTCGTCTCCTCTGGAAGCCTCCTCCCTCACCCTTCCTCAACTCCTCCGTGTGCATTTCAGCAATTGGGACGTCCTTCAACATGGCGTGTCTTGATCGATTTCCGGGTCAAGTCCCGGAGGAGGGGGAGCGAGGAGTCGAGGAGGGACATTGAGATGAACCTCTTGTGTCATATGGTCATGTTGATGGGCATCTTTATTTGAATCCATTTAGCTGTGTTATCCTGCAGCCCACTGTGTGACATTATCTTGCTCCAGCAGAGGGCCTCTGTGATAACAAGATAAACTGCTGCTCATAAATCCCATGCTAACCCTCAGTACCACCCAGAAGGTTTCTCATTTCTCTAATTCCCCTCCTCGACTCCCCTCCTCGACTCCCCTCCTCGACTCCTGGCTATCCTCGTGTCTTAGTCCCGCCCACAGGAGATGCGAGCGGAGGAGTCGAGGAGAGGAACCGAGGAGAGAGGAGGGGAAGCAGCAGGCGGTTAGAGAAATGAGAAATCCTCTCCTCTGAGCGGTCATTTTAAAGAGACGTCCATTAATGATGACAGGAGGCACAGCCCTCTGTCTGATTGACAGAACTGTGTCCATGATGACTTATATATTTTATTTTTAAGTCATTCACAGTGCGGTATAATGAGACAATAACAGGCTACAGATGCGGACATACACACACATATATATATATATATATATATATATAGGTATATATATATATTTATATAATATATACAATTTCAGAATCAAACAAGTATGAGAGCACTCACAGCATAATAACGTAACACTATCAGAGATATCCCCCCCCCCCCTCTCTGGTCGCTACAATGAGGAAATGAAATTACGGGCCAAAAGTTTTATTTACAAGTATTAAAAGTAAGCATAGGACACCAAACCAACTGAGACCTGTCTGTCCGCCGCATCTACGCACACACTGTCATGATCTGTCTGTGTTGTGTTTTGTCTTGTCTTTGTCTGTCTTTGGTTTCCTTTTTTAATTTGAAAAGTGTTCAACCCCCTGTCTTGCCTGTTGCTTTCTGTCTGTTCTATTTCGTATATGGCTCCGCCCTCTAAGGCTATCGCTATTGGGTAATCCCCTGCGCACCCGCGCAGCACTGAAACACTTGTAGTCCACGCCCACCCGCAAGGTGGGCCCCACCCTCGGGCTCCCTTCCGGTATAAATAGGAAGGAGGCCCGACAATCTGCTCCCTCTTTTCTTCACCGAGAAAGTACTGAAGCACTGAGACAATCTGGAGCAATGAGTGCCAACTGCGTCAGGAATTGTCCCTCATGTGGCTCCGGATACATCATGAGCTACGACCGGCACACGTCATGCGAATCCTGCCTGAGGCCAGAGCACGCGTACGCGGCTCTCAGCCAGCGGGTCGCATGCACCCACTGTGCACGTCTCCCCGCGGCCGACAGGAAGCGCAGAGCGGACGCTCTCGCTGCTGCGACCGTGGAGGACGATTGGCCCGTCCAGGCTTTCGAGCCTGCGGGCGGCAGCCTCATGTCCCTGGAGCCGAGGGCCGGGCAGGAGTCGGACGACTCCTTCCCCACCTCCCTCCACGGTTCACCGTGCGGTTCTCCCCTCCCTCCTCTCCCCCGGACGGGGGAGACAGAGTCGGAGCAGGGTGCCGACTGGACGGCAGAGCACGCGGTCCCCTTCTCCGTCATCACGGCGTTGCCGGCGATAGGCGGCATCCTGGGGGAACTGCCGGAGATCATAGCCAAGGCGGCCGCCTGCAGAGGTCTCCCCGTTCCCCTAGCTCAGGAGAGGTGTGCTCCGGACGACATGGCCGGAGTTTTTTCGCGGGTGCAGACGATCAGGAGTGATCCAATCTGGCCACGCTTTCCCGCCATCAGGAGATACCAGGAGGGGGCGGCGGCGAACCCGAGGACCCTGAGGGCTCCGGTGGCCACATTTGTCCCCCTCACCAAGGTGGAGGGGTTCACAGATGCTGGTTTCCCAGCCACCCCTTCTCTGGAGCCGAGCCTGACGGCGTTTTTTGGGGTAAGGCAGGCCAACATGATCGCCGGACGGCGCCCTACGTTGGCCTCCCCCAGGGACCAGTATGTCGCTCGCCAGGCCGACCGGGTGCACCAGTGTGCCTTTCAGGCGTCGGCGGCGGCGAACAACATCGCGCTGCTCTCCGACTCGGTGGTGACGCTGGTGGAGCGGTCCACCACCTTGGCCACGGAGGAAGCGGAGGAGATCAGCAAGGCGGCCAGCACGGCGCTCACACTGTGCGCGTCCATTGCTGTCTCCCAGGCGAGAATCGCCGCGTGGGTGACGCAAATGCAGCGCCACCTCTGGCTGCAGCAGGCTGCGGTCACGGAGACGGCCAGGAAGGTGTTGCTGGACGCTCCAATCAGCCCGGACGGGCTGTTCGGACCCCAGTTCCACGCCATGGTGGAGGCCATGAAGGCGGCTGCAGAACAGGCGGACGACATCCGCCAGCACGTTAGCTGGCTCCAGCCTGCGGGGCGGCCACGGCGGCACCAACGCGCACCGCAGCAGCCGCAGCAGCCGCAGCAGCCGCAGCAGCCGCAGCGTCCAACCCGGCCACAGCGGCAGGCGGAGAGGCGCACACAGGACTGGCAACAGCAGCCGCGGCGTCAGGCTCGCCCGTCGGCGGCGGCAGGGGCCCCGCCCCGCCCCGCCGCTCCCCCGCCACCCCAGGGGCAGAGGGGTCTTCCGGCGGTGAGCCAACGGGGAGGGAGGCACTCCCGCTCCTGGTCTGCTCCGCGAGAGCCTCCGAGGAAACAAAGCCGCTTCTGACGTGTTGGGGGGGTTTGTGAGAAAAATAAAACACGTTTATTTTCCAACTTTGTGTCTGAGGCATCAGTATCAAGTGTTTCTCGCATATCCCCCACTCTGCCAGCTGCCTATAACCTATCGGTTAATAGCCAGCAGGGCTTGTTGAAAAAACCTGCAGTTTTTAATCTATCGGTTAATAAACTGCGGTGTTCACTGACTAAACCAGCTGCCACCAATCTGTTGATTAGTAGGCAGCAGGGCTCGCTGCATTCCTCTGTCCGAGATACGCCTCCTACACACGGTCATAATAAGCCCATGAGGGCAGTTATGACGCCTCATGTGGACGTCACTGCACACACCTCCACCCATCCCCTGAGCGTGTACGCGCCTCATGATGAGAGCAGGAGTGATATGCAGCGTGTGGAGGCTCCCTCACAGCCCTTTCGCTCCAGGCCCACCTTGGGTTGCCGCACGGGCAGCGGCGGCGAGGGCTCTGACGTGGCTCGTCACCATGACGACCACAACACATCTCGAGCACGTGCGCCCGCTCTCAGAGTGTTTCTCAGAGTGGCAGCACGTGTGTCTGATGGACAGATGGATGAGCAGGTTGATCAGCAGAGGGTACACCCTGCAGTTCACCTCTCCCCCCCCACAGTTCAATGGGATACAGGAAACACTCCTGTCATCCCAGGAACAGTGTCTTGCGCTCCAGTCAGAGCTGCGGGAACTCCTGTTGAAAGAGGCTATTTCCAGGGTTCCTCAAGGGGAAGAAAATCAGGGGTATTACTCCCGCTATTTTCTTATCCCGAAGAAGACAGGGGGAATGAGACCCATCCTCGATCTGTCAGTCTTCAACAAAGCAATAATGAAAAGGCCTTTTCACATGCTGACGATCAAACAGGTGCTGGAGTGTGTTCACCAGGGGGACTGGTTCACCTCTGTAGACCTGAAGGATGCTTACTTCCACGTACCCATCATCCCGAAACACAGGAAATTCCTGCGTTTCTCATTCCAGGGAATATCGTACCAGTACAACCGTCTGCCGTTCGGTTATTCCCTGGCTCCTCGCACCTTTTCGAAGTGTGTAGAGACGGCGCTGCAGCCGCTACACAGAGGAGGGATGAGAGTACTATTTTACCTGGACGACCTGCTGTTGCTGGCTCGCTCCAGGGAGGAAGTTGCTTTACAGACGGTACAGCTCGTATCACATCTGTCAAAGCTGGGTTTCTTAATAAATTGGAAGAAGAGCCGTCCTCTTCCCTCCCAGAGTATTGTTTACCTGGGGGTGGAATTGAACTCAGCCCGCATGAGAGCGCGACTCTCACAGCAGAGAGTGGAGGCACTGACAGCTCTTCTCCGACGCGTCACACCTCGCAGCGTGGTGACTGCCCTCTCCGTGATGCAGCTGCTGGGCATGATGGCAGCTGGTCACGTGGTGATCCCCCTGGGTCTCCTTCACATGAGGATACTCCAGAGGTGGTTTATTCGCCTGCGCATCGACCCCGTGCGACAGAAGAGGCGCATGGTGGCCATCCCTCCTTCCGTGGGTTCAGACTTAACCTATTGGAAAAGTCCCCACGTGCTGTCAGGGGGTGCCCCTGGGCAGAGTTACGTCACACATCTCGGTGTTCACAGACGCATCTCTCTCAGGGTGGGGAGGAACGTGTATGTCGCAGGCAGTGGGGGGACAGTGGCCGGCTCACATGTCCCTCCACATAAACGTGCTGGAATTGCTCTCCGTACGGAGAGTAATCCAGCATTTTGCCCCGTTGCTGCGGAATCAGCATGTGTTGATTCGCACAGACAACAAAGCCGCGGCAGCCTACATCAATCGCCAGGGCGGAGTTCGCTCAGCGCAGCTGTTGAACACAGCCAGACCGCTGTTGATATGGGCGCGATCACACTTGCTCTCCATCAGAGCAATGTATGTTCCCGGCGAGCTGAACAAAGGGGCAGACCTCATGTCCAGAGGAGGTCCTCGCCAGGGGGACTGGAGCCTCCATCCCGAGCTGGTCTCCCAGGTATGGAGCCGGTTCGGGAGAGCAGAGGTGGATCTGTTCGCCACACGCGGGAACGCGCAGTGCGCCCTCTGGTTCTCCCTGAAAGCGCAGGACCACCCCCCCCTGGGGGTGGACGCGTTCGCACATCGACCGTGGCCCAGGGGACTGTTGTACGCATTTCCACCAGTCCCGCTGATTCCTCGGTGCCTGGACCGAGTGCAGGAGGAGCGACTGTCAATGATCCTGATTGCCCCGGAGCGCACGGGCGCTTCCTGGTTTCCATGCCTACAGCGTACGCTGTCAGGCAAACCGTGGAAAATTCCGTGGCGGGGGGACGCTCTCTCGCAGGTGGAGGGAGCGATCAGCAGTCACCCTGTGATAGGCCAGCACCTATGGGCATGGCCCCTGAACGGGAACATTTAGAGGGGCTGGGCCTCTCTCAAGATGTTGTACGTACCATTCAAGGAGCCAGGGCGGCGTCTACCAGAGCGTCCTACACAGCCAAGTGGACAGCTTTCCAGCGTTGGTGTGTGGCGAAAAGCCTGGACCCTATTACGTGCCCCCTGCCTCACGTGCTGTCATTCCTCCAGCTGTTGCTGGACAGGAATTTGGCCTTCAACACAATCAAGGTATATGCTGCTGCCATATCATCTTGTCACGTGGGTTTCGGGGCCGGGACGGTGTTTAGTCACCCCCTGACGAAACGTTTTCTGCGAGGAGTACGGAGACTCAGACCTGTGTCACGCGCACTGGCGCCTCAGTGGTATTTGGCTTTAGTGTTACGCGCACTAAGCAAATCCCCATTTGAACCTTTGGCTCAGGTTCCCCTTAAACTGTTATCAGCCAAAGTAGTACTACTTTTGGCTCTAACATCAGCGAAAAGGGTGAGTGATTTGTCTGCTCTCTCTGTGGCTCCGTCATGCCTCCGGATCCAAGGAGATGGCAGTTCAGCTGTTTTACGCCCTAACCCGGCTTTTATGCCTAAGGTCATCACAAGCTCTTTTAAATCAAGAGTGATCACCCTGGATGGCTTCTTTCCCCCTCCTCACAGGTCGGAGGAAGAAGCCACGTCTCATCTCCTCTGTCCGGTGCGCGCGCTGGCCTGCTATGTGGCGCGCACGGCTGCCTTGCGCCGTTCTCAGCGCCTGTTTGTGCATTACAGAGAGAGCTCGATCGGGCAGCCTCTGTCTGCACAACGGCTGTCACACTGGCTGTGTGAGGCTGTGTCACAGGCATATGTCTCCTCTGGGGCGGATCCCCCAGAGAACATCAGTGCGCACTCCACCAGAGGAATTTCCTCCTCCACGGCTTTGCACGGAGGAATGTCAGTGGAAGACATTTGCACTGCTGCATCTTGGTCTTCCCCCTGTTCCTTTATTCAATTTATTTGAGGGATGTCTCCCATTCCTCTCTGACACACCCTGTGCTGAGTGTCCTGTCAGAGTGAGTGACGTCAGGGATCCAGCTGTGCGCCTCTCTCCTGCCTCTCGGCACACGAAGAGCGGCCCCTTTCCCCTCTTCTGAGGGGAGGTTTCCTTGTTTCCTCTGACACATTTTGTACGAAGTGTCTTGTCAGAGTGAGTGATGTCAGGGATCCAGCTGTACGTTCTCCTGCCTGTCTACACGCAGAGAGTGGCCCGTGTTCCCCCTCTTTTTGTCGCTGGGCAAGTGTGACCTTCTCTCACCTTATCACAGCGGAGGTATGTATTGTTCCCAGCCTGCGTCCCTCATGGTAAATATTCATGTTATGCTATATTCCAGGGACTGTGATGCGCCATTGCATGGCGCAATAGGCGGGGTTGTTATCTGAGGGTGTGTCTGTGCTTCCAGTACCGGGGGGACCCAGTGGGGCGCAGACTACATCTGGCTTCGCCATTAACCCAATAGCGATAGCCTTAGAGGGCGGAGCCATATACGAAATAGAACTGAAGTTACCTACTGTAACTCCAGCTTCTATGAGTATTGGCGTAGCCCTCTAAGTGCTGGGCCCCACTGGCTCCACGAATAGCTGAAGAAAAGTTGTTTTGTGTGGGAGCAGATTGTCGGGCCTCCTTCCTATTTATACCGGAAGGGAGCCCGAGGGTGGGGCCCACCTTGCGGGTGGGCGTGGACTACAAGTGTTTCAGTGCTGCGCGGGTGCGCAGGGGATTACCCAATAGCGATAGCCTTAGAGGGCTACGCCAATACTCATAGAAGCTGGAGTTACAGTAGGTAACTTCAGTTTTCCCTCCTACCTGATTACCCGATGGTGTTCACCTGGTGCCCCTATGCTTCTCCTCCCTCCTCACCTGTGTCTTGTTTGTGTGATTAGTCTTGTGTGTATTTAAGTTCTGGTTTTTCTGTCTGTCATTGTTGGTTCATTAATTGTCTTTGACTGTGTCACGGGGTAGTGCTCTGTTTTGCGACTATTTAGCCTTGGAATAAAGGAATTTACTTTGAGATCTGCATTTGGGTCCTGTCTGCTTCACTCAACCCTGACAGAATGAACCAACCAAATTTGGACTCAGCAGATTCCGATGTTTTTGCTCTACAGGCGGAACGTCTTGGGTACTCTCTGGAGTACATTTTTTATACCTGGTATGACGCCTCATCGAGACGGGGTAGAGAGGCTGCTTTGAAGGAGGCACGCCAGGAGGTTGCTCGCAAGCCCTGGCTCAGGAGCTTGTTGCCTGAGTGGCTACAACTTTTCACAAGTAGTCCTAAAGACTTGTCTCAAGCCTCTAACCCTTTCCTGGGGTATGGCCAGGCCTTGGGAGGTCCACGGATCCTCCAAAAATTCTCAAAGAGATGCAAGGCCAAGATTCCAGCCCGTGCTCCAGCAGCTTTAGTTCCAGCCATGATCCAGGCTTCAATTCCGGCTTCCACAGCCATGGTTCCAGCCTCAGTCCTGGCCCCAGCAGCCATGTTTCTGTGCTCCAGTGCCGGCCCACACAGTCATGGTACCGTGCTCCAGTACCATCCCACACAGCCATGGTTCCGGGTTCCGGTTCCATGCCCAGCAGCCATGGTCCCGGCTCAGGTCCCGGCTCAGGTACCGGTCCCAGCAGGCATGGTTCCGGCCCCAGTTCCGGCCCCAGCAGCCATGGTTCCGGCCCCAGTTTCGGCCCCTGCTGCCATGTTTCTGACTCCAGTTTCGGATCCAGTACTGGCTCTCCGGCCGACGCCAGCTCCCCGTGTCCTGTCAGCGTACCGGCCGACTCCAGCTCCTCGTCTCCTGTTGGCTCTCCGGTCAACGCCAATCCCCTGTGTCCTGTCGGGGTACCGACCGACTCAAGTCCCGACTCAAGTCCCGACTCAAGTCCCGACTCAAGTCCCGACTCAAGTCCCTACTCAAGTCCCTTCTCTAGTCCCTTCTCTAGTCCCTACTCAAGTCCCTACTCAATTCCCTTCTCTAGTCCCTTCTCACGTCCCTTCTCAAGTCCCTACTCAAGTCCCTTCTCTAGTCCCAACTCAAGTCCCCTCTCGAGTTCCCTCTCGAGTCCCCTCTCGAGTTCCCTCTCGAGTCCCCTCTCGAGTCCCCTCTCGAGTTCCCTCTCGAGTCCCCTCTCGAGTTCCCTCTCGAGTGCCCTCTCGAGTTCCCTCTCGAGTCCCTTCTCGAGTCCCCTCTCGATTCCCCTCTCGAGTCCCCTCTCGATTCCCCTCTCAAGTCCCTACTCAATTTCCTTCTCTAGTCCCTTCTCAAGTCCCTTCTCGAGTTCCCTCTCAAGTCCCCTCTCAAGCCCTCTCTCGAGTCCCTTCTCGAGTCCCTTCTCGAGTCCCCTCTCGAGTCTCCTCTCGAGTCTCCTCTCGAGTCCCCTCTCAAGTCACCTCTCGAGTCCCCTCAAGTCACCTCTCGAGTCCCCTCTCAAGTCCCCTCTCGAGTTCCCTCTCAAGTCCTCTCTCGAGTCTCCTCTCGAGTTCCTTCTCAAGTCCCCTCTCGAGTCTCTTCTCGAGTTTCCTCTCGAGTTCCCTCTCGAGTCTCCTCTCGAGTTCCCTCTCAAGTCCCCTTTCAAGTCCCCTCTGGAGTCCCCTCTCAAGTTCTCTCTCGAGTTCCCTTTCAAGTCATCTCTCGAGTTCCCTCTCAAGTCACCTCTCAAGTCACCTCTCAAGTTTCCTCTCGAGTTCCCTTTCAAGTCACTTCTCGAGTCCCCTCTCAAGTCACCTCTGGAGTTCCCTCTCGAGTCTCCTCTCGAGTTCCTTCTCAAGTCCCCTCTCGAGTCTCTTCTCGAGTTCCCTCTCGAGTTCCCTCTCGAGTCTCCTCTCGAGTTCCCTCTCAAGTCCCCTTTCAAGTCCCCTCTCGAGTCCCCTCTCAAGTTCTCTCTCGAGTTCCCTTTCAAGTCATCTCTCGAGTCACCTCTCAAGTCACCTCTCAAGTCTCCTCTCGAGTTTCCTCTCGAGTTCCCTTTCAAGTCACTTCTCGAGTCCCCTCTCAAGTCCCTACCCAATGTCCTGGTCCGTTGGAGGTTCCGCTGAGGGTCCTGCCAACTCTGTGTCCTGTCCTGTTGGAGGTCCCGCCGACACCTGTTCCACCGGGGGTCCTGCCAACTCTGTGTCCTGTCCTGTTGGAGGTCCCGCCGACACCTGTTCCACCGGGGGTCCTGCCAACTCTGTGTCCTGTTCCGTTGGGGGTCCAGTCGACACCAGCCCTTGCTCCATCCGGGGTCCCATTGACACCAGCCCATGTCATTTCCAGGATCCCGTCTACGCCTGTCCCGTCGGCTCCGGTTCCTGTCTGGCCGACACCGGGTCCTGCCTGGTCTCCTGAGCTGTCCCGGCAGCGCCTTCCTGCCCGTCCTCCGGAGCTGTCCCGTCACCGCCTTCTTGTTCGCCCTTGAGCCCGGCCCCCTGAGTCCCCCAGCCGCGGCCTTCGCCCTCATGCCCGGCCCCCTGAGATCGCCCGCTGTGGCCTTCGCCCCTTTTTGAACTCTGCCTTGCCCCCGGGCCATCCGCCCGAGCCCCACTTCTCGACCTCTGCCTTGCCCCCGGGCCGTCCGCCCGAGTGGATCTGTTTTGCGACTATTTAGCCTTGGAATAAAGGAATTTACTTTGAGATCTGCATTTGGGTCCTGTCTGCTTCACTCAACCCTGACACACACACTGTACCACACATACCTACACACTGTACAACACGCACCTACAGCTCCTAAAGCATAATATCAGGCTACGGCCATTGTGTATTTTATTATGTGAAGCACTAAATGGTTTTAGAAAAATATCGACTCTTTGTTTGTAGATATACTAAACTAAAGCAAATAAAGAGGGTAATAGGCCTGTTATACTGAGTGATATATATTATACACACTGCTCTGCTTTCTGCACGGACCTCACAGCTGTTCTCACTGTAAACATCGCGTCGCGATGAAAGCAGTTAATAAAATAATATCCAGGGGATGCATGCAGAGCTGTCATTGGCTGAGATAAGTCCGGCCGTGCGTCATGACTCTTTGAAACATCACTGTTGCCGGAAATACATCCGCGGAGGAGCCGTGGAGGAACCATCAGTGTATCCTCGGTTATAGCTCCTCCAGAGAGCCTCCTCGACGCTCGATCCTCGATGTGTATTTAGATAAATGAGACGTCCTTCAACATGGCGCGCCGAAAACCATTTCCGGGTCACTACCGGAGGACCGAGGATTCGAGGAGTCGAGGAGGGGAAATTAGAGAAATAAGAAAGGCCCCGGCCTGCGGTGGTTTGTTGATACATGTCGTCTTCTTCTGTTTGCTATAATCGAGGCTACGTAGTTATGCAGCGCACCCATCGTCAGTAAATGGAAGTACTACAAATAACCCCGTTTAGTGCCGTTATTTCACAAGTTTAGTTATATACACAGCTCGGAAAACATTAACGAGGTCCGGACCTCGGTGACCTCAATGGTGGATACGGCCCTGCTCATAATAACGTAACACTATCAGAGACTGGATATATCCACCCCCCCTCTCTGGTCGCTGAAATGGGGAATTTAAATTACGGGCCAAAAGTTTTATTTACAAGTATTAAAAGTAAGCATAGGACACCAAACCAACTGAGACCTGTCTGTCCGCCGCATCTATGCACTGTACAACACGCACCTACACACTGTACAACACGCACCTACACACTGTACAACACACACCTACACACTGTACAACACACACCTACACACTGTACCACACACACCTACACACTGTACAACACGCACCTACACACTGTACAACACGCACCTACACACTGTACAACACACACCTACACACTGTACCACACACACACCTACAGCTCCTAAAGCATATAATCAGGCTACAGCCGTTGTGTATTTTATTATGTGAAGCACTAAATGGTCTTAGAAAAATATCGACTCTTTGTTTGTAGATATACTAAACTAAAGCATACAAATAAAGAGAGTAATGTAGGCCTGTTATACTGAGTGATATATATTATACACACTGCTCTGCTTTCTGCACGGACCTCACAGCTGTTCTCACTGTAAACATCGCGTCGCAATGAAAGCAGTTAATAAAATAATATCCAGGGGATGCATGCAGAGCTCTCATTGGCTGAGATAAGTCCGGCCGTGCGTCATGACTCTTTGAAACATCACTGTTGCCGGAAATGCATCCGCGGAGGAGCCGTGGAGGAACCATCAGTGTATCCTCGGTTATAGCTCCTCCAGAGAGCCTCCTCGACGCACGATCCTCGGTCCTCGATGTGTATTTAGAGAAATGAGATGTCCTTCAACATGGCGCGCTGAAATCCATTTCCGGGTCACTACTGGAGGACGAGGATTCGAGGAGTCGAGGAGGGGAATTTAGAGAATTGAGAAACCTTCCCAGTGTCCAGTTAGTGCTCCTAACAACCCAATCTCATGATGAACAAAACATTATATCATGCCCTACAGGGATTGCATAGAGATAAATGGCACAATGAGAATCCTACCATCATGCAAAGAGGATGAGTTCACATTACACAATCTGTAAATGCTGCCGTCATTGTGAGAAGTTGACATTTAAACCACTATATTTGATTATACTGTCACTGAGTTCAGCACCATGGAGAGCAAACTACACTGGAACTCAACTCATGCACATCCTGTGTGTGTGTGTGTGTGTGTGTGTGTGTGTGTGTGTGTGTGTGTGTGTGTGTGTGTGTGTTGTGTGTGTGGTGGGTGTGATTTAGCGTTCAGACAGAGGGCTCTTGTTTGTTAAGGGATTGAGCGCCACGTTAACGCTGCCACATGCACAGAAAAATGACTTACCTGATTTGTGTGTGTGTGTGTGGTGTGTGTGTGGACACAAATCCAGTCTTGAGGAAGTATTTCATTCCATAAATCCATGCACAAATTGTTTGCATAAATATCCTATATTTATAATACATATCATATAATGAGCAAATATAAGAGTGCATTTATACAAAGTGTATCCAAATAGCTCCACTAGGTTGAAAGGCATGTCATGTATGTGTTGATGTCAGGCCATATTTACATGTAAACACGTCATATAGTCTACATATCATACAGCCTGTCTGAAGCATATGGCTGATGGGGGGTTAATGCCTCCCCAGTTATGTAACACACATGGGATGGGAGTCATAGTGCGCGCATCTCGTTTCTTGTCCAATCGCGTGTGTCCTCGCCTCCAGCTCTCCTCCACCCGACAGTCTCACAGCAGAGCAGAGCGGAGGCTGGCACCACCAACACCAACACCAGCAGCAGAGGAAGGACCCTTTGTGCTCCACCGACTCACGCGCATCCTTCTGAGAGGAAACAACAACACACATCCAGGTAGGAATTGTATTTATTGATGTAAAATAATTGTAAACAAATCCATTATTGACAAGAACCGATATGTAAGTGGGATTTGAGGAGGAGCAGCTTACAAGTTCAGAAGCGCGTCTTTTTTTGTCGAATCATCCGAATGATTATATAAGTAGGCTACGCACGTTATACTGTTGTTGTTTTTAGGTCTGAAATTGGGGGTTTACATCACGGTTTGTTTTCATTCTGTGTCGTACTTGGTCTGCCTTTATTCTAGAGGCATCTCACTTTAAAAAAACATTCCCAGATGAAACAAAAACAACATCGTTTGATACAAAATGCTATAATGTAAAATAAACCATTTGAAGACATGATGGTCATTATAAAGGGATATCAGGATACGAAAATGCCATTTGCTTTTGGGACAATGAACATGGCTTGGTGGTGACATGTGGAAAACAAAGGGAGGCATGTAAACATGGGAGGGTCATATCAGGGCAGTGTAACTATTTGGTGGCTGCATGCTGTTCGGGAAAAGTGCGACATTTAGTTTATTATGAGAATTTCATGTATCTTTAAAAGGTTTCAGCACCATTATGTGCTATTATCATGTTTTTATATATTGTAGATCTAACCAATTAAAGAGCTTCCGGACTGCTAGGAAACCACGTGATCGTGTTGGTATTGGTTCCGAAATGCTTTATTATGCTCCCTTGAATGATTTCTCGGAATCAAAGTGCTCACTCAGACATGACATCATGTAATGATGATGCATTCTGTTGGAGGATACACTACAGGCAATAACATTGTTTTTCATGTCATGGTCAATTGTGAGAGTTTGAGCTCTTTGCTTCCATGTTTAGACTAGTTAAAAGAAAACATCCATATCACAAATGTTTTTGTCTATTTTGTATATTTTGGTCTGCAGATTTTAGATAATGCCTACTTTACCTATTTTAAACATACAACTTCAGAAAAATTCTAATGCAGACAAATTACAATTGTCTTGATGTATTTAATCCAGTGGGGGAACCTTTCAAATGGTTTAACATATTTCCCGTAGTGTACCTCAAAATGTATGGAAATGTACAATATCTTTGAAGCTAATTTCTCATAATTAGGCATAAATCTCCCCTTAAGAAGTATTTGGATACAGTAGTAGTGCCAGTTTCATTACTATATCTTCTGAAGGTTCTGACAGAGTTGTTTGTTTATATATCATTCATAGCCTGATTTCTGATTTTCTGATTTAGAAAGTGATAAAGAGATATAAAAAATTCCCTCTTTAAAACAGTTTTACTTTGTTCATATATCTGCTTTGGAAATGCATGCAAATTAGCACATACGCTGCATAAATCCTCATAGATCGCCCACCTCACCAAAAAATTCCTCGTTTTCATTTTTGAAACATTAAATATCATAAATGTGCACCAAAAAAAATTGAATCAACTGGGGAAGTTTCATGCTGTTAGCTTTTTTTTTTTACCCCAATCCCCTGTAGTGTCTTCCAGTAAGGGTTGGTGAGCTGATCAGTGTTACAATCGACATGCTGCTCAAAAAGAAGGAAATGTTCCCACTTTTACAGCACAAATATGACTTGCGTCAGAACACAGAGGCTCAGTAAAGATCACATATTTTAAAACTGCGCAACAGTCTGTCGCCTAGGAGCTCATCAGCTTCCATCACATGTCGTCATCTCTGAACTTACACAACTTCAAACCTCATGAAAAATCAGGTCAACAGAACAAATGGAGTAAGTTCATCATCCAATTGGAATAAACAGCTTCGTATTAGTCTGTGTGCGTGATCAACATTAGAAAGCACATATACTGGGGTAGATCAGAGGGATTTATTATTCACGCCCACTCCCTGCTGCTTTGAAAGTAGAGAACCATCTGGATAAGAGGAATAGAGGCTTAGAGGCTTGTTTACCATGCATTTGCACACATTGTATCTTCCTTTCCAGGGCCTCTACTTCCCAAATGAGGGCGTTAATGTTTGGATGAGATGCTGGAGTGATCGTGAATCGCTTGCACACGTAGTCTGGAGCACTTTGTAATGCTTAAGAGAGCTGAAAATCCTGGGTTTGCAACTAAGATAATGCTTAGCCTGTCGCTCAGTAGGTAGCCAATCAACTCTGTCTGGAGGATCTGTGCAGGAGCTAATGAATAATCCTCCTTCACAGAGGCTAGTTCAGGATAAAACAACAACGGAAGCTGGCTAAATGTCCCTATGCACAGCTAAGATGAAAACAATCTGACTGACTTAATGCATCATGTGCAGGCTTCTGTCTGTCACAGGGTTTTAGGTTACAAGCTGACACTATTGAGTGAGCATCAGCTTGTTATTTCATCCTGGCACCGGCACAAAAAAAATCATTTTGCAAAGATGTGGCTCTAAATGAGAGTCTGACTCTTCATTCTTCATGTTCTGATATCTCCACCCTCGTGCATTTCCTTCACATGGCTTGTAATGGCATGAATTTATAAAAGTCACCTCCTGGGATAGAGAATCATCCCTCTCTCATCTCAGGCACACCCTTTTTATCTAAATATTTCTGCCCCTATTCATTGCTTCAGATCTAGCACTTTCTATGATGCCCAATTCTTCATTATAATCACACTTACAATGCGTTATCATATTCCTACAGCATGGTAGATACAACTCATAATGCTTTATAGCTATAACCATCACACATGATGATGTATTTTATAATATTTTTTTCAGATTCCTATCGTTGAAATAAACTAGCAAACAATGTCTACTTATAGTAACTTATTATCACATTGATGCATTAGATTACATTATTTAAAGAGTACACTGTATAAAACTATGGAAATTATAAATCACAATTATCCTTGCAAATATTGTCAGTCAATGACCAGAATTTATGAAGTACTATGATACTTGACGAGTAAGTAATTGTATTATGGTTTATAATGATTACGATTACTGTTACTAAGCAATATGAATATTTGTCAGTAGTTATAACTATTACTATGTCTTGTTTTTTTTAAATGCATTGTAGACATGGGCATCATAGACAGTGCTTCCCCTTATTTCTTTACTAGTTATAATCTTAACATAGTGACATCACTATGTAACACTGGCACTTTTATTGGCTAGTGCTCCAACACATTAAACATGATAGGCTTAGGGTCAGGACATTTCCACAGATCTTTAAGCAGTTGACCAATCACAACAGAGCCGGCCAGCTAACCAATCAGAGCCCACTGGAAACATGTCTCAGTAGAGGCACAAAATACAAATATGAAACCTGAAAATGAACATAAGATGTCCTCTTTAAACCCACCATCAAGGCTTAAAGACACAAAAAGTTGAAATGTAAGTATTTAGAGACGCTCCCTAAACTCACACATGCTGGCTCATGGACACAATGTTCATTGAGTCTGAGAAAACATTGTACAGCTGAATGGATGAACACCCACTCAATACCTCTAAGATATTTCTCAGTGAAGGACAGTGTTTCAGGATGAGCAGCAGAAGCAGATATAAATGCAATTTGACACATCCAACTGCAGCATTTTCCTCCGTTGCTAAGACTGTTGCTAGGGCACGACGCTGCTTGGTTTCTAGAATCTGCTGTACCAGTGTGCCAGGCAGCTGTGCAACGCTACAGTACGATGAATCTGTGGATGCTTTGAAATGAAAGAGAAACTGCAGGCGAGCTGGTGTCAGCGATCCGGAACAAAATCTATTTCTGACTCTGATTAAAGGAGGTTTGATTCCCACAAGTCACTGCTCTATTTTTGCAATCCCCTTCTGGCTGATTTGAAGAAAGAGGATTTAGCACGAGCTGCTCATACAGGGAACGTGGCTTATATTAGGTCAAGTGGTGACATCATTCTGAAATTGATGTTTTTTTGCAGCAATGTTGAACAAGGAAGAATGTAAAAACCATCTGGATAAAGCGAGGGAAACAGGTTCAGTGATGCGTCAGCAGCATACAGGCCTTGGGGTCATTACATCATTCCCAATGCAAAAAAGAAGGGAAAATGTATGCACTTATGCAACAGACCCCCTTAGGCCCTGAGAGAAAATCACCAGGAGAGAGGAAGTGATTTGATTGTGTCAAATGTATTCAAGCATGAGAGGAATTCTGCATTATTTAGCTTTAAAGCATCAATAAAATATGCGTATTCCGTGGTTAAATGTTCATGTACAGAACAAAAAGTTTTGACAAGAGTTCATTCTACTTTGGTCTCGACTTGTGATATCTTTAAAAAAAGAGGATGTAATATTGCTCCATCATGTGTTATATCTCAATGCACGTTCATGCTTTTGGCAGACAGCCCTAACACTTCTGGCACAGAAGTATGTTAGGGAGAGTTAGTGCAGTTTTGCGAAGCAAAGTGATATACTGAAGGAGAACACCTTTCATCATTGCTGTGCACCATTTATTCATCTTAATCTGGGACGACTTTGATGAAATCCAGAATAGGAAGAGTTTTTCAAAATGTTCTTCTTTAAAGCTCTTTTCTTGTAGACTCTTTTAGTTTGTTTAGATAGCACCACCTTTTCCCCTCACTCATGGTCCCCAGAGGACGTATCCTCATGTGTTGGAACATTCCCGAAAATCTTCCTCGAGAATTTGTAATCCAGAGTAAAATATCTTGCCAACTATTGGATGCATTGCAGTGACATTACGGTAATACATAGGCTACATGTTCCCCAGAGGATGTTATCTAATGAGTTTGGGGAGTTTTTCTCCAGTGCCAACATTTAGTTTGATCTAGGGCCATCTTCACATCAATATTTCTGTTTAACCAGTAGTTTGCTTTCTGAGCTAATACTTACAGAGCTAATGACATTTCTTCGCTTCAGCTGTACTTGCTGATTTGCAAATGTTAGCATGCTAACACGGTAAACTAAGATTTCCTTTCTGGTTTATTGCACTTATTGTAGGTCGCTTTGGATAAAAGTTTAGTAAATGTAATATAATATATACCTGCTAAACATCAAGCTAAGCATGCAGATATTTAGCTTTTATCTAAAAGCTATTAGCATTGCTATTAAGTCTTGTTATCTAATATTTTTTTACACCATTTTGTTTATGTTATGCTGTTAAATTGACTTGCCTCCATTTCACCTTTAAATTACTTCTGATTTGGCGGATTATTTTCAGGGTTGGCATAGAATTAGTTTCATGAGGTCACAAATTGAGCTTGTGTTGGTGATGGCTAGCTCTGGCTTCTTGTGCCATCTGTACCAGACAGGATATTTGTGTGTGTGTCTGTGTGTGTGTGTGTGTGTGTGTGTGTGTGTGTGTGTGTGTGTGTGGTGGGTGTGATTTAGCTGCGTAGCAGAGTTCAGACAGAGGGCTCTTGTTTGTTAAGGGGTTGAGCGCCACGTTAATGCTGCCACATGCACAGAGAAATGACTTACCTGATTTTTCTCCTCTTTTTATTCTAACAGAGGAAAACGCTCAGTGAAGCACAATGGGACCATTCCAAGAATATGAGGTGAGTCTTATCAAAGGTCACTGGAGATTGATGTCTGCATGTTGAGTGATTGCTTTCCAAAGATAAGTGATTTTTTCTATCCCTTGTGCGTCAGGCGGGACATTTTGGCTTTAGAATGTTCCACAATTATAGCTTATTAAGGACTATGGTATATTTTGTCAAGGGTGTTTTGTTTTTTTGCACATTATTGAAATTCAACCTTAACTCCCATTCCCATTAAAACAATCATTTTTGATCCCACGGCCATTTACTTTACAATAATGCATTTTATAATATCAGTCTTTAAAATCTTTAAAAATCTTCCTATCACTATTTTCCAGTAGATTGAACCATTTTCTCTAGTTTATAATACCAACATATGCAATTGTCCTAGTTCTCTGCACGCCAAAATAACAATGCATTAAATTCAATGCTAATCATTGTTATATCCAAGACTGATAAATCCCCCTAGCGTTCAGTATACAAAAAATAATTCAAATGTTATTGGTTTTTATCCCAAAAAAAAGTAACAAAGTTAGTCAAGAATATTAAATTGCTTCGAACAGGAAAAGAAGTCCCCGGAGAAAGGAAGTCCCCGCAGCCGCATCCCTCGTCTGGTCATCCATCCCTTCCCACCAAAGGACAAAGGCTCGCCTCTGTCTGACTCTCCGTTATCAGAGGAGGAGGGGAAGGAGGGGTACGTCAGCTCGGACCACTCCAAGCGCACCATCAGCACCACCAGCTTCTGCTCTGGTAAGATATACAGATCCAAACAAAGCCTCAGATACAGATCCATGATATCAAGGTGCAAGATTGTATTGCAGTGCTCATGGTTATAGTTTTTGAAAACCTACATTCCTTAATTGGTCTTGGTTGAATGAAGATTTTTGCATTTTTTGCAGTTTGCAAAAGGTTAAAAAGTAACTCAAGCTTTCAGATAAATAAAATAAGTGTTTTCCCTTTAAAAAGTGAGTTAATAAAGAACCATTGTAAAGTATATTCCTTGAGTAAATGCAGTTAGGGACTTTCCTCCACTGGATAAAAAGGAGTTAGTTTGATGCAGATTATTCAACTTTTTTCTTAAGCATAGCATGCTACATTTTAAAACTTCAAACAAAAAATGCAATTATGTTTATTTTATGTTCACCTAAATTGGCCTCTTTAACAAACAGCAACCAAAAGACAAGCTCTTCACTTCAAAAAATCTCTGACAACAAGGTCCCTGGGGACCGACATGTAAAGGGCCCCCGAACTTGCCACCACACTTGCTACGTAAGGGCATGAGCCACAGTATAAATAAACGTTTTAGCCCTAATGTTTCTCTTTAAAAATGTTTCACGTCCTTTCACGTGTGGTCATTTTGTGCCTCTCTGGGCCTAATTTGTGCTTTTTGTGGTCATATTCTGTACATTTGTTGTTATTTTGGGTCTAGTTGGGGTACATTGTGTTTCCTATAGTTAGATTTTGATGTCTTTTTGGTTATATTGACACTCTTTGTAGTCATGTTGTGTCTCTGGGATCATTTTGTGTCTCTGTGTTAAATGTGTGTCTTGTGTGTTTTTCTCTGTCTCTCTATTGTTGTTGTATGTCTTGTTTGGGTCACTACATGTCACTCTGGTAGTTTGTCTGTCTTTTTGGTAGTTTTGCATCTTTCTGTGGTATATTTCTGTCTATTTATGACTTCCCAACAAGTGCTGTTAGCAGTAACTTCCAACAGAGGCTCTGGCCCAGGGGCCCATTGTCCATCCATACCTGTGTTTATGTACACTTTGTGTAGTAGGTACATTGTGTAATCCAGACAACAAACACTTCACAACTTCCCACTTTCTGAAAGTGACTGTAAAGCGGTCTCGCTATCAGTCTCATATCACGTAGTCTGACCCTTGAGCTCTCATTGACTGTACGCTGCCCCGCGCTGCATGTTCTCGGCTATTACTGTCTGTGTGTCTGTCTACAATAGATGACACCGGCTGCCCCACTAGTCAGTCTGTGTCCCCCTCCAAAACCCCGCCAGGCTCAGAGCAGAGTGCCCACGGCTCGCCCGTACTCCCGGAGCGCAAGACCAAAGTGAAGAGGGTGAGGGTGATGGCCGAGTGGAGCGGAGAACCCCGGAGCGGCCCCCGGCACAAGAGGGAGCTGAGGTCGGCCATGAAAGCCAGAGGTAAAGGATAAAGCACAAGCAAAGATACAAATATATATATATGTTTAAGCTTTAGTTTTGTTGCTGCAGTTTTTTATGTTAAAAAAGGATAAACAACGTTAGAAATGTTATCCTGCACTTAGATCTGTGAGAATAAGATAAAAATCAAATGCATGTGACTGGATTCTAGAGCCTCTTTTTATTCTTCTTGTGCACAGATTTATATGCAGCACAATGTATATGCTTCTGCATGCCTGTGGTTCCCCTAAGACCAAAGTGCAATAACTGTGTGTTTGTCACATGTCAGCTAGCAGATGTAACATGAAACAAACATTTGTTGGCAGGCAGCTGCTTTTCTGAAAGGGGAAATAATATCTTCAGACATAACAGTAGAATTGGATGTACTGAACAATTTGGGGAGTTTGGGCTATTTTGTTTCCATAACATATCTTATTTCAGACTAGTGGAAAGAAACATCCAAAATACATATTTAGGTGTGTATTTTACTAACTTTTTTTGTTTGTATCTGTAGAATTCTCTCAAATTCCCCAAAAGTGACAAGTAGAAAAAAAGCAAAACGTTTTTTACCCTTTTCCACCTGTAGTGTCTTGTATGTTATTTGACAATACACACCTTTAAAGGCAGTTAAAAGAGGGCAGTTAAAGCAGTGAACAATGTTTCTTTTTTCTCATACTCAGATACAGTATGTCCACTTCAGTACTACTGACAAACACCGCACTTTCCAGTTTCATACCTTTTTTTTATAATCTACAATTTGGTGATTCATACTGAGGTTTTTTTTTAAGTATGATTCATATTGTGATTTAATGAACATTTTATATTTAAAAACATGGCAGAAACTGATCATTTGTATGGATGTTGACCACATTTTGGATTTACAGAATATTAAAAACAGATATTACAAATCCCTCCGTAAAATAGTTTGACCCTAAAATGTCGACCAAAATTAAGCACGTTTTTAAACCTGGTTTTATGCAAATACACATATTTTATAAAATATTGCTTCACTTTTACATGTAAACATAACATTTAAGAAAGCATTTAATACAAATATGAAGTGTCTTAATGTAAATAATCAACTGAGGGAGTTTCATGTGGATATATGTTACTATTCCTCCTCTTTGAACCTGTTGTGTATCCCTTTAAGAGAGAAAAAACTGCTTACTCACGAGTCAACGTGAGGAATAGAGCTGATTGGTTGAGGAGATGGTTGGGTGCTTAGCCAATTAGTGTGATTAGCAGCAGGTTAGTCCACTGAGGGACCGAGCACAGACATCAGTATACCCACATATGACACAGGTTGAGGATCACTGAGTTTTAAGATATTTGTTAGTCACAGGAATCACTGAACACAGGAATATGGTTTTGTTTGAAGGGAAAAGATGCTTCTCAGGTACCTCTTTAAATCTGGTCTTTTATCATTTCCGCACAATTTAAAGTGAGCAGTTTTTCCTGATTGACCATTAAGTTGGAGAGTTAGATAGTCAGTATTGTGGTGAGGAATCTACAGTGTCTGTCTTATGACAATTGAGGAGACTGTGTTTGATGCAATGACTGGTTGTTATTAGCAAATTCTGGAGTATTCATGGCATTTGTAATCACATGAGGTGTCTTATCTGTATATATAGTTATCTGTATGTCATCTTGAAACTAAATAATGGGGAGTAGATAATGGGGAGTAGCCAATCCAAAAGCTATATGTTTCTTTGGATGATCAATTTGGAGATCTAGAGCTATTTTGCTTCTATAAATGTTTTTCCGACTAGTTGCAATGTTTGATTGTTAGAACTGTTAGTTTGTTAAAAGAAAATTCAGCTATGTTTTTGATTTGACACAGATAGATATGCAAATGACTCATAAGCTTATTGACTCTTATTTCTGTGCTGGAAATGTAAGCAAATTAGCAGATTTTATGAAATAATAATACTTGTTTACTTATTTAAAGAAAATGTAATATGAAAAATAATATTATTTTTGAAAGTAACCCAATGGGAAAGTTACATGCAAATCTTATTTTTCTCACCCTATTTACCTTTACTGTCTCTCCTAAAGAAGGGCAATTGCCCTATATGGCCTTTCAAAATTGGATGATTTGGCTTTAAGTGCTAAAATGCTGCTCTTTCTCCCTGCAGGAAGTGAGGCAGACTTCAGCTCCTCCAGCAGCACAGGCAGCCTGAAGAACAGAGAGGGCCTCGCCTCAAATTCAGCTGGAAAGAGAGCTCCAACGCGCAGGTATGAGGTTCAGACATCTGTTACCAGTGTATGCTGGGGTCATTTTGAAACTAAGGGAGCTCTATCTTTACTAAACAACCATTCTCAACATCTTTTCCAATTAACAAGTCAATGATTTATGCTCTCTCTCAAGCCGCGGCAGCTACATCAGAACGCTCCCGGTGTTCAAACCAGCCGGGAGCCCCACAGCCAACCGCGACTCAGAGCTGTATGCCCCCTATAGGACCCCCCCAGAGCTGTCTCCACCACCACCACCAACAGCAGCAGCTGCAACTCCAGCCCCACATCCAGGTACCAACACAGCTTTCTACGGAGCCCTGGAGGGTTCATAGAGAAAAATAAATAAAACGAGGCCACGTTTTATTAATTTGTGCGCACAAGATTTAATTTGTGGCCTCAATTTAAATAAAACGAGGCCACGCTTTATTAATTAGTGCGCACGATATACTTTCTCGTTCGCACAAGATACTTTCTTATGGTTAAACACATCGAACTGCCCGATTATTACGCCATATTATTAGTTTTATGAAGAAGATGTCTGGTCGCCAGGGCGTTTGTGTGTGTGTGTATGTGTGGGCATTTGTCTTCAGAAGATATTATGATAGTGGCTTTCGTTCCGGTGCACTCCGACAGCATTTATCACTAGCATACATCGAGATTAAGATTAAACGAACTTCTTTCACTTGGGAATAGTATTCCCAAGTGAAAGAAGGCTAACTCCATATGTGTATTCCCGGAATAGACATATGGAGTTAGCCAGACGTGTGTAAATTACTGTTAATGGTAATTTGAAAACAAATGCCGGTGTCGGACACACACGTACACCGAACACACACATCATGTAGCATTTCACGTTTCCATAGCAACAACAACTTCCTGTCAACAGCGTAAACTCGCCTTCAAAATAAAAGCATCTAAATAAAACAGGAAGTTAACCTAAATTACATTTAAGACATATACAACTGCCACGAAAGTAACAAAAACAATGTCATATCCTTTTCAGTTTCACAGAACACAAAATTGGGTTATTTACACATCATGCACCCTGGTGACTGGACACCTCCTTCATAAAACGGTGTGTGTGTGTGTGTGTGTGTGTGTGTGTGTGTGTGTGTGTGTGTGTGTGTGTGTGTGTGTGTGTGTGTGTGTGTGTGTGTGTGTGTGTGTGTGTGTGTGTGTGTGTGTGTGTGTGTGTGTGTGTGTGTGTGTGTGTGTGTGTGTGTGTGTGTGTGTGTGTGTGTGTGTGTGTGTGTGTGTGTGTGTGTGTGTGTGTGTGTGTGTGTGTGTGTTGTGTGTGTGGTGTGTGTGTGGTGTGTGTGTGTGTGTGTGTGTGTGTGTGTGTGTGTGTGTGTGTGTGTGTGTGTGTGTGTGTGTGTGTGTGTGTGTGTGTGTGTGTGGTGTGTGTGTGTGTGTGTGTGTGTGGTGTGTGTGTGTGTGTGTGTGTGTGTGTGTGTGTGTGTGTGTGTGTGTGACGGACATGAATTCATAGATCAGGGCAGACTGGTTCACAGACTCTCCTGTTTTGCGAATCCGGTGCTTAAACAAATAGCTCTACACCTCTGGCCGAAATGTCCCTAAAATGAGTTTGAAATATATCTCAAATAATGTATGCACTGTCATTTCCCCACATAAACATAACAGTCTGCAATGAAACGGTTGTCTCCTGTGCGCTCCACTTCCTACTTGGCGCACCGGTAACTTTCTCGTGCGAACGAGAAAGTATCTCATGCGAACGAGAAAGTATCTTGTGCACTAATTAATAAAGTGTGGCCTCGTTTTATTTATTTTTCTCTCTCTCTAGCTTTCATAGCATGCAATATTAATAATCAGGCAAAAATAGATTATTGGTTTTAAAGTTTGAGGGAGATAAAGTTCTTGTGTCCTCCTGTATGCATAACCTTCCCACATTCCTCCACTTGGTTTCATTACAAATCCAGCCTTGCTCGAGGGAAAGACATATTGGGAGACTTCAGAGATTTGAACTATGAGCACCATGAGTGAGTGTACGACTGGATTAAACTCAGTCTTTATCATTTCCTCTTTTGCAGCCGTGTTGGATTATAGCGGTCATGGTTTGGCTGCGGTTTGGATTAATGAGGATTTATTATAGCAAAAGTCTGAATATGGTAACCAGACAGTGACCCTTCTACAGACACGAAACAGGATTAGAGTGAATGTACCTCGGTTCTGCCTGTGGAGGGAACAGGGTCATAAATATTTCAGTATTGATGTGTGAACTGAATAGCCCGGAGCTCGAAAGTGTTTGGGACCACCATGGATTTTCTGACATGGTGCTCCAGGCTCTGTATTACTTGGAAGGTTTACCTCTAAGGCTTGTTATATTTGTTGGCAGCTAAGCCCTGCATATGCTTTGACCTAAAAATCATCTCTCAGCGGTATAAACGACAAACCTACAGCTTTTTGGGTTTTTTATGCAGAAGCAGAATCTACCCTCTTTATCTCATGTTTCCAGCTTCTATAAATGCATCACCTCAGGACACCTGGCTGTCAGCTTTCCTCTATGTGACATGTTTTCCTCTTGCATGCTAGCTTCTCCTGGGCTGTTTCTATTTCTGGCTGGGATGCAGAGCGCTCGCATGAAAGCCTCAAGTATCCCAGGTTGCTAGGATATTGTGCCAGTGGAAGAGAGGGGCTTACATGCTACTTTGCATATTGTCCAAATCCACCCATTCATCCTCACCAAAAAAACAACAAACCCTTTTATCAGCCCTCTTCAATAGGCTACAACACATAGGACATGCAAAGGCCATTTGAGCGATAATGCAATTAGCTGCTAGTTTAAGTGTTTTTCTAGTAAGGTGATTTATTTCCTTGCCGACTGTGCTTGTATTTAGAATAGATCAACTTTATTTTTATTTTTTTTGCCTCTAGTCTACATGCCAGTAATCCTGTGTCAGACAGTAATTCCAGGCTTCAGAGAGCATCTGCCCTGGCAGCACTCTCTCAGCTAGTCAAATTACTGTCTGCAGGGAGCCATTTGACTTTTAAGAGGCAAATTGGTTAGTTTTCTGCTGTTGCTTCAAAATGCCTAGTTGAAAGCTGATGGATAATGTTGGTTCTAAAAGGGCAAACTTGGCCTTTTTAAAGGCTACATGTTGTGCTTCAGATTCATGAATCCGTTTTAGGTTTCTACAAGAATTAGCTTTAATATTTAGAAAACACTCTATTTTGACCATACGGCCTGTCGGGATATTCCTTTTTTTTCACTTTCTGTCTGAAACGCTCAATTGTAATGCCTGTTTCTTTAAGCTGCCCACTTGTAAAAAGCCCATGATGATTGGCTAACAAGATAAATATGGTGCATCTTTGAAAAAGTAGTTCTCAAGCCATGGCTGAATTCACTTGGATGTGACGCAGTATATTCTAATTGGCCAGTACATGTAACATAAAAGGGGACCCACATCTGAATGGCTTGTTGAATCCCATGTTTTCTAAACTAGGAAGCCCACAAAAACTAACTGGGTTGTTATTTTCAAGTGTTCTTGTTTCTGGGTTGGTGGGCACAAATGGACAACAAAATGAGTGTCCTCTTTAACCAATAAAATCATCTCTAACCAGCAGAAGAGCGATCCTGGGACGCTACCACTCCTGTGGAGACAATCATGGCATCAAACCCCCGAACCCAGAGCAGTATCTCACCCCTCTACAGCAGAAGGAAGTGGCCATCAGACACCTGAAGACCAGACTGTTTGAGTCTGAGACCAGAGTCCGAGACAGGTTGGTTCAGATTTACCCGAACAGAAGCTCCAGTCGTTTAGCATTAGACTGTTAACGGTTGAAAGAGGAAAAGCAACCGGCTCTTTTAAAAGCTCACTAAAACTTCAAAATGATGTTGTACAATTTTTAGGTTTTGCGTTTTGAGGTTCTGTCCAATCATGGTTTTTTAGCATACACTAGCATGCTAGTTGGCTAATAAAAACATTTTAAAAATAATGAATTAAACTGCTTAAGAACAAACACTTTCTTGTCAAATCCTATAAATATCCTTTGACCTACAGTACTGCAACCAAACAGTCTACATCTCCCTGCTGCTTGTATGATTTTGCTAAGCTAACTGGCAGCTGGCTAAAGCTTTATGTTGATATAAGTGATATCGATCTTTTTGTCTAACTCTATATATTTTTCTAAATTTCGAGCTATTCCTTAACTCAAGACATTTTCTTACCTCTTTATTAGAGAGACGGAGGTGCAGGAGCTCAATGCACAGCTCGGCAGAATGAGGGAAGACTGGATTGAAGAGGAATGTCACAGGGTGGAGGCTCAGCTATCCCTCAAAGAGGCTCGCAAAGAGATCAAGCAGCTGCGTCAGGTGGTGGAAACGATGAAGAGCAGCCTGATGGAGAAGGACAAGGGCATACAGAAGTATTTTATCGACATCAACATCCAAAACAGGAAGTTGGAGTCCCTGCTGCAGAGCATGGAGATGGCCCAGAGCGGAACCAACCTCCAAGATGAAAACAGCTTGGACTTCATCTGCGACATCCCCGATAACGACGAGAAGAAGATGGTGGGGGAGGAAGAGGGTGGGATGGAGATGGAGATGGGAACACAAGGGGCGGAGGCCATGGCGGACAGTGGGCTGTTGGTGAATGATGAGATGGCCAACAGAGCAGACATTTTTGAGCAGATCTTCATGTCCACTGCGGTGGATTTTAGTCAGGACTCTAGTGGCAAGTTGGGTGCAGGGCCTGAGTCTGGGCCTGGGGTGTCTGCGCTGACAGAAGATGGACAGTTTATTGATGAATCTACTGAACCAGCTCTACCAAACACAGTTTCCACCACCATCGCCATCCCCTCAAGCACAACTTCCCTGCACAACACGAAAGATAAAGAAACCCAGACCAACTTATCGCCCACATCTCCAGACCTGCAAACTCTGCTCCTCCAGCTGCTCCATTTCCACGGGGTAACAGTGGGGGAAACGGCTCTGACGGCCTCCAGCAATCTTATGGCTCTCCCATACCTGCCCACACCCACTCCCACAACCCCTGAAATCACCGAATTAACACCTGCCCCACCTAGCATGCCCACTCCTGCTCCCCCAGAGAGTCCAGACCGCTCCACAGATTCCGGCATGTGCAGCTCAGAACCCAAAGAGAGCCATCGGTTCATGGAGGAGCTGGATTTCAGTGTCTGCGAGGAGGAACCTTCTCTGTCATCGGGGCTGGATGTGGTCGGAAAGCGGTACTGGAGCAACAGCTTCCTGGTGGATCTGGTGGCAGTTGCAGCCCCGGTGCTGCCCACGGTGGCCTGGCTGTACTCGCGGCATGGTGTGGATGGAAGCGCTCCAGTGTATAACATAGCTGCTTTCATCAGGGGCTGTTGCATCATGGGATTGCACTCTCTTCGTCACGTCCCTCACAGGCCCGATGCGTAAAGGCTAACACCCCCTTCCGCATGTACACGCCTAATCTTGAACTAAAAGCACTT
Organism: Dissostichus eleginoides; assembly: GCA_031216635.1. Classification (NCBI taxonomy): domain Eukaryota; kingdom Metazoa; phylum Chordata; class Actinopteri; order Perciformes; family Nototheniidae; genus Dissostichus; species Dissostichus eleginoides. The sequence continues at coordinate 28,180,422 of CM062272.1, forward strand.
AAGCATCTTTTTTTGTGAGATTTGTTGCGTTTTTTTGGTGTGTTTTTTTTCGATCACTGGGTTATCAATGCAGTCATTTTGGGTTCCAACACTTGTTACTTTGCACTGTACAGTTACCATGATGGTGACGTGAAAGGGATTATTTATAAAGGGGGTTATTTATTTATATATTTATTTTATCATTAATATGTATAAGCTGATCATCTGGGTAGATGGTTGTGTTATCGTCCTTTGGTGTCCCTATAGTTGTCCTTGTGTTTGGAAAGAAATGGAAAATGGTTATTTATGTTGGGATGAGGTGAAAGATACAGGAGATGAAATTGAATGTTTGGGTTTGAAAAGTCCACGATTTTGTTATTGTTCGAAAGAGATACCTTCAGCCAAAGCTTTAACGTAAGTTCACTGTAAGTGTTTTGTGAAGAAGTATATATTTTTTTTCCCTCCTTGGGAGTAGAGCTTTATTCGGTACAGCCTTGTGTATTGTTCATAGAACTAAGTTAATGCTTCAAACCAACTGACACTTGTTAATGTGCCTGAGCTATGTGCAATACTGGTGGTTTACATAAAATGTCCTTGTATCTTTAATATTAAAGCATGATAAAATCTCGCCACGTGTTGGGATTTTTTTTGGTGGGACATGGGCAATGGAGATGACTGAACAATTGTTGACTTATGTAAGACTTATGTAAAAGGCTAGTTAGGAACTGCAAGTTTCTTCATTTGCACAACATACATTTATGAAAGTCTGAAGCAATGTGCAACCAAGCAGTGTTCTCATGACAGCTCGTGTTACATAAAAGCTTTCTCGGCTTGCACTTCCAGACGTCCCTTGGGTGGTGGCGCTGACAATATAGAGTGCATTAGATCCACTTCTCTGAGAAGCTGTAAGATGACATTTGTGTCCTTACACTAGTAAAATCTGGTTCTGGGCCAGAGCAAATGTGCACTTGCAAAACACTAATGCTTTCTTTAGTCACCGGAAATTAAAGAAAAAGCTGATTAAGTCCAAATGAACTAACACTTGGCGCCTTTGCCATCCATTTCCCGGTTCCACTCTGCCATATGTCGATGTGTTTGAAGTTGCGTAAGCATGACCTCTTGGTTCACAAGGCAAAATAGTGACTCATCAGATGCTGTAATCCCCACACTAGTTTGTGAATTAAAATAAATTAGAAGAATTGCTTCGAACACAGCAGTCCAGTATAATCTGGACGACTTTCATCCATATTGCTTGTTCTCGGTTTTTTTCAGTGTGCCTTTTCTCTCCCTAAAAGTGGGTCAGTCTGAGAGGTTTGGCCAGCCGGCAGTGTCCCCTGACAGATGGGAGTGACATTGTGATGGAGGGCAAAGCAGTGACGACAACGGTCTGTGAATCTAGTTAAAGGCCACCAGCTTTTAACAGATACAACCATAACATTCCCCAGTTGCTTACTCACATTAACATATGATGGCAAATGAGGCCTCGTCTTATTATTAGTGTGAATGCTGTGCAACAGCATTCCACTATAGTTCTTCTGTTTCTCTTTAATCTTCTTATTATTAGTGTGAATGCTGTGCAAGTTCTTCAAATCTTTAATCTTCTTGTTATTTCAACCAAAAGTTTGCCGACGAATAACTTCAGCCTACTTTCAGCTACAGAAACCATTCAAATATCAAAAATATTCAGCCTTTTCAGCACATGGTTGGAAACTTTCAACTTTTTCAAAATATTTTAAACTTTTTGAAATATTCAGCTTTTTAATCTCTTTTTTTTAACATGTAACTCAATGGGAGGAACCTTCAAATCCTCTTTTACCTACACCGTGCGCCAAATGCTACTCCTTCCACATACCTTCAGCTAGAGACTTCATTCCAACTTTAAAATGATCACAAGACATTCAGCTATTACAAAATTATTCAGATTGTTGATATCTTTTACACTTTTTGAGATATTTAACTTAGTTTGGAGCTTGGTAAAGAGGCCTTCTTCAGATTTTAACATTAGTGTGTATTGCGCAGCTCGTTAAGGCTTAGAGTGCGTGATGTCACAGCTCGAGTGGAGGAGAGCTTGAAATTCGCCTTATATTTTTCGTTTTAAACTGCCATAACTCCCAAACCCTACACTCCTGGGACATAATTTGATGCTTGAATTGTAGGAAAACATCTCTTAGCTTGCAACATTTAAAAAAATTATACAAAATGCCTCTTGAGGGCATGAAGTGACAAAAACGTTCAACATGTCTCCATTAAGGCCCATTGTAAATACAGCCTGATCTATCCTCAGAGCAGCAGCTGCACACCTTTAGTAAATCTGCCAAAAATGCCACATTATTGACCCGAAAGTACACAAAAAGCACACTTCACACTCTCAGGGTCCTTGACATGCTTCACGCGTTGACATTTTCCGAAAGCAGCTACCGTTTTTAAAATATAGTTAGAAATGTAAGAGGTTTATTTCTCATTCAGAACAATGGAAAGGCTCTCCTTTCACAGCACATCTCCATGGAAACCTTTGATCTCTGGGCTCACGTACACAGGTGTTTTATAACGTCGTCACCATGGTAACCTTTGATCTCTGGGCTTACACACACAGGTGTTTCATAACGTCGTCACCTCAAACACAAACAAACAGACTGGAGTTTAAAGACTTTCTCAGCCTATTATTTTCTGTCTGATGGAGACTTCATACTGACTTCAACACGTTCCAAATATTTTATACATTATTGGTGACGTGTGGTTTTAGTTCAAAAGTTTGCACTTAAAATATTCTGATGCTTTTCAAAGCGTTTTTACTTTATTTTCTCTTAATACACATTCATTCACTACTACTTACATTTAATATTTAACTCCTTCAGCCTACTTTCAGCTATAAACCATTCAACTATTACATTATTCAGCTATTTCAGGACATTGAGGCTATACATTTTGTTGTTTATACCTTTTTTAAACCTTTTCTTTTAAATATTAAGCTTCTTCACTATTTTTTCTACTCTTCCAGTTTAACATTTCACTTTCAAGTTTTCAACAAAGTCATTGCAATGCATTTGAGCTGTAACAATTTGATTCAAATAATTTTACTTTTCTGCATTTCTCCGCCAAGTTCAGCAACACACTTACTTGGTTTTTGTAGCTAAAAGCAGCTACAGAGACCATTCAACTAATACAATATTCTGCTTTTTCAGCTAAATTCAGCAACAAATGTACACAGTTTACAGCATTCACACGCATTTTCAGCAGGAAATGCATTTTCTAGTTGCTCCTAACACTCCTAATTTATACTTATAAATTCAGACTCTAAATGTAACAATGTTTATTATGCTGTACACTTGGGATAAGGAATGATCCCTTACCCCAAGTGAAGATGTTCCATGTATTTCAAGGTCTTGTTCTAGAGTGAGGCCTCAATGGACTGTGAGATGGGCCGAATAATCTATGAGTGGAAACGGTAATGCAGTCGCTTTACCACACCGTTGTGACAAAGAGAGAGCTAAGCCAGTAGGCAACGTTCTCAATATTCTCATTTACCGAAAGAACAAGATCACGGATACAAGCTGCCGAAATGAGTTCTCTTGAGGGGGGCTGGCCTATCCTTAGGGAAAAGGTGAGAAGTTCAGTCATCCGGGAGGTAATCGGAATAGAACCGCTGCTCTTTTACATAGAAAGGAACCAGTTGAGGTGGTTCAGGCACCTCTTCCCTAGGGAGGTGTCCCAAGCATGTCCAGCTGGGAGGTGACCAAGGGACAGACCCAGGACCAGGTGGAGGGATTATATCTCCACTGTAGCCTGGGAGCGCCTTGGAAAGCCTTGGAATCTTAGGAAACCCTCTGTAGGAACTGCTCCCCCCGCGACCCTACCCCAGATAAGCTGTAGAAGATGGATTGATGTAATGCTGGGACAAAAAAGCGTTTGATTTGAAAAGTCCATATTCATCCCATCTCCATTTCCAAACATGTGCTTTTTATATACATTTATCATTTCCAGAACAGAAACATAAAGCCAGCCAAATCTTGTCAATGTTTTTTTCCAAAAATACATTTGGATTCTTCTTTGCAAACACCAAATCCACAAAGTCTTTGAGATTTTTTTGATTGCAAATGGAGTGGACCATTTTCCATAGCCCTGGAGCCAGGACACAGGCAATGCTAACACAAAGACCAAACCCATTTCATGTGGCATAGCCAAATAATCATGTAATATCTCATGTTTCTGATACAAAACAACACATAGTGTTACCCAAATTACACTTCAGGCAACAGACGGTGACTAAAGTTATTCACCTCTAGAGGTGAATTAATTGAGAAAGGAAATGGGTGAGAAACAATGGGTTCTCTGCTGAACCCATGAAAAAGCAGACCACCATGCATCTTCTTTCAATGAAAAAGTGCATTTCTTAAGACAACACAAAATAACAAAGATAGTTTGCTGAATTCCCTTATAATTAAAAAACTGCTTAATTCAAACTTTTAATGGGACAGGTCCACCTAAAATCCAAAGTATATATTTGTCCAGTTAAAGGTGGGGTAGGTAATTTTGGAGAAACCAGCTCGAATGCGCTAGAATTAGAAAATACACAACCGGAAAAAATCTGCCACTTCCTTACAGAGCCCCTCCTCCACACACGAACGCGCACATGACCAATGAGGGCACGAGATAAATTTGTGCACAGATGGAAGGCTGACAGGCAGGTAGGCCATCCAGTTATTTTAGCCGGGCCGCCTAAAATGATTGGTCGTGGCTTTGTACAGCGCCACGGCTTCCACAGATGACATTTTTGTATGTATTTATTGTCAAAGCATTTAATATATTCATTGTTATCGCGATGTTAAGAGCATTCCATGGAATATAACAAAAAGTGTTTCTGAAATAAATTACATACCCCACCTTTAACTGTAGTGCTTTTTTTTTATCATATTTAAGAGAAAATCTGTAGGCCTATGGTCTTCTTGGAGCACCTTTTCCTTAAAACTTGATAATTCATCACTAATTGAAGGATTTACATTTTTGACAGAATCCGTACCTCCGAGTGTATTTAGTATACAAATGTGTCCACCCAAGTCTTTTATCAAGCATCAGAGACCAGGGACATAATGTATCATGTCTGCACTTGTTACTACCATTTATAAAAAGGTCTTTCAATGTTTCCATGACAACAGCACACTGGCTGGTAATGTGATTATATCAATGCATAAAAAGGGTGTTCAGTCAACAGTGAGACTTATATTTTCAGATGAGAAAAGAAGCATTTATTATTTTAATCTTAGGCCAAAGTAACTGGTCTGAGATTACACTGTGATGGCAACAGCGACTGTGCAGTGAGGGTATCCAGTTTAAGAGCAAAGTAACATTCACACCCCCTGAAAAAATAACAAAGCATTGCAGTGATCACTGGAAATGTTCCGTCTAGATCAAAAACCAACAAACAAAGGGAAATGTGGCAGTTCAGTAGCCATGAGATTACCATAGGAACCCACAGCTGACATTAAAGTTGGGCTATATTTTAGTCTATGGTCAATTATTCTTATTCATACTGAAAACCTTAATTTTATTGCAGATGTCCAGTGTACTCAGGGACGTACAGCACAGGGTGAGATATCAAGCAACATTCATTAGAAACAAAAAAATCAGACAAAGAAAGACATAAATATAAAAACACAATAATCAAGCAAACCATGAGCAGACACTCCTTTGTCCTTTTGAGGTTATAAATAAGACAAAAGAAAGGGAAGTGTACTCCCCGTTTGAGTTTCAAAAGGTAGTACAGATACCTGTTTATTTACAAATGTTCCTTGAGAAAAAAAAGCATTTTTCTACACTACCCGACAGATTTATCCAGAATCTAAATGGTACCTTCTAAAGCTGTATCTAACGTTTAACCTAGGATGAACTGGGATGTATAAATACAGCTTTCCCTTAAATGACCTTGGCCACATGAAGAGGGAGAACACCAGGTGTGTTTTCTGCCCTCGAGAATGATGTGTTTTACACTGCTGCGACAGGGAAACAGACTAAAATGGCTGCTGGTGGAGACGGGGTGGAGGACAGTTTTCTAAGTAGGGATGTAATCCTGGTCGGTATGATGACTTTAAAGACAGAGTGACGATTGATTCAGTGTCTTTGCTCCACCCCCCTCCCTTTCCCTTTCTGGCTCAAAATTGAGCATTTCTAAAATGTTACGAGAGCTTGACGGCAATCTTCTGGTCCTTCTTCATCATCCTCTGAGCGTCTTTCTCCAGCTTCTTCCTCTGCTGCTCCATGGTCCGCTTTTCCCTCTCAGCCATCTTCTGTTGTCTGTTAAATAAAAAGGAAAAAGAGCAATGTCATTACTGCGCACATCAAAAGAAGCTAGGTCAGCAGAGAAAACAAAATCCTGGTTCCTGCTGTTGGGTTTTAAAAAGGGGAAAAAAGGAATACACTGCCACTTGCTGGCAAATGTGTGGAACTACATCACCCCAGTAAATAAATGAATACTGCTATTTTATATGATAAAATATGTAATAATGTGTTAATTGCTGCAAAGTTGCAGCTGCAGCCTTTTTCAAAATATATACTGTTGGGTGGCTTCAGAATTTCCGCAAAAGACATCTATAATTATTCATGCTAAATGATTTTACAGTTTGTTTTTCTGAATCTTTAAAGTAACTAAGCCTGTCAGATAAATGTAGTGGATTAAAAGTCCAGTATTTGAGTATAATTCTAAAGATGCAGGAAATGGAAATCCTAAAGCAAAGAACGAGTAAATCGAGATTTCATTCAAGTACAATACTGATAGATACCATGCTAAACCAAAAAGAAAGGTGTGAATAAATCATGTAATGGTGCGAGAGTTAGTGAGCATTTTTGAAATCGTACCTAAGCACCTCCTCCGCCTCCCAGGCAGCGTTGGACTCGTCCTCCCAGGCGTTTGCGTTCCTGCCAGTTGTCCATTTCTCCCAGTTCAGCCTGCACAAAGGGAGAGTTCACAATTATATCCACACAACCAAAACCCAATACCTCTTAACTAGAAATGTATTCTGGATTTCAATGTCCTAGTTTAGTTATTTACCCTTTAACAAGTTGCTTTGGGTTGGTTGTTTTTTGCTCTCATCACATTTTACTCAGTGGCCTGTAACTTGTTTCACTGCAATATACAAGTCCTGCACTCTATGGAAACGGCACAATAATGGCTATGGATCCAGCTACCATAACAACATACTGAGGCTTGCCAACAACTTCGCTTCCCCAACCATGTCCTGATCAGTGAATATAAATTGTTACCATTAATTGGGATATACAGAGTCGCACCTTTTAAAAAGCTTAGACGGTATCTTTTTTTTGTGCACCAGTCAATCCTAAAATCAAATAGAGTTTGAACCCAAATTAAAAGGTATGCTGAAGCGTGGTGAACATATTGTTATCGAACATAATGTAACATTTCTAGAAATCTTTTTTTTTTATGTGTATGTTTGTCCTAGAGAAAACATTTTTTTTTTAAAAAGGTATTTCCGCAATATTACAGATATAATTCCACAAATAAAAAAACCCCAAGTGAAATTACTTAAATCAGGCAATACATTTCAACTATTTACATTTCTACAATGTCTCTTGTCCCCTCCTCTGCTGTGTACACAAGCTGCAGTTGAGTCCAAGTTTCACATGTTGCTCTTAGACGAGTCCCTCATGGCTTCCCTGGTGAGTGCATGACATTTGAAAGTGATTTTGATGAATGTTCCTTATGTTCAGCTAAGATTTGCTAAGCTTAGATATTAGAATCTATTATTCTGTTTCTGGCTATGATAAATGGTGGAAATTAACTTTAAAGATCTCCTATCATGCTATTTTTAGGCATATATTATGGGTCTCAGATATATAAAAATATATTAAAAACATTTCTATGATGTGTTTTGCTCAAAATAACAAACAGATCATGCATTTTAGACATCCCTCTATTCCAGCCCTGTTAGAGAACTGATGATCTGGGTCCTTAGCTTGAAAAAAAAAAAAAGAGGAGGGGGAGCTTGTGTCTGCTCAGAATTATACAGGTTCCAGTGGGGACCTTTCTCCCTGCATGTGCCTCTCCACCTCTGTTTCTTACTTCTTATTTGCTACCCTTTTCCCTCAACCTATCCTAAGGGAGTGCATGTACGTAGATACGTTGTGCCTCTCCACCTCTGTTCCTTACTTCTTCTCAACCTATCCTAAGGGAGTGCATGTACGTAGACACGTTAGTTTAGCTGCTATAGGCTTGGACTGTCGGGGGACACCTTACTTCTTCCTTCTGTCTGTCTGTACCTGTGTACTCTCATGTTCCGATTAACCCAGCTTCCCCCAAATTTCTTTTTTGTGTCTATATCTACGCCGGGATCCTGAGTCGAGGCTGATCGTGTTGCTGTGTTCCTGTGTCCTCCTGGCTCCTCTATCCTGAGTTCTGGATTTGAGTCCTGGAATTCGAGTCGTGGCTGAACCTGTCTCTGCGGTCCTGCCTGACTCATCATACTACTTCCCTGATGGCTCCCACAGGATTGTTGACATCCTCGTGGATTCATCTTATTATTATAGACACATGCATTTCCAAACATTTGGTCTACCTACGCTGTAAAATGTATTATCTCTTTGATTTACACACGGCATCTATTGCACGTCTGTCCGTCCTGGGAGAGGGATCCCTCCTCTGATGCTCTCCCTGAGGTTTCTCCCATTGTCCCCTTTAAACTGTGGGTTTTTCTCTGGAAGTTTTTCCTTGTACGATGTGAGGGTCTAAGGACAGAGGGTGTCGTATTGTCATACTGATATTCTGTACAAACTGTGAAGTCCACTGAGACAAATGTAACATTTTTGATATTGGGCTATATATATAAATAAACATTGATTGATTGATTGATTGATTGATTGATTGATTGATTGATACGAGATACTCAGCTAAATGCTGCCGTGATGAAACGCCATATCATGTTCCAAACCACATCAAGGATTATTTCTGAAACAGTATGGAGCTAAAATGCTTTTTCTCTTGCGGGTTTACAACAAGGTGAGTTCCTTTTTTTATTTCCTGCTTTTTTACATATACTCCAGTCTCTCCAGTACAGGTTAGCTCTGAGTGTTAGCGATGCTTGCTAATGTAAACAACGTTTTTAGAGATTTGGGTACGGAGGAAAAGAGAGAGGGTTGTATTTTCTGACACTTTGTGAGTTCCCTTACACACCGGGGACACATATGATATTTATGTATAAAAGACATAAAAAAGTGCATTTTGCATGATAGGTCCCCTACACCTTTCAAACCAACCCGGCAAGTTTCGGGATTCAGAGGGCTTACTGCAATGACTAAACAACCCACTGTGCAGGCATTGCAGGGAGAGCAGTTTGTGATGGACTCTCTACTGTAAAACTGTACGTCATAACACATATGTCACAAGCTTCTTCTGTGCATGTTAATTTGATTATTTCTAGCATACATGTTACACTGTACAGTCACACGCTGCATGGTGAAAAAATATCCTGGATTTAAGAGGAACTGAAAACCCGCCTGATGCTTTGGATGGTTTAAAGCTGTGACTTACTGAGGGAGGACTGAAGGACATCATATCCTGAGAGGCTGCCAGTCTGCTGGAGAAACCTGCTGAGCCATCAGGCACCAGGTAGTTCAGAGGCTCCCTTTTCTTCAGCACTATCTGCAGCATGAACACAGAGAGACAGGAGCTCAAACTGCAGCCGCAGCACTTTTACAATCACACTAGACATTTAGTAGCTTTTAAATTAGAATTTGACTGAATCAAAACTTTAACAATACAGATTCACAAGGTCATGAAGTGACATTTTATCTGAATGAGATAGAAATTATTTATCCTCGGGGGAACTGGGTTACGTAACAGTTGCTCAATTTGAATATAAAATAAAAATAATAATATTTAAAATAAACATAAGGAGTTTAAGTACAAATCTGCAACACAAAGATACAATTAAATATAAATATTTATATAAACATAACAAGTAGAAGTAAAAATATGTAACAAAAAGACAATATTTATACAAACAAAGTTAAAGTAATAAATGTGGACAATATATTTTTTTTAAATCATGACAATAAAATGTACATACATTATAAATAACTCAAGATCTCAAGAAAATAAGCAGCAATGCTGAAAAGGTTATCCCAAAGCAAGGTAAAGGATAACATCAAGGATTAGTGTCTGTCTTAAATATGTGATGAAATCTTAAAAGACAGCCAGCATTCCTAGAATGTCTAAGCATCGCTTTACTTCAACAGCTCATTCTATTTTAAGCTGCAATAAAATGCCGTATCTCGATATATTCAGTATCAATAAATGTATGTTGTTGAAAGCTGCACTGGGTGTGGACGTACCTTCTGTGTTTTCCTGATGGTGGGAGTCATGTCTTTGAAGTAGTCGGGCTCTTGGTCCATGTCGTTGGCTGTAGGTGAAACGTTTCCGTTGCCACCTTCGATCTTAATGCTTGTAGGGCCGTCTTCATCCCAGGAGCTCCATTCTTCAATCTCGGGCTGTGCGGTAGAGACAATAAAACACTGTCCAATGTATACCTCGAACTCAAGTGCAAGAGTTTGTTTAATATGTATGCATAAGGGAATTACATGCAAAATAACAATATGTCATCCAAAGATCAGGTGTAATTTGCCTTTCCAAATATTGGCTCAGTGCGGGTGCTGTTCAGGGACACAATACTGACCTGTTTTGGTACGGATGATGAAAAGTCCACTGTTGTCGGGAGAGTTATTTGATCACCACTGAGCTTGCGGCCTCTTCCACTCCTGCAGAGTTAATAGAATACAAATAACAAAATTCAACCATGGAAATAATAGAAATGGTAAACCATTGTTATCAAACGCTACGGTCCGATCACTTTAGAGTAGATAAGTAAGGTTTTTGACTGCCACTGTTCTGTTACCTTTTGGCCCAAATCCAGCAGGATTTAGAAATTTAAATAATACATGATAACTGCAAAGAAATGGGACATTTGTGCAGCAGAACCGTGAAATTAATATGGCTTCATTAGCGTGTGCGGTGCTTTGAATTCTAAGTATTGATACACAGCAGATATCAATAGACAAAGTTTCGGTTGCAAACAGCTGTTCTACGCACCTCCCTCTGCTGATTTTGATTGATTATTAATGTAGATGAATGTTGATAAATCATGCATTTTTGTGACGACAGGTATGATTTGTTAACTTTTTAACAGCTGAGGTCAAGTCCAATGGGATTCATGCAATGTGGAATCTTGATGCCTTTGTCACGTTTCCCCTGACATTAGAATTAAGCTCTGGATTGAGACCCTTCATGAACTACTACATTTCATTGATAAATCAGCATGCATGTGACCCACTAAGAAAGCAAACATTTGACCTGTCTTCCCTCAAAATAATTCAAGTATTTCATGGTTGTTGGAAGTCACTTTGTTGAACAAGAGTATTCGAATAATCTGATATTTAGTTGTCCAGATATTATCATAACGTAGCAGTATACTGCTAATTTCTCAAAAGGTTTAGCTTTTTTTGACATATAGGTTTGCCCTTAAGCAAGTGCATTCAGATCACAAGAGTATCAGGGTGTAATGGTCGTTGCTCGGTTGTGCTTACCTGCATATCAACCTTTTGAAGAAAGAAAGGAAGCTGGCTAGACATGTGCAGATCTTGAAGAGACGGAACTGAGTGATGGCCATGATGAAATTGAGCTGGTGGAAAAGGGAAGAGAAAATATCAGCGTTTAGATCAACATTTAAGAACATGACTGGTTTTGCTCCAAAGGACCAGGATGTATGTAGAGCAACAGTAGACCAATACATATGACGGGTAGCATACAATTAAGAATAGTTGACGAGGAATCAGTCTTTAGAAAACAACATCATTCAAATTACATATTATTCACAATCTCAGTAGCTGTGACCTCTTATTTAAATGCCATCTATATGTGAATAAACGGACACTTAGTAGATTGTATTACAATAATAACAATATAATAATAACACTTATAATTTACATTAACACATTTAAACTGTTGTTTGATACGCAATAAATCGCCATACAACAAACGGAGGTAAGGTTAGACACACGTTCTGTCAATATTTATACGACATTAACGTAACAGAATTACGACTTAAAATGACCTTTTTGCGCGTATTAGCATCGCGCTAAATGCTCACCTTGCAATATGTCAATACACCGTGTACAGAGCAGCTGCTTTCTTCTTGTATGGTAGAAGAGGCAAGTTCATTTATTTGCTAATCGTTGCTTGCTAGCTTAGCCCACAGGAAAACATGATATCCCTGAAACCTTTACCTGTCTTTGTATAACGACCAATTGGCAGAGAAGAATTATATCGCTGTCATGTTAAAACCACGCATGTAACAGCCGTACACCTCAATGAGGTTTCAGGACAAAACTCCTAAATTCGTGTCGTCTCTCGTCTCTGTCCCATGGCTGCCATCTTTGAGCTGGGAGGAGCAGGAACAGGAACAGGGAAGTGCAGCGTGTTCGTGCTGCGTTCAGGTACTGTGGGAAATTAAGGACAAAACAATACTCGTTATTCCCAGAGCCATGGATTGGGTTAATTCCATGGAGGAATCCCTAATTATAAACCTTTTAATTTGTGTCCGAATATTGTTTACGTATTCCAATATTTACAGTAGTGGGCGTGCTTTTACTCAACTAAATGTCGTAATTCCACTATAAAAAAACCCTGAAAAAAACACAACAAACTCAGTTTCTATTTAAAGTCTCGCAATCACAATTTTACTAAAAGTACTTGAAAGCCTATTTGTGTTAAAATATTGTCAGCAACAAGTACCTCAATTTCCACTTAGGTAAGGTATACAGTACTGGAGTACTGTGATTCACATTTATATTTAGATAAAATGAATGGCCTGAACTGTCGACCACAGCATGCATTTGGGAAGATGCATCAGAAAAACAGAGCAACAGACTTCGAACCTGTGGTTTATTTCTTTACCACCATCATTCTTTTTTTCAGCAACAAATACAACTATTCCTTGACATCCCATCTGTATATTGATGGGACAGATGGTTAATGAAAAGTCAATAGACTCCTTTGAGAAAAGAGGTATAGTGGATTCAAAGATAATTTCACTTTGGATCCAGTAATGTGTCTGGATGATTAGACAAGAAAAAGGCAGTGTTTTTTCAATAACAAAATTATATGACATACTGTGGTAACTTGAGGGGGTTCTGATCAAATTATACTTAGGTGTGAGAGAAAAAGTTTAAATTGAATTGTTACACAAAATGCAAATACCCCAGGGAAGTGTTCTAAGTTTTAGTTTATGTTTTATGGAAAGATCAAAGTTTGAAGATGATAGGGCTTTGTTGAAAAGAGGGAGAATAGCAGACTAAGAAACTAGCTACCGGCTTACAAGATGGAAGGAAAAAAGGTCAAATGTAGAGGACGAAATGGGAGTTAAATGGTCTTTTTGTGGAATACATAATGAATTGACATTAACATGTTGAGAGCCTAATTTGCTATTTTATGGATACGTTACGTTACGGTGATATTGCATCACTAAAATATATGATATATGCTGTACATAAGCTTATAACTATATGGAGGAATATCTTAATGTGGATCATTAGCTAAATCTTGGCTTGTGGCGGTGAGTATGATATTACAAGATGTGGCTTTTATGGGTTTAGTGGCAAGAGAACGTGGCACATGCTTTCAAGTTGGGGCAGGAGAAATACCACCGACATGTAAAGACAGAAATCCTTACGCTTTGCTGAATTACTCTTCTCACATTCAAGAATAATATAAAAAAAGATTACATGTTAGTCCCAGCTCATTAAGATAGGCCTACCATTAGATATTAAAAAAGCAGTTAAAATAGAAAAAGATTAACAGATTAGTTGAAATTAAAGTTTTTCTCATTTGCTTTGGTTCAAGATTCAAGACTCAAAGGCTTTATTGTTACATGCACAATGGCACAGTTATGGTAATGAAAAGCTTAAGTTCAAGGCTCTTCCAACACTGCAACATATCATATTATTATGGAAAAAAATAGCACAAAAGGACATAATAGTGCAAACAGAAATAAAGATAGGAATAAAATAGTGCAAGAGAATGGTGCAAGTGACCCAATGTTCAGGTAAATGCAGAAATAAGTAAGATATAAACTTGTAAAATAGAATAGAAGATTTTTCAAGACAATAAGCGCATCTGAACAATATGTTTTGTATTCAAAATGTTTGGGACTGTGACAAATATGGTTGGAATTTATCTTGAAATACTTTTATTTCCATACAGGGTTAATTGGGAACTCTAAATTATTCCTTGGATTTGCCCCAACAACTGCCCATGGAGAGTTGGCAACAAACCCACTGCATATACTGTATAGTCATAGGCTGCTGATAATGTACATTTCAACCTGGGTATTTATGATTTGTTATGTAAAACCATTAATTAAGAATATATCCATTGTAACTGCATATTATGAGTACAAATAATAAGTTTAATTGGGTTAAAGTATGTTTTGTTTTATTTAAGTCTAATCATATATTCACTGCAAAGACTATTGATAACATGTTAATGCACCATTTAATAATTAAAGATGATTTAGAATACAATTATTTTCTCTTGTGCTATATGATTATTGAATTTGAATGACGCTATACATAGACAAAGTAAGTATGTTTGCTGTTAGACACATTTTTAACTCTCTCTGGATAATTTGCAGCCATAATAAAACGTTATTGTTATTAAGTTACTTCCGGGATTTCAGCCCCTCCCCTCAATCCAGTGATCATTTAACTATGTAGTATAATGATACAAAAAGACTTGTAGTAGCGGGGCTACTCGTTTTGAATTTTGGATTGCATATTATTTTGTGTAAATGTTTTTTAAATTTTTTCTTTTGTTTTTTGTTTTTAATTAGACTAAGCGACTGAGAACATGTAATTTACATGTTTCCAGACCGTCTGAGGTTATGCATGTAAGTACAGATCATGAAGCAATAGTTATAAGGGTATGGAATGATAGAGGACCTATAGATATAGTAAATTATTATAATCCATGTGGGAAATTCGATCAAAGTATATTAGAGGATGCTGGGGGTTCACTGCAAGACAAAGTAATATGGTGTGGGGATTTTAATTCACATACCTCGCTATGGGGAAGCAGTAGTACAGATGCAAATGGTGCAGTAGTTGAGGAATTTATAGATGACCACGGGCTAGTGTGTATTAACACTGGGGAAGGAACACGATATAATTGCACGAAGAATATAGAAACAGTACTCGATCTGACATTTGTATCTAGTGCTATAGCATGTATAAGTACATGGAATGTGGTAAAGCATACTACAGTGGGCAGCGATCGTTATCCGGTAATGGCTAAAGTTGGGACCAACATACGTTTTGAAAAGGAAAAGAAAATTCCTAGATGGAAATTGGGAAAGGCTAATTGGGATGCCTTCCAAGTTGTAAGTATGAATAGATGTAGAACACTTCAAGAGGAAAATTATGACTATATCAATAAATTAAATGATGAGCTGGTTAAGGTTATCATTCATTCAGCTAAAGAAACAATTCCGGAAATTGCAGGAGCTAGGCGTACCAAGAGTGTACCCTGGTGGAATGGTGAATGTAACAAATCCATTAAAGACAGAAATAAAGCATTCAGGCAACTCAAACAACTCCTTTCTCAGGAAGCTTTGAATCAGTATAAAAGGGCCCAGGCTATAGTAAGGAGAACAATAAGAACGCAAAAACTGACTTTTTGGAGGCAATATTGTAATAGTATTGGAAGAGAAGTACAGCTTGCAGATGTTTGGGGCATGATTAGGAGAATGGGGGGAATTCGAAGGAATTATGAGTTGCCAGTTTTGAGCAGAGGGGACATAATGGCTGTCACAAACTTAGGAAAGGCGAAACTTCTAGCTCAAACATTTAGGAAAGTTCATAGTTCAGATAACCTTACAGAGGAAGCTTGGGCAGTGCAGAAATAATACACTAATGGAAAACCCGAGAATATTGGATAGAGTAGAAGTGTTAGGGGATCAGTTGGAGCTGCATTTTAGTATGTTTGAGTTGAGAAGAGCAATTATTAGTGCTCGTCAAACCACTCCTGGGAAAGATGGTGTTTGTTATAAAATGTTGGAACACATGACAGATAACACTCTAGTCATTGTGTTAAGATTGTTTAACAGGGTGTGGGATTCTGGCCAACTTCCTTCAGTGTGGGAACAAGCGATATTGCCCATCCTAAAGCCAGGGAAAGACCCTTCAGATCCATCTAGCTACAGACCTATTGCCCTGACATCTCATTTATGCAAAATCATGGAAAGAATGGTTACAAAAAGGTTAACATATCTTAGAAAGTAAAGCTCTGTTATCACCATATCAAAGTGGGTTCCGTAGGGGTCGGAATACAATGGATTCTATATTGTGCTTAGAATCAGACATCAGGAAAGCACAGACCAACAAGGAAGTAGTGATTGCAGTCTTCTTTGATATTGAAAAGGCTTATGACATGCTCTGGAAGGAAGGACTACTAATCAAGTTAAAATCATTGGGAATTGGTGGTCAAGCATATAATTGGGTTATGATTTTTTTACTGGACAGGAAAATAAAAGTAAGAGTAGGTGCAGAATATTCAAGTGTTTATGCTGTGGAAAATGGTACTCCGCAAGGTAGTGTATGTAGTCCGTTGCTGTTCAATATAATGATACATGACATTTTTAATCAAGTTCATCCAAGTGTGGGAAAATCTTTGTATGCAGATGATGGGGCTTTGTGGGCAAAAGGCCGCAATGTAGCACATGTTGGAAAGAAAATACAAGCTGCAATAGTTGAAGTGGAGAAATGGACAAATATATGGGATTCAAACTGTCAGTAGCTAAGACGCAGGTCATTTGTT
This sequence comes from Dissostichus eleginoides, assembly GCA_031216635.1. NCBI lineage: Eukaryota > Metazoa > Chordata > Actinopteri > Perciformes > Nototheniidae > Dissostichus > Dissostichus eleginoides. Next base: position 28,197,271 of record CM062272.1, read on the forward strand.
TTACAAAACGGCATAAAATTGCTCCTATATCGTTAAAATTGTATGAGCAACCTCTTGAACCGGTAAATACAATAAGATTTCTTGGTGTTTGGTTTGACGGAAAGCTAACATGGAGCAATCATATAGGAAAAGTTCAAAATAAATGTAAAAAGGTCAACAATGTACTTGAGTGTTGGCGGGACAGGAGTGGGGAGCGAGTAGGTCATCACTACAGAACATATATTGGGCACTCATGAGACCTGTATTAGATTATGGGTGTATAGCGTTCATGGCAGCAGCAGAATCAAACCTTAAAAAGCTGGATGTCCTACAAGCTCAGGCCCTGAGAATTTGTAGTGGAGCTTTTAAAACATCTCCAGTATCAGCACTACAGGTGGAAATGGGAGAAATGCCTTTAAGGATAAGAAGAGTGAAGTTAATGTTGGCATACTGGGTAAACATTCAGGGGCCTTGTGATAGTCATCCTGCGAAAAGTATTTTGAAAGACTGCTGGGAGCACAATGAGTCACATTTAACAAGTTTTGGATGGATTGGTGATGTTAAAGCAGCAAGTATAGGTTTGAATCAAATACAGTATTGCCCCACAGTTCCAATCTCGTCCATTCCACCCTGGTTATTCCCATTGCCAAGGGTAGACCTCAATATACAAAAAGAGTTGAAGGCAAAGAAAGAACTGCTACCAGAATGGCGCATAGTCCAGAATTATTTTGCAAGATATCACTCAGACTCAATAATCATATTTACAGATGGCTCCAAAGATCCAGAGACAGGGCGTGCAGGGGCAGCAGTTTATATCCCAGTGAGTAATACATATAAAGAAAAGGGTAACAGACCATGTGTCAGTATACACCACAGAGTTGTTGGCATTGGTATTGAAATGGATAGAGGAGAAAGAAATACATAGTGTAATTGCAACTGACAGCTTTTCAGCATTATGGAGTATACGATCAGGCAGATCTTCATAATAAATGAAATATTTCAAATTTTATATAAAATGCAAATCAAAGGCATAGCAACTTGTTTCATCTGGGTTCCTGCTCATGTTGGTGTGGAGGGTAATGAACAGGTGGATATTCTGGCCAAACAAACACTCAGAATTATGAACATAGACATAGAAGTTCCACTTAGCAAAGCGGAGGTTAAAACATTCATACAGAAATACGCACAAACATGGCAAGAACATGGGACCTTAGTGATACAGGAAGACATCTTTATAAAATTCAAAGGTATGTGGGGGATGGAAGGAAGGTGGGGTTTAAAACAAGGGAGGAAAATGTCATTTCTCGGATGAGAATAGGTCATACAGGTCTCAATCATACATTAAGTATAATAGGAAAGCATCCAAGAGAGGCTTTAAATAGCTGCAGGGCACCAGACCCAGGTGCCATGAGTTACTGCAATCAATGCAATCACCACAGCACAGACAGGACAGCCACACCCTCTCTAATGATGAACCCACAGGGGCATCACAGCCCCCCCCCCCTTAAGACGGAGGCCCCAAAGGGATCCCCGAAAAACCAACACAAAATATCCAGGGCCAGAGAGACTTCCTACCCCACCGGGGCACGTGAGAGAGCATCCGCCAACTCGGCTCTCTTCATCTGGCGCCTTAACGTCACACTCATCAGCCAACCACAACCCTGGACTTAGCTTGGAATGGTGAGACCTGCAGTGGCATTAGAGCTAAAACCTGATCCCCTGGGCTGAATTCACTATACTCTGCTTTATGCTCATAGAGTCTCTTCATATCTGCGTGAGCACCAGCTACATTTTTCCTTGCCATTTCCACCGCTACATACAGGCGATGACAAAAACCATGTACATAGTCCACTAAATTCTTAGGTGGCTCACTCTCAACCAACCCATTCTGGAGAACAGCTAACGGACCATGCAGCGTATGCCCAAAGACCAAATCACCAGGGCTGAACCCTGTACTTTTCTGAACGACTTCCCTGGACGCCAACATGAACACTGGAAGTCCCTCCTGAACATAGTAACCCTGGGCTACGTCTCTGAACCTCTCTTCCGGCAACAACTCAGTCCACAGAGCAGAAAGAGATGAATCGTCCTTCTGACTCCTCACCCAGTCCCCCTTTGACACAGACGAAGGGAGATCAGGCAGTGAGACCACATGTTCACCATTGCTTTTGCTACACTCCGAAACAGGCGGGTCAGCAGACATTTTACCGGTCTGCGCACGCGTCACAGCACAAACTGGAAACACACTTGGAAACCGCTCTCATCTGGCTCCCCAGATGCCACCGGCCTGGAAACCACCACAGGCAGTGGCACACCAGCCCACACAGCACTACCAGCGAGATCGTTGCCCAAAATCATATTTACCCCATCAAGTGGCAATGCGGGACGCACACCGATAGGCACAACTCCCTGCACCAGCTCACAATCCAGCACTATTGTATGACGTGAGACAGGAATCAAGCCCATCTCCATGCCACTCATCAGTACAAAATCCCCCGTCTGTCTGACGAAAAAGGCAACACTGACTCAACAATAAATGAGTATCTAGCCGCTGTGTCACGCAACACCTTAATCGGAACATACTTGTCACTACCGACTACTGATACAACGGCTTCCGTTATGAACGGCTCAAAACCAGAACCCACATCCAAGTCGGCACAAACCAGCTTCTTATCAGGCACCATGCCCGATCCTACACCCCGGCTTTTTAACCAAAATGGCAGAACACATGGCTGGAGCATGTGATGAAAAACGAGGCTTCCCCTCAGGTTCCAGCAACGGACACTGATCCTTCCAATGACCCTCTCCTCGGCAATAATTACATTGGCCCACTCTGGCGCCCTCGGGTCGCCCCGGACCTGCAAATCTACGGGAGGAGCCTGGTGAAAACTTTGCACCACCGCGGGAATAGCCACCATCTTCTCCACGTCTCCAATCACCCCTACACTTCTCTGTAAAACTGCCTTATGCGTCAACACAAAATCATCCGCTAATTCGGCAGCTCTAAGCGCGGTGGAAGGCTTCTGCTCATTTACATAAGTGGCCACACGCTGAGGGATAACATCTTTAAACTGTTCCAATACAATCAGCTCACAAAGACCGTCAAAACTGGCAACCTTTGCTGCCGCACCACCGCTGAAAATGAGAAGTCAAATCACAGATAAACTCCACATTTGTCTGCTTATCCCCCTTGACCCAACTTCTGACGATACGCTTCAGGAACCAGTTCGTATGATTTTAACACCACTGATTTTACTCTAGCATAGTCCAAAGCATTTTTGCCACAAATAGCTGAATAGCCCTCTTGTGCTCGCCCAGTGAGTACACACTGAAGTAACAGCACTCTGTCCGAATCTGACCAGTTTCTTGCCGCAGCTACGCGTTCAAATAGGGTGAACAAAATGTCAGGGTCACGCTCATTAAACTTTGGCACCAACCGCAAGTTAGAAATAACATCGCCACTACCTGATGCCGAACCATCAGAAGAAAGCTTGCCCTCTCCAATCAGCCGTAATCTAGCATGTTCCACCTCCAGCACCTTCTCCACCTCTAAACGCTTCTCTACCTCCTGCTGCCGAAACCTCAACTCCAACCTCTCCTCCTCCAACCTCAACTTCTCCTGCTCAAACTGCATGGCCAAAAGCTCTTTTTGCTGCTCGAACGTCAAACCAGCTGTCTGAACCACTACCGGCACGACCCCTGCCACACCAAACTCACTCTTCTGCAACACCCCCTGCTCAAACAAAGATGACACGATGACAGCCTTAATCTCATCTTTCCGCTTGCTCCCTACAACAGCAATTTTATAATGCTCTGCTATATCGACCAACTGCGCCTTCTTGCAATCATCTAAGAAAGACACTGAGGGCGCATCCACAAACGCCGACAAAGAAGCCATAATATATTACCTATAACCAATCAGAAAGCAAAATGTAAAACTGCCAACATGCATGGGTAAAAGACAAACCCAACAGAGAATTTCCCCCTAACTGCCTAACCAAAATCTTACTAATCTCACCTAGTCTTCATGTGGCGGGTAATTACGCACTGGAACCCGGCGGAGTTGTGGAGCGACCTGCACGCAGGCAACACCACAAAATCACGTGGACGTGCCCCCGAGACAGCTGTCCGAAAACAGCTGACACTAACCACGTCGCCACAACACTATGAAAAAAAACAAACCGACGCAACCCAAGGGGAAACGCCACTTAAGCCTAGCGGGGAAATCCCTTTACAAAAGCGTAACAAACAGAAACATCTTACCTTCTGATTGGCACACAAAACCTGACGCCATGTCAAACACTAAAGCTTCCCGAAACACAAAAGACATGATGTGTCCCCCAAATAGCAGCGCCAAGCTAGCAAAGAGCTGGACCACAACAACTGATCAGCTGCTCAATGACACCATGTGCTCTGAGCACTACACAAACTTTTAAACAAACTTTCCACAAATAACCCGTAGGACGAGCCCCCATTTGTTATGACCTGGCTCAAAAGGCCACAACAAAGAGGAGACACACCATGTCAAAGGTTATCAAAAGATGTTTATTTAGAACAAACAAGTCAAATCCAGTCGAATTTATCATACTCAACAGAGCCGAGTGCCTGCAGGGAAAAACAGAGAGGGCACAGAGAGGAGCAGAGAGGCTTTAAATAGCTGCAGGGCACCAGATCCAGGTGCCCTGAGTTACTGCAATCAATGCAATCACCACAGGACAGCCACACCCTCTCTAATGATGAACCCACAGGGGCATCACACTGAAGAAAGCAAAATACCATGACTTTTCGCTATCAGGGCTGTTGGGGAAAACATCAGGCAATATGTATTGTGAGATTATTTCGTTTCTAAGAGAAATTGATACATTTAAAATAATCTAGAGTTTTGGTTCTTTGATTTGATTTGATTGTATTTATTTTGTTTATTGTTTTCTGCATAGTCTCTTGTCCACACTGCAGTCCAGTTGGTGGCGGTAATGCACCTACAAGTTGGTTTGCCAACCGCCAATATACACCAAAGAAGAAGAAGAAGAAGACCGTCTGAGGGTAAGCGCTGCGTCACCACGAACTAGCCAATCATCACCCAGTTAGGACGGAAGTGGCGAATTTGAAAACTGGCGGTTGAAGGCGAGGCTTTTATTTTGCTCTAAGTGAAACGTGATTATTGACAGCATAAACACGGTGAGACGCTTTGAAATATATTTATTTAGCATTAACAATGATGCAAATGTATGTGTGTGACTTTGTGTGTGCCATAGCAGAACCTAGTTGCTAAACCCGGCGATCGTTAACAACAGCGTTAACAACATGTTAGCATGCTAGCTACCTGAGCTAACTCTCTTGTAAAAGACGAAAGAGCGTATTCTTTTTCTACTGGAAATACAGTGTCCAATAATCTTTTTTCAATATACAATTGTATTACTACTTCTTGCTTGCAAGCACACTTACATGGGTATATATAAGAAAGCTAATAAAGAGATGCACGAAACAGTAGGTATGTCATTGTGTTAACGTAACAATTGCATTTTTTGAGTTGTCTTAACGTTATTTGTTCAAAAATAATTTCTATAGCCATGTGTATCACTTTGGTACATCGTCATTCAAAGTATGACATAATTAAATCATTATTATTTTCAACGGCGTTTGGTGTTTATCGCATATGGGCTAATGTTATGGATCTACCACTCATGTTCAGATGGAAGAGGAGGAGCACACAGACAGAAAGCAACAGCTTGCCATGCTTTATCAAAAGCTCAACAAAATAAAAACCGAACTCAATGAAGGTAATGCTCAGCAGTCCGGTCTCTGTGGGAACCATTTACATCATTATCCATGTGTCCATAGTTCAAAAAGTCATCATCACTTTGTGTTTTTTGCAGATAACACAGACAATATTAACCAGGTTATTGGCTCTAACTCACCTGAATCATGCCGCTCATATTTGCTGGTCCTGGAGAAGAAAGGAGACCCTCACATGAATCGTAACCACCTCACCAGACTTATTGACTTTTATACCAGAGTATTCTCCAATATGCCACTGGGAAAACACTGTGAGAATGAGAGCTATGCCAGGATGTTGGTCAGATTTGCAGAACTAAAAGTGTGAGTCACCAAGTTATTATTTTTATATCAATGCCTGGGGCTGCAGGATTTGGGAAAAGAAAATGAATTGCAAATCCGGCTCTGTTGTGATTGTTAAACTGCTTAGAGATGTCCACCCCTTAACCTATCACTGCAATGTTTTGGAACACTAACTGATAGAAACGCAAGTGTTACATAGTGATGTCACTAGATATCTCTGCCGCTCCACAATACTTAATACAAGTGTTTCTTAACACACATTTTGCCTTTAACAAAAGTTCTACATCATGTTATTTAAATATTGCACTGGACCATTTTGCCATTTAGATCAAATTTCAATTAATCGTGCAACCAATCAAATACTTTTGTCCTCTTTCTTCTTTAAGTCTTTGATTTTCATTAAACTGAATAAAGAGCAGTAGGATAAGCGTTTAATGTGTTGGTCCTCTTTTCCTTTTTTTAGAATTCAGGAAGTGAATGAGGCTGAAGCTAACTTCAACGTGGCACGATCTCACTGCCCAAACTTTGCATTTGTTCACATTGCACATGCACAGTTTGAACATTCTCAAGGTAGGGCTGTTCAAGTACATATAACCACACACTGATGGCGTGTTTATATGGCGTATTTCAGTGTCTGCTGTATCATGTTCCCAGGCAACACAAAGAGAAGCATTTACATATTGCAGAATGCTCTTCAACTGGCAGCCAAACCGAAGGAACTGCTGGAGGCTGCGTTGAAAAGCATGCAGTCAGGCAAAACACAACTCTACTGTTCAGAGGATAAGGAAAATCTACCATGTGAGTGTTAATTCATGATATCTCTTTAGTAGAAAGCTGTTACAATACAGTATTATCATATCATAATTAATTGTTTGATTTTCACATTTTGCTGTTTTCTTTCTGCCAGTGTCATCCAGCAGTAATGTACACAGTGCGGTCCAAAAAGGCTCAGTATTCCAGAAAGTGTGCAGAACATCAGACGGCACAGGCGATTTACAGCTCTCCAGCATTTTTGGTTCAGGGTAAGAACAATTTGACAACTTCTAACATTGAATTAGCCCTCTGTTTGGTTGAGGGAGTATGGCACATCATGTTGATATTCGCTGTGCAGGACAGAGCAACACAGTGGATCCTCAGATGAGCAGCTGTCAGGATGGAGATCTGGATCTCATCGCAAGAGAGCAGTTGGCATGGTGAGAGTTTCCTTTCATCCCACTTTACCAGGCTTTTTTTTTTTCAAATATTGCATGAAATGAATGACCAAATAGTCCTTAAAGGTTTGTTGATTTTCTTTCACAGCCTGGGAGAGTTCCCGTGGTACCTGTCTCTATCCAAGAAAAAGATGACTCCATCGATGAAAGGCCCTTAAGGAAAACTGATTCATCAATCTACTCCAGTTTGTCCAGGTAATTCTTTATAACAGCATTTGTTTCCAAATGTGTGAAGTGAGGTTAAGTAGGAAAACAGTTTTATTTCCAAAATGAATACGATTTTATTTTTTTTAAATCAAATAATTTGCAATACATTGAACCCAAGGTGCATTTTTGTGTTCATAAAGCATACTTTTTTTTGTAAAAAGCATGTGTTATAATGAATTTCAAGTGTTGTATGTGTTATATATTTAACTTGTCTTAATTTCGTCTTAGGCAAACATCTGGTTCAAATGTGAACCCCCTTTTTGGGATTTCATCATCAATGAAAAATGCATACGATGGAGACAGTTTATTCTCTAAAGTGAGTATAAATGAGCTCCAGTAGTTTTGATCAAGAAATGTCAGAATTGAAGATATTCAGCCAGACTCAAAGTCAGAAGTGTAATATATCTCCTGTGTTGCTGTGTTCTCAGCCACCAGCTGTCAGCCCGGAGCAGACCTGGGAGAAGCAGGCAGCCGTGGACTCCACCACTACACTGCTTCACACGCACAGCACCAGGGACATCTCCAGAATGGATGGTACTTTAAAACCTTAATAATGTGACGTAATGGATACTAAATGTCTTGCAGCTTACAGAGTGGAGCAGTGATAACGTATTTTGGTAGGGTAACCGGAAAGTTAGCATCGCAGGGGCTACCTCATCTAAAAGCAATGGGAGTCATACTATCCTGAGAATTTGGGGATATTACAGAAAATAAGATCAGGTCAAGGTTCTTTATTGTCAAACTAACATAGCTAAGAAGTAATTATGTCGTTGAAAATCTTAGGTCACAGGCTTCTCCAGAAGTCCATAGCTAATATTAGGCTATAAACGAACTACATCACGCATGACTTTAGGGATCCCCGCTAAGCTAAAGGTGGCTAATGTTTGTGGCAATGGCGTTTCTCGTTCCCGGATTTAAGAAATCATTCCTGCACCACTCTTTTGATTGTCCAGTAAAACTTGTAGAGCTCTATGAATACTGGGCATTGAGTTTTTTAATGACATTTTTTTTTTCCCCGCCAGATGTTACCTTCAACTTTGACCAGGTGGTCAATACCAACTCTCCTGAGTTGTGTTGGGCATTTCTGACGAACCTGGAGAAGAGAGGCAACCCTCACACAGATATCATCTTGCTCAATAAGCTCAAGAACTGTTACTCTAAAATCTTTTCCTACATGCCAATAAGAAAGTTCAGCAAAAACGCCTGTTATGCCAGGATACTGGTCAGATATGCAGAACTCACGGGGTGAGTGTGGATCAAAATACTACATTTACATTAAGACATGGGTCTTTGAGGTGTTGATGTGTGTTGCTCATAAAAAATATTAAGATTGCGATCATTTTCTTAGCAATATCCTTTTCATTGTGTTATCATATTTACAGATTTTTATTTTTTTGTTTTGTTCTAAAACCGGAAAATGAGCCGGCATTTTTACACTTAAAGGTAGGGTAGGTAATTCACTTCAGAAACACTTTTTGTTATATTCCATGGAATGCTCTTAACATCCTGATAGCAATGAATAAATGAAATGCTTTGACAATAAATATATACAAATATTTCATCTGTGGAAGCCGTGGCGCTGTAAAAAGCAAGTCCAATTATCTGCCTCGGCCCGCGGCAGATAATTGGATGGCCTACCTGCCTGTCAGCCTTCCATCTCGTGCACAAACTTATCTCGTGCCCTCATTGGTCATGTGCGCGTTCGTGTGTGTTGGAGGAGGGGCTCTGTAAGGAAGTCTGAAGGAAGGGGCAGATTTTTTTTCTTTTATCTTTCAAATTCTAGCGCACTCGAGCTGGTTTCTCCGTTCTTACCTACCCTACCTTTAAGGTTTCCTTGTCTTAAAGTCAATGGGTTTTGGGTAAAAAAACCTGAAATAAGGGCTGTGGTTACCACAAGCTTAGGATATTTGCACTTTCCTTCCAATGTGAAAACATGTCAGTTAATACAAAACTTGGGGATTTAAAAGATTTGACATGACTTAAAGTCTTGTTAACTACTGACTAAATTATACTAAAGCGGTTTTTAAGGGACAACAGGGCGATTCTAACCTCTGGGTTGGTTTACAAAAATACACCCCCTCGGCAGCTCTTATTTAAAGGGGACCTATCATGCAAAATGCACTTTGTGATGTCTTTTATACATACATATGTGTCCCCGGTGTTCCAGGGAACGCACAAAGTGTCAGAAAACACAACCCTCTCTCTTTTCCTCCATACCCAAATCTCTAAAAACGGGGCTGCAACGGATTTGATACGGGTGGATTTTTTATTTGCACCTTTTTGACGTAATGTAGGTGCACTCCGCCTGATTGGTCAACTCTCCACCAATCAGGGGAATGAGAGGTTGGGCCATGTTGACTCTCCACTCGTAATCACAGCAAGCATGATAACATGACGCTCGTGCCCCCCTCTTCCGCATGGGGGCGTGGTCAGCTGAATCAGACCTTGCAAATACAGAGCTGGAGTGAGGCAAAATGAGGCATGGCTAAAATGCATGATCTGTTTCGTATTTTGAAAATTAAAACGTATTAATATACCTTATATATATATATATATATATATATATATATATATACCTTTTATATTATTTAAATATAGCATGATAGGTCCCCTTTAAGACACAATGTAAGATTTCTGCAAACTTCAATTTTTTATCCTTCACATACTGTATACCCAATGTGGAATTGGGTCATACAAATGGAGAGAACCCCCCCAAAAAAATAGTATTGAATTTATGCCAAGCCTGAGGCCTTTTTTGGTGTTGGTGATACAGTCAATACTTAAATAGCAATTAATCTTAGATTAAATGGTGACATCATCATACTTCATGAGCCCTATGTGCACCTGTGTGGAAAGGCTGTTTTTGCTCTGAAAGATAAAATCAGTTCATAAAGTCAACGAAGGGTATTGTTGGCTAAATGAATTGTAACATCAAAGCTATGTCAGGTTTTTAATTGTGACTCAATTTCTCTCTCTTTTTCTTTTGAAGGATTGAAGACCCTGAAGAAGCTCAGGATCATTTCATAGTTGCAAGATCCAACTGTAAAGGCTTTGCCTTCGTCCACGTAGCACATGCTCAGTTTGAGCTTTCGCAAGGTACATATTTTCTCTTCTTTTATTTATTTTAGTTTCCAGAAATCTGAAACATAGAATAGACCAAAACAGAGCAAAAGTACTTATACATACCGTTGTAAATACATTTTCCATGGAACACATTCAGGTTTCCTTTGTGCAGCATACACTTAAAAACATAGTGAAATTACAAATGTCTTTCTCCTTGCTTTTTAGGTAATGTGACCAAGGCTACTTCAATTCTGCACAAAGCCCAGGCGTTAAACGCCAGGCCAGCAGAGCTGCTGGAGGGGGCCGTACGTAACCTGAAAGCTGGAGAGAAACTGCTCATGCCCAACAGAGAGGAGGAACATTCCACAGGTAGGGACTCACTGAGGAGCATCGAAAGAGTTAAAGCATTCAGTTGGACTTGGTTTGTCACTAATTTTGACTGTTTTTTTTCCTTGTAGATTTGCAAGTTGGTGCAAGTGGGTTTTCTTTTGGGAGAAACCCGGAGCCTTATCTCCCTGCTCGGGTCCCTGTGAGCCGCTCAGTGGAACAGCCCAAAGCTGCCAGCAGGGAGCCTCTATCGGAGTGGAAGATTCCAACATCCCTCAGCCGACACATTTCCCCAGAGGTCCGAGGACATTCTTTATCATCTGCTATTTCTGTGCAAATCTTTCATAAAATATACACTTGTGCAGAAACATCTTAAATAAATCCTTTTGGTACGCTGTTGTGAGCTTGCTGGTAGATTTTAGGCATGATTTATCCTTTACCCTTGTTTGTCACTTTCTCACAATCTTTCCAAATTATTTCCATCCTAGGTTAAACAAACAACACCTTTGGACCTCAGACCTATTCCACGTGTTGTTGAGTCTCTCCCCACTCCATCCTTCCATCTACCGTCCAGACCGAACCCACAGACAGTCTGTCAGACTCCAAACGGCTACAGAAACCCCTCTGCTAACAGGTATATTCTTCACTTGGGTTTCTGCTGGTCTGAAACAGAATCAGTTGCTCTTATTTTGCCTAAAATTACTATTTTTGTTACTTTATGTGCTGCTTTTAGCATTATTAAAACAGCCCAGTCTCACCCTCTCAATCTCTCTCCCTCTCAGCTTCATCACTCCTGTTGTGAAGAGAGTTGCTGAAATGCCTTCCTCTGAATTGGCAGCGCACAGAGCTGCACCCCCTCAGCAGCCGTGCACACCGCTGAACCATGCATCAGGCTTGCAGACCTCACAGGTACAGCATGCTCCTACCTTACCTTAGATGTTATCTAGAAATTCAATCTGGGACGTGTGTCCTCAAGTTTTCCCTTACACAAAACATTTGTTGTTACTGATTAGGAAACAACTATAAATAATACTATTTTGTTTGTATCTATTTTACTGTACACGTATCTGTTTCTTTACTTCAACATCAGCTGCCAAACCCTTTTAAACTGTGCATCATCATTAATATTCTATAATTACAACCCAATGTTACCTTTTTACTAACGGTATCTCGGCACCGAAACCGTAGTTTCGAATACACACCGGTGGTTTCTGACTTGGCTCGTTGTCAGCCGGTAACCAGCTGCCCAGACATTTCGAGGGGAAAAAGGATGAAAACGGGGCGTTCGGGTGCCGTGGGAAGAACCTCCGTTTATTCACGTTCTTCACAGTAATCAGTTACATTGACATTGTATTACATACATACAGACTAGATACTTTTCCTTTTCTGGCCGCTTTCTCTATACTTTCGTCTCTCTCTTCATACCTCCGCACTTCGCCTTGGCCATCACATTTTGTATATATAAGCAGGGGTGCACATAACTTTCTCAGTGAGGTACTCAGATGAGTACCTGGAGTCAGTGTTTGGTACTCCAACTTCTGGCTCCACTCAAAGCTATTAGATGAAGCCCTCTGTATCGCGAACGTCAACGGGGGGGGGGGGGGGGGGGGGGGTGCTAGTGGAGTACTTCAGGAAAGTCGACGGGGGGGGGGGGGGGCTAGTGGAGTACTTCGTGACCACAGCGCATGAACGTTGTGATCAGCTGTTTTAGCGCAGTTCTCCAGTGAAGGGGGGGAGTCTCCCTCCGCAGCCGGTTGGCGTAGTTTTGGCACAATTCCGTTGTACAGACCGACGTTAACAGCAGCCCTGTCTGTGCACACGGAGACCGACTGTCGTCCGGTGATCTAACCGCCGTCTGGAAAAGCTTCACAAGTACGTCGGTACGCAAATGCGCTTTGTGACACAAGTGACGGTACGCATTTCAGATTGTTGCCGCGCATGCGTACCTGCGTACCAGTTATGTGCACCCCTGTATATAAGGTTTCATTTTCACTTTAACTCCGTATGTTTCATGGTCATATCAATATTTATTTTTACTGTAATTGAACATTTTATTTTAACGTCATCTATTGTTTATAACATATGTTTTTTTATTATATATTTTTTTGTATTTTATTCAATTTTCAATTTTATTATTTATACATTTAATTATAAAATTCAGCAACTGTCATTAAACCTAATTTTCCACGGGATAAATAAAGTATTCTGATTCTGATGTTTCAGTTACAGCTAGGACAATTAAACTATAAACCGTATGATAAGATAAAACCTGGGTAATCTGTGACCTACATCACTGATAAATAAAATGATGAGGCAGACAGGAAATGCATTGTGTATCTGGACATCTAGAATGAGATTTCTCTGTTATGAAATTACTAACATAAGTAATAAATTAATAATTGTGTTCTTTTGTTTTTTGAATTCTAGGCTTCTCTCTCTGCGTTGTCGAATGAAACCATCACCATTAAGGGCAAACAGTTCTTCATTCTCAAGATCATTGGACGTGGCGGGTCCAGCAAGGTAATGGATACGTAGACGACTCATATTGTGATCCAGCATTCCGACACTTTGCCTGTGTTGATGTTTTACTATAATAAATGTCTGTTTTTTTTTTTTAGGTCTACCAGGTCCTGGATCACAAAAAGCAGCTGTTTGCCGTGAAATACGTCGACCTGGAGGAAGCTGACGCTCAGACGGTAGAGAGCTACAAAAATGAGATTCAGCATCTGAACCACCTGCAGCTGTACAGCGATCAAATCATCAAGCTCTACGACTAGTGAGTATATGCAGGGTTCATATATAACTCATTTAACCTCAAGGCTAGGTTGTGAACATGTATTATTTTTATTTTATTAATTTCTATTTGCAAATTGAACCCATATGTCAGTGATTTTGTTTTTATTCTCATGAAAAGGAGCTAGCCATGCATTAAATAATTGTGATCAAAATATACAATCAAGGATCATTTGAATAACCACTAAAATGAATAGTTACTATTGTTGATTTAAAGGAATTAAAAAAAATATATTTTTTTTTACATTATATTTTTGTTCAATATAATTTATACTAACCATTCAGATATGACGATTAAGTATTTGAGATTCTTGATGTATATTTGTTTTTGGTTACGTTCAAAGAGCTTGAAAGGTTATGAATTTACTTCCACCCTGTCCTCTCATAGAACAAAGTACAGTATATATGCTCAACACAGTTTTGTTCTTATTAGATGAAAAATGTACATCTTTCTTTGTGATAAGTTTGGGTGTTTCAGCCGTTAAGACACATTTTACACAGAAAATAAATTAAACTCCATAACAGCTCTTGAAGTCTACAGGTAATTTAGATTTCTGTTACAAAAACCATGACGTTTGTCTTTGTGTTTGCAGTGAAATAACCAACAGCTACATCTACATGCTGATGGAGTGTGGGAACTTGGATCTGAACACTTGGCTGAGGAACCGCAAAACTGTGAATCCACTGGACAGGAAGTTCTACTGGAGGAACATGCTGGAGGCCGTCCACACCATCCACAACCACGGTGCTCTTTCTATGAAACTAGTATCATTGTTCCATCATCCAATCCCAGTGTTTATTAAAAGGCACAATCTTAATTTCTAACCATTCCAAATGTCCTCTGTCCTCCATGCAGGAATCATCCACAGTGACTTAAAGCCGGCAAACTTTGTCATTGTGAACGGTTCGCTGAAGTTGATTGACTTTGGCATCGCAAACAGACTCCAACCAGACGTGACGAGCATTATGAGGGATTCACAGGTTAGATTTATTTCATACACGAAATGAACACAAACAGATTTGACAAGTAATGTAAATTGTGCGTTCTTTACTAAAAAAAAAAAAAAATGAAATCCATGTTTAAATCTAGTTAAAGTGTATTAAGAACCAGATATTCTTTAGAAGCTGCAAACAGGTGAGCAGACAAAAGGGAAAAACATGCACAACAAATACATGCAAAATAATAATATATTATATACTGCTGTACCCAATTCCTTTTTGATGCTTTGAATTAAGCTTATAATGTTTTTTTATTGTCATATTTTATTAAGTTATGACCATAAAAATCCTCTAACAAAATTGACCAGATTAAATTGTTTATTTCTATTTATGCACATTTGATTTATGAGGATAACTCAAAGTAGAACTTTTGTCAACGTGGTGATATAAATGATTTTATGGTGCTGTCTGATTTCTGCTTCGACACACAGTTAACACAGGTCAGCGGGCTGTCTTTGTGTCCGCCGAGCAAGAGTGTAATTTTTGGTGGTATTTATTTTGACTCTGCATGAAAATGTTTGGATCATATCAGTTGGAAGGAATCCTACTCAGCCTGCTAATCTATCTAGTAGGGCTGCTCGATTATGGCAAAAATCATAATCACGATTATTTTTGATCAATATTGATATCACGATTATTCATTGACTTTGAAAACATCCATTTATTGATCTTTCAAAAAAATAAAAATAACAATTTGAACATTATCTTTTTTACAGTAAGATACTGAACTTTAAGTATAATACAACTGCAAAGTATTCAGCTGAAGCCACATCTTTTTCAACTTCCCCACGGCATGTTATATAGGGCAGGCAGTGCAGATCTGGTGAAATGCGTAACGCTTGTCCATAGTGTTAACCAGTTACCAGTTGTCCATAGTGTTAACAAGTTGTCCATAGTGTTAACCAGTTACCAGTTGTCCATAGTGTTAACCAGTTGTCCACAGTGTTAACCAGTTGTCCAGTGTTAACCAGTTGTCAATAGTGTTAACCAGTTGCTTAAACCCCTAGTTGCTAACCCAGGGTGTCCGCGGGGTCTTAAAAAGTATTAAAAGTTGATAAATCAATTTAGCGAAAATTAAGGCTATTAAAAAGTATTGAAAGGCATTTTCCAAGGTATTAAGAAGGTCCACAGCAACGACAACATGAAACACCCTTTAATTTACTGCAACAACATGTCGGGAAACCCCCTCAAGGCGGCCCCATGCATAGCGCGCTGTCATATGCTGCTTCTTATTTTAAGTTTCGTTGCCTTGCTCTGCTCTGGGGGGGGGGGGGGGGAAGAGTGTGTTGGGGCGCCACTGATGGGGATCAAAGCTGTCCGGTCCCACATGCTAAGTGCTAGCCAGAAAGTTGCGGCGTTTAAGTCCCGACTCTCCCGATAGCCAATCCGTGCCTCCCCTGACTGCACGTTGCTGACACACACCGCTGCAGTGCAGACTCTCTGCACGGAGGAGCAGCGGAGGAGCAGCGGAGGAGCAGCGGAGGAGCAGCGGAGGAGCAGCGGAGGAGCAGCGGAGGAGCAGCGGAGTCCGGGCGATGCTGCTCCTCCAAGGAAGAGACACACGTTCACTAAGCCAGAAAAACTATATCCGGTCACAGAGATCTGCTATTTTAAAGTAAAGTCAACACATATCAACCCTAAATATAGTCTATATTAAGAACGAGAAAGTCTTAACATATATATCATTTTTTGTAAACATATGACAAATGTGCGAGGGTGATGACGTCAGAGCATCGTCCTATGTGCCGGGGCTTAGCCCCGGACAGCTCCGGCCCAATTTAAAATCTGGGTATTTGTGAGGAAGCTCCTATATGGCATTACCCCGCTGAAGCTCACCAAAGTTTAATATATTTCATAGTTCAAAGTTTTGTCAATTGTTTTGTTTATTGGTCAAATACTGGTTTCTGAGGAGTTTTACTGGAATGAAAGAGCTCAAAGTGTGTCTACAGAAGCAACAAAGCAGCATACTGCATTAAACCTGACGTTGACAGAGAGGTTGAAGTTCTTGTGGAGAGGAGGCTTCAGTAGTCTGTCTGTTTTATCTCTTGGGAACAATGCCTAAATCAAATACTACTTTCTAATGGTTTCTTTTTCTAATAAACCTTGCATTGGGTTGGTCACACAATTCATTCTCTTGTGCTTTGTTCTATCTGAATTATGATAAGGAGTTATCACAAACTGTTTAGTTGTGCTATCTTACAATCAATACTGTATAGAGTAAATGTGAGGTAAAGTGTTGCCAATGTAACCGGTTAGAACTCGAAGTTGCGATGAGGTCTTAAAATGTATGGAAAGGGTCTTAAAAAAGGTCTTAAAAGGTATTAAATTTGACTTCAGGATTCCTTCATATACCCTGTAACCGTGCTAACTGGGCACATGTCTTTAGCTATGTAGATGGCATGTGTTATATCTTTGTGTCTTTGCGAGCTGGTTGAGTTGGCCGTTGCACTGTAAAGCGCGTCCTTAATTGATGACTGTGATGTGGTGGATGAAGTCGAGGGGGCACGCTTGTGAACTGTCAACGGGGGGAGCCTCGCTGCGGGGAAACTGGACCTCTGTCGCCTGTCAGCGCAACTGAAATGATGACGTTTACATTTTTTTTAAAAAGCGAGCCGAGCCGGCCGTCTGTGATTTTCCAGAACACACAGATGGCCAGTCCGCCCCTGCTGCACTGTACTTTTTTTGTTCCACGTCGGACTCCTTAACCCAAAGTATTTCCAAACAGCGGAATTGGTTTTAGCTTTCTTGTTCACGAGTTGCTCTTTTTCTGCCATCTTCGCTCGCGCTGAACTCATACAACTATTGTCACTCACAACCTGGCCGAGAGGTCTTTTAGGGAGGGGCGAAAGCGCACGCAGCAAAATAATCGTTTTATTTCGATTACGTTTTCGTAATCGTTGCAAGCCAAAATCGAGATTAAAATACAATTAATTTGCGCAGCCCTACTATCTAGTCTACTTCTACAAATATTCTAATATAAGTAGACTCATTGTTATCTGCCACTTTGCAAAAATACTGGCTTAAAACACAATGAATAAACATGCAATAAAAAGAGAAACTGTGCAGCATTCAAATGTT
This sequence comes from Dissostichus eleginoides, assembly GCA_031216635.1. Lineage (NCBI taxonomy): Eukaryota > Metazoa > Chordata > Actinopteri > Perciformes > Nototheniidae > Dissostichus > Dissostichus eleginoides. Next base: position 28,215,006 of record CM062272.1, read on the forward strand.
CGTTTATATTTTAAATGTATTCTGATGGAAATGCCTCTACTTATGTAACACTTTGTTTTTTTATTAAACCCAGGTTGGAACGTTGAACTACATGCCCCCTGAAGCCATCAAAGACACTTCGTCCCAGCCAGGAAAATCACGATCTAAGGTACTTCAAAAACCATGATGGAATAATTCATCATTTCAGCACAGTGGTGAAAACAATTTTGTTTTTGTTTATTTATCCTAAAGATCTGTAAAAAAGGTGACGTGTGGTCGCTGGGATGTATCCTGTACTGCATGACGTACGGGAAGACTCCCTTCAAGAGCATCACCAATCAGATCGCCAAGCTGCAAGCCATCATCGACACCTCCTACCCTATCGAATTTCCTGACATCTCGGAGAAGGATCTGCTGGATGTGTTGAAGGTGAGAGACCACGACTAAACTAACTTATTGTGATATACTTACAAATATATATATAGGGTACATTTCACAAGTTTGGCAGTATTTAGCGTTCTTATGGGATACTTTAAATTACGGTAAACTTGCTTATTATGGCCATTGCCAAAATGGATGTAACGAGGGGTGTTACAGTGTTGATTTTGAATTGATAATCACTCCGAATGAGGTTTGGAATTTAATCATCAGAATCAAAAGCAGGATCGACATCCTACTAGGTAGACCCTCCAGAAAAACGCGATTATGCAATCGCATAATTTACCGCATAATCAGCAAAATTGCGCAGATTTTTAAAAGGGCGCATATTTATTAAAAGGGCGCATAATCCCCGCATTTTTCCACACAAAGTTGAGAAAAAAAAGAAGTTATCGTCACGTCTTGACGTGAAGTAGTGATGATGACGCGACGTCATCAGCTCGCGCATCACAGAAGGTAAACAACACCTTAGAGTGAACGTGTGGAACTCACACGAGAGAGAAAACACCAAGATGAAAAAATCTAATCCATCTCATTTACCGACGAACATTTCTGCTAAAGACCGGGCAAAGCAGTACCCCGATGTCTTGCACCAAAGTGGGGGGAAACTATTCTGCACCCCGTGCAACTGTGTGTTGGAGCATAAGAGAAAATCGACGGTGACGACCCACTTTGATTCTATCAAACATTTGAAAATGCTTTCTGCTGCTGCGGACAAGAAAGCCAAACAACTCACGTTCACCGAGGCATCAACCTCCAAAACCCTTTCGAGGGCTACAAGAAACGAGGTGAGTAGCCTACAAGATTGAAGGTGGTCAGATAACGAACGAGTAAATGAAAACAGAATGAGGCGGAGAAGTGTGTGTGTGTGTGTGGAATAGATAGAATTGGGAGGGATGAAACCCTCTTTAATGGTCACACATGCAGAGCACACAGCACACACAGTGAAATTTGGCCTCTGCATTTAACCCATCCTAGTACCAGGAGCTATTGTAGCTATTGTACAGCGCCGGGGAGCAATGGGAGTGAGGGGGGAAGGGGGGTGTCCGGTGCCTTGCTCAAGGGCACCACGGCAGGGCAGGAGGTGAACTGGGACATCTCCAAGTAGCAGTCCACACTCCATATTTTAGGTCTGGTCGGGGAGTTGAACCGGCGACCCTACAGCTCCCAGTCCAAGCCCCTACTGACTGAGCCACTGCCGGTGCGTGTGTGTGAGACTTGTTTATCATAGGAACTCTTTAAAAGGGCTCCCTTTCATTCAGTAGTAGCCTAGTAACAGGGTGTGGGAGAAGAATCACCTTTTTTCCACTTCCCGCATATTTCGCAACTTTTCAATTTGGCTGCCAAATTGAATTTATTGAAAACTCCAATATCAACGTAAGAGCTTGTGCCTCTTCGGGGGGTGCTAACACTTAACCATAAACGTTATCGTTAAGATGAGGTTTGAGTCTGCGTGTAGGGAGGGGCAGCAGCCATATCATTAGCTAGAACTAGCTAGATCTGATGGATTTGGACATAAACGCGAGTGAAGTATAACCGGACGCGAGATCAGCACCTGCAGCTCTGCCCGCTGTGAGGGACCGGTGAGCGGAGCAAAACACACCTTTAGACCTAACACACTCAGCCATGGCACTGTCGTATACATTGAATTATTTCATTTGATCATATGTAATCAACTTAGGCACCCCACCCTATAAAAATATTCATAACTCATATTCGAATACCTGAATAATTTCGAATATTCGATGAATCGTTTCCATCCCTATCCGATATCTAAACAAATTCAGCCTCAAACAATGGCATCGACATCAGTGCTGGAATATTTTTTTTTTACATTTGAAGATCTAATTGAATCATAGTTATGGAGAACCATTAAATCCTTAGATGTTAATCTGCCTGTATAAACGTTTGCATAATATTTCACCTCTTAAAACACTTATGTACATTACAAGAAATGTGATGTTTTGTTTTGAATTTATTATGACGGTTCATATTTAAATAAAGCTCCTGCATACAATAAGACAAAATTCTGTTTTACAGACTGCAGTATGTTACAGGTTTTTACTAAAATATTGATGCATATTTAGCTATAGAATTAGTTAGCGGTCAATACAAGCTAAGCTAATTTTAGATCTAGACGAGTATAAGATACAACAGTAAATATCCCACTGGTCAAAGTCTGAAGCTCCTGTGTCATGAAAACAGGTGACTAAATATGCCTACAGTGTTTCCCACAGATCTGAAATATACTTGGGGGGTGACCGTGACGTGACGTGACGTGCAACAACATTAACCTTTCTGTTGGTCGCGTGTTAGCAGACCTTTCACGCGATGGCAGAGCGAACAGGTACAGGCAGGGCCGGACCAAGAAATAAGTTAGGCCGGAAATTATACACCCAGCCAGGCCACTACCAGTTTTTTTTTTTGTGCCATTTTGCTGGATTTATTTGTCAATATTTACAGCGTTGCTGCCCATAGTGATAGCCCTATATTTTAAATCTACTACCCACAAATAAACATATGGACATGGGTTCTATTTAAAAAAAAATATGGTAAATGTATTTAGGAACCTGTCCATGTGATTTTAAGTGGGGTGGACCTCGAATCCTCTAGGGGGGTCCGGGGGCATGCTCCCCGGTAAGATATCTTTTTTAATTTTGGAGTTAAATGCATCAATCTGGTGCATTTTGAGGGAAAAAAAAGAGACTAGATCTATGGGAACACCCATATGAAACAACTGTATACATTTCAATAATCATAAAATCATAAGAACATGGCCATAACCAATAACATATCCAATATGAAAAAATACTGAAACTTGTTTGTTTATTTATTTTTGGTTCATTTATAGTTGTGAGAGTGTCTGGGATCCTGAATCAGCCTCTCCCTCCTCTCCCCCCTGCTCCTCTTTGAGGCAGCAGCAAAGACTCGTTTTTAGCTCTCAACAAGTTTTTAAAGTTTATCTTACCTTTTTTCACCTACTTTTATTTTTTTTATTCATGCATATTTCACTAATCAGTGTCACTACCCCCTCAAATGGAAATATGTGTTTACATAAATGGTGACCAAACCGTTTGAGACCCACTGAGAACTTACACTAATGGCGCTTTTCCACTGCAGGACCTAGCACGGCTTAGTACGGTATGGTTAAGCCTTGGTAGGCCAGGCTCACTTTATGCTGCATTTCCATTACAGTTTAGTTACTGGGGTAGTTACTATAGTAACGCAGTGTAGGCGGGGCGATCGGCTGTTCGGCAGGCGGAGCGACCCTGCATAAAACTGCCGTGACGTCATCTTCAATGCGAACCACAAAACCAAAACATCAGCCGTTAGCTGTTAGCACTCAGAGGTCACAGCTCCTCATATCTGTTCAGAAACTAGACAAAAGTTAAACAAGTACAAACCACAGACTCTGAGCGAATACAGTTGCTGGTTTATTTTTGTCTGTAGGACGTTGTTGTGAGTTTGGACGGAGCATTTACAACATTAGCTTAGCCTGATCGATCCGATATCCATTCAGAAAAACACGCATTTTAAAAGGTTTTTCGCCAGCCGTCTTTGAAACGTGTATTACCATTAAATCACGGTAAAATATGTTCATTTTGTTGTAGTTGTAGCCCCCTTGCAAGCGATTCTCTCTGACCAATCAGCAGTCGAGAGTGTTTACCTCACTAGTTTAGCATATTCAGCCCGGTTGTTGGCCCGGTAAGAACCTCGATTTTGGAGGGCCAGAAAAAGGTGGAAAAGTAGCCCTGAGCCGGAACTACCCCTGGTGGAAAAGCAAAAAAAAGCTTAAACCGTGCTACGTGCTGCAGTGGAAAAGCGCCATAAGTTAACTATCTAAGCCAGGGGTGCCCACACTTTTTCAGCTTGGGAGCTACTTTTAAAATGACCAAGTCCAAATGATCTACCTACAGGGGGGGTGCTAGTGGACAAAACGGCGGATAAACTGTGGCGTGCTTACCCTAATTGCGCCGCATAAGCGCATAATAGTGCGCCGCATTTGCGCTTCAGATGAGGAGGTGAGGCCCCCTCATAACTGCATGAACCCGTATGGCACAATACAACTCAGACTGGCTTACCTGTACGTCAATCAAGTGGCAAATGCCATAGTAAGGATGGATGATAGGCTAACTTTAAAAAAAAAAAAATTTAAAAAAAGATTTTTTTTTTTTTCATTTTTTTTTTTTTAATGCCATGTGATCTACCCAAACTACCTTTGCGATCGACCGGTCGATCGCGATCGACGTATTGGGCACCCCTGATCTAAGCACTCAGAGAGCCCTTAACCTCACCTGAGCTGTAGTTATCCCAAGCTTGAATGACACACAGAGACCAATCAAGGGCTTTGATTTATGATCTGTATGACAGTGGCCATGTCGGCAGCCCACATCATGTAGACAGCCAGTCACCCTGTGTGAGGCAGACCCACATTTGCGCAGCGTTGCGTTCACAATACATTAAAAAAAAAAAATCCTCAGGCCAGCAGGCCACTTACCCTGGGTACAGGAGGCGTAGAGCGAGGGATCATTGTCCACTAGTTATTCGATCGCAGATGGCGTAAAAATACCTAAATGGGTCGCAAAATATACTTTGGCGGCCGTTAATATACCTGGGCGGCCCGCCCAAGTTAAGTCTATGTGTGGGAAACCCTGGCCTACATGATGTCATCACGCTGAACATTAGCAGCCTTTTTATTAATCTCCTTAAGAGGAGAAGTCATGCAACTGACATGTAGTTTTATTATAGCCTAATGTTAGATTTTCACTTCTGCTGATAGCATTTACACTTCAACATTCATCATGTGGTGTTAATATGTGGAGATTATCCTGCTGATCAAAATGTGTAAGTTTCACAAACGTGTTTAACTCTGAGCTTGCTTACTGTAATATTCTGAAATCCAATGAAGAAATCCCATTGCTTTTTGTCGAGGAAGAACTTGCGATGCTCCTGGACCGCCGACGAAAATACGCTATCACTGCACCGCTCTCTGAATACATCAAATTAACACGGTGGCTAACTTGACAGTTGTGTTGAATTGGTAAATTACAAATAAACTGTTTTTATCTGCAGAGCTGCTTGGTACGAAACCCCAGAGAGAGAATTTCTTTAAAAGAGCTGCTGGATCATCCGTACCTACATCATTCACCTGCAGAAAGAGGTACACACACGGACCACAAACACACATCATTGCCTACATTGCTTTTCCCATGTGACTCTGACCTGTGCTCTCCTGTTTCAGGTCCAAGTAACAGAGATCTGCAGAAGATCCTAACAGACCTCGCAGCCCTCCAGTCTCCAGGCAGCATCATCCGAGCAGCTAATGTAAGAATTGCCTGCAAGAACTTAATTTCTATCCAGGAGTTCCTTTAAATACTAATTCTGCTTTCTGCTTTAACAGAATCTGGCCAAAATGTGCAGCAGCGGCAGGAAGTTGGATGTTGCAGAGTGTGCAAAGTCCTCAACCTAACTATCCTTGAATATGTGATGTGGATAGAAGTTACTTTATTTTCTTTTGTTGTACTTCTCTTGAACACTTCAGTACAGAAACAGTATATTCTTTAACATGTAGAAATAACACATTTATATTTGTAACTTTTTGGCAAAATCATTATATCGTTTCATTTTTACTCTTGTTCTCTGATAATAAATGTTAGCATACAGCATGGTCAAATACATGTACTGTATCTTTGTGCCGTTGCTTTATTTGTCCCAGCAGTAGGAAGAAGTCATATTTATTGAATTACTCACCATGGGGAAACTTGGTTTAGTTATAATACATCCACTGATGACATTAGCCTTATGATCAAATTCAACTTCTATATCCTGGAATTCTTCCTTTTTATTGTGAAAGATGGCTGTTTATATTAATGTGCAGAGTTCAAACATTTAGATATTTTTTACAATTTTACAGAACTGATAGCACAAATATTTCTGTATAGCGTCTTACTCGGGCAGCATTTCTGTTGAATCTGGAGAACTCATTGATCATCTTCAACACATTTTACAAAATGTTTCTATTATGGAATTAGAACCATCTTGTTGTCCTATTGTGTTAAAAAAAAAATCCCTTTTTAAATGAAAGTTTAACTTGGTTCAGCAGTGTAAAAGCTTCTGTAAAATTCTGTTTATTTTATTTATTTAGCGATTGCATACAATATCAAAGATAATATATGCAATGAATAAAAGTGATATGGTGCAATGGGTTTGAATATATACAATTGGTCTTAATAAATCCTATTGGATCATGGTTCACTAATTTAAATTATTTAAGGGGAGGCGTGTGGCGCAGTGGATAGAGCCTTGGTGTTGGGATCAGGGGGTTACAGGTTCAAACCCCAGCATGTCGTTGTGTTCCTGGGCAAGACACTTCACCCCAAATTGCTCCTGTGGGGATTGCCCACAGTACTGAGTGTAAGTCGCTTTGGATAAAAGCGTCTAACAAGTAACATGTAATGTATTTGGAATTTAATATATGGTCACATGAGATAAAACGTTGTCTCCCCGTAGGTAAATTAAGGTGTCAGAACAGCAATAAGATAATTAAATATGTGTCAAGGTTAAAGTGGGAAGTGATGGAGCCAAATACCATTATAAGAAAATGAGAGGTCATTACAAACTTGAATTATAACGGATTTGTTAGTATTGACAGTGGAGGTAAGTTACCCTTAGCATTCACCTCAAACTTTGCTAACATGACATGCAGTCAGTTTGAATCTCCACACGAGTTTACCCTTCTCTTGCGTTAGGTCATACCCCCTTCCCATGCTATTTTCGGTCAAAATTGACCGGTGTGTTTTGCAGTGATATCTCTGGAACCCCTTATCCAATTTTGATGGTTGACATCTCATTTGAACAGTCAAAGCAAGTAGAATCAAGGGGTGGCAGACAGAATGACACCAGGGGTGAATTTCATATTATTTTTGGCAGTAAAGATAGTGCTTATTTTACATTACTGTATATTATAAAAATGCTTGCTGTAGGCTGTGTTTACTGGAGATGGAAATGCTTTAGTTAGTGTTGTAGACGAGATTCTTCCCGTTCCAATGATGTAGGGATGTATTGATTTGATACAAGCAAGTTAGTGTTTCATGTCATGGTCTGGACCCACCGGTGGGCCCATCAAGTTCAGCATTCACTGCACTCACTGTGATGAATATAAAATAAGACACTGATACTGTTTTCCTCAATGAACATTTATTGAAAGAGAAATATACCATAACAGAACTTGTGTGTGTCTGTGTGTTCACGCACATAGTTGGCAATGCAAAATTGTGGAATGTCACCTCAGGCTCCTCTCCCTCAGGGGCTTCTATCTCAGGGGCCTCTATCTCAGGGGCCTCTCCCTCAGGGGCCTCTATCTCAGGGGCCTCTCTCCCTCAGGTGCCTCTTCCTGGTCTGTTGTAGGCTCATAGTCTGGATCGCTGTTGTCTTCCATTTCTGAGACATCTTCCTCTATCTCCTCTTCATCTGGTTCCATCTTCAAAAAATTTGTCCAGAGCCTCTCGTATAGAAAATCGCCTAATCGGTCGCCTGCTCATTGTGTCAATGAGTCAAATGTGAGCAAGGCACAAATATAACTGCTTGAGAGGCAGTAAGGGAGGCGCATTTAGCGCGAGAAAGTGAGAGGTTTGTGTTTCTCGAGGGGCACAGACAGTGGCGTCGCCTGGCCTGGGCATTCGGGGCTTTAGCAATAATATAATACATTAACCGTGCTTTACGTGAACCTCATGACACAAGAGAGGACGGCAGGACTGTAATTTCCCGTGTTCAGTGAATGCAACAGAGGCAAGGCACCAGACCAATCAGAGAGTTGCATGGAAATAAACGTGTGCTTGTGTCATTCAAACTCGGCTGGTTAGCTAGCTGCACTAACGGACATTAGGAGCTGTTTGTTCCACAACAAGCTGGAGGAGAGTCCTCTCCTGTCAGACTGAGAGACTCAGGTGAGCTAAAGAACTCTCTGAGTGTTTAGATACTTAACTTTAGTCTAAGTTATCTCAGTGGGTCTCAAACGGTTTGGTCACAAATTATTCAAAAGATTATTTCCGCGGCACACCTTCATATGATCATTATAGTTATAAATCAGCAAGAGAATAAATGAAAAACAGTTATGAAATACTATATGGCAGTAAAACAAGAAAACACTTTAAAAGGGGAGTGAAATGTAAAAAATCCATAAAGAAAAATAAAATCTGTTTACAGTTCTGTTTCATATGGGTGTTGAGAGATGTATCCATAGCTCTCAAAGTGCACCAGATTGATGCTTTTAACTTCAATATTTAAAAAAAAATCTTCCCGGGGGAGCATCCCCCCGGACCCCCTAGAGGAGGTGAGGTCTGCCCCCCACTCATAGAAAATAGCACTTTACCTCTGCCTATATGCCGTGAGCTGATAGCCTTCATTGGAACAGTCCGGGGTGTACTGTGTGTTTGCGTGTGGGGAGTGTTGCAATAGAAAATTCCACTGTAGCGCCGCGGCCGCCACCACTGTGGGCTAAGCCCCGAATGTTTTCAGGTCCAGGCGACGCTCCTGGGCACAGAGCTCGCACCTGTGAGAAGGTATGATACATTGTATCATACAGCGCGAGAAAGGGAGAGGTGTGTGTGTGTGTGTGTGTGTGTGTGTGTGTGTGTGTGTGTGTGTGTGTGTGTGTGTGTGTGTGTGTGTGTGTGTGTGTGTGTGTGTGTGTGTGTGTGTGTGTGTGTCTTTTCTCCATCTGAAGGATGAACATAATACACTCAAACCCATTCATTTTCTATGGCGGTCAATTCTGACCGAAAACATCATCATGGGTGTTTCACTGTTGAATAAATCACTCAAAATTCAATGCACGTGGTGATCATCAAGTGTATATGTTCAGAGGCCTAGTGTGGAGGATAACATAAGGTATTGAGGGAATTGGATGAAAAACACAATATTTATGATTAAAACAAAAGTCATTCGGTCACTTTTGACCCGAAACGCAAGAGAAGGGTTAAGGGATTATTTTATAAATTAATACCTAATGTGTACGTGTTGAAACAATTTATTAATCTGTATTATAAAATAGTGTTTTTTTTGTGTGTCGCTGTGAGAAAACATTGCTAAAATTCGAGTATTTCTTCGTCCCTTTCGGCTGCTCTAAGCAACAATACCGTAACAGGATAAATATACGCGCATCAAGATTCAATCGGAGACCGGTTTGGCTGGTTTGACCTTTTACAGGACTTGAGCACTTTTGCAAACATACAGTATAGTTAAAGTACATGCTAGAGTTGTTGCAGAAAGTCCCCAGGTTAAATTCAAGAGTGAAACAGCTGCAGCTTCAGTTTGACAATGACATGATGACTTTACACACTACCAGTAACATTTGTACGCAATCGCATTGACGGTATCCACAATCGCTACCATGCACACCGCCCTCCTTTTTGGCCAATCAGAAACCTGTTTTTGTTCGTGGAGGCTGGGATGGAGAGAAACAAACAAAGGTCTCACTCTGCGACTTTGTCTGGGTACCACAAAGAACCCCTTCTTTCCTCGTTCGTTAACTTATGATACTATTATAAAAGACAAACATAAATATCAAACAACATAACAATATAAAACCTTCAGTATCAAAGCAACATTTGGAATACAGTTTCTTTTTTTTAAATGGGCGGGATTTTGGCTAGATACCAGGATATAATCCGGTCCCCTCCACATAGTGATACTTGAATAGACGATCATCCCTCTTGGTTCAATTCACTTGCCCTTCCTGTTCAGTAACAACAACAGTCATGGCGGCTGCTGCACGGTTCTTCATCCGAGGGGCAAACTCCAAACTTTCCATCACCGGCATTGGCAACGGGTCTCAGAGTTCCTTTGGAGGCACTCTGGTAAAATTGTCTCCCAGCTCCAACTCTCGCACAAAAACCCAACGAAGACATGCGCACTTTACCTTCCAGCCTGACCCCGAACGGACACAATATGGTGAGTGCGGGCTAGCCGGCTGCTAACGATAGCTTCGTTAAAAGGATATCATTGTGGAATTTTCCACAGTTAAGCAGTTAAAAAGACAAGTTATTATGCAGCTTATATGAAAACCTCCTGTGTTTAAGATATAAAGGTGGCTTATATGTATTCAGTTGTCATTAAGGAATAGAGAGTTTACCCTTCAGCCGGTACACTTTTAACTATTTTAGTTTAAAGTTGAAAAGGTGACATCCAGACTTATTTCAAAATGACTGTTGATAATTTTTATCATTTTGGAGGTATCAGGTTTCCAAATAAATCTCGTGTAAATTGCATACAAGACTGGATTTGATCTTTTTCTACACTTGATGTGATGCTTTCATTCATCCAGGTGTTAAAGGGATATTTAATTTGAAGTAGTGCACAGAGAGACTTCCTTCAACATATGAATGTGAAAACAGCCACCTCTTCACCTGGCTACACAAGTGAAGAATATCGCCAAACAAGTAAATCAACTAGGATGGCATTTTATTACAGAAAGCACTTATGGTGTGTATCTAGTACTAGTACAAGCATCTTTTAGATGTGATAGTGTCACACAAGAGGATGCTGTCTTTTATACATTCTTATAGTCAGTCCCTTTTTAGAGGTATGAACCTATTGTCTATCATACAGTTCATTTAACCAGGATATTGGTACTCAAACAATTGATTCCATTTTGACAAAAAAACAACTCAACTCATTTTCCAAATCCAGTTTGTTCAGTTTCCTTATTGTAGTTTATTTCCTGCAATAACCGGTGTAATCTCTTAAAAATGTGTATACCAAAGTACTGTGTGTCAAATCCAAATGCAATGCCAATGAAGAATATGTGCAGTTGTCAAGTCCTTTAAAAGATAATGTTTTGTTAATATTGTACAACATTTTTAGGTCCTACCCAGAAGATGAACTTGTTCCAGTCCGTTACAAGTGCCTTGGACAACACTCTCGCCAGTGATCCTACAGCAGGTAGGATGCTTACACAGGAAATGAAAATGTATAGCTGTCATCAGATGATATTACATTTAAAAGTGTACCTGTATTTACTCTTTTATCATACATTTTTGAAAAAATGCACAGGCATTTAAATAATAGACCTTGAATAAAGACGTGCAAAATGTTTGCCTACATTAGGATCCACAAAACATTGCACTTTTTTTAAACATTAGATGGTTTTGCAAAAGTTATCTGATCTGTGTCACAATTGGAAGAATGTGTGTCCAGGAACGTTGATTAGAAATGTTCTTTGTTTGTGTTTTACTGCCTTTCAACAGATATTTACCAACTAAAAACAGATTGTCTTACCATATAATTATACTATAATGGAATTTAATGTGGCCAGTTGTGGGGTCATGTTATTTTAAGAAAAGTACAAATCTTAAGTAGCACCTTATATATATATATATATATATATATATATATATATATATATATATATATATATATATTATACATTATACCTGTATATATTATACCTGTATATATATATATAACCAGTTATTTGTGGTAAAAAAAAAAATCTTGCAAACAAACCAAATTCCAAATAAGGAAACATTGGTTAATGTCAGAATCTCTATTTAAAGTTGCGGTATTTAGAAGAAATGTCCTCCAATGAAAGGTTTGTGAATGTTGCTTGATGTTAGTTTACCTTCTTAAAGGGTAAATGATACTTGTGTCATTTGATCACTGACTGTTGTTTGTTTGCCCACAGTCATCTTCGGGGAAGACGTTGCCTTTGGTGGAGTATTCCGATGCACAGTGGGTCTGAGAGATAAATATGGTGAGTTGTTTCAATCCCTTTCCATTCTCACCATTCATTGCATTACATTACATGTCATTTAGCTGACGCTTTTATTCAAAACAACCTACAAATATGTTTATTCTAAGACATGCATACTTAATTTATGGACCAGTATCTTGGCAACACTGCAATGTTTTGCGGTTTTACAGGCCCTGGGGATCAAACCACTGACTCTCTGCCAAACACCTTAATCGCCCATTCCCCCCCTGAGCCACAGCCACCCTATTCAGAACCTTTTACTACTAATTTTGCTTAATAAAACCCCTAAAAAACCCACCTGTCATCCACCTGTTCTTCTGCCTGCTGCATGTTTTTGCCACTAGATGTCAGCAGAGCACCGTGCAGAATCCTCTCTGGAAGGTCACACGAGTGTTCAGTGTTCACCCAGAGTACCAGAAGGATCCGTTTGCACTCATTTGTCCTTCAGTAGAGTAGCCTTGCAACCTTGAAGGTGATATAGCAGGTCGATTCTACTGCTGTGAGTTTGTTGGGAATATACTCTTTTCTTTCTGTTGCTCAAATGTTATTATTACATTTACATACTACATTAAGAGTACTTACGTTTGATAGTAAAGCTACATGAACACCAGGTGGACATTATGACACATCAAAGCAGGAACAGGACTGTTTTAAACTATCACATGATGTAGACGAGCCACTTATTAATTTCATCATAAGTAGCACGTAATAAGTAACACCTGTAGACCTAAAGAGTGGTGCAGCAATGACATTTCTTTGGAGGCCGGACCGGAAGTTGGTATCGCAAGGTCTCTCTTTACTAAAAGGAATGGGATTTCTCCATTGGATTTTGGAATATTGGATATTTGCAAAATACAAGTTTATGATACTTAAAGGGGACCTATCATGCAAAATGCACTTTTTGATGTCTTTTTATACATAAATATGTGTCCTCGGTGTGTCAGGGAATCACGCAGCATCAGAAAATAAAACCCTCTCTCTTTTCTCTTCTCCCATGTGCAAATCTCTAAAAACGGGGGTACAACGGAGCTGATCCAGATTTGCGTCCGATATGACGTAATATCGGAAATGTAGGCTGGCTTTACACCCACGGCCCTATCAGAAACGTTGCTATCAGAAACAATGCCCGACTGTTTTGGGCGTAATATGGTCGGTGCATGTTTACATTAGCATCGCTAATACTCAGAGCTAACCTGTACTGCACAGAGCATGTGTGTGAAGAAGCTGGAAATAAAAAGGAACTCACTTGTGGTATAACCGGCAAGAGAGAAAGCCTTTGAGCTTCATACTGTTTCAGAAATAATCCTTAATAATCCATGATATGGCGTTTCATCACCGCAATATCTGCCGGTAGAATCTCCCGCATGAGCACAGCCCCCTCCTTTTTTTTTTATCAATCTTTTTTTTTTTTTTTTAAAGCTTTATACCCCAAATCAGCACTTTTGAAACAGGAAGTGAAATAGACGGATATGAGGCATGGCTAGAATGGGTGATCTGTTTGGTACTTTGAGCAAAACACTTCATAGACAGGTTTTTAATATATTTTGTATATATCTGAGACCTATGCTATTGCCTAAAAATAGCATGATAGGTGACCTTTAAACATGCTGTGTTCAGTAGGATGATCTCCACTTATGGGGCTTTCACACCAACGCGGTTCCCGTTCTAGCTCCGTGCTAGAGCTTTTCTGGTTCGGAACAACGTTTTTCTTTTCAGCCCCCGTTTTGTTCACACCGTTCAGAGCCCGACTGGTGCTGCCGCTGCTGCGTCATGACGTCACCGTTTACGTCGCTGATTTTCTCCCCAACGGCGTTCACTACTACAACAACAATAATGGGGGACTGCGTCGGGTCGATGATCGTGTTGCTTTTAATCATACAAAGCCAGATTAAATAAAATAACGACTTCTCCAACCTTATACTTTTCTCCAGAGTGCCGTGGTTCATTGTTTATTATTGTGTTTCAGCGGCATTTACTGATCGCTGCAGTGCTGCTCTTCCACCGGAGTTTATTCTCCCGTTAGCTCCGGGTTAGCTCACACGGCAGCGTCCGCTGTAAAGTATTCACTGTCTGTCACACAAGCAGCTGATACATATCCCCAATTCCCCATAAGTGAATGTGTTTCAGTATGAATTGACGCTGTTTGGCGTCACAACGCTGTTATGAAATTTTCTCTGGTATAAAATTGGTGATGTTAGCATAGCAACCGAAGCTAAACTGACTATCTTGACTACTTGTTGTTGCTATCCTATTGTGGCATAAGCCGTTTTCTACAGGCACATTTTACCAGCATATTTTTCATTATGATTCTACTTGTGATAGTCGGACATGACAACCTGTGCAGCCCATGTATTGATTCCATCCGATAGCTGCTGTATTACAAAACAAAACGTCTGCCTGCTCTCCACGATGATCAATAACATCGAACGGATGGTCAAAGTAAGGTACAAATAAACAGAATCACACGGAGCCTGGTTAGTGTTGCCTGACTTTATAAAGTGTGTTTTTTTTTTTATAAGTGTGTGGTTGCGTTCTAGTCACTTTGCTCAGCATACTGCTTGTTACAACTTTTATTTGCCGTACTCGCCTTTAACTGTTAGCTCAGGTTAATCTCGCCCCCCTCCGACGTAAGCGTGACGTATGCGGTTCTTGCTTCGAGACCGACAATTTTTTGGAGCTTGAAACGAACCGGATTCCGGAGCTTAGAGGCGGCTCTGCTGCGGTGTGAACAGGAAAAAACGGTGCTTTTCAGGCTCTAGCTCCAAACCGGCCCTGGAACCGCGTTGGTGTGAAAGCCCCAAGCCATTGTCCATCCGGACAAAGCCCTATAGCCCTATTTGTCATGTCTTTTCTTCTGAGAGATTATCCTGTTGAGGGTTTCTTTTATTGTGCCTCAAATGTGTATATGATTGGATTCTTCTAAGAGGGAGTCAGCTCTGAATCACATCCAGCTGATGCTGCTCCGTTCTCTATTGATGAATTATTTCCAGCGGGTAGCAGTCGTGGCAGTTATTGGCTCATTACAGATGGTAAGGAGCTGGCACCCGCTCGCTGAGAGATGCCAAAGGTATGTTCACTGATAGGCCTTTTCCACAGCAGACATTTTGACTTATTATATTAGGAAAAGTATATGTCTGGTCACTAAAAAGTCCTAAAAGATAGAGAAATGTGTTATAAGGTAAATGGAATTGAAATGTTTTGAATCAATCTTTATAAAGGCTTGAAAATGCTAAGACTCAAATTGTGCATACAAAAAGTCTTACATTTTGTTCTTAATGGCATTATAAAAGTATTAAAAAGTCATACATGTAATTGCTTTAAGCTGTTCTTGCCCTGAACCTAAACAATCCTTTCTATTTAAGTTTCCCAGTGAGCCAGCATGCACAATACCAGGAACCTTAAGCTAAAAACTAGCCGCTATAAGGAATCCAGCTATCACTGCTATTCCAACTGTAACATGTCAGAATGCCTTCTGAGAAAAGACTCATTGGGATTAAGCTCCTACTGCCACTAGCTTGTGAAGTTTGAACCCACAGAGAGCACTGCATCTGCATCTCATTACATCAGTAATTTATGTGTCTTCCTGGTATTAGCCACTGAAGATTTTCCATTCAGTATCTACCGGCAGTTCCTCTTTGATTCTGTAGTTGACAGTCGGACAATGAACATAAATCTGTATGTGGACAGTAGTAAAATGGGCAGGTCCAGGATTGATGTTGAGTAGAAGAAACTTTAGTGGTTCTAACTAATTTCCCCTCGATGCATTGAGACATCTATAACATTTCAATAAAAAAATGTTTTTTTAATAAATTAAATCTGGTAACAATAAAGCAATCTGGCTTTTTTTCTCCCTCCTGAAAGCATTTAGCAGCCATATGTGTCCTCAGCTAAATCAGGTCCTTAAAAATAAAATACGATGTTTCTTGTTTATTATGGTACAAAGTGGTATAATAATTACATGTCAATAGGTTCTTGTTTTGAGCCAATCTTGTATGGGATGTTTTTTCATTAGTGTTGAATCCTCCCCACAGTAGCCGGCTTTGCCTTTTTGTTTTCATTGACGTCAGAAGTGTCGACCTTTCGGAGAGGGATCATTATTTTCAATCTCATCCTTGTGTACAGTGGCGAGCGCAAAGCTGTTTTTATCCCTCTCACGGCTGAAAGGGACGCCGCGCACCTCTGCCACCCACTGCCATTATACAGAGGAGAGGTTAATGCAGGGCGGACACTATATGAATGGCTCTTTACGAGGCTGATGCATTCAGCTTTCGCATTGCTGGATACCACTGAGGGCTGTTTCCCTGAAGACAACGGCAACACATTGACCCCATGTCCCTCGCCCTTATGTGTGTAGCCATTTTTCACTGAGAGCAGGCGTTGGTGCCAGACTATTCAAGTTACCAAAACATGCCGTCTATTTAAAAATGTATTCTAGACTTCTGTGAAAGGCGCAGATGTCAACTAAACGATATATTTGACCATCACACATTGTGTTATGGTTGCATCTATTAGTTGGGTTTTTAGTAGCGGTGTCAATCAAAACAATAACCGTGATGAATCACAAAAGTAAAATAATAGTATAAACTTGTTTTTCGGGGAAAGATTAAACAAATACACAAGTGGTTTTGTAATCAAGAAATGCATGATAAACTGCTAGGAGAAATAAGAGATTTCTTTACTAAATTATAACATCTAAGCTTAGTTTTAAGACGTTATTGGCATTCATTTCATCTAATAAGTAGGAACCAGAATAAGAAAAAGTTACAAGGTAGCATCTGCTACAAGCTGAATGTAAACAGCTGGACTGTTAAGGCACCTTTCTCCCAAATTACAACCCATGGCGATCCATTTAGCGATTGCAGTGGTTAACTTGGCTATTGTCTCGTTGTTAATCTCTTTTGCTTAATGTAGTGACAAGCAATTGCATGGCCGCCTTGTTCACACCAGGGACCAGCTGGTTGCGATGAAGCTAGCTATCACAACAATTTGGTCAGAACCACGGCTATCCCCACAAAGATCTGGAGACAGAGGGGAGGTGGGTCCAGTGGTACTGCAAACTTGTCGTGCCTAGGTGGAACGACAGCTTATGACTACAATATGTGCACAAATTAATGGTATTTAAAGTTCCATCTGGAAGCTTTTTAAAACAGTATTTCCTGTTCTACACACCGGGGAATATCTCGTTTGCCATGTAATTACAAAAGTAAAAATCCCCACTGGAATTACGCGAGTACATTTGGGGTCAAACTTGATAGTATGATTACGTTTCCAGATTGATTGTTAATCTTAACAGCCTTAGTTTTTGTCATTAATCCATTTGCTGTTGTCTGCTTTAATGACTCACAGATGCGCACACACATACATGTTACGTACTGTCACTTTCACACAAAGCTGGCTGGATATTTGAGGTTTTCTTCACGGGTCTGAGGGGCAAGGCCCAACATTTAGTTAGCTTAATTGTTCATTCCTCGAAGTGTTCGTGGTGCTGCGGTTGTTAATTGAACTCTGCGAGCACTCAGCAGGGCACATGAGGGCAGAAGGAGTCTTCCCAGCAAAACAGAA
Source organism: Dissostichus eleginoides (assembly GCA_031216635.1). NCBI lineage: Eukaryota > Metazoa > Chordata > Actinopteri > Perciformes > Nototheniidae > Dissostichus > Dissostichus eleginoides. The sequence continues at coordinate 28,232,737 of CM062272.1, forward strand.
AAAAGACTGCTTTGGCATATACACAAAGATAGATGACTTCAAAAAATAACACTCTGTACCCAAAGTTAGAGTCCCACTCATGTGGCTCTTTTTCAGATTATAGGGTGGAGAATAGAATTTTTATCTGACTTTTTTTTCCAGTTTTTACTCCATGGTGTAGAGCTGAGGAGTCATCAGCTTGTCACTTCATTTATTTTAGGCCCGCATGGCATGTTAAGAGAGCGTTCTGCAATCTCAAGTGTGCGCCGCGCGCCTTCCTCTCTTATCAAGACAACCTTTTATTCCTTAAGCCTTAAAAAACAACTGACACCCACTCACATCTGTCCTGAGTGGGAAAGCTTACTATCAGCATTCTTTACCAGGACAACTGAGAAGACACGCTTTACTTTCACCCCTTTTCTGTTGTCATACACATTGAACAGGATATAGAAGAGGATGTATAACAAAAGATTCAACAGGGATTTTGGACAAGTATTATATTGAAAGAAAAATACAAAACATATGATGCTTTCCTTAGAGCAGCCAGACTCGATTGGAAGAAACTGTAATATTATTAGCTGGTCATCGCCAAAACACTTCACTCAAATTAGATAGAAACACAATAGACTCATTGAAACATCTTTGTTAGAATTCCAAATGTTCCAACAGTTATCAACTCTGGTTTGAGAGTTTGAAAAAGAGATTTAGGGGGCCCTATTATGCTCTTTGGGGTTTCCCCTTTCCTGTAGTGTGTTTATATAGGTCTTAGTGCATGTCAATGTTCTGCAAAGGCTAAAATCGAGACGGAGTGTGTAACACTCTCGCTTGTATTGGCTAGCGCTCCAACACATATGTGATAGGCTAAGGGGCGGGACATTTTCGACACATCTCTAAGCGGTTGACCAATCACAACAGAGCCAGACTGGGCTCTAGTTTAAGACGGAGGGTGAAAAGAGTTGCTGCTGCACAGGCAGTACAAATTGTATTCAAATAATAAAAAAAAATACCAATTCGTTGTAAAAAGAGTATTTGGCGCACTTCACAATTGTGGTAGGTAGTTGTATCCTGGGTTGTGGCTGCCACACATTTCAACTCTGCGTGAACTTGTCTCTGGAATATTTCATTTGGCTTCCTCACCCTGTTGCCAGAGGCTGCCTTCCTCTACCAGCACTTCACCTTCTGACTATTTTCCTCCTCTTTGCTGCTGTCTCCCCAGGTAAGGACCGAGTCTTCAACACTCCCCTCTGTGAGCAGGGGATTGTGGGATTTGGTATTGGCGCTGCTGTTGCTGGTGCCACAGCCATCGCTGAGATCCAGTTCGCCGACTACATCTATCCTGCTTTTGACCAGGTAAGAAGTGCCGCAAACTAATGATTACTGTCCTTGTGAATTAATCTGCCAATTCATATCAATCGATCTATTGTCTAATAGTCCAAAATCATTCATGTCACTGTCATGTATGAGTCCTAATTCTCAGGAAACTGCACTTGGAGGTCAACCCCCTTACATTTTTTAAAAATCCTTTAACAAAATCATAAATTGAATAAAGTCATGGATCAAATGCATTTTTTTTTTTTTTAATAAAATCAACTTAAAACATTTAAAAAAAGTTTTGCTCTATTGCTGCTAGACTGCTCTCTTAAAACAGGTGTGTATATCATTTATTCTACAAAAGAGTATAATAGTAATAATATCAGTGTAGCCTAATCTTTAACAACAACTGTGATGAAACGTCACGGAACCGACTAACTCCCCTTTTGTGTAATAGCAGCTCTCAACATGCCCAGACGTGTAATGATGTTCACTTCCTTTAATACTTTTCGCCTCATTCTGGTGTTGGTGACGTGTATTGTGCGAGACCAGAGATATAGTTCATTGAGCGGTTTCACACACAAATAAGTGTTACTTCACAGTTTTACGACAAACTGTGACTTTTTTTGACTTGGAAATGATTTTTTAAGATTGACAAACATCATATGTGTAATTCATGGCACAAATCAAACGGGATCGAAAGATAATTTCTCTCTCGCCATTGACTTCAACACATATTTTTTCCGAAATAAGGTCCCATGGTGGATCACCGGAAAGGGAGGAACGTCGGCTCTCTATAGACATTATGGCAGACCTATCAAGGCAAGACAAGTGCTTTTGCTTGTTTCAGGGTGTCCGCGGAGTCTTAAAAAGTATTAAAAGTTGATAAATCAATTTAGCGAAAATTAAGGCTATTAAAAAGTATTAAACGGCATTTTCCAAGGTATTAAGAAGGTCCACAGCAACGACAACATGAAACACCTTTTTAATTTACTGCAACGACATGTCGGGAAACTCCCCATGCATAGCGCGCTGTCAAATGCTGCGTCTTATTTTAAGTTTCGTTGCCTTGCTCCGCTCTGGGGGGGGGGGAAGAAGAGTGTGTTGGGGCGCCACTGATGAGGATCAAAGCTGTCCGGTCCCACATGCTAAGTGCTAGCCAGAAAGCGCTAGCCAGAAAGCGCTAGCCAGAAAGCGCGCAGCGCTTAAGTCCCGACTCTCCCGATGGCCAATCCGTGCCTCCCCTGACTGCACGTTGCTGACACACACCGCTGCAGTGCAGACTCTCTGCACGGAGGAGCCACGGAGGAGCCACGGAGGAGCAGCGGAGTCCGGGCGATGCTGCTCCTCCAAGGAAGAGACACACGTTCACTAAGCCCAAAAAACGATATCCGGTCACAGAGATTTAAATAAATATAGATATAAATATAGTCTATATTAAGAACGAGAAAAGTCTTAACATATATATCATTTTTTGTAAACATATGACAAATGTGCGAGGGTGATGACGTCAGAGCATCGTCCTATGTGCCGGGGCTTAGCCCCGGACAGCCCCGGCCCAATTTAAACCCTGGGTATTTGTGAGGGAGCTCCTATATGGCATTACCCCGCTGAAGCTCACCAAAGTTTAATATAGTTCAAAGTTTTGTCAATTGTTTTGTTTATTGGTCAAATACTGGTTTCTGAAGAGCTTTACTGGAATGAAAGAGCACAAAGTGTGTCTACAGAAGCAGCATACTGCATTAAACCTGACGTTGACAGAGAGGTTGAAGTTCATGTGGAGAGGAGGCTTCAGTAGTCTGTCTGTTTTATCTCTTGGGAACAATGCCTAAATCAAATACTACTTTCTAATGGTTTCTTTTTCTAATAAACCTTGCATTGGGTTGGTCACACAATTCATTCTCTTGTGCTTTGTTCTATCTGGATTATGATAAGGAGTTATCACAAACTGTTTAGTTGTGCTATCTTACAATCAATACTGTATAGTAAATGTGAGGTAAAGTGTGTTGCCAATGTAACCGGTTAGAACTCTAAGTTGCGATGAGGTCTTAAAATGTATGGAAAGGGTCTTAAAAAAGGTCTTATAAGGTATTACATTTGACTTCAGGATTCCTGCATATACCCTGTGTTTTAATGTTGATGTGTTCCAGTGGATCACATTCACTGGCACTTTGTAGTTGTTTGGTTAAAGGGACGAGTTACAATGAGGGGAAAGTACGCTGGCGTCACTCCTGAAACCTGCCTTTTGCATCAAAATCCTTCTTCTCCAAGTCACACTCAGGAGAAACAGGAGGTACAGACATCATACAGTTACTGGTGGAATCAACACACTCCTTCCAGTGATGGCTGTTTTTATGAAAGCTCGGGGAAGACTATTAATATAAAGGAGCTTCTTTTGAATATACTTCACAATCATTAAATATAAAGCTTTACTTCTCCCTGGATGTTGCACTGACTCCATTTTATATATACGTATATATTATATATATTAAGAGTCGCACACTTCATAATAGCATATCTGTTGAACAGCTAAATGGGTCAATACTGCTGATATGAATTTGTTTTCTTGTTTTGTTCTGATATAGCAGCTACTATAAGGCTCAGAAATTAACTTGATTATTCATTGTTCTGAAATATCCAGTGTTACCTGCCAAATTCTTAATGCTGTCATTTTTTTTGTTAGAGATTACAGAGGTTATACAACGTAGATAATGGAGATTATTTGCATGAATCATTTATAAAATGATTAGGAAATAAATGATTGTAATTTTATTTACTGACATTTAATAGCTCTCTTCCTGACTATTTCAACACAGTTATCCTCATTGTAGCATTATCAGGGAGGGAACGTCTGTCCTCTACATTCGTCAAATGTGAATAGAAAATCACAAAAAGTAAATCTTATTGGTTTCTTACGCAGTAAGGCCAATCTCCTTAGAGTTTATTTTTACTGAATATTGGGCGCTCAATTACTTGTGGCATTCCTGCTAAGTGCCCTAACGATTCCTTTAAATATCAATGTATTGATAGAAAATAGACACACTGTATCACATCTTTCCATAGGGATTTATTTATTTCGTTACAAAAAGGTTTGGCAGCTCTTTCCTTAACCCTTAGATGCACGAGTGACTGGACCCTACACTCTTCCATAAGTGGGTCAAAAAGGACCCGTATTAGAATAATGTGTTTTTATGCAATTTTTGGTTAAGAAAAATCACTTGTATAACATTTAGTATTATATTTTGGTTCACACAAGAACTATTTTATATTTAATTTTTCACTATTTATAATTTTAGACATTTCTTTTACATTTTGAAAAAAAAACGAAATTCCATAGAAAATGCATGCGGGTCATTTTTGACCCACTTATGGAAGCTTGGGGTAGTAATGCAAAAACTACAATTTCTTAAAAAGTATAAAATGTAAATTCAAAATTTGAATGGCATGATATCCAAAACATGTTTTTTGAGGAATAGCTGGAATATGAAATGATAATAAAATGTAATTACAAAGATACTTCAAGAATACCACCTCACCGGGTCAAAAAAGACCCACTTATGGAAGCTTGGGGTAGTAATATGAAAACTACAATTTCTTAAAATGTATAACATTTAAATATAAAATTTGAATGACATGATATCCAAAACACGTTTTTTGAGGAATAGCTGGAATATGAAATAAAAAAAAAAAAATGGAATTACAAAGATACTCTAAGAAAACCACCTCACCGGGTCAAAAAAGACCCACTTATGCATCTAAGGGTTAAAACAGAAGCTTCAGATTGTTTATATTAAGGGGGAATAGGAAGGGGATATTTCAAACTTGTTATGCAGCGAAGTTATTATGCTTTTTTTATAAACTAATATTTGTTATAAAATGTTTTCAAATGTTTTAATTGGCTGAATTTATTTTAAAATTGGAATTATTAACACATGGTTACTACTGTGCTATATATTTTTACATACATATTTATGAAGTTTCATGTGTGGGCCATATTCCATTATACTTTTAGAATTTGCTGCGGGCAAAACATTTTTTTTACCACGGGCCGTAGTAGTAGTTTGGACACACCTGCCCTAAGCATATCCAGTTTATTTGCATACTAGTATTTTGGCCTCCTAACAAAGTGGTTTAAATCCAGTAACATTGGAAACACTTTCAAAGGAAAAAGAGGATGGAAATGATAGTTGGCAGACACTAATGTTACTGATTTTATTTATTCTTCTGTCTGGTCTGTTTAACATATTCCTCGTTGAAACAGGTGCTTGATAAACAGACCTCCAATTGTTTATAGTCTCATATTCTACAATCTAACGCTGTTTAACAGAAGAAGGGCTTCCTATGACTTCCTAGTATTTCAGAAAAAGATTATATGTGGCATTGAAAGGCAGTGCATGACAGTTGGTGGTATTAAGTGTTCTCGCCTGCCACAAGATGAATGCTAGTCCCTTCTTTCTCAAGGCAATATAAAACAGAGTGACGCAGAGTCTCTTTCTCTCTCTTCTACACTTTCACTTAAAATGACTGCAGTCTAAACTGACCTGAGATACATAAAAGCTGAATTGACAGCCCACTTGGGTATCAAGGAGGAAAACTCAGGTCTACTTTTTAGGAGGAAGCCTAGTTCAAGAAACTGTAGAAGTAGGAAGAAGGAACCTGATACTTATGATTTCTCTCGTTAAAAATAAAATAATGTTTTTAAAAGCATTAAGGGGAATAGCAGACAGATGAAGCCTCAATCCAACGTCCAATCATTTGGTTTTATTTATTCATATCCTTTTTAAAAAGCATTTTGCCCATGTCTTAAACACGTTGTCTTTAGAGTCTGAACTTAGCTTCTTCTACTTTTGCAAGTACCCCGGTGTCCCAAAGGATCATACAGTTTCATCGTCAGGTGTCAACTAATAACGTGTTGTTGTGTTAAACCTCAATTATGTTGGTCTCTTTCCAGATAGTCAACGAAGCAGCCAAATACCGCTACCGTTCTGGAAACCTGTTCGACTGCGGCAGCCTCACCATCCGGGCCCCGTGGGGGTGTGTCGGCCACGGCTCGCTATACCACTCCCAGAGCCCCGAGGCCTTCTTCGCCCACTGCCCCGGCATCAAGGTCAGCCATGTTGTTCATGACAGATTCTGACATGTATTTGTTTCCTTCTTTATATTTCTTTGTATAATCAATTTGACAATGACGTGTCTCTCCCCAGAAAACATTATGCTTTTTGGGGTTTTCCTTTCCTGTAAGGTGTCATATAGGTTTTTGTGCATGTAAATGGTCTGCAAAAGCTAAAATCCCAAAGTTCCCTCCAGAGGGAGTTTCTCTTCCACACAGTTCCCCCCCCCCCCTCCAGAAACGCCTCCATTGGACTCCTTTGTTTACTTCCGTAACATAGTGACATCACTTGCGCTTCTATTGGCTAGCACTCCAACACATTAGGTGCTTTCACACCGCAGTACTTTTCCCACAAAGGTTCATCAGAACTTAAGTTCTGATGAACCTAAGTACAGATCGCGTTCACACCGGAATAAGTCCCTGGGGGAGGATTAGGCAAATGAAGCCGCTGACGTGCTTCTTCTTCATCTGCTTTGGGTTTACTGGCAGGCCGCAAACAACTTCACGGCGTATACTGCCACCCGAAGTCCCCGGCCGGAAGTCCCCGGAGTTACTTCCGAGTAAATCGCCAGAACGCCGACACCTCCTCATCTCCACCGCTCCCATGTTCTTTTGTGTTGCCATAAATTAGTCTCTCTGCGTTTGTGCGCTGGGCTAATGCTAATAATGCTAATGCGAGGATAATAAAATGGCGGCTTCACAAAACTTTTTGGGAGTTTTACGGGGCGTGGTTTGCATTCCGCCCAGCCAATCAGACATAGGAACCTTTTTCTCCCACAAAAGTACCTGCTCTCTAGCAGGGTAAAAAAAAAAAAGAAAAAAAAAAGGGGGTAAAAAGGTTCTCATGAACTAATTTTAGTTCCGGCTCTTTTTGGTGTGAACGCGACATTTCTGAACTATATCGGAACTAAAGTGGGAAAAGTACTGCGGTGTGAACGCGCCTCTTGTATGTGAGTGGCGTTACATTCCTGACACATCTCTAAGCAATTGACCAATCACAACTCAACCTGCCAGCTAACCAATCAGAGCAGACTGAGCTCTGGTTTCAGACAGAGGGTGAAAAGAGGTGCTGCAGCACAGGCAGTATGAGAAAAATAAAGACGTTTTTGAACATAAAAGCATGGAAACATGTCACAGTAGAGACACAAAATACAACTATGAACCTGAAAATAAGCATAATGTTCAGTGCCCCCAACACACATGCATTCTTCAGGCTTTTAAAAAAGGCAGGAGGGAGCCTGCTACTTTGAGTTTCTATATGTGAATATAGCCTGAAGGGGAAAATAATTTTTTCACCCACTGAGATCCTAACTTCCCATATAGTTATGGCGCACGATACAGTATTCTCCCAACACTGATAGCATCACTGAGATGGCCTTCAGAGCATGTGCACAAAGCAAACAAGTTAAATGTCAGGACATGAGATCCCTTACTGATTTGTATTTATTGCTAAGCATACATATAATCATTATCAAAGTCTCTAATACGCCACAAAGGGGGAATGACTGTATGGTTTACAGCTACTGTTCATCCTCTGTGAGTAACCATCACTGAGAGCAATAAACCGGATGTCTCCCAGCAAAGGTCAGGCTGATAACTGTTGATCTGTGTGCATACTATCATCACTGCTTGCTCCATCTGAGAGTCAGTCCCACCACTCTGTCTGACAGGCTGGATTCAGCTCGGCCCAGTGCCCTGATACCCCAATTCTGTCCTAAATACCATTACTAGATTTAATATCCGACAGTCACAATGCCAAAAAGATAAAGGAGGATATGAAGAGTTTATAATCCTTTCTCTGTCAGTCTTAGTCCATACTGTATATTAAACAGTTCTGTATCAAGTCATAATGCTATGTGCGCTCAACAGATAAACAGATGCCGAAATAACTACATCATGATGCTGATTTGTCATGCTTTGTCATGTCTCCCGGCAAGATGACAAGAAAACAATTTTTAAATGCTTGATTTCTGAGAATTGACCAATCGTGGCTATTCTCAGGAATCTATTGTTGATTCCATAGATATCTGCATAATCATAATCTCTAAACTCACTGGCATTTAGGATGTTTATCATGGATGAGAGATGCAAACAGACAGAAACAATATTTATTTACTCCATTTCTGATGTATTTGCAAAGCCGGGTCTGATTGGCATTTATTTATCTCTTTGCATTGACATTGTATGTCATCATGTCACATGAACAGTTAGCTTTGCATATACTGCGAACACGCTATTACTCACAATTAAGATTAAGACTTTTATTCATTCCTAAGGGGGATTTCACTTCTCACTCTGGTGTTATTTTTCCATTACAAACAAAGTCCCAGATATGCACACATCTATAGACATGCACTAATAGAGAGGTGGTAGAGCGATTGGGCTGCCAGTGTTGCGGCCATGAAAGCCGATGGGGGTTCGGTGTCTTGCTGAAGGACACCTCGGCAGTTCCCAGAAGGCAATCTGGCATTTTCCAGCTACCAGCCCACACTCAGGTCAAGTCCCTAAAGACTGAGCTGCTGCCGCCCCTCTTCAAGTTGGCTGGATTCAAGTCGATCGCATTTGGCCCATTCAAACTGTTACTTTCTATCTTTGGAAGCATTCTACATTACACTCTATGAAATAACATGGGAACCTATGTTATGAGATTGTCTTAACATCACTACTGCGTCTAATAAAGCTTGTCATGTGCTCCTCAGGTTGTAATCCCTCGCAGCCCAGTGCAGGCCAAGGGGCTGCTCCTCTCCTGCATCGCGGACCAGAACCCCTGCATATTCTTTGAGCCCAAGATCCTGTACAGAGCAGCAGGTAAGCAGCACTGCATGAGAATATAAATCTGACGTCGACATGCCGCCGGGCACTTGTTAGATTCGTAGCACCTCTGTGGCTCTCGATCTGTTTGCCTGGCACCTGATTGATAGCAAATGCTCTCTCTTATAGAGGTGTGAGGCAAGATAAACAAACATCAGTGTGAAGCAGAGCGTCTAAATGGGCTGTGAAGTGTTGACAGTGCCCAGATGAGTCCTCTCTCCCATCCAATCCCTATGTGGAGGGAACATCAATGCGAACGCCAGCTTGGCTTTTGGCAGGCTGCCGTGCTAAAAGGTGTCCAGCAAAGTCGTAATGAACTCTTAGCAGATGTTGGCAGCTGCTGCAAAACAGTGCTTTTTTGGCTACGCCACAAAACATTGATATTCATGATTAAGACAGCCTTATATGCTTAGAGGTGCTTTGAGCTCATTGTAGTGATGAAAGGCAGAACCAGAACAGATTGGTACCACCAGCCTCAAAGCCAAACCTTTTTGACAAGGTTTGTTAGTTTGATAAGAGCCATAAGAGATTGGGAAATATTACACTCGACTGCTGAGATTGCTTTAATTATGGCATCAGTTTAGCTATCATGGTCCAAAACATTTCTTAAGATGTTACAGTACAGTCTGATGTTAAAACCATTCCCTGGCACAAAAGGATTGACCCCAATCTTCATAACTCCCTCATAGTTTCCTGATTACTTTAAAGGGGACCTATCATGATATATTTAAATATATATATATATATATATGGTATATTAATACGTTTTAATTTTCAAAATACGAAACAGATCATGCATTTAGCCATGCCTCATTTTGCCTCACTCCAGCTCTGTCTTTGCAAGGTCTGATTCAGCTGACCACGCCCCCATGCGGAAGAGGGGGGCGTGACACGGCCCCGGCATGAGCGTCATGTTATCATGCTTGCTGTGATTATGAGTGGAGAGTCAACATGTTTTCTCAGAGCAATGCATGTGTTCAAGCATATTACCAATTTGATCCAGAATCTGACCCTGAAGAAGCGGAGGTTTTGGTGGGGGTGCAAACACCTCGGTTGCAGCAGGACGTTTCTGAATGGTTAGTTGACAAGCTGTTGTCCCTATTTATTTTTACGCTAACTCTTTGTTACGATGCTTGCTACTTATTCCGTTTTGGCTAATTAGCAAGAATGTTATGTGTACAGTTTGTAACGCAAAAACAGCGGTACATATATATATATATATTTATATAGGGAGACATTCATCTTTTCAGCATATATACAATGGCCTCATTGCATTAGGGGGCGGCAGTGCATGCAGTATTTTGTCCTTGTCACGATTATTGCAGCCAACAACAGCGCAATATCTATCTCTATTAGACATCCTGGCAAGAGCAGGCAAAACCACAGATGTGACTGGGGAAATGTAGCCTGCCGACAGCCTATATGCGAATTACAGGTTGGGCAATGGCCGTGGCCCAACCTCTCATTCCCCTGATTGGTGGAGAGTTGACCAATCAGGCGGAGTGCACCTACATTACGTCAAAAAGGTGCAAATAAAAAATCCACCTGTATCAAATCCGTTGCAGCCCCGTTTTTAGAGATTTGGGTATGGAGGAAAAGAGAGAGGGTTGTGTTTTCGGACACTTTGTGAGTTCCCTGGAACACCGGGGACACATATGTATGTATAAAAGACATCACAAAGTGCATTTTGCATGATAGGTCCCCTTTAAGATTACCCTCAAAGCAAAATCCTTTCCCTTGTCATATATTTGGTTTTATGGTAGAAGCTTTCTGTTGTACCTGCAAAAGCTAACTGCTAACGTGCCAGTGAGTCATTACGTATGAGTCCCATTCACAATAGCTTCTCGAGTTTCTTTCTGTGCTGTTAACTACCCCTGGCATTTTGTTGTCAGGCTTGTACATCATTCAATGAATAGTTTGAGTGAAGAGGAGGGAAAAAACTCTTAATTTATAAGCTTGCTAACTTTTTGATAGAAGATATCTAAATGGTTGCTAATAGCACATAAGTTCACATAGTTACTATACTATGACGTTCTTCTCAAACCTGTCATCAAACTGTCACCTTTATATAAATAAATGTAAACAACAGGGAAGATGATTAATTATGCTCGTGAACTGTCAACGGGAGGGGGGGGGGGGGGGGCGCTCGTGAACTGTCAACTGGAGAGCGGGGGGAGTTTCGCTGCGGGGAAGCTGTGGACCTCTGTCGCCTGTCAGCGCAACTTACATGATGCAGTTTAAACACAGTTAAATAAATAAAGGGCGGTGCCGGCCGTCAGCGAACCGAGCCCTGTCGTCAACGGCCCGCTGGCGACCGGCTCGGTTCGCTGACGGCCGGACGTAGGCTACTGTGATTCTCCAGAACACACAGTTGGCCAGTCCGCCCCTGTGTAGCATATCATTTTCGAAGACAGATGAGCAGATCGCCACTGGGTTTTCAACTAAAGACACAGCCACGCAAAAACTGCGGATTGTACAGCTCCTTATGGGTAATGCAATGTGTGAAGTGCGCTACACCCCTGGTCGTTTCACCATGGAGGAAAGCAGCAGAAAGTCGACTGGAGTTAAGGAGGGCGGGGCCTATGAGCATGGCTTCCTTCTGCAGGGGGAGACGCGCTCTGCCGGCGGTCTCGTTCAGGATCCGAAAATACAATTTAAATATTTTGCACACTTATTCCTAGTCTGCCACTGGTTACGGTCCCGCGTGCCAATGGTGGCACGCGTGCCAGGGGTTGCCGACCCCTGATGTATGCATATATTTCATGTTTGATTCTTTTTAACTTAAAGGGATACTTACTAAAACAGGTGTGTGACCTATCAACGATGCAACAAAAGTATTTATTTCAAAAAATATTTAATGTTTTCATGTCAAACAATAAATTGATTTCAAAGATCTGTGTGAATCTATAGAATATTCACTGGGAGTAAATAGTTATAAAGTAATGGATAACTTCTTGCCCTTTTCAACTGTTATGAAACAGAAAAGTGTTGCCATAAAATATATCAGAAAGCATAAGGGCAGATACTAGATGCTGGTGTATTTGTGGTTTCTTTAATACCGATCAGCTATGGAGGCTTCAACCATCCATCAAAGCCATGTTAGAGTCAGTGGCTGTGAAATAAATGAAATTGGATTGGTCTTACTATGATCATGTGCGTTGGAACATGTTTAGCACTGTGTCAGCAAGTCACTGAGTATGATAATAATAAGAGAAGAATGTCTCAGATGGATGTGGTTCAAAAGGACAGCCAAGTGCTGGTGTCTGAGTTCTTGGCAGCGTTTGTGTTTGCACATCAATCTTACTTTATTAGCCCCTTGGGAAGTGATGAGGTGGTACATCACTGTAAAGAGAGGTATTGCTGGCAGCATTTCCAAATGGACCCATACCAACATATAATAGATGCATCAATACAATTCAAGCCTGTGCCAAGACTCGTCTTAGACTATATTAATAATACCCAACTGACAATACTGCTTTAACAAAACACCAATCTTTGAAATATTCCTTCAAAGTTGTCGGAGGGTTACTGTTGTAGATCCTTAAAAGGCTTCAAAATAAATCTTAAAATAAGGCCTTAATTGATCAGGATGGGAGAACTAACAACATACATATTTAGTAAGTTGTTTGCAAATGCACTGTTTGCTTGCTAGCAGCGACATGGGGGAATATACTTACAATAAACATTCGCATAAAATGTTCCATAACTCTAAGAAATGTATGCTGTTTTTTCCTTACAATTTTGGTTATTGCAGGCTGCAATTGTAACGATAAAGACAGCCTTATATGCTTAGAGGTGATTTTCAAACTCATTATAGTGATAAAAGGCAGAACCACAACAGATTGGTACTGCCACCCAAAGCCAAATCTTTTTGACAACTTTTGTTAGTTTGATTAGAGCCATATGAGAAATGTTACAGCCGACTGCTGAGATTGTTTTAATCATGGCATCAGTTTAAAGATTATTGTCCAAAACATTTCTTAGGATGTGACAGTACAGTGTGATATTAAAACCACTTCTTGGCACAAGAGGATTGACTAATCATCACAATTCTTCATAGTTTCCTGAATATGTCGAAATTGTAACGGTCGCTAACGTGCCACATGCACTGTTTTCTAGAGCTTTGACTTTATTTATTTTCATAGGCATATTGTGACAGACATGTTGTGACATAGGCATTTTGTGGGGCTATCGTGTCTCATCATAATCATATCTTACAATATTATCCTCACTGAAAAACAAGAGGCGCCACATTTTTTCATTTTACATATCGATAAGAACGTTTTCTTTTCACTCTTTTAAATGTACCCTTTACATCGTGAATTCATGTTAACTCAACAACGCTATCACTTAAATGTATAGGGTCAGTTTGTCTAAAACTTCTTTCAGAATGGCATTAGAAAATCCTAAATTTCACTTGCCTTAACTTTTTAGTAACCATGCAACCAAGTTCCCACTGGGGGTTTAGTTCTGGTAGTCTTTCAGGAGTTATTTAAATGTCCTAAAGGGGCAAAGCGAGTCTGCTCTCGTGCCGTGTCTGCGTGCCTCTAATGGCCTCTGTATGGATATGAAGTCATGTTTTTAATTGCAGCGGCCTCTCTTTTCTCATGCAACACAGGACAAAAAACACACATTTATCTCATCAAGGCCATGCTGTTTTTGCAGGGGCCAATAAACCTTAACCTAGTTTTCATAATTCAATTTGAACTTTTTTCTAAATGCTATTATTCCACTCTCGGGGCCTATTTTCAGTCTCGCCCTGGAAGCCTAAATCAGGAGTTGCGTGTGATTCACTCAACCCCTTTGATGTTGTTTTAATACAGCGAGTGAGTCGTAAGATGGGCAATTTTTCTTTCCTTTACGGCTTTTTCTAAGGCTTGAAAGGATTATGGAAGTCATTCAAGGTTTCCAGAAAGGTCTCAAACCCAGCGTTTCCCCGGAGTGTAATTACTCTGCGTAATTGTAAAGTTGACTTGCATGTGCTGCCATGTCGGAATGCTTTTAGCAGTTTCGGTTCAATGTCCGCTCAAACTTTAAGACCCTGTGTTTTTGCAGCCAGAGCCATAGCGGTTAACAAGATTCAAAGATATTCCAGATTTAGTGATAACTTGTTGTTTCTGGGCAATGTACAGATTGCTATTAAGCCACATGTTTTAAAGTGATGGTAGTTCATGATAATCCTTTTTTCATTGTAATGATTTCCATGACCATTCTCTAGTTTTCCAAAACACTATTATTCAAAACACATACTTCCATGCACTTGGACTCTAGTTCAAAGAGAGGTTCGCTGCGGGGCCCCCTTTTTGGTACAGAGGCCCCGTTTTATGCGGCCTCCTTTTTCTGATTGATATTCTACCCTAGCAATTTTTTGTTGTTCAGATTAATCTTAGTTATGGGGCTTGTATATGGCAACAGATATCATGAGGTCATGCATGAGATTATGCTGATAAAAGGAACATTGGTTCTCTGGTGAGAGATGAGGTCCTGGAAAAAGCATAAAAGAGCATTTGAATCGGGCCAGATAAAACGTGGAGTCGGAATTTTTTGTTCTGTCATTTCAACAGTTTGTCATCTAGTCTATCATTTAGGGTCTGCTCGGTTCGGGGTCTGACATGAAAACCACATGGTGTACATGGTGTGTTCGCAATGGACCAACGTTTATGTGCGTGTGAGCTTGCATTTGATGTGTTTGCAATGTTGGGATATTAATCTGTCATTGAATCAGCTTTACTGTCGAGGAGGGTTACATGGAATTTGCTTTGATGTACAATGGTGCATACATAAACAGGAATTAATTTAAATAAAAGGAGCTAATATAAAACATGTGTTTACCCTTGAATGGGCATTCATATTTATTATTTTGGAAAACTAATTGATAGCCATTTTCTACATTACACCTCTAAAACACCCCAATTACACCTATGTTATTACGGTATTACGCCCATGTTACATCTGTATTACATCTACGTTACACCCTTATTATACCCATCTTACACTGTTATTACACCCATAGAAGAATGTTATTAGACCCATATTATACCCACGTAACACCAATATTATACCCAAATTACCTCTTAATTACATTATTAGACCTATATTCCACCCATATTACATTGTAATTACACGGTTATTACACCCCTTTTACACATTGAAACAGCATATCTAATGACTGTATCCCCCAGGACACAAACTATTTAGGGTAAAATAAAAAATACATGAATATATTTTCTCTGAAAAATAAAATATGTTCAGTATCAGAATTTGAGTCTTTAAGGAAGTAGCACTGATTACATGTGCAAAATATACAGAAGAATGATCAAGGTTTTAGTGTATGAAAATAGATGTGATGTGCTCACATGAATGAGGCCTTGTTGATGAGACCAGTAGCTGACGGTGAATGTGTGTGTCTGTGTGTGTTTCCCCAGTGGAGCAGGTTCCCGTGGAGCCCTACACCATCCCACTCTCGCAGGCCGATATCGTACAGGAAGGAAGTGACGTCACCCTGGTTGCCTGGGGGACACAGGTAGGCGTTTCTCTGTGCATCATTGACAGACTCTGTGGGTGAGCAGTTTTTTAAGT
Organism: Dissostichus eleginoides; assembly: GCA_031216635.1. NCBI lineage: Eukaryota > Metazoa > Chordata > Actinopteri > Perciformes > Nototheniidae > Dissostichus > Dissostichus eleginoides. The sequence goes on from CM062272.1 coordinate 28,248,527, forward strand.
AATCAGCTATCTTTGCATCATTTTCCATGGCCTCTGGAAAAAAAGGAGTCCACTCTCATCCCCGCTAAATGACGTTTAAAGCCACTGAGGCTAGCGACGGATTAACTTTAAGTCCATCAAAAGCCCCCATCCCACTCCGTCCCAGTGGGGTCTCCCAGCCGGCAGTCTGCGGCTGTATCTGCCCAAACAGCTACACATCATCAAGGCCGTTCTCGGCTCTCCATGTGTTCACGCCGCACGCTTTCCATTGTTGCCTCTCTTTTCATCCGAGGGATTTTATTTCCTGCCGATCTGTATCAAGGTGCCTGGAACTCCCCGGGAGTCATCCTCCGACTTTCATTGCACCCGGGCCACTTAAACCGGCTTATCCAGGCCACAATGTACCTGGAGCACGGGAGGGGGCTTCCGAGGGCATTGAAGGAAAAGTAACCCATCAGAGTATTATTGTTGAAGGAGTGGATAGAGAAGAACGAGGATCCAGTGAAGTAGCGGAAAGCAAAAGGCCACCCTTGTCCCTTCCAACTCATTACTCGCCTCGTCCATCAGAGAGTTAAGAAAACATCTTTCACTGAGTGCAGGGGAAGGATGAGTCCTTAGCTTCTGATCACCCAAACAGAAGACCTTTTTTCCCCTGGACTATCAGTCCCTCCATCTACTATTTCTCCCTCAGGAAGGTCCTCTTTAATCGGCTGGAAACAATGGAACTGCTCCATTCCTCTGTAATAAATGCCCAGAGTTATTACGGTTATTTGTGAGGGTGAAGCCAGGGCTCGCATCTTCCAAACTCAAGTGTTGACAACTCTTTTAGTTAGGATGATTTAGATTGATCACAGCGGTTCTAATTTAAAAGCAGTCCCTAATGCCTGCCAATACACAGACTCCAGCAATTACACAATGATGATTTTACGGGAATAACTTGCAAGCCATGTTTTAAGGTTTAATAGCTGTTTTCAGCATTGTGTTTATTAGGCGCTGATCTGCAAAGGCTGTGCTCTTCAGCAAAGAGTACAATAAAATCAATGCTTTATTATCTGCTGCTTTGGGGGGGAGGGGGGGGGTGCTGCCTGAGCGGCATTGGGATATATATATTTTTTTATGTATCAATTATAATACTTATATCTCCAAATGCTTAACCAATCCACCCCTGCATCTTCAGATAATGTGAAAATGTCCATGTTTTTTCTCAATCATCTTAGTTCATTTTTTTTATTAAAGCCTGCTAAATTGAAAACATAATACACAACACATACAGGACAGAAGTTGATGTAGCAGACGTGCCCATATGGCAAGCCGTTTAAGTATTTAATGCACATCCTTTATATCAGACAGCAGTTTCCTCCACTAGTGGAATTGGCTCTCTGTCAGCACTGGTTGGTCACACTAGTTTGGCATTCTGTCTTACTGGATGAACAAGAATTCTTCAAAAATGTTGCCTTGACTACTAAACATGTGAGCCGCAACTTGCTTCCTCTAGAAGTTGAATTTCCTAACGCCAACAAAGGTAACTAGTGTTCAACAAATAAAACAGGACGAAGACAAAAAAAAAAAGTGTTGTGATAAGTTGGTATTTTTATTTTGAACTAGAGAGCTAATAGGAAGCCTCAATTCACACTTAGTCCCCTCTTGATCATTAGCATTTAATTCACCTAGTTCAAACTTTTAACTGCTTTTAGCTCATTAGATTTAAAGGCTTTCTTCCTTTTCTCTTCCCTTTTAGATCCATGTGATGAGGGAGGTTGCCAACATGGCCCAAGAGAAACTGGGGGTGTCCTGCGAGGTCATCGATCTGCAGACCATCCTGCCCTGGGACGTTGAGACTGTTTGCAAGGTAAGGGAAACACACATTCAAACACAATCACAGCCGCTTTAGCAAAAATGCTTCTGAGGAACAATTCATATATTTTAGTGGTGTTTCTTTCTGGTGCCTTTTTAACCGATATTCTAAAAATATTTTGTATCAAAGTCTGTATATCTCTATTTTTATGTTTGGTCGCTGAGTATGTAGCCATGTTGTGCATTCCCAAGTGATCACTCTACAATAGAGACAACCATTTGGCATAAATAATGTTTCTGTAGATGTGTTTATTGTGGCGCAGAGGCATTATTTCTCTAGACTGTGTGGTTCTCTTTGGTGCCTGATAAACAGGATTCCTTCCGCAGCCAGTAAGACTTCTACAAAGAAGTCCACGGCTCTCACCAAAACAAAATTGGTAGGAAGGAAAAAACGGAAGGATTTTAGATGCTTTCCAGTGGGTATTCCATCTTTGTTTATTTTGAAATAAGGGAAGGAGCACAATGCAAGACAGTTTGGGGAACAGTGGCGTCTCTCCTGGTCACCGTTGGCGACTAGGTCTAGTCAGACGAGTCAGTAGACTAAACCATGTTATGAAACGCTCTTTGGATATGAAAACCAAAAAGTGTCTGGAGAAAAACTTGAAAGAACGCTTCATGCTGCTTTCTCAATGGAGCTTGAATATGTCTCCCACTGCATCTTGTGTCAAGACGGTTGGCTTTAGGCAGCTTAATCACCAGATACATTTTTAACGTTGCGCGTTTGTCGTATTTTCATGCTCCTTGGCGAAACAAACGACTTTTGTCAGTGAGCATCATGCTGTCAAGCTAACCTTATAACCAGCAGTTAAAGCGCATGATGAAGTCGCGGTGGAAGGGTAGCAATTTAAGCGGGAGTAAATTGATACTGATGGCAGAGAGCGTAGTATTGTGCTGCCACTGAAGGACAGACACATTCAATTGAGCAGTAATCAGTTACAGATTGTTTGCTCTAAGTGGGGACTCTAAGTGAATATGTTTTTCTTTTTGGCACTCCGCCATTAAAACCACTGCCATGAAATTGGATAGAGTGTTTATGTGCTGCTTAGTGGGCCTAATGCCAGACCTGCCACCTCGGGCTTTTCACCAACATCTCTTCTTGTCATCCCCATCAGCCAATTTCCCAACAACCCTGCTACACACCCACACACATATCCTGATATTTGGCAATTAAAGGGACCCTATTATGCTAATTTTCAGGTTAATATTTGTATTTTGCGCCTCTACATGTCTCCATGCTTTAATGTTCTAAAAGCTCTTTAATTTTCTCATACTGCCTGTGCTGCAGCACCTCTTTTCACCCTCTGTCTGAAACCAGAGCCCAGTCTGTCTGATTGGTTAGCTGTGCGGCTCTGTGATGAATGGTCAACCGCTTAAAGATGCCCAACCCCTTAGCCATATAACTAAAGCGCGAGTGATGTGACTATGTTAGGGAAGTAAAAAGGAGTCCAATTTAGGCTTTTCCAGGCAGGGGGAGTGTGTGGGATTAAAACTCCCTCTGGAGAGTCCTTTACGTGCACAAAAACCTATAGAACACACTACAGGAAAGGGAAAACCCAAAAAGCATAATAGGGCCCCTTAAATCACTGTCGATGCATTACATTAATACACTGATATCCCTAAAGCCCTTTTTATCCTGGCGTGTTCTGCTGGCTGAGCACAGAAAGAACATTTTCCATCAAGCTATTATTAAATCTCAGAGAAGGCACATAATGAATTCAGGACTAAATCATAATATAATAATAATAATAATAATGGCTTTAATTTATAAAGCACTTCATATTTGAATTCAAATCCCGAAGTGCTAACATGGTAAAAAGAATAAAAAGCAATAAAAAAAAAAGAAAAGAAAAGAAATAAATAAATAAGTAAAAGAATAAAATAAGATAAAAGGGTGGTAATAAATAAATAAAAGGTCTAGGGAAAGGCTCTATTGAAGAGGTGGGTTTTGAGGCCTTTTTTAAAAACCTCCATGGTCTGTGGTGCTCTCATGTGGTCGGGGAGAGCGTTCCACAGACTGGGGGCAGCCGAGCAGAAGGCCCGGTCTCCCATGGTACGGAGCTTAGTCCTCGGGGGTTTGAGGAGGTTTGAGTTGCTGGAGCGGGTGGTCCGCACGGAGGTAAGGGGGGTGAGGAGTTCCTTGAGGTATGGAGGGGCAGTTCCATAGATACACTGGTGTGTGAGGACGGAGACCTTGAATGAGATCCTCAGTTCCACGGGGAGCCAGTGTAGTGATTTCAGGATGGGGGTGATATGATCATATTTGCGCACCCTCATCAGGATCCTAGCAGCGCTGTTCATGATTTTATCTCTTCCACTAATGCATAAGAATACACATTAACGGCCTGTATTTTATCTTTTAATTAATCTGGAGCAACAAATATCCAGATGTGCACTGGGCAGAATGAAAACTAAGCTTGCATCCGTCAATGCTAATAAAAGCTGGTGGAATCCACTCGGGTTCGATGACACAAAGCAGCTAAACAGTATCTTATCCTGACCATGCATACAATATGCTTAAGACATAATGCTCAGATAACCACTGGGGTCCAAAGGTAGGCATGTCTGACATTTTTCTTTTGCAGCTCTTGGCATACATTTTGTTTGTGTTGCTACAACCTCTTGTAGAATTAATCTAAATTGGTCACAAATGTTTTGGACCAGGATATATAGGGTTTGTTTGTATGCTTTTTGTTTTCCTGTTAAGCATATGATGGAAGGAGTTGGATCTGAAACAATCAGTCCATTAATTGTCATGCCAATTAACAGAAATGTAATCATATGGCAACACAGACAGACACACATACCAGAATACGTTGTGTGTCGAAAAATAAATACTATTTAGGCCTAAAAAAAAAATGCAATAGGCGCTTTCACACCAGGTACTTTGCCGTACTTAGTTCATCAGAACTTAGTTCATCAGAACTTTTTTGTTTGGTTTGCAATCCGCCCAGCCAATCAGAAATGGGAACCTTTTTCTCCAATGAAAGTACCTGCTCTCTAGCAGGGACTGAAAAGGGGGTGAAAAGGTTCTGGGAAAAGTACTCCGGTGTGAAAGCGCCTAATTTCCAGAATAAATATTGAATTATTTTTAGGATTTCGTAATGCGGCAACATGATTTAAACCAGGAAAAAGCTGGGAAATGGGAAAGAAAGAAAATATGTGTCTGATAACTAATCTGTTCTCCTACTTGGCCCTTTAACAGTGTTGATAATGGATTTGTTGTGGATTATTTTTATTACAACATTTCCAAAAGGGTTCCCAGATCCCTAAATGTGATGGGTTGCAGATTTTGAATAATTATTGTGTTTTAGACTCTTGGTTGTAACAAGCAGTAATGAGCTAACACTTTGGGGTTTAGGACATTGTAAGTTGAATTTTTTAGGATTTTCGGACTATTAATAGTTATTGATTTAAGGGAGATGACGGTAAGTAATTGGCAAATAAAGTTATTGTTAAGTGCAGCCCTCAAATGTTTTCAATCAGCTTTGTTCATACAGTGTAGGTTTGATTTATGCTGTGTACTTTACGTTAACTGTTTGTAGGCAGAAGTCACGTTTGCCTGGGTCCTTTGCAGTCATGCTTTGCGAAATGTATAAAAAGAAAACCAGGCGTTTTGAACTCAATAACCCTGCACAGTGGTGCCCTAACTACTGGGCGCTGCACAGATGGTTCTGTGGCCGCAGCTCTGCTGATGCTCAGCTTTGTCACACAGCAACACACCCATGTAGAACTAGTTCAAGTGGAATATCTAGAAACAGCAACATTTTAGGGATATGGGTAATGATTATCTTTATTACAGATGCATCTGTATCTTGTTTTTAAGGACGAATCAAAAAGGTGCAATTGTCCATGCATTTTATAATTAAATATATTGGTTGACTTGTTTTCCATTGATTGTATTTCCTCCGTAACATCAACACACACTACATGGTCCTTTAGCAAAGCTCTCTAGGTTAATGTGCTAACGAAATATTTGTAGAGCTGACTATCTTTTTTTAAATTGTATTATTACTGTACTTAACTGGGACAGTGCACATTATAAAAGTTAACAGAGCTAATTATATGGCCAAGAAGCTATTTTTCATCTATAGTCCCTGAACAGATGTTGTACATTATTGTCTAGGAGTCAAATAGAATATGAAATACGCAATATCCAGAAAAAATACTTGGATTTAAGCAAATCATTAATACAAAATATTTGATTTATTTTACTGTCATGGCCCTGCAGCACTACTTTAAAAAGCATTGAGGGAAATAAACTGGATAGAAAAAGAAAGTGTCTGATAATTGACAAATCTGTTACTCATACCCACCCCTTGTGAATATATGGAAAGCATTTTCTTAATACATAAGCGATTAATTGATTACTTAAATTGTCCAAAATTAATTTGCTGTTGATTGCCTAATGAAGTAAATCCTACAGAGGCTGCTTATGTCAAGACATCAGTCATACATTTACAATTTGTTCTACTTACAGTAGAAAAGGCATGGCATAGTCTAAAAACCTCAAAAGTAAATCAATGTTGTGCAGCTTTTTAAAGGCCTTTATCCTCTGAGAAATATTTTTTTGGGACTAGTTCTATTCTTAGCTTAAGATAGGGAGTAGCCATAACATTGAGTCCACTCTTTAATTCAAAAGATGGTTCACCTGGTGTCAGCTTTTCCGGCACTGCACACATCTCTGCTAAGCTGGCCTTTTGCACCGCTTATTAACTGGCCGTCAGATGCCGTGAGTGTGCCGCCGGTAAGATATGACGCATCCGGCCGCTGGCAGCCAATTAAAATGTCCTGTGACTCACATTCACCTGGCATATCTTTCAGTCAAGGATGTGTGTGTGATGTGTGCCGAGCTAATTTATATGAAGCAGGCATGTTTTGAGCATGGATGTTCAGAATGAATGAAAAATATTGTGTCTTTCTTCGTGAGAGATCATTAGGCTAAGACATGCCATCTTTCTGTCATCTGTGGGATCCATTCTGGCAGCCACCATCTATACTTGGATCTAAATATATACAACCCCGCTCATTGAAAAGGAAATCATGGGCAGAAACGCTGTTAACGTAGAGAAAAAGTGAGTGTATGTTGTTTTGACCTGCTGTCTAGAGCGGTCCAGAAAATATAATAGTTGTTCTTTATGACAAGAACAAAATGGCAGGTTTACCTTTGCCAGACCAATGGCTCAGATGATATGCTGTGGAAAGTCTCATGAACTGTGCATGTAGAAATGCAGTTGTGTAAAGATGCTCCCATACCCACATCCTGCATAAGAGCTTCTTAATTCCTCTGTGACCTTTATTGTTGTTCATATGGACACTTGGCCAACATTTTTGTCCGTTTTTCCACGTTTGTATGACTTGGCTTCGAATTTGCTTGTCATAATTATAAAGACATTTCTGCTCTCATTATTGTATTAGTCAATTGCTGCTGATTCAGCCTCAGGTTTTCCAGATTACGGATCCGGCCAGTTAAGCATCAAGAGTGGCTCGCCAAGGCCAGTATGTTACAGTTATTGGTTCTTTAAATATGATTGGAGGCGGCACTTCCCGATGCCCAACAGTTTTTTTGGCGGCAGCTACTTGACCTCTTGAAAAAGGCCTCTTATTTTCCCCTCATTTGTTCTCCACTTACTGTAACTCATGACTGTGCGGTGGCACTGTCCACCATCAAGCGCATATGTCCTTTTAAAACAGCCCTGGTCAGGCCAATCCCATTGGCTGATGCGGCCTAGATGAAGTTGCAATACTAGGGAAATCCCCACAGAAGGGCTCCATGTGTGCTTGTCATGAATTAACGTATATCACGTCAAACTAGGAGGGCACTCGGAAAGCTCAATAAAATAATTTGTGTTTCCGCTATGTGCTTTGGATCCGATCCAAAATGAAATGTGTTCAACTGTGTCTGAGTCTTTGGCCCAGGCGTAACCGTTCAACAAAGTTTCATGAAAGCAGTAATTTTAGGTCAAATAGGTTTGTTTTCCACTTTTCTTATAGCTCATATTTTTCAAAGAATCAAGTTAAAAAAAATTCTGTTATGTGGCAGATGAGAAGAGATTGTCCTGTTGACTCCACTGCCTCAAAGCTGGCAGCTAAGTCATCTGATTGAATGTATTTGTAAAGTAAGACGGCTAAAAAGATGTTTGTTAATTTTGCCATCTATAATGTAGAACCTGATATCATTCCACACACTATAGGAGAAATAAGGTAGGTGGTAGAGAGTTTGAAGAACTGCCCTTTGCTGTGTAGTCTGTTGCGTGTAACTACTGTACATGTTGAATTTAAAAGTGAAATTGTAATTTTGAATAGAAAGTGACAGCCCCAATCCATCCTGATCAATGTTTTACAACAAGTTATAACTACTGCTTTTGTGGATTATAGTTCACCATGTTACAATAGAGAACTGAAAGCATACTTACCTTTATTTGATTGATTTATTCAAATGCTCAGCATTAATACTAATACTTAATACTTTTACAGAACGGTAACTGCACTATAAACAGTGGGCCAAAATGCTCTCACTGTAAGGAGTGGTAATATTTTCTTGGAAAAAGCTGTTTTCATAGCCTCTGTTGTGTTTTGTCTCTTAGTTACTCACTGAGCACATAGCTGTAATTTTTCTTTTTGCCTCCCCATAATTTCTGCCTTTCTTCACTCTCCTAGTATTATTGGACCCATCCCTCAGATTTGTGTTCATTTCAACAACAGTGAGTAAGTCAGTCGAGGCATGTCCTCTTAGCAAGTCGGCGCTAGCCTGCAAGTTTGCAAGTCCCATCTGCTCCCATAAAACACCTTAAGTCATAATCCATCTAAAATATGTCTTTTGAATTTCTAGCGCTCATCGCCTTAAGGCCTGTAAGGTAAACGTTTGTATCCCACCACCGCAGCACAGCAATCACCATTTGGTCTCCAAACACAGTGGTCTGAAGACATTATCTCTAAATGTCACTTCAGACCCTTTTGCACCTGTGTTCTGTGTTCATAAAAGTTAATTATAGTTTATATAGCCATGGTCATTAAAGCCAAACTGGAATTCAGCAGAAATTGCCAAGCCTAATATTCAAATCAATGGCTGCTTTTCTTGTGATTTGAAGCTATTGTTCAAACCTGTCAGAATTCTGAATCAGATGTCCTTTATTCGTCGCACAGCAGGGAAATGTACAATGTTACAGCAGTCACGAAAGGCAGAAAGTAACAAATTATTTAGAGGCAAGCACACAGTAATAAAGAAAAATCAAATAAGTACACATCCATTGAACAGAAATAAGTAACAGCATTCCAAAAGTAAGTGAACAAACATAAAGTAGCTGCAGGTGATGTAAATAATAGTGTGTATGAATTAAAAAGTGTATACTGCACGTAGAGTATTACACTACTGTTGAAAGGCTGAGTGAGTAGTAGTGTAGTGGCAGCCAGTAACAATAAATCTAAATACATTGTAAAACTGTATATACTTCACAGGCGTGTTATTGCACATTGGTAGTTTCTAAGGTTGTGTAAAATCATGCCAAAGTGCTCATCATTAAACGTTGAATGTTAGAACATCTTGATTTGATGAAACAATTCCTGTGTATATGTATTCGGGAGCCATGCCGAATTGGATGCTCTTCTATCAGGACTTAAGCTGACCTGCAGGTCCCTTTTGGCCTGCTGACACTCCTGCTCATTGTCTTCTTTAAATGGGTGTAAAACCTTCTCCCTCATTAACTGTGTGTGTCCCTTGGCCCCCGCCTCAGCTGAAGCCTCTGTGACTGCAGGGCCTCCTGGATCCCAGCCCTCCCACTGATGCAACCAATTTGGCTGAACCTGCTCAACCTTCAAAAAAACATATGTAGGCAGGGTCGTAAGGACTGTCTTTTAGCATAACCATCATTTCTGACCAAGTCAATAACAAAGGCAGAATCCAATGAATGGTTAAAAGAGGAAGTGGAGCTGTTTATAGGGGAGGGGCGCTTACGGAGAAGAGTGCAGCAGCATCTGTTCTGATTCTTGGAAGTGATGCAGGTTGCAATGTATGTGTGTTCGGAGTGCTTTGTGTTGACTCACCGTAGAGATAAGACCTCCTTATCAAGGCTCCGCTTACCCCATCACTTTCTCTTAATGCTTACAAGCCGTACTGTGTGTCCTGAGCCAAAGGCGGCTGGTAAACACAGTGTAAAGACGCAAGTGGGAGTCAGGCAGGACACGGTATCCTCTGATGTGTTTGTTTGTCATGCACTGAGGTGGAAAAAGAAATGAGAGCAAATGGAGCCACGAGTGTTTTCTTCTAAATGTCAAGTTCAACAAGTTGTTATAGGCTTGACGGCTGTGGTTATGATAGTTTTTAATACCTCCTACCATAATTATATGGGGTGAATAATTTGTGATTTTCAACTTGAGCAGAGCAGTGCACCATGGACTGATGGAAAATATTCCCAAATGACAACTGCACGTTAATATGGAACATAATCATTTAAAAATGGAACTTTAAAAAAAAGAAAATGTGATTACCTGTATTTATGCAAAACTGACATGGCTTTGTCAGATGGAAACAATCTTTTGATAATGAATAAAAACAGACTTTCTTTGCTTTTTTACATTTGAACCATATTTAAATATTTATGACCAATAAAGTAGCATGGCTGTTGCTTTCAGTGGGAATATGAAGCATTAATGAGTACCCTCAAAATGACTTTTTCAACCTCTTCTGAACATGGAACATTTAAGATAATATCAAAAAGTTCAAATGGAAGAATTATTTCTGTTAGCTTTTTAATAAGAAGATCAGTTTTCCTCGTAAAAAAATATCTGGCAGAGGTTTTGCTGTTTACCCGATTTGACTCAGGATTCTTCCATCACATCTGGCAGTAGCATTCTAGCAACTCAATAGTAGACATCAAGAGAGACCCTGCCCTCTGTTACAGAGTCACTGATGATGATGTCAGCCTATTTCACAACATTAAGCATTACATTTCTTGTCAGGTGGTCAAGTGAAAAGCTGTTCTGATTGTTAAGAAGCCAGAGAAAAATGACAAACTTCTATTTTACAAGTGCTTGCCACTTTCCCTATCCCACCACTTAAGAAGTCAGCTTTGAATTCCACCAACCATAGGGGCCTCATTATCCTTGTGTATCAGATTCAATCAAGTTTAATTCTAAAATGTTTTGGAACTCCTCCAATGAAGTCAGGTTGCTCAACAGCCACATGGAAAAACATTTTTAAAGTCTGCTGGCAAATGCTTGTTGAGAACTAGCTTTCTTCATCTCGTTTTGCATGTTGCTTTTGAACATGGCACAGCAGGTTGTATTTACCACAGAGATGATGCTGAAACCCACTCATTAAATGTGTACTCAACCTGCAGAGATCCATCTTTCCTCTTCAGTTGAGATATGGCAGCGTCTGGTGAACTAAATTGAACCAGGCGACATCTCTTTCTTCAGCCTCTGCTTCCTACAGTATAGGCGCGTTCACACCGGAGTACTTTTACCCCGTACTTTTCCCGTTTAGTTCCGTTGGTACCCCTTATGTCGCTTTCACAGCAAAAAGTGTACTTAGTGCCGGGAACGTTTACCCCAATTTTTAGTGCCTGCTAGAGAGGTGGTACCAAAAAAGTACCAATTTCTATTGGCTGGGTGAATTGCAAACCACGCCCCGTAAAACTCTGAAAAGTTTTGTGAAGCCGCCATTGTATTTGTGGCATTAGCATTATTAGCATTAGCATTAGCCCCACGCACCATCGGAGAGAGAATAACTTATGGCAACAAAAAAAAAAACATCGGAGCGGTGGAGTGAAGAGGAAGTGTCGGCGTTCTGGCGATTTACTCGGAAGGCTTCAGTAGAAGCTGCTGGGAGTCCCAGCAGCTTCTACTGAAGCCAGTCCCCAACTCCGGGGACTTCCGGCCGGGGACTTCGTGCTGCAGTATACGCCGTGAAGTTGTTTGCGGCCTGCCAGTAAACCCAAAGCAGAAGAAGACGAAGTGACGTCAGCGGCTCATTTGCGTAATCTTCCCTCAGGGAACTTATGTGTGAACTCGATCTGTACTTAGTGCCCTGGGGTACTAAGTGCCGGGGCACTAAGTGCCGGCACTATGTACGGCAAAGTACTTGGTGTGAAAGCGGCTTATGACCTTTGCATTTCTATGAAGGCCTACCATAGAACTTGAAAGCCAATCTGATGAGCAAGATAGTCATTAATGATAATGATTTAGTACAGAAAACCATGGCAACTGACACATGGCCTCCAGATGATGTCCCTGGACATTTTTGTTTCTGCTGCGAAGACGTTCCTGTTTCCATACACCAGTGCTATCTAAATAAGAGCAAGGCTACAGGAAAAATGAACTGTGAAACAATCTGGACAGCAGTAATGGCAGGGTAAAAGAGTGTCTCTGAAATTGTAACCATATGAGGTTTTTTTTCTTGCAATAGTGATACCATACTATCACTACCAAGAAAAACAAGGAGAATTTAAGTTCCAGCGATAAAAACTGAATTATTAATTGCATTTTATAAATATATTTTTAAAAGATATGAGGAACTGTAACACATTTGAATGTTCCATAATATTAAAGGTTTTTCATCATGTTAGCTGTCCCTTTATTTTAAATCTGAATAAATCTGAAAAAGGCCAAGGACATTATAATTTATTATTTTTCCCTTTGCTTTTTATTTTTGTGGAAATAGCCACTCACTGGCTGATTTTCCTTTTACATCCAATATCCGTCTCCTCTGTCCTTGTGATAACCGCAGCTAGAGTCATACTAAAACGATACTAAAATAAGCCATCGTGGTCAGTTATATTAAAGCATCAATTAAAAATGATTACATCTACTTCTATCAGTTCAATACATTCAACTAATGAATTATATGTGTAGGTTTGAGGGAAGCCTTTCAAAGGCACACACAAGTGGAAGGACAAAATAATGTAAAAGTGGTGCCATAAAGTTAAGAACTAGCCATTGGCAACATGGATTTCATGGCACCATTGGTCAGTGGCCATGACGTATTAGCATCTAACAACTTAGTTAGCTGGTGACACTTCAAATGTTTTTGAATTCAACAAACTGGCCATACGTTCAAAACAAGTGGGTATTTAGTCCGTGGTGGATGATCTGTAGACTTTGTGCTGTCAATCGGGAGCTTGTTCCACCATTTTTTGAGCCAGGATAACATAGAGGTGTTTCTTGTTTAGGGGTCTTGGATCCCACTCACAGTGAGGAAGTAGCGAGCCGATTTGCTGATGAGAAGATGTTCACTGCTGGAGTGTATGGTTAAATCGTGTCCTGGATGTAAGAAGGGCCTGATCCCTTCGCAACACAGTTTGCCAACATCTAGAAACAGATAGAGAATCTTATTGGTGTGAGGGCTGCAGGCAAACAATTTTTTCAAGATGAAGTGAAATGATGAAAAACCTTGATTTGTGCCTGAGGATTGTTCCCAGTAAAAATAAACCAGATAATGGTTGTTAAGAACAGCAGATGTAAAACTGTTGAATTACTAGCTCTACATTTAATGAGTTGTGTTTAATCTGTTGGTGAGGGAATCTGAGATGGATTACTTTTTTGGACCCTATATATATTTTAGATACCTTAACCTTGGTGATACCTTGCCAGATTTGACACTCGGTGGGCAGAGTGTTTTTTTTTTATGTGTCTGTGGTCTGGGCCAGGGATGGGGCAGTTAGCCCACAATCGACTAGCACGCAGACGGATCGGGCTAATGCCTGTGTTTCACTTTCAGCTGCTCGGCCAGTATCTGCTCCCTGGCCCACCAAAACACTCCTAATATCTTTGGCCCGCTGTCACTCACACACACACGCTGGAAACAATCAAGTAGAATAAAATGGCACAGGAAGAGAGTAGCCAGAGATTTGGACACCACTCTGTGCATTCTTCTTATTATAGCCCATGTCTGTCATTTCAATGTTAATGTCACTGGGCTCTGTGGAGCTAACCAGCAGGACTTTATCGGGTGGAAAGAAAACATGTGGGGTAAAAGAAAGAGCCGTATAAAGACTTGAGTCGGGAAGCGGGGGTGATGGCAGCCATACGTGACTTTTGGCCGATGTGCGTATCTGTCATAACTGTATCGTGCCGCAGCAGTGTTTCGCTGGTTATATCAGTGGAAAATTAGTCATGGTTGTTTTTCTGCGATGGGTCCAGCTCCTCTTTTCTCCCTCTCCTAATGTCGCTGTTGGAATGGCGTAGTGAAAAACGAATAAAATCCTTGACCTGCTCTTCAAGTTTCCAACAATCGGGTAATTTATCTAGATTACATGTATACATCACAGAATGTCTGGTTGAAGAAACCCATTTGTGGTGTACCCCCAATGTTTTAAAAGTAATCTCCCCTTTGTGACTCATCCAATTTCCCCCAGCCCCCAACTTGACTGTCTGCTACTGACTCCTTTTCCATTCTTCCTCCTGGCTGTAGTCAGTGCTCACATTCCACAGCTAGGCACTAGAGATTTCTCAAATTCTTCCAAGTGTCACTCATTGGAGAAATGTGGCCAAATCCACAATTAGACACATTGAAAAATCATATAGTTCAATATCTCTGATAGACATTGAGAAATAGGAAACCTTGTTAATATTATCCATGGTAGTTCTGTGGATTTTTAAAGGCACAGACTAGTTCGCTATTACCACAGATTAGCGCATTGTCAGTAACCCAAGGATGTCTCCCATAGAGATAAGATTAATTATAGACTGTCGAAATGGGCAGAATTGAGGCAGAGAAATCATATTTTTCTCTTATTTCTCCAATGCAGTGATTATTGGCTAATTACGACTTTGGTACCAAAAATATAATGATACTGGTGGCAGTGACAATTTTTGTAACCAAACAAGTCCTTTAAAAGCGAAAGGCTCTTCAGATAGGACCAGTTGTTTCATGTTTTGCTGGCCAGGTCTTTAGTTTTCCACTGGTTGAGATCATCGAGGTCAGCCTGTAGACCGATAGCAGGATGAGTGGAAAAGACAGAATGTCTGAATTCACAAGGACAGAGACATCCAAGAGATCATATACGTACATTGTGTATTCTCCAAGTCTTTTAAAAGTCAGTTATAAATCACAAAGTCTATTATATAACCTCAGACGGAAAAAGGAATACCGATTTTCATCACTTAAACAGCGTTTTTTATGTTCTTTTTCTTTTCACATCAACTCTTAAGATTAATAGTACGCAAATGTATTATTGTGCTATGATGCTTTCTTCAACTTTGTTTTTCTTGCAGCATCTTGAAACTCAATATCAAATGTATATATTTTTAGAATTGTTTTCATTTTATTTTCCTAATTCTCACCCTTTTTTCCATTTAGTGTTTCTGAGCTATCATTGGCTGTGTTCAGTTTTGAATCGTTTACTTCTTTGGCTGTTCTCGACAGAGTTCCAATTCTTGCCAGCACTCTGGTATCTTTTTATACTGGAGAGAATGGGGGGGGGGGGGGTTAGAAAGCTCTTTGGCTGTGAGTTGAAAAAGAAAAATGTGTCAGCACCAAGCACTTCGTGACTCTAAAGGTGCCGTCACATTCTAAAAAGGAATTTGGTCTTTCGCCATCGAGTGGTGTGCAACACCGGGGGTAGCGCTGCGCCTATTCTGCGGACGATGTTAAAAAAGTGTGTGTTCTGTGTTGAGATTTCTGCAATAGTCAGTTTGTAGGGTTGTATCACACTTGTTCTGTTAACATCTGGGTGGGGTTGGTGTTGGGTTTAAAAATAATATCATTCTGTTGCCAAAGCCAGGGCCATTTTCTTTATCCTAATCTCTTACTGGACTGTAACGGCAAATAACCATTCAATACAATTGCAATTATAAAGAATAGAAACTATTTAAAAAAGCTATTATTTTGATTGTTGTGCAACTGTCTAAAACTGATGGGTTGGTCAAAATGTATAAATTAAATAAACAGATTACCTTTGCACAGTATTGATGGGACACAACGTTTATGACTTTTCTACTTTTTATATGAAAATCATTGAAATGACAAAAGTACTTCATGATTTTTACTATAAATAAAAGGATAGATCTCTTTTTAACATTCCCAAAAATAAAGTACGCACCAAACCACTTTGTAACACTTACAATAAGAAACTTTAATTTATAACTGACCGCCCTGGTCAAAAGTATGTTTATGTTTTTGTGTCCTCCCCCCTTCTGGCCTTACCATAAAGGTTACTGTAGGCTACTGTCACTTACTGTCTGTGTTTAACATAGTATCTATGCTAAGTCTTGAGTGTTCCTCAAATACTATATATAGTTATCCCCCCTACAACAATGTTTTGGAATGTTGCAACACTTTGTTTTGGTATAAACCATTTTATAGAGTCATTGAAAGTCATTGATTGATTTTTACAACCTTAATATCTATTAGGCCTACATGTGGCAGCCCTTTGGGATGTTTGCAAAGAGCTGTCGCCAAGTTAGGGTGTGTACAGAAGCAGTCGTGTGTCTGTGTGCACACAGTCAGTGTAGCAGTGTGGTTGCAGGGCATAAAGGTAGAGCGTGTGTGTCTGAGTAATTGAGATGAATTGGTTTTAATGGGACTTTATGGGATGTTTGGAGTTATTTCTGTCTGTGGTCTCCTCTGGCGTCCTGGCTCCTCTGGAGGATGGCTTGGCCCTCCGCCCAGCACCGAGGCAGTCCTCCTCACCCTCTCGCTGGTTCTCACTTTCCCTCTCTGTCGTGAGAGATTGTATGGAACGGAGTGAGTGTTTGTGTTTCTCCCGCCCTGCTTCCCCTCCCAGCGCTGTGATTTTACAGGGCCCCCGGTTCGCCGAGCACTCACCCCTCTCCGCTAATCGCACAGTGCCACTTTAAAGGCAGCAGCAAGTAGTGGAGCCTCTTCCCTGCTCTCATTTGTCATGGAGATCACATGGTGCCGCATGAGTTAAGACCCTGCGGTGGCCGCACAATTACAGGCTTGGTGATATGAGAGCAAAGCCAGCGGATCCAGCGGCAAGGAAGACTCCTCGGTGGCGGCACTGAACTAAACCTCGTCTTCCTGTCGCACATTGATGGACAGCCTGAAGAAAGAGGAGGCAGAGTATATAGGGGAGGCGGGTTGTCAATTGGTCTGGTGTGTTTGTGTGTGCAGACCATACAACAACGCAGATTTATTTTTGTCATCACTTCTATTTTTAAACTGATAGAAAACCGACCAAAGGGTTGTTAGAAATACAGCTCCAACAAATAAGTGTTGGCAACTTCCTCTGGAAAGATTATTGCATGTGTTTTGCAAATTTTGAAAGCACATTATGTGATTCGGCACCAGTCAAACCACAGCCCATTTTAGCTATGAATATTGACTGTTTTATTCACATCCCTCTAGTGCGTAGTGAAAAACACATTAGTGCTCTGTACAATATACTGTTGTTTTTTACAGTCTCTTTTTTTGCAAAGCCCAAATACCATGACGACATCAGCACCAGGAAGCAACTTGTAAAAGTAACTTGCTGTCACTAGCAGAAAATATAAATCAATCTATCCTGAATATTTAAAAAGCAGTGTGTCTGCACATGTGGTGTACTTGAACACACTCTCGTGAATGTGTGGTCTGTGCGCACATGCTTTTGCACAAACCAATCTGCTTATGTGTATTTGTTGAGTATATATGCCATGGGAGAGTGACAGCTCTGACTTTAGCCTCTGAGGTTATGCCAGGTCATTGGCCACCAGCCTCTGAGTGGTGAAGACGCATAATTTGGAGCGCTGGGACTTCATGGGAGCAGAGTAGGATAAATGGATAGTTTGAGGGATGGATGGAATAAAGTAAAACTGGTGAAGAGAATAAGATGAACCACAGCAAGGATGAAAGAACAGGAGGATGGGATTCTGATTGAGGAAGGGACAGGTTTAATTGAAGTACTGAGGACAGAGTAAAGGCAGGAGGACAAGCTCTATGTTCCTCATTAGGTTTGGGTGTGTATGGGAATGGCAGTAAACATGACATTTTCACTGCAGCCAGTGGAACGACTTCGGCATCTAATGACAGCCCTGCAACACAATGAGTAGTAAAGCTGCAGCCACCAGAGCTGTCGCCAAGCCCAACTACCACCATCTGCCAACAACCAGGAGCCCTCGTTCTGACTCGAAGCCTGGACTCGGGCAGTGAGGAGGGCTTCTCCAGCCAGCAACTTACAGAACTGAACATACAGAACCGTATTTGACCTTTAAAATGTCACCAATTAGGATCGGATACAATCTAATGTCAGTGTGAACGCTTTCCATTTTCTTAGAACGCAATGCCCCCCAAATTCACTTACTATAATACATCTCTAAGCTGACTTGCATTAAGATGGTTGTTTTTAGACAAGAGCAGCATGAAGCAAGTTTATCTACTCAGACTTCAAGTTGAAAGTATCTACCCTCCGCTGAAAATAAATTGGTGTCATTGAGGTGATGCCACAGTGACCTAGCTGGCACTTAAATCAAGAACAGCTCTGGGTGTGTATCCCTTGTTTCGACATGTAATTATTGTCTGAGAAAAGCTTTAGCAGTAAATGACAAGTTGACTAATTTATAGCCTGACTTCCTGGGAAATTGTTGGCTTTTCTCAGACGTTAGACATTCAAAATGTATGTTAACTAGGGTCACAAAAACGTTCTGCTAGTCGAGGTGAAAGCTTTCCATGGGAATTGACAGGATAACATTGAAAAACGTAGGGGTTATCTGCTCACGCTGTCATATCCAGATAAAAACAAACATTTGTATTCATCTTATCTTTATCCATTACTGTGTCAAATATGTGCAATTGAAAATGTGGAGTGAGTTAGCCATCGGGCATGTAAGCAAATGCTGAAAGGTACTGCTGCCTCTAACTTATCTACTTCAATGTGTACTTCTGTAAATTGTAGTGATTTTTATTTTAAATACAATGTGCATGCCTTTTTATATATTAGTGTTCTATTTTCATTGTCTATACTTTTCTGTAGCCATGTACATTTCCCCTTTGTGGGACGAATAAAGGAATTCTGATTCTGATACTTAAAAAATGCGGGATGTTATAACTTTGAGTTCAAAGTAAAAAAACTCATTATAAAGAAATGTTTTACACTATTTAAAAGATTAAAATTGATTATTTAAAACTCCGCAATTAATATGTTCAATCCCACCTAACAACTTGTTAATAGGTCTACTATTAAAGGATATTGCAATAGAAATTGTGCAAAAACAACTAACCAACACCGCTTTTATCATTTCCAGATTCCAGTGTGTTCTTGCCTATCTATCAGTCATCACTCATTACCTAACAGTCAAAACTCCCTTTGACCTATGGTTAGCTTTAACCAAAGCTCTACCTTATTTTAAACTGAACCCACATTCAGCCTCGCCCTTAGTTTCAGCCTCTATCCTTAACTCACCTTCTCAGTTTTAGATCGTCTACACTTTTCCACTCTCACTATCTACTGTAATTTTGCTTCATTGTCTGTTATTTTTTCTTGTCAACCCAATTCTCACTGCGGTTTTTTTTGAGTGTGGGATCACTATCTGGTTCACACATCAGCAACTCGGTGATAAACTCATTGGCCTTGGCCGCAGTGTGAAACAATAACATAGAGATCGCCCTACCAGCAAATCTTCCTAGTGTTGTATTGGAAGATTTATGACATATTTAACTTTACACTCTACACTCTCACAGTATATAATTTCTCCTCTTGGATGCATCTAACTGATCATCTTCTTACAGTGTCCAGTGTACTTCCTGTGGCTCCACCACTGTCCTAAAAATAATGTCTTTGCCCCCGTTCTGAGTCCCAATTGTACTGACATGAAAGGTAGCTGTCAAGGGCAAATAACATGACTGGTTGACTTTTGAGAAAAGGGTCAAACCGCACAATAAGAGTGGATATTTGTGTCCTAAAAAAAACATCCAGCAGTCGGAAGCAACTGGGTTAACAGCTGCTGCCACAATTACTATGTAGGAGTTGGTCTCCTGTCAGAGATGCAATAACTACTGAAAGTATTTTTCTTTAACTCATAAAACTGTGTGAAATTAAACCTCAGGCGGTGAGGCGAGGTGAATGAGTTGGACAGTTGAGGTGAAAGGCCGACCATGAATATGTTGCAATCTTACAACAGAAGTATTACATTTGCCCTTTTATGTAGACTGTGAACACATTGAAGTGGGGAGACCAATATTTTCACAAAAAAGGACATATGTAAAAACCTATATCCATTTTGCCAAGAGAATGCATTGTAAGGACTTTGGTGGCCCCGTTATTTTTGCTCATGGGCCACATTGACGTTGCCATTGTGGTTTTAAAGGGGCCCTATTATGCTTTTGGGGTTTACCCTTTCCTGTAGTGTGTTTTTATATAGGATTTGTCTGCATGTAAATGGTCTGCAAAGGCTAAAAAGTTCCCTCCAGAGGGAGTTTCTGTCCCCAGAGGGAGTCTCTGGTTTCAGACAGAGGGTGAAAAGAGGTGCTGCAGCACAGGCAGTATGAGAAAATAAAGAGCTTTTTGAACATTAAAGCATGTAAACATGTCACAATCGAAAAATCTAAATACCAATATGAACCTGAAAATGATCATCATTGGGCCCCTTTAAAGTGAAGATTTCAGAAAACCATTGGAGAGATTACCATTAGATATGGGCAAGTATATTTATGTTGTCTAGAGAATAAAATCTAATATGTTCAGTTAGGCCTCGTCATTTCTTCTAGCTTCTTTTAAGGTCAAAATATTTTGTGTCCAATACTTTCATTTCTGACGTAAATTAGGCAAAAAATAATGACATTTCCATTAGCCCCTATTCTCGACTAATGATATTTTACTCAGCCCCTTATCAGCCCTTCTTCCAAACACTTAATTAAGAGCAAAGATGTAGTAAAGAATACATCTAATAAACATCAGCATCGTAGCATTAACAATGTGCGCATGTTGACCTAAGCATGCAATGTGTTGGCTACAGTTTACTACATCACTGAGAAAGAATTGAGAGGAATTGTGTTTTTTGTTACTGTTTATGTAAACTCCACATCGCTGTGACATATATTACTGAATTTTGCCATAGTTTTTTATTTGTTTTACATATTGAGATAAGCTCACATGCACCACTAGTTGGCCTACTGAATTAGTGCCACTTTGCAGGTTACTGTCACTTGTGTTTTTTATGCAGCATGGTTTTGGGTCAGGTCTATCAACTGGGCAACAAGTTTTCCCAAGGCCCCTGAGCCTGAAATTCTATCCCACGATATTGTAAAAACAGTGGCAGGTTTCTTTTGTGTCCAAAGCATCTGAAGAATGCACTCCTAATGCAGCTAGCAATATCATGGGCCTCCCCTCGGTTAGAAGAGCAACAGGGATATCAGGCTGATGCTTGTGTCAGTGTAAATTAGAAATGATGTCAACAGTATCTGTGCGTAGAGTGTGTGCGAGATGGGGACCGGGTTCAGCATCAGGGCTGATTGGGTAAAGGATTGGGCACTACCGCGATTGAGTCATCGCGCTAAGGCTGGCGTCACACTGTCCCGAAATTGACACCAGATGGACACACGAATATGGAATCGTGAATTTTGCACGAAGATGGCCCCGAACTTGGTCAACAGCCAAGCAACAGCCGAAGCAAGTACGATAGCTACAGAAGGCCACACGATGGCACCCGAACCACACACGAAGGCAACACGAAGATGTGAATTTTTATAGTAGTTTATACCCGCAGGACACACAAAGGCCACACGATGGCTACACGACATCGTATTGAGAGTACGATGCGTTCGAACTAGGTCACAAATGGCAAGAAATGACAAAGTGAAATAAGACAATTTTACCTGTAGGAGGAGGTGCTGGGCCTGTAAGAGTTGCTCATCATGTTCTCTGAGGTGGATCAAAAGAAGCAATGCTGCTGTGTTTTTTTCTGGTTGTCTCATCATCAAAGTATGCCATTCTGCAGGAACTGAATTGTGATTAATTGTGATTGAAGCTTTGGGAGTTACACAAGCCTCAACTCTGTAGAGTTGCTCAGGACTGACTGAGGAAGATGCTCTGAGGCTGGCCTTTTATATGTCCACGTTACCATGACACATGGGAAACGCTTGAGCTACTAAAATTCGGCTGTGTTCGCCGACACCGTGGTCCCATCTCGATGTCATCGTACTATAATACGATGGCTACACGACGGCATTGCGAGAGCTTCACGTAGTCGTGTTGCCTTCCTAAGACAATCGGGCAGCTTCTTGTTTCCTTCGTATTGTCTTCGTGAGGCGAAAAATGCCCGATGGCACCGATGATCACACGAAGTAAAGACGAAGACACGATTTGACAAGATGCTCTCACGATGGCCTTACGAAGGGCAACATGGACACACGAATTCAACACGAAAATGAACCTTCGCAAGGTCTTTCGGCAATTTTTTGGCATGCCAAAGATTTTGCCACCGCTCACGAAGTTGCTGCTGGAGCCTGAGAAACTCCACCGGCGGTCATACGATGGCTTAAGATGCCCTCACGAATGGCCCGATGTTGTTACGATCAGAGCCGAATTTGAACATTTCCTTTATCGTGTGTCCATCTGGTGTCAATTTCGGGACAGTGTGACGAGGGCTTAAGCAAAGCTCACAGCAACATGTCATATTAAGACATCACCCTACTCTCAGCCCCTCGCTTGATTCCTTCTCAATGTGCCGGCTGACAAGTGTTATTGTCTTCCAGTGTTGTTATTAACTTCCACATTCCTGAAAGTAGTGTCATATAATCAGTGATTTTTACGCTCTGAACTCATTCGCCCCTTTTTAAACTGACATGAGCATTCAATTTAGCTCTGAGAATCCTCTTTATACAATGTCCCCCACCAGAAAGAGGCATATCAAGTACTGGTGCCCCAGAGTGTCACAGTGCTGACTTCTTCAGCCCCAGATACCAGTGTGTGACAGATAGCCACAGTTATTTAGTGCTTCACTGCCAAACTCAGGACCTCAGCAATGTAAACATTTGCCTGTTTAGCATCAGCACGAAGCCCCAGAATGCCCTGTGTTTGATACTATGCGGTCTGGTTGAAGGGAACAAATGTCAGGACCTATTTACAGTGCCATATTGATGTGCGGTGCCTATTTTCAGTGGCTTATTTAGCCACGGTGGCTGTTTGGCATGGTTTGTGGCTTCGAGGAAAGAGAGAGGTGTGTGATATTTACCCCGCTGTGTTCAAATGAAGACTGTATTATTCAGAGGTGATATTTCAATGTAAAATCAACAATTATTCCTGAATGCAGACTAGGATAACAGTCACACTTGTACATTTTTTTTAAATCCTATTGAAGGTTTTCAAAGACATGTCCTTTGACATTGGTAATGATTCTTAAGGTTTAGAGATATTTCCCAAATGTTTTTGAAAAATACAACAACTGGACAGAGGAGATGAATGGTTTGCTGAAGTTGCATAGAACAGACATAGCTTTGGTCTGGACCAGTGGCAAGTTATTGAGATTAAAGTACAGTTTTGGTTTTATGCTGTGCTAGATAACGGGTGGAGCAAAGGCATCCTTCTGCAGTAATGTCAGGTTGCTGAAAAGCCAAATGTAAATGCCTGGGAGACTGAGACCTCTAATGTCCATGATTGTCCCGTTGGCCCTGTATACCAGCCTAAATCAGCCCAGCAGCTCATACTCTTGTGTCGCATCCATTGTATACATGCACACATAGCAACACAGTCAGGCCCACATGCAGATACATACCACAGCACACAGTCAGAACCACTGTTAAATTTGAACAGCCATGTAGCAGAGACCAACTGGTAAAAGGTACCTGTGTGAATATTCCAAAACAAAGTTATGAGTTTTTAGAATCGTAATACTTCTTCATTGAGGAGGGGAATTGGGTTGCTTTATTTAGAATAACATTAATACAATATTTATATAAACATAAGAAGTCAAAAAAAGTGAAATGGTGGAAAAAAGGATAACATAAAATAGTTATTTCGACAAGAGGTTAAAGTAAAAATTATATAAACATAAGGAAAATGTGCACATTGTACAATTTATAAGAACAGTATATATTTAAAAATGTTTATACTGCAACATATGCAGTGGTGTATAAGTATTAATAAAGATATTAATGCTGAATTGTACATTTAAAGAGGGTTTTAGATGCTGATGGTGAAGTAGTGTCAGTGTTTTGACTTGGAGTGCTTGACGTAATGAAGAACACATACAGGAATTACTTTCTTTTGAATGATTTTCTATTTTGCTCACCTTTGAGATAAAATGGTAAATATGAACTGAAATGTGCCCAAATCTCTCGGTTTTATTTTTACAGATACATTTTAAGGGCTTTAAACCATGAAAGTAGGGAACTTTCTGTAATAATCTGTGTCTGTCTTTTGTTTTTCAGTCGGTGGTGAAAACCGGACGCCTGCTCATCAGTCATGAAGCACCAATAACCGGAGGCTTTGCTGCTGAAATCAGCTCTTCAGTACAGGTTAGTGTGTGCCGTCTTTGTATCAGAACACACTGTTTCATGACACTTGATCGGGGTCTGTAGCTCCCAGGGGCTTGAGGTGATCTTCAAAGCTATTGGTCTTAATAGGGAGCAATTAAAGTCCCACTTTGTAATAAAGCTATATGGGCTTTCACAAATTGCCCGAAAGCAACGGTGTAAAACTTTGAGGTGTGCCAAACCAGGAGCGGGCATGAGACTTAAGGGAAGACATCAAGGCAAATATGCAGTGTGAGGTGAAAGTGAAATGTACATGCTGGTGTTGGCATAAAGAGGCACTTTAAAACCTTCTGTACTTCAAATTGATTGATTTATTTGTTTAGAAATTACAGAAACGGCACTCTCTGTATTACAGAACACCATAGTTCCCTCCGGAGGGATTTCTCTCCCCCCCCGCCTTAAATGCCTACATTTGACAACTTTTGTTTTCTTCCGTATTATAGTGACTTTAATATGTAATGCTTGCACTTCTATTGGCTAGTGCTCCAGCACATTGTACGTGATGGGCAAAGGGCCACTTCTCAAAGCGGTTGACATTCGCAACAGAGCTGGCCAGCTAATCAATTCTAGCAGATTGGGCTCTGGTTTTAGGTAAAAAAAGCTACTGCCGCACAAACAGTAAGAGAAAAATAAAGCACTTTTTGAAGATTAAAATTCAGGTATTTAAGCATTTAAGAATTACATTTGTCGTTTTCTTTACATATGAGAACATTGCAAACAGGAATAACTGGTAGCAACTTTTAGCAAGTATGGTTGGGCTGATAAAAGATAGAAACACACCAAAAACAGTAAAAACCTCAGAGGCAAAGAAGATGTCTTTCAATATCTTCTGTTGGTCCATAACAAAAACATTTGCTGAAATAGCAGGATATCATCATATTTGAAAGGCAGAAAACTGCAATTCTTTTTACATGAAAAATGAATTCAACAATTCATTATTATTAAAATGGTTGTCTATTATTTTTCTTTCAAATCACTTGTTGATTAGTTGTGGAGTCTCTTAACAAAATGGAGGGAAAAATGATTCTAAATATAAGTAAACACTGTATAAGTTAGGGCTGCTCAATTAATCGTATTTTAATCGCGATTACGATTATGGCTTGCAACGATTACGAAAACAACGTAATCGAAATAAAACAATTATTTTTTTTATTATTATTAATTTTTTTTTTTTTTTTAAATTACTTTTTTTTTTTCAGTTGAATTATACTTAAAGTTCAGGGTAATCAACTGTTAAAAATATACTGTTCACATTTTTTTTCTCCAATAAATTGATGTTTTCAAAGTAAAGGGATAATCGTTTTTAATAATCGTGATATCAATTATTGACCCAAATAATCGAGATTATGATTTTTGCCATAATCGAGCAGCCCTAGTTCAACATTTATTTCCTGTTACTTCTGGACCATGACGGTGGGCCAGCCTTTAATGTTTGACTGAGTGGAATATGTTGAATATGTTTTACCAAAATGTTGGCTATATGTCAAGGCGTTTTCAGGTTGTGACAGTGCACTGCAACATGTTTGTTGATCTTGTTTATTGGTATTTATTATTTTGATATTATTTATTTAAATGTAGATATGAATGTATAATTTATTTTATTTTATATTGGTTTTTCAGTTGATTACCCTGAACGTATAATTCAACAGTTAAAAAGTTCAAATTATTATTTGTATTTGTTTTAAAGTACAATAAATGGATGTTTTCAAAGTCAATGAATAATCGCATTTAATAATCGCAATTACAATTATTGACCCAAATAATCGAGATTATGATTTTTGCCATAATCGAGCAGCCCTAGTATAAGTAATTAGATTCTACAGAGTAGCACCTCCATTAGTTCTCTACAGTGTTTTGTAAGCTTGTACTACTCATCTGAGAGTGTTGATACAGTGGGTCTAACTATCCATATAAGGTGCCTGAAATATTGTGTGTTGCTGCCAATACAAAAGGCCTTGACACTGTAACAAAGACATGCCAGAGACAGCCGATGACCAATTCTGAGCTAAGTGCGATGCATGACTAAATGAAAAGTCTTCCCCTTCTCATCATCCTAATTATATCTATCTGTGTGTGGTGAGATAATTATCTTCAGTATGTGGGGTGTTTTCTCCATGTGAGCAGTGAATACAACTCCCCTCTGCATACCTGCCACTTTACAATTCATGGGACTAAGTGTATGCACAACACTGCATTTGTTACCTGGAGCCTTTTACTTGTTAATGTGTATGAACTCAGTTGGAGCAGGACAAGAAAATCAATCCTCTCCTCGTTTACTGCCAGTCAGACGTTGCTCTCTCCTCTGTCAGAGAGGGCTTGAATGGCTAATGACTCATCGTCCTCATTTCCATGTTTCCACGTTTTCACATTGTGTACGGGTGATGTAAGTTGTTGGTGTGTTCACTGATTGCCTTCTATCTGCAGTATTCACATGGCCTCAGATACACTGCTGTACTGTTTTTAAAGGATGCATCTTGACCTCAATCACGCTGTTAAACACTACATTATATAATGTATATTACTTCTTCAAAGACAAAGAGATATGCTTATTTTGGCTTCCTAACAAATACAATGTATGATAACCCTCAGTACCCTTTTAATACCCAAAAAGTAATTCCTTTCTAAGTGAAGCATTTAGTGCTTTTTGCGTTGAGCCAGTTTCAAGCACTTGGGACTAAAGCAGGTCTTTTCTGCTTTAGTTTGTGGATATCAAGATTTGCCTTGCTCCATAACTGGAAGGATGAAAGTGCCTGATAATCTCAGAGCTTTTTCTCAGTTGAATTTTGTTCGAAAAATATCACTCGTCACCGGCTTGATCTTCAATATCAGGATACATGTATTTATTATCCTTGCAAGAATGGAAGTAGTCATCACATACAGAGCTTATGGGACAACTAGTTCCAGAACAGTGTCCTTCAGATGCTTTACATACAGGAGAGGGTGTTATTCAGTATTAAGATACATGTATACCGGTTCAAAGCAGTATTCTATGCTTAGTTCAGATTAGCTAAGACCCACGTCAGAAATGATCATGCTTGTCATATGTCTATCTCCATAGAGGCTGAATCATCATGTTAATCACATAGCTATCATATGCCTAAAACAGTCCTGATGCTCTTCTAGGTAATCATACATCCTGTCATGTACACAGCTACGTAGGGCCTTTGTTATCATGTGCTACTCTGATATTGGAAGAGTACATTCAGTATTTTCCCAACAAATTTGACAGTTCAACCCAAAATAAATCTTTAACATATCACACAGAAGACGGTTATGAGCCACCACATTCTTCAAAGGACCACGTTTAATAAAGCAAGGATACTCAAGGAGATACGAATCTGGGTAGTTTAACCGCTTTCAAGATAGCGGTTGAACTGGAATGAGGTGTTGTCTGCATTTAGGGATGCTTCCTTTGTGTTGGAATGTATTTGTCATAATAGCCTGCACATTTTAAAAAAAGCTCAACTTCTATATCAATTTTTTTTAGAGCATGTTTGTGGCCGACAAGCAAGATTGTTCAATAATTTCTTTTGTATTCAGTTATGTTCGTTACCATTAAGTGCCCTATGAAAGGTAAACAGAGACATACAAACTAAGCAAAAAAGAATTTGGAGGCATTTTAATTGGAAGTAAGCCTCTTGATCTACGGAGAAAAAGAAAACCTACAGGTCTGATTCCACTGATGGTCTCTCTCATCCTTGAGAAAGTCAACATCAGTTTATAATTTAAAGAACACGCAACACTACAGTTAATGTGCTAGTATTTTATATTGGTCTTTCTCAAGCAGCCAAACATCAAGCTGTAAGCCAAGCAGTGTTTATTTTTTGTTTTGTTTACTTGGCTTACAATTAGTCTGTGTTGACAGGTTGAGTCTGACTGCTGAGCCCCTGAAAAATGTAGAAATTAAGTTATTAAAGGTCCCATGACATGGCCATTTCTACTGATCATAATTCCATTGTTGAGGTCTACTAGAATAGATTTACATTGTTCAATGTTCCAAAATCACATTGGTTTTCTCATACAGGATCTCTGTATAGTATGTGTATTCACTCTCTGTCCTACACGCCTTGTTGGAGCTCCTGCCCCTCCTCCCTATGAGTCCACTGTGCTCTGATTGGTCAGCTCGCCCACTCTGTTCTGATTAGTCAACCACCGTTACAGCTGGACATAAGTGTTTATGTGTTACAATGGCGTTTGTTAGCAACCAGAAAATGACACCAGTAATGACAAACAGATGAGAATGCTGCGTGGGGTCTGGGTGCCGTGTTGGCGGGACGTTGCGGGGCTCGCTGCTCCGCCCTTTGAGGCTCGAGGAGCGGACAGTGTGAGCTGTATTACTGGTGTCGTTTCCTGGTTGCTGCGTGGGGTCTGCGAGACACTGCGGAACTCAGCCTGAGCACACACACACACTCACAGCCTGGCTGTGTGCGGAGATCTGCGGAGCCGCGGCTGAGAAAAGATAAGGCTGAGTGTTTGTGCCGGCGAAGCTCCGCGGAGTACCGCGGCTGAGAAAAGATAAGGCTGAGTGTGTGTGTGTGAGGAGCTCCGCGGATTGGTCCATTTGGACCTGGGTATCATTAAGTTACTACACTCAGGAAGAAAAAAATGGAAAAAGAAAAATCTCCAACGAGACGTTCTGGGGCAGCATAGACAGGTCTTTTCTGTGTTAGAGTTTTACTCGCTACAGGGTGTACTTTGAGGGTTTGTGACTTTGCAGACCGTTTACATGCATAAAAAGCTTCAATACCATTGTGCCCTCCAAGCTGGTCATCAAGCTCAGAGACCTCGGGCTCAACAGCGCCCTCTGTGACTGGAACCTGAACTTCCTGACGGGCAAACCCCAGGCAGTGCGGGTGGGAAACTTCAAATCCTCCACCCTGATCCTCAACACCGGAGCCCCTCAAGGCTGTGTGCTCAGCCCTCTCCTCTACTCCCTGTTCACTCACGAATGCGTGGCCACACACAGCTCCAACACCATCGTGAAGTTTGCTGACGACACAACCGTCATCGGCCAGATCACAGACGGCGACGAGACGGCGTACAGAGAGGAGGTCGAAAACCTGACATCTTGGTGCCAGGATAACAACCTCCATCTCAATGTCAGCAAAACAAAGGAGCTGATTGTGGATTACAGGAAGCAGCAGAGAGAGGGACAAGCCCCCATCGCCATCAATGGGACTACGGTGGAGAGAATCAGCAGCTTCAGGTTCCTCGGTGTCCACATCACTGAGGACCTGACACGGACTCTTCACACCACCACCATCACCAAAAAAGCTCGACAGCGGCTCTTCTTCCTCCGCAGGCTGAGGAGGTTCAACATGGACTCCAGGATACTCTGCAACTTCTAAAGGTGCACCATAGAGAGTATCCTGGCTGGCTGCATCACGGCCTGGTACGGCAGCTGCACCGCCCTCAATCGTAAGGCTTTACAGAGGGTGGTGAAAACTGCACAGAACATCACCAGGACAGAGCTGCCATCCATGGAGGACCTTTACTCCCAGCGGCTCAGGAAGAAATCCCTCCGGATTATAAAAGACCCCCATCACCCCAGCCACAAACTGTTCAGTCTGCTGCCGTCTGGCAGGCGTTACCGCAGCATCCGGACAAAAACCACCAGATTCAGAGACAGTTTCATCCCACAGGCAATAAGACTGTTAAACACCTGAACTGTTGAAACAACATCCATAACATTCATCTGCTACTTAGTAATTATTTATCTAATATATCATTCCAATAGGTTGCATATAGACTCTTATTTCACTATTTCACTTTTCTTAAACTATTTTTCTTTTTGTATTTACTTTTTAATATTTACTTGCACTATATTTTTCTGTTTATCTGTATTATTGTGTTGACCTGTTGGAGAAGCCTGTGACCTAAGATTTTCATCGACTCGTATGACAAATAAAGAACCTTGAACCTTGAACACACAAGGGGACAGGTAATAACCGGAAAAGCATGTCATGGGACCTTTAAGACAACTGCTGAATTTGAGTCTGCGGCATCAGGTTTTAATATTGTTTTTTTTTGTATATGTTTCCATATCTTTGAAAGCGTATTTGTCAATGTGGCAGAAGTTCTGTACATAGATGTACAGATCTTGAGACACCCACATCCACAAGACACCCTTTTGTATCACACCCGTCTATTATTAATACAATATATGAATAGTGTTATACTCAATGCCTTGACACTGTTTAGTAGAAATGTCATGTATGGGTGAGATAGCTTTGTGGCATAAAATAAAGGCAGTTTTAGTATGATAGTTCTGAAAGGGAAAGCTAATAAAAGTAGCAGCCTTGGAGACTAATGGAATGGTGGAAATGCACCATTCACATCAGCAGTGTGGATGTTAAAGGTCCTAGTTGTATGACATTGTCTTGTTTACCAGTGTGGTCTGGTAAACTTCAAGGGACAAAAGAGAAACTGGTTATCAGTGAAGCCTGTATAGTCTAGGCACTGTTGTGTGGGAGCACTTCAGTCCATTATTTGTGAAAAAAGGAATGGCTTCAGCTACCACCTATCCAGCTGAAGCCTTGAAAGATCTTCGAAGATCCATTTATGAACGTTCCCCTTTATGTGTAAAGAACAAAGGGGCTTTATAAGGGCTTGTGAAGTTTCCTTATCAAGCTTTGGCTTTAAGCCCTGGTGATTTAATGTAGTGTTATTGGCTGGCCATGTCCTGACTGTTTGGCTGATAACTGGACAGATTATGGTTGAATTAGATGTCGCTTGAGACAATGCTTGCCTGGACCTCAAGGATATACAGATAGGAATGGTGATTCACTGCCCCTCCCTGAATCTCCAAACCACAACATAATTGACTATTTTTCAGATTCCAAAAAGGAATGCAGATTTTTTGCTATTGAAGAAAACAAATGTTTTCCATTTATTGTCAAATAAACAATTAAAATGTGTAAATGTGACCAGTTTGGATAACAAGAACTCTTGTCTGCGTAGAACAGTTAACAAAGTGCAATTGACATACCAAGTAAAGAAAAGCTTTTACTGGATGCAACATTTATCCTAACATAAGTTTATTCTCCACATGGCCATATTCGACACTGTATTTAATATAGCATGGTCACTCAGGGGGGTCTCAGAGTTCTCTGTAGGGCCCTTGGATTGCATGATATTAAAACCAATGCTTCCCTATAGTGTGTAATTTAAACTGGCAGAGTCCAACATCCACCCCAGCATGCCCCACTGAGATGTGGTACAGTTCTGGGTCATGCTTGAAACAGCTCTGACTCCACTGTAGCCTAGTTGGAGTTCCCTAAATATGCTTACATGTGTTGTGCCACAAATGCCTTCTGAATCAGAATCAGACGTCTAGTTGCCTGTCAGGCTTGTCTGAATGAGAAGCAGTCCCGCTGCGTCAATCTTTAAAAGTGATGGCAGTCCATTCCTAAATATTTCTCCATCCGAAGATACACTAAACTGTCTTCAAAGGACTGTGTTTATACAAGGAGGTTTTTTTTTATTAAAAGACTTGAGTATTGGATACAGGAATCACCATGTTGGGTAAGGAGAATGTATAACAGTGGTCTGCTTCTGCTGTTCTCTGTTGAGTTCAATGTTTCTCTTACAAAGTCTTCTGTCATAGAGGGGTGCAGTAATGAGTCCTAAAACCCAGGAAAGAATTGGCATTATACCACTTCCGGTTCCCTCGTATCAATGTCAATGGTTTTCGAACATGTTCGTGGTTAGAAGCCTGAAATAAGGTTTTTGGTTACCACGAGCTGACGAGATTTGCACGTTCTCATTCATAACACTCCGTTCGATGTCTCACTATGGGATGCGCCTCAACGCGTATGCATCAGAAGCATCAATCTCATTACGCCAATCCTGATTGGCTGGTGATCTTGACGACTACGTCAGGGAATCCACCCACCCTTTAAGTAGCTTGCGCTACGTCGCCGCGTCATTCAAACACCTCTTCTCGCTTCGGAGCACATCTCAAAAAGAATATCAGTAGCCAGGCTAGCTTAACTGTCCACAGACTGAACCACAAGCTAACCTTCGGTCGCCGGACGCTTGCCGGCTACTTTTGCTTCGCACGGGATTTGATCTATTAACACACCAGTTAATACTAAAATCTGCCCTGCCGTTTTTTCTTCCTAAAATAACGGTAAGGTTTTGTTTTTTTTCAAACGGTAACATACCTGTTACTGGTTTGTCCCTCCACGTCGACACCCCGGCGAGCGAGGATGGACCCTTCTCTCCCTCACACCAGAGGAGACGGAGGCTCGGAGGCTCGGCTCTGCGGCTGCGGGCTCAAGATTTCGGGCACGGACTCACACCAGGTCTGCTCGTCCTGCCTCGGGCTGAAACATGCCCAGGAGGCTATCGACGCCCCCGGTTCGTGCGGACACTGTGCCCGCTTCACCACCAAGAGCCTCCGCCGACGGCTGGCGCGCCAAGCTAGCCTGTCGGGACAAGACCCCTTCATGCCTGTTGATTTGCCGGCCGGCGATCGAGGCATGATGGCGACCGACGCGGGAGTTGAGCCCCGCGCTGTGTCAAGCTGGGGCTCAACGGCGGCGGCAGCCACGGGAATGGGGCTCCACGCTGTGACAAGCTGGGGCTCCCAACTGGACCTCACCGTGGTTCCACCCGCGGAGGATGTCCTGGAGCTGGATTACGTGGAGGAAGATGAAGAGGATACCTCTGAGTTCCTCTTATCCGACTCAGACGAAGATGACATCTTCGTCTCATCTGCTCAGGCTGCCAAGCCGGAGGCGGTGTCCGCTCCCCCAGGCGAAAGCGCGCCTTCTTCGCCCCGCCTCAGCATGGACGTGTGCTAACGCGCTGCGTCCAGACTGGACATCCCCTGGCCTGAAGTAGCCAAGGAGACCTCCAGATCTCGCTATGAGGGGAAGAACTTGCCCCAAGCCGCGAGGCTGACGAGGCAACTTCTCCCAGTCTTTCCAGAGCTGCAGGACGAGGTGTCTGTCTCGTGGAGAGACCGCCCTTTCAGCAGCAAGGCCCCAATCCAGGGAGCCTCCTCTTTGGACTTTGAGGGCATGGAGAAGCTCGGCTTGCTCCGCATGCCGCCTATGGAGCCGCTTGTGGCAGCCCACCTCCAACCGCGGCTGTCTTCGGCTCCTAGCAGGAACCCCACGCTGCCGACGAAAGCAGACCGTTTCCAGTCAGCAATGACCGAACGGGCTTACAAAGCGCAGCTTTGTCCGTCAGGGCGCTCAATGTCTCATCGATGCTGACCGCTTACCAGGCGGAGCTCTGTGAGACATGACGAACAAACCTGAGCCGGCTGTGTGGGACGAAATCACAGCGATCAAGGACATTTGCCTCCGTGTGCAGCGCTGTGCAGTCCAAGCCACGGGCAAATCGCTGGGGATGATGGTGGTACAGGAGAGAGCCAGGTGGCTTAACCTGACGAACCTCCGGACCGGGAAAAGGAGGACGTTTGGACATGCCAATTGTCCCCGAGGGCATATTGGCACCGCTCTGGCTTCAATGCAGCAGCGGTGTGAGGCCAAAAAGAAGGAGGATGAGGCTCTCCAGCTTTGCCTTCCCCGAAAGGCCCAGCCGCCGCCTCCAACGGCCCCGCGACAGACCTTCACCAGGCTGCCTCGCATCCTTCCCAGTTCAAGATCCCGAAACGGCAAAAGCCACAGCCCGCCCCGGGTCTCCCGCCCAGACACGAGGCGAGGACGAGCTGGCCAAGAAAGTCCCCGGTTCCGGCAGCAGCCGCACAGGCGCAGCCGGCCCAGACCTTCAGCCATCAGGGAAAAAGAAGAGGGCAGCCTGACAGCCTTCCCTCCTCTCCTCGGGAAAGGGCTGGAGGTTCCCTGTTTTCAAGCCCTGGACCGTGTTCCACACGTGTTCAATGCTCATGTGTTTCCGGGGTGCAACCACGCCCCCATCTTCCCGCCGCCTCGAGTGATGTCAGAACGTCATCCTCAAGTTCGCGCCATGAGGGAGATAGACTTCACGTCAAAGGCAGCAGTTCTGCTGCTCGTTCAAGTCGCACAAACCACATGTCATTGTTTCAATAAAATTTTCCACTGTCGTTTCCAGGCTTAAAGCCAAGGGCGCAGTCAAAAATAATAAAAAGAAAAACAATAAAAACAATAAACAGTCAGGTGACTGCTCCGCTTCTGAGAGTGGCTGTTGCCTCTCTCAGAATGCGGACGGTAACCGAGTCTGTGAACGCATCATCACCGCGCGCATGCGCAGTGTCGACCGAGGTTGTCAGCCTGGGATACCACCGTGTTCAGACACTAGAGGGCCCCATAACACAACCAATAAAGACACAGAGTGCAAACAACAGAGAAATGATCACGTCTCCACTCGCTTGAGAGCGAAAGGTGGAAGATGCTCACATGCTCTGCTTGGGTTTTCAAGACGATATCACGGGGCTACAGACTCCAATTCGCTGTCACCCCCCCTCACTTCTCGGGCATTGTGCATTCACAAGCCCGGGGAGCGTCGGCTCATATTCTAGAGCAGGAGATTCTCTCGCTACTAGAAAAGAAAGCCATATCCATTGTACCCTCCGAACAGAGTCAGAGCGGCTTCTATTCCAAATACTTCCTCGTTCCCAAACGGGGAGGGAACGGAATTCGCCCTATCCTAGATTTAAGGGCTCTGAACAAGTATCTCAGAAAATACAAATTCCGGATGCTCACTCACACATCTGCTGCGTCTCGTACGTCAGGACGATTGGTTCACATCAATCGACCTGAAAGACGCGTATTTTCACGTCCCAGTATATTATCCACACAGGAAATATCTGAGGTTCGCTTTTCAGGGTGTCTGTTACGAGTACAGAGTGCTTCCCTTCGGTCTGTCTCTCAGCCCCGGGTGTTTGTACGATGTACGGAGGCAGCAATAGCCCCGTTAAGCAACAGGGCATTCGCCTGGCAACCTATTTAGACGACTGGCTCCTTCTTGCACAGTCGGAGCAGGAGGCTATTACGCAGACGAATACCCTCGTGAAACACCTGCTCGACCTGGGTTTGTAATAAACACAGAAAAGAGCATGTTGTCCCCAGCCCAGACTGTACTCTTCCTGGGCTTACGTCTAAATTCGGTGCCCTTTACAGCCCGCCTGTCAGCAGAGAGAGTGAAAGCCTTCAGGGCTTGCCTCGCTCATTTCCAGCCACGCAAATATGTTCTCTTCAGATCATGTCTGCGGTTACTGGGGCTCATGGCGTCAGCCATCCTGGTGGTACGACTGGGCCGCTTACACATGAGGGAGTTTCAGCGCTGGGTAGCTGCCCTCAGACTGGACCCCGTGCGTCATGGCGCGCGGAGAGTGATGGTCACTGTGGAATGCGTAATGGCACTGCGCCACTGGCTGCACCCGACTTTTCTAGTACGGGCGTGCCTATGGGTGCTGTCCTATCGCGGAAAGTGGTCACCAGACGCATGTCTGACGGGCTGGGGGGGTATATACGAAGGTCGACCTGTGAGGGGTCTCTGGAGCAGAGATCTCCAACGGTCACACATAAATTATCTGGAGCTTTAGCGGTGTTTCTCACCCTAAACGCTTTCTGCCTTTTCTCAGGACATCATGTCCTCGTGAGGACAGACAACACGACCACAATATCGTATATAAACCGTCAAGGGGGTTTGCGTTCTCTCCAGTTACACATGCTGGCACGCAAACTGATTTATGGAGCTGCGGACGTCTCCTCTCTCTGAGAGGACGCACGTACCGGGAGTGATGAACCTCGGGGCAGATCTGCTGTCCAGAGGTGCACCACTATATGCAGACTGGACTCTACATCCAACAATTGTGAGTCAGCTGTGGGTGCGTTACGGCCGGGCCGCGGTAGATCTGTTAAAGATCCGTCAAAAGAAAATGCTCAATGTCAGCTGTTCTTTTCAATGCGCGATCTAAACGCACCGTTAGGCGTGGACGCGCTCGCACACGTTTGGCCCCGGTCCTTCTGTACGCGTTCCCACCCCTGGCTCTAATACCCCAACTCTGGCCAGAGTGAGAGAACATCGCCACACACTGATCCTGATAGCTCCGCACTGGCCTGCAATGTACTGGCTGGCGGAGATATATCAGCTGCTGTGCGGGCAGCCGTGGCAGCTCCCGTTACGCAGGGACATACTATCTCAGGCGGGGGGGATGATTTTTCACCCACACCCAGAGCGCCTGGCACTATGGGCCTGGCCCGTGAGTGGTATAACCTGAGTACAGTGGGCTTCCTCAGAAGGTGATAAACACTATTCAGAGTGCAAGGGCTTCCTCCACCAGGTCTCTCTATGACTGTAAGTGGAGGGTGTTTGAGGAGTGGTGCCTTCAAAAGGGACACATCTCTTTTCAATGTCCTGTCGGTGTGATTCTATCATTTCTACAGGACCTGATTGATAAACACAGAGCTTTCTCTACGATTAAAGTGTACCTGGCTGCTATTGCCGCATGCCATGTGGGCTTTGAGGGAAAGACGGCTAGTCAACATCCCTTGGTCTGCCGTTTTATGAAAGGGGCTCGCAGGCTCCTCCCCGTTTCCAGGTCACTGGTGCCCTTATTGGATTTGGCAGTGGTTTTAGATGGGCTCACTCGACCTCCATTTGAACCCCTGGAAGAAGCTGACATGAAACACCTGTCACTAAAGACAGTGTTGTTACTGGCTCTGGCATCTGCCAAGCGAGTCAGTGACATTCACGCGCTCTCTGTACATCCTTCATGCACTCAGTTTGCCCCGGGGCAAACGAGAGTGTTGCTGAAGCCCAACCCTGCCTTTGTGCCCAAGGTGGTTGGCTCATGCACCCCCATTGACCTTGAGGCATTTCCTTCACCGCTATGTTCCTCTGAAGAACAGCGGCCGAATTTGCTGTGCCCAGTTCGTGCTTTGCGCACCTATATGGACAGGTCAAAAGAGTTTCGATGCAATGACCAACTCTTTGTATCCTGGGCTAACCCTCATAAGGGCAAGCCCGTTACCAGGCAACGGCTCTCCCACTGGATTGTGGAAGCGATAGCTCTGGCTTATACGAGTCAGGGTTTGCAGGCACCAACGGGCCTGCGTGCTCATTCTACTCGTGGACTGGCTACATCCTGGGCTTTGTTCAAGGGTGTTTCCATCCAGGACATTTGTGCAGCGGCGAGCTGGTCTTCACCGCTCACTTTTGTCCGCTTTTACAGACTAGATGTCTCTGCTCCAAGTGTGGCCCGTGCAGTGCTGGGCCCCGTGTTGGGACAGGGTTCTACCTGTTAAGTACTGTTTTGTTTTGGTGATTTTCGAGATAAGCATGTCTAGCAATACGGGAGTCTCAATATCCCATAGTGAGACATCGAACGGAGTGTTATGAATGAGAACTATAGGTTACTAACGTAACCCCAGTTCTCAGAGTAACATGAAGTGAGATGTCTCACCAGACGGCCCTTCTTGCTGAGGCGAAGCGAGAAGAGGTGCTTATTTTGAATGACACCAGAAATGTGGCAGTATACTGAAATCCATTGGAGAAATCACATTTATTTTTGTCAGGGGGTCCCATGCTAACTTCTTGGTCGGCAAACCAAAATACTTCATCAGGGCACCACTCTATAGTGTAGGTCTAAAATAAAGAAATGCTAATTGTTCTGAAGAAATAGCTTTAAGTTAAATCTGATTTAAAACAAGACAGAAAATCAGGGTGCTAGTGGAGCCTCGCAGATGGGGGTGCTGCAGCCCCCTCAGCATCCCCCCCTTCCCGCGTCCATCCGCGATGTCTCACTGTCTCGCAGACCCCACGCAGCAAGCAGGAAATGAACCCAGCTCACACTGTCCGCTCCTCGCAGCAGCGAGCCGCGCAACGTCCCGCCAACACGGCACCCAGACCCCACGCAGCATTCTCATCTGTTTGTCCTTACTGGTGTCATTTTCTGGTTGCTAACGCCATTGTAACACATAATCACTGATGTTCCGCTCTAACGGTGGTAGACCATAGTGGTAGACTCATCAGAACAGAGTGGGCAAGCTGACCAATCAGAGCACAGTGGGCTCACAGGGAGGAGGAGGGGGGGTGCAGGAGCTCCAACAAGCTGTTTAGGACAGAGTGAATACACATACTATACAGAGATGCTGTATGAGAAACCAATGTGAGTTTGGAAAATTGCACAATATAAATCTATTCTAGTAGACCTCAACAATGGAATTATGATCAGTAGAAATGGCCATGACATGGGACCTTTAAGGTTTTTTCAATGGTAGGAACAGTTTTCTTTCCTCATCAGTGACCATCAGAAATCAACATTTCATAAATACCTTGGACTAAAGCTTATTCCCTGCATGTTATAATATCAAATACATACAGTTAAACACAAGCCTGCACCAAGCAACGTGATGAAAAGGCTTTGCTTGTGTGATGAGCTAGACTTTAAAAGACAAAACCGTCCTATGGTTGTTATGTTGTGACCTTCCATCTGCATGTCAGTAACTCAAATAGGATTACTTGTACATCTGTGCTCCAGGACAGTTTATTCAAGTACACTCCTGTTCAATTGAAACATTTCCAGATTTTGTTTCCATCAAATAAGACTAAACTTTGTCCAATAAATCAGCTGTTACCTTTGTTGGCTAGCTGCCTGTTATGGTATGCATTATTGATGTTGATTGACATAAAACAAGACTGAACTGTTTCAGTGAGCTCATGGGTATAGAATCACGGTCTTAATAAAATGTGTATTCAGCTTTGAAGACTGTGACCCAAGGAAACCTATGAAATAGTCATGGAGTAACCTGATGTAGCTTATGTGAGCGTAAACACATAAGCATCCCCCTTCTATGAAACTTAACACAATTTAGAACCACTGGCTTACAATACACACACAATTTACTGCACTTCATAATCCTCAAGGTCATGGAAATTGGTCAGCACATGAAAGCAATGCAAAAGGAGAAAACATTTGCTTTCATTTCACCAGTGGTCCAGTGGCTTCTTTCAGTGCCTGTTGAAGAGAATCATTATCAGGTTTTCTGAGGTTCAAATATGTATTCTGTGAAATAGTAAGAGGATTAGTAGTAAACAGAATTGACAGATTTTCTCTTAAGAAGAGAACCTCAAAGCAGCAGATGGTTGAATATGGCATGCCTTGGGTTTTCGTTTAAGGAAAACATGGTGGAGATGGGATAACTGGTAGCCTACTATAACACTTCACATGTTAAAGGTAGTTAACTTTGCACATTTTCACAGCACTAATTGCCTTGGCACAACAATAGATGCATCTTATATTCACGAAAGAGGGAATGCTTATAGCTGTTTGATGTTAAAACTGTAAAGGTAGTGCAAATTCCTGGTAGAATACACAGGGAAACTCCAAAGTTGAACACCGGGCAGGGCTCTTGGGGATGAAGTGTCAAGTTGAGTTTGCTACTAACTAAACTAAAGGGGGGAATTCTAATAATAGGCCTGACACTAACATAAGGCTATGAATAAGCGTTTCCTGACCACATTGCTGCTGTACACTTAGCAGGAATGACAATCGTTGCTGTTGGTTATCTTTAAGCGTTATTGATCAACCAATTAGAAATGTGATGATGGCTTCTTTTTGACACTAGTATGGTTGCATTTATTAAATAGTGAAAAAAAACCTCATGAATAATTGTATTTTTGGGATATTGCGTGAGTTTGTTGGATCTCTCCTTACTGGCTGTGCTACTTTAGTTAGGTAGACAATATGCTGGTTGTCGAGTAAGAGAAGTGTCCAGCGTACCACACTCGACTAGTTGACCGTTATGATTGCACCACTCATAGTGTACTGCATTTAGCCATAGTTGGCATTAGCACTTATGTTATCAAAATAGCATGTACTTGTATAGATTTCAATTAATACAGTAGTTTTAAGGGCAGACCCTGCTTGTAGGCGTACACTCTTCATAGTTGGACTCAACTTTATGTTGTCATTGTCAGACTTTGCTATACTAATATCAAAGATTAGCCATCTAAGCTGCACTTGGTAAGACTCAGCTGTACCGACTTGCATAGACATATTGAGCTTTTAGTACCGTGTCGGTGTAATGTTTATGAAAAAACAAGATGTATTGGCTGACTATTCCAGTTGGCTCTACAAGAATGGCTCTATGGTGTTGTTTGATCTTCACCTAATTTGAGAGCTTTTGAAACATGTTGAAGAATTAAAACTACTGGGAACAAGTAATATCAACACTGAGCAAACGCAGCTAAATTCCTCACAATCCTCACGATGGAGGGATACATAAAACACACACATGTTGCAAAAAAAAATGATCATCTTTATTTTGGAGAAATTGAATAATGGTTAAGTTCCACTAAAAGCCTCTTAAATCTTTCCATGAAAAATGTACCTCGGCCAAGCAGCGTCTATCTTCACTGATATAGCAGCTGATATTGGCACTTCCCAATCCATCTGACTGCAACCCCTCATCTGCGGGTGTTTTTGACAAAATCTGGGAGAAACAATATCATTTTATATATCGAATTCAAAACCACTACAAAACGCAAGTGATTTGTCACTGCCAGGATGACATATTTTTATTCTGACATTTAAGTATATTACACATAATGATGCACTTCCCAAAAGATAAATACCGATTTGAATGAAATCTGAGTTGTGTGGCCATTCTCTGTCCAGCGGTGGTGGCAGGCAGTCAGACTACTGTACTTTTCTCCCACTTCCAGTCAATGTATTTAAAGGAGATTACAGATGTGATCCAGACAAAAGGGCAAACTCCCTGGTACTGTCTGACTGGTTGTCTGTAGTTGGGCAGAGAATAGATCTTGAGATTATAATCTCAATTAATATGGATTGTATCTTTGTCACTTTCATCCATAGACAAAGATAACAGAAACACAATGTACTTTATGGTGTTAATTTTGGTCAGAGTTAGGAGAAGTTTCCATCTGCCTGACAGTAATTCAAAGTAGATGCCACATCCAGCTGTGCCCTGTTTATTGAAGTACACTCCTGTTCAATTCAAACATTCCCTGGTTTGTATGTTTCCATCAAATGAGAGCGAACTTTGCCCAAGAAATACGCTTTTGTGTGTGTTAGCTAGCTGCCAGGCAGGGCATGCATCACGTCTGAATAATGTTTTAAACAAGATTGAACCGTCTTAATGATCTCATGTTCTGCCTGGGGGCTGTATTGGCAGCAAACGCAAAAACACGTCTGAAGCATAACGTAGCATCACTCTTGAATGAAACTGTACACAATCCAGAACCACTGTCTTTATTTTCTCTACTTGCATATAGTTTTAATTTGAACCTGACTTTTACTGGGCTTCATAGACCCCAAGGCCATGGACATTTATCAGCACATGAAAGCAATGTTCTAAAGGAGAAAATACTTTGACATGCAAAGATAAGTCTTTCAGGTCACCAGTAGTACAGCCGCTGTTTTTAGTGCATGACAGAGAGAATCAATCTCAGGTTGTTCAGAAGTCCACAAGGAAGGCTGAGACAGAGCAGTGAAGAAAAAATAAGGGTTTCTTCAAATGGTATTCAAGCTTCAAGAACAGCTGCAGCTCCCCCTTGTTTTTATATTTAATTCTTACTGGCACCAAACCTCTGACTTCTGGCCTCTGTTTACAGGATTTTGTG
Source organism: Dissostichus eleginoides (assembly GCA_031216635.1). Classification (NCBI taxonomy): domain Eukaryota; kingdom Metazoa; phylum Chordata; class Actinopteri; order Perciformes; family Nototheniidae; genus Dissostichus; species Dissostichus eleginoides. The sequence goes on from CM062272.1 coordinate 28,290,309, forward strand.
CCAATAATTATTGTTAAGAAAACTACTGATTTGAACTCAATAATGGCTGGTTTACTTCCTATATCACCACCGTCCTAAGTACTCAAGTAGTCCATACAAATACCAGTTAAATTCCACTAGCTTTAGATACCAATACCACGGTATAGCAACAAAACAATAAATCCCATGTACTTGAACAAACCCTCCTTTATTAAAAACATTTGAGCATAAGAAAACATGAAACGTGTCCTAGGTTGAAAGTGTTCTGTTTTTTAATTTTTGACTATTCAAGGGGGGGGCTGCAGCTGTTATTGTTGAGCTCTTTAACAAGGTGTTGTTCTGTGCTGACAGACGATCTTACTTAGGCACGGAACACTTGTAGACAGATATGCTGCCCTCGTGTCTCAACAAATATTATATGGCTTCACTTCAGAATAGACTTTAAAATAACTAAGGGGATCCCCTGTCACTTCATTTTCCAATACACATGTGGTGTATGAGAAAATGATGACTGTAATTTTGTATTGCCACTTAGCAAATGCTCACCCACAAAGTAATATGTTTGAAAGCAGCGCTGTGCCTGGATGCAGCTTCACAGATCTGTTAGCGTGGCTGTAAACTCTTCCTGTTACATTAATTGGTTCCTGCATCCACACTTGATGATATTGGACTTGTATTCCTACATGGCAAAAACAAAACAAGTTGTACCTTGTAAACTCCACAGGCACCTGGCAGCAAACATATGCTGGGTCCCCCCTGGCTTTTTCTCTTTTTGTGTTTTTTTTTTTTACAAGCTTTAAAAGTATCAAAGCTCCTCATCAACACTGACATCCTCATGGACTCTGCCAGATATTGTTATGGAATTAAGAAAACATAGTGTAAAACATTCAAGCCCTGCCAAATGCCAAACTCTTTTATGGCAGGGTTCTTACTGCGGGATAACGTGGTGGCTGAGTTTGTGATGCTGGCAGTGTTGCAAGAAACAGGTCAAAATCTGTTTTCTGTCAGAGACAGGCTGTGCAACTTCCTCACAGTCAACACGTATGCCTTTGTTGTGGTAGCTTGAGTTGTTTGCGGGTCTATTACATCTAAAAGAGGGTACTCCAGGTCTTTTTCTGCAAATCTTTGCACGCGTTCAAGTGTGTTCATTTAACTCATCAGGGGGTTTGTCCCATTTGTACTGTTTTGTCGAACTTCATTGTGCTTTGTCTCCATGGGGAGAGGTCAAAAGGCACTATGGAGACACGAGTCATTGCTTGTTTTGAACCTTGGCCACATTTACTGAGCACCTGCCCGAACAATTTCAACTTTGAGCATATTAATCAGACAGGGCAAGTTCTTTGATCCGTTCTGGATCAAGCATTTGATACTGTTTTTTATGTTTTTCTGCCAATATCACATAATATCTCTTTACCGTGTTGCAAACTGATGATGTGAACATACTCGTGTCTGCAGCAGCCTACATGAATGCCTTCTTTCTCTCAGACTGTGTCAAGCTTCAAATCTGTTGTAGTCTGAACATGTTAGCTTGACTTCTCTGCCTGCATGAATTATCTTTAAACATTCAACTAATGCTGAGAGTATTTGTCCTCATCTGTGTCTTTTTTCTACCCCTTGCAGGAAGAGTGCTTCCTAAACCTGGAGGCTCCCATCAGCAGGGTCTGCGGTTATGACACCCCCTTCCCTCACATCTTTGAACCTTTCTACATCCCAGACAAGTGGAAGTGCTTTGACGCAATTAAGAAGATGATCAATTACTAAACCCCGTCAGGTAGGAAAGATCCGACAGCTTCCTTTGAAGGAAAATAGATTATGTCATTTAAAACACTTAGTGTATATAAATGCCTCTCAACCATTGCCCTATAATCTACATTATATATTCCAGTGATGTAGTTATGAAGACATGAAAACTAACTATGATCTGCCATCAGTAATAAACAAACATTATTCAACAGAAAATTAAAGTGCGTTTTTCCTACACGCTCTTTTAATTACCTATATAATTGAATCCTCCACTAGACATACAGTTTGTTCTTATTTAGACACGTCCTCCAGGGCCCTATTCAGACATATATCATGTACATTTAAAATCAAGCACTACTCACCAAGTGTATTTATCCTACTCGCTTTTAATTTTATCTCTGGAAAGTTGCACATTTAAATTTGACCATAAGGCTACACAACAAGTTTGCATACATCTAAATCTACATTGGTGCTTCAAAACACCTTGGATGATTGGAACATGAACCTCCTGTTGTATAGCCACCTGTAAGTAAACATATAATAATGATTAAGGTTAGGGCTTAAGTTCACCATTAAAAGATTAATAAATTGATACAAAATGTAATGCAAAAAAAAGATATGTATTACATAAAAGAAAGGCGTTGCCAAATCCAATGGTGCATTAACTTGCTCTTCCGATGGTCCAGTTTCCTGTGTTAAAGGTGGGGTATGTAATTTATTTCAGAAACACTTTTTGTTATATTCCATGGAATGCTCTTAACATCCCGATAGCAATGAATATATTAAATGCTTTGACAATAAATACATAAAACAATTTCATCTGTGGAAGCCGTAGCGCTGTAAAAAGCACGACCAATCATTTTAGCCGGCCCGGATAAAATAACTGGATGGCCTACCTGCCTGTCAGCCTTCCATCTGTGCACAAACTTATCGTGCCCTCATTGGTCATGTGCGCGTTCGTGTGTTGGAGGAGGGGCTCTTTAAGGAAGTGGCAGATTTTTTCCGGCTGTGTATTTTCAAATTGTAGCGCACTCGAGCTGGTTTCTCCAAAATTACCTACCCCACCTTTAAGTTGATTTTGACTGACTAAAAAAATAAGTTGTGTATTTGTATTGCTCAGAGCGTTTGAACAACATTTGAATACCCGTTTCCTGTCTGGAACCAAATGATCACATTATTCCAACGACACATGAATGGGGCACAAATGCCCCAAGCTCATGAAGTTCATAATATGAAATCATAATTTTTGTATCTTCCCTATGATGATGAAGTTTTTTTCTCGTGGCCCCATGCTACACCTTACTTCCAACATCCTGAGAACATAATTCCCTTGGCGTATATATACCCATAACCAAAGGTTCAAGATATTGTTTTTCAACAGGGATATTTAAACCAACTCTGTGCATACGTGTGGCAGTCAGTCAGGCTATTAAAAATGTTGCCTAAATATTGCTTTAATGTGAGCGGAGTCTTCTATGATAGCGAAGTCAACAGTCAGGGAAAAAAACAAGTTTAAGATAAAGCAAAGACTATCACTAAAATAAAAGTATAAAAAGATAGGAATATTCTGTGGTGTTGCTTTATGTTTATATTCATAAAAGGGTCAGATATTTCCAAACTTGCATATAAAGAATACAAAAAATCTGTCTAAGTTTAACCATTCATTAAGACCCTGTCCGTATTCTTCCAATGGCAGAGCCATTCCTCTAAGAGCCAATAAAGCTTGCCAATGCAGGTCCACATTTTAGTTGGGAGTTACCTGGTGATAGGAAAGAACTGCCTCCTAATAAGCACCATTGGGGACTTTCTGGCACCCAATGTGAAGATTGAGTGTTTTGCGGATTCTGAAGCATCTGCTTTGGGTGTATTCGCACCTGTACTTAGAGTTGCCGACTTATAATCAGACCACCCAGAACTGATTTTAGTGCCAAGTGTTAACAGGGCCTTCATGTCATTGATATGCCCAACTTACTTGTGTAAAGCTCCCACTGTTCTCTCATACAGGGTAGGTATGTTATCATCTTGAATTGGTTAAAGAAGTGTTGAATCATCCTTTGAGATGGGACAGTCAGTCTGCCAGACTGATTCGTAATCCATTTTTAAGTGTCAGTGTCATCCTTGAGTTATAGCCATTGGAATGATGGCCTTGAATAACAACACAGAAGGAGCATTAATAAAAACGTTTAATTGAATCAGCACGCCACTTCTCATCTTCGCTTTTACTTTTATTATCCACCGTGGACCGCCAAGTTATTATCTTGAACTTATTGAACCTCTCACCTCTTCCACAGCCAACTTCTGGTATCCCTGAACCCCAGGCTCTCCTTTCTCTCTTCGTTCATCATATCAGTGGAGATCAGCCAGGAAAAGACACTTTGTTGACCATCCAATCAGGAAGCAGCATCCAGATGGGTTCCATGTCCCCTCTGTGTCTTGCATCCTGAAGACTGTTACATCAACTCTGCATTGGGGAACCTTGTTCTGTTGGAAGAAAAATAATGAATTGATCCACTCGTTATGGTGAAACTCTGCTTTGGGGTCGACATAATTAGATTTCCTCCTAAATAAATGGACGGATACTGTGGGGAAAACTGTATTTGATTGAATTTGTGGCTGTCTGCCTCTCTGTGCTGTTACCTTTTTGATTTAACGTGTCCATTTTGCTGTACTCTTTATTAAGTTTGACATGAACTAAACCTTATTGTAGTAATATAGTGGATCTGTGGTTTTTAAAGAAAATAAAGTAATCCGAATTTTGTGAAAACATTTGGTTTGGCTATTTGCATTGCTTTAAATTAGTTGGGAATGGGATTGTACATTGTCTTTGGCAGCAAAAAGTAAACATTTTCTGGGGTTTCCATTGGTCCTAGAGTTAGAGAAAAATATATACAACTTAGTCGTAGGGAAACCTTTACCTAAACCATAATGAAATCTGCCCATGTCACGTTGGAATTCTGCCCATGCCTCAATGAGGAGATGCTGGCGCGAAATGAAAATGTGCTCAACACTACCAGCTTATATGTGTAGGGAAAACTCAAATGGCTACAAAGTTAATAAATCATTTTTATGAGGTATGGAAATTTGACATCTTGTTGAACACATTTGATGCCTTAGATTTAGAACTCACATTTTTCAGTTATAGTAGCACTTTGATTTAAAGGTCCCATGTTTTGGCCATTTCTACTGATCATAATTCCATTGTTGAGGTCTACTAGAATAGATTTACATTGTGTACGGTGTCCGCTGGCATGGCACTTGGTCTATATCCAGCATCCAGGGAAATACAGCGGGAAACACAGCGGGAAATCCACCTCACACTGTCCGCTCCGGGGGCCTCGCGGGGCGGACTCCTGAGCTGCTCGGGAGTCCACCCTGGCAGAGGGTGTGCCTATTGTTCTATAGCTGTGTGCCAATTGGTCCAGACTTAGTGACGTCAATAGGCCCCGGAAGAAAACAATGGAATATGACAAATCTACAACGAGGCGTTCTGGGGCAGCATAGACAGGTCTTTTCTGTGTTAAGAGTTTTACTCGCTACAGGGTGTACTTTGAGGGTTTGTGACTTTGCAGACCGTTTACATGCATAAAAACCTTCATAACACACAAGGGGACGGGTAATAACCGGAAAAGCATGACATGGAACCTTTAAACTTTTACATTTTTAAAAGACAGAAAAGACATAGCATTTTACAACATGGCCACTGTTTGAACTTTTGTCCCTTTTATAAAGTTTCCAGACTTTTCCATTTTATCTGTATTTCCATGAGAAAAATGTTTCTTCCTTGTTAAACTTCTTGCCATCTAAAAGTCTGATGTGGAGACTCATGGAACCAATAGTGGCCACTGCTGGAACCCAAACACATGTTTGAGAAATCACGAGTGATGGAAAAACTTTTACCTGAACAACAATAAAAACCACAGATCAAAAGTTTGATTTGTATCCATGCCTCCATTTGAATGACGCTAGCAAGAAATTATAAACTGTTCGTACAGCTTGTGTGATTCATGGCATCTCTAGAAGCTGCATCACATTATAACAGCATTATATGGAGTGACTATACTGAAAGAGTTATTATACTCATCAAAGGAAGGCTACAATTGTAAATCTGACCTCAAAGCAGGCAACAGGATCCAAATAAATCTCTTGCTGACGAGCCTGTACATCAGACAATTCCTTGTGTAAAAATGAAAGTTTTGGTTTCAGGGTGACCCAAACTGCCAGTCGCTTTATTCTTTTTGAATAATGATTCTTTACAGCAAATTGAATTTTAATTGCCATCTGGCTTATCACCAAACATGACAGAGCTCGTCTTGGGACCGTGAGAATTATAAAGCAAAACTCAAATGTAATCTGACCATCACATTTTCAGGCATGTTAAAGGTCACCTATTATGCAAAATCCACTTTTTCATGTCTTTTATACATCAACATGTGTCCCTTCTGTGTAAAGAGATTCTGAAAGTTTCAGGAAACAAGATTCTCTCTCTTTTTGTCCTGATCCATTTATATAAAAACCTGTCTGAAAATGAGCTGATCAGATTTTGGCCACTTAATGATGTCATAACGATTTTTTTGGCTTGTGTAACCATTAGCCAATCACCAACCAAGGTAACCCCCCCCCCCCCCCCCCCCACCTTATCACCTGAATCTCCTCCTAGAGCACCATTATGTTCTTTTTAACCAAATATCTCTCAGAGGGGCGTGGGGAGTGGCTCCTTATTTTCATCTAAAGTCACACTTCAGAGACATGTTTTGTATATATCTGAGACCTATAACATATTGATGAAAAACAGTATAACGTACCTTTTTAAGAGGCATGTAAAAATCAGAAATGTAAGTGAGGATCAATTATTCATTCAGGTGCATGAATGCCCACAACAAAGCTAAACTGTTATTTAAGTAATTCTGAAAAGCTCAAAACAATAAGCTGTGTTAACCATCCAGCAGATACAAAGCAACATTGGCTTTGTATAGTTGTGTTTTTCTCCACTTTTATAAAATGAGCCCACCTTTTATAGTTTTGTTTTTGATCCGCCCAATGCACAAGTGTATGTATCGGAACTATCTAAATGTTCCACCACCTTCACCAGGTAGTCATTAACTTCGCCAATCTGCCATTTGGTGCCTAATCGGTAGTGAGCAGTGGGTTTTAATTTAAGCTTTTTCGGCAGAAATAGCTGCCTGCTGCTGCTGCACACTGTTGATGAAAGTGAACCAAAAATAGTCAAGTTGCAAGCCATAAAACCAAAACAAAGAGCTTCAAAGAAACTCGCTGTAGAGCCACTACAAAAGAACCCTTTCTCATTACTTTTAGTCATTTGATCCATTGTTAACATACAAATAATTATATTAAATACATGTTTAATTGGGCTGAATTGGCATCAAAATGTATCCAGAATAGTTTTTCTTAAATATTAGACTGTTTATAAGAAAGTCCTCCCATACTGGAAAAGCTGTTACTTTACTTTTCCAATACTATGGCGTGACAGCACTCTCCTTTGGAACTACTAATTGACTAAATAAATTCAGCTGTACAATGCAAATGTAACTTCTTAAAAAAAAGGCCTTCATTTTGAATACTTATAGGAAACTACTTTTTAAATTAAATAACCTAAAAGCACGTATTTATTCTTTATTGTGGTATTGCACATACAAGTCCTAATGTAATTGTATACCTGTACCTGTTTGCAGCCTCATGGTCATTTATTCCTCAGGCAGTTGTACGCCTGTGGGGAATAGAATAATTATCTGGCTAATGAAACGTTTACAGTGGAGCCAGGACCAGATGGCCCCCGTGCCTCAAGGTCTTTGCTTTTAATTTGCGTCTCAAGTGCTGAACTAAACCCATCGATGGAGTTTAGGAGTAAGGTGAGAAGGACTTCAAAGTGTGGCTAATGAATTAACAGGTCCATGTTTTCCCCGTGGCACAGACTTGGCTTTTTACAGTACAGTGCAAACATATTGACAGAATGGCTTATGTAGATTCAAATCTGGACACCAGAGAGAGAGAGAGGTTTTGTCCTACGTAACACAGCCATCTGGAAAATGTTCTGATAAAATCATCATGTTGTGCTTTTGGCTATTTATTGTGTTATTTGGAAATATTTTAAGACGATAGAGATCAAGATGTGTGCAGCAGTGCGCACGATTTGCTCTTCTTTTCATTTCAACTGCTTTCAATATGTCACATTGTAAACCATTTATCAAAGTGAGGGGAACGGCTTTGTGCACTGTGGAAGAAAACTGCATCACTGATGTTTTAATGAGTATCCAAGTAATATACACAGATTCAAAATAAAACCAGGTGGCAGCATGTATGTTGAATTATGGCTTGTGAGAATAAATACATCTAGAAGGGTTGTTATAGAACGAAACTGGTGTATTTCACAGTAATAATGACCAGGGGCCTCATTTATAAAGCCTTGCGTAGGATTCACGTGGGAAGGTTGCTTACGTAGGACAAAGCAAATAAATATGCACAGACATTTTCCGATTCATAAAACACTGCGTACCGGCGTAGGACTTGCGTGCGGCACGTCCTATGCCGGTTTCCCTTTATAAATCACAATCAACTCGAAATGCGGCACAGCTTTTGCGGGCTTCACGTAACGCCCATATTTGCCTATAAATAGTCAAAGAAATGCCCCGTATTAATATTCATTTTGACTGACTTCATGAAGAAGATCGCAGGAAATTACTTATTATTTCACACAGTGTCAGATGTTGGTTCTTTTGGGAAGGTGGAGACAAATCACATTGTTTCGTGGATGCAGTTTGAAACAGAGTAGCAGCATGGAGGTCGGATCGTCACCAAAATAAATAAATAAGTGGTCCGAAAAAAGTTAATGACAAAATACCTATGCAAAATACACATAACCTTCCTCAGGCAGTGTGTCAGTGTGTTTGTGCCGGGGACAGGAGACCCCCCCCATGTTGAGAAACTGTAAGAAAGTATCGGGGGATCCCTGCGGAGTGGAGTCAATTAATGTTTATTTTTTTATTTGGTGGTTTGTGTTCCAGCTGTCGATCAGCTGTGCGCAGCGTCTCCACTGTGCGTCTCAACCCCCCCCGCAGCAACTCTATATCTATCAGTTAAAGGAAATAAAACTAATGTGTTGAGTTATATCAGCTGCCAAATCTACCAAATATATGGTGTTCTTAGTTTCCATACCTCCTGTGTTTTATGAGCAACTTATCAAGTCTTAGCAAACGGCATAAAACATGATTAAACATGATAGTATATAAAAGGGGGTTGGACTCTATTCTTCTCCGGAGTTGCCCGAGGTGTGAGGCGCCGGGCGGGTGTGGGGATACTCACAAGCCCCCGGTTGGGTGCTTCTTTGTTGGAGTTTACCCCAGTGGACGAGAGGGTCGCCTCCCTACGCCTGCGGGTTATGGGGGGGAAAACTCTGACTGTTGTGTGTGCTTATGCACCAAACAGCAGTTCAGAGTATTCAGCCTTCTTGGAGACCCTGGAAAGAGTCCTGTATGGGGCTCCTGAAGGGCACTCTTTAATCTTGCTGGGAGACTTCAACACACATGTGGGCAATGATGGAGACACTTGGAGGGGCGTGATTGGGAGGAACAGCCCCCCTGATCTGAACCGGAGTGGTGGGTTGTTACTGGACTTCTGTGCTAGTCATGGATTGGCCATAACAAACACCATGTTCGAACATAAGGATGCTCATACGTGTACGTGGTACCAGAGCACCCTAGGCAGAAGGTCCATGATCGATTTCGTTATCGTATCATCGGACCTGAGGCCGTATGTTTTGGACACTCGGGTAAAGAGAGGGGCGGAGTTGTCAACTGATCACCATCTGGTGGTGAGTTGGGTCGAGTGGCGGGGGAAGCCTCTGGACAGACCTGGTAAGCCCAAACGTGTAGTTCGGGTGAACTGGGAACGTCTGGAGGAGGCCCAAGTTCAGGAGGCCTTCAACGCACACCTCCGGCGGAGCTTTTCGGGCATTCCTGTGGAGGTTGGGGACATTGAACCAGAGTGGGCGGTGTTCAAAGCCTCTATTGCCGAAGCCGCGGCGGGGAGCTGTGGTCTCAAGGTCTTAGGTGCCTCAAGGGGCGGTAACCCTCGAACCTCCTGGTGGACACCGGTGGTCAGGGAAGCCGTCCGACTGAAGAAGGAGGCCTTCAGGGATTTGTTATCCCGGGGGACTCCCGAGGCAGTTGCAAGGTACCGACAGGCCCGAAGGGCAGCAGCCTCAGCCGTGGCTGAGGCCGAGGCAAAGCAGCGGGTGTGGGAGAAGTTCGGAGAAGCCATGGAAAAGGACTTTCGGGCGGCACCAAAGTTGTTCTGGAAAACTGTCCGACACCTCAGGAGGGGGAAGCAGGGAACCATCCAAGCTGTGTACAGTAAGGATGGGACGTTGTTGACCTCAACTGATGGAGTGTTAGGGCGTTGGAAGGAACACTTTGAGGAACTCCTGAACCCGACAACTCCGCCCTCTATGTTAGAGGCAGAGCTGGAGTATGACGGGGGATCAACACCAATCTCCCGGGGGGAGGTCACTGAGGTCGTCAAACAACTCCACAGTGGCAAAGCCCCGGGGGTGGATGAGATCCGCCCAGAAATGCTGAAGGCTCTGGGTGTTGAGGGACTGTCATGGTTGACACGTCTCATCAACGTTGCGTGGAAGTCTGAAACAGTACCGAAGGAGTGGCAGACCGGGGTGGTGGTTCCCCTTTTCAAAAAGGGGGATCAGAGGGTGTGTGCCAATTATAGAGGAATCACACTACTCCCCGGGAAAGTTTACTCTAAGGTACTCGAAAGGAGGGTCAGGCCGATTGTCGAACCTCAGATTGAGGAGGAACAATGCGGATTCCGTCCTGGTCGTGGAACGACGGATCAGCTTTTTACTCTCGCAAGGATCCTGGAGGGGGCCTGGGAGTATGCTTATCCGGTCTACATGTGTTTTGTAGACTTGGAGAAGGCGTATGACCGAGTTCCCAGGGAGTTACTGTGGGAGGTGCTGCAGGAGTATGGGGTGAGGGGGTCTCTACTCAGGGCCATCCAATCTCTGTACTCCCAAAGCGAGAGCTGTGTCCGGGTCCTCGGCAGTAAGTCGGACCCATTTCCGGTGAGGGTTGGCCTCCGCCAGGGCTGCGCTTTGTCACCGATCCTGTTTGTAATATACATGGATAGGATTTCGAGGCGTAGTCGTGGGGGGGGGGTCTGCAGTTCGGTGGACTAAGGATTGCACCACTGCTTTTTGCAGATGATGTGGTTCTAATGGCTTCATCGGTCTGCGACCTTCAGCACTCACTGGATCGGTTCGCAACCGAGTGTGAAGCGGCTGGGATGAGGATCAGCACCTCCAAATCTGAGGCCATGGTTCTCAGCAGGAAACCGATGGACTGTCCACTCCAAGTAGGGAATGAGTCCTTACCCCAAGTGAAGGAGTTCAAGTATCTCGGGGTCTTGTTCTCGAGTGAGGGAACAATGGAGCGTGAGATGGGCCGGAGAATCGGAGCAGCGGGAGCGGTACTGCAGTCGCTTTACCGCACCGTTGTGACGAAAAGAGAGCTGAGCCAGAAGGCAAAGCTCTCTGACTTCCGGGCCATTTTCGTTCCTACCCTCACCTATGGTCATGAAGGATGGGTCATGAGCGAAAGAACGAGATCGCGGATACAAGCGTCCGAGATGGGTTTTCTCCGCAGGGTGGCTGGCGTCTCCCTTAGGGATAAGGTGAGAAGTTCAGTCATCCGGGAGGGACTCGAAGTTGAACCGCTCCTCCTTCGCGTTGAAAGGAGCCAGTTGAGGTGGTTCGGGCACCTAGTAAGGATGCCACCTGGGCGCCTCCCTAGGGTGGTGTTCCAGGCACGTCCAGCTGGGAGGAGACCGAGGGGTAGACAAGCGGGAGAAGATAGATGGATGGATGGATATATAAAACCTATATAAATACAAAACAGCCTCAGTTTAGACGTAATTCTGTCCTTCTGCATACCGCATCATTTATGAGAATACATGTCATAACATTAAGATAACATATTCAAGGTGGTTTTCAATAACATATCCGTATATATTTATTTCTCCAAGTTAAGTTTTTGTGTGAACTGAGGAGTCTCAAACAGGCGTTTGTTTAATCATTTAAAGATTGGCTTTAATCAATGTTTGCAAATGAATTCTTCATATATGATACATGAGAGGTAACATTTTATTTATTGTATTATTTTCACATATTTCTCTCCATTCTTCCTTCTGCCAACGGTGTCGCTGTTTCTCGTCTCTCCCGTTTTTGTGCTTAGTGCGTACGCATGGGTCAGAGTTTGCGTTGAGGACCACACATTTTCCCGTCAAGTTTGTTTTTTATAAATCGCAAACATTGCTTAGAAACTGGCATACGCCATCTTTTGAGCGTACGCACCGTTTATAAATGAGGCCCCAGACCTTTTCTGCCTATCCCCATCTGAACTTTCAAGGAGAGACATTTGTAAATGTCTTCTTGGATTGGCTCGAATTTGGAATGTATACTTGCCTCTGAACCAAATGCTCTTTCCCTGTTTCTCATAATCACTGAGATAATGTTCAACTTCCTTCCACCTCGCTTGTGAGAGTTGAAATCATTAGTCACAGGCAAAAAAAGGAGAAATGGTTCAGATGTAAAATAAAACAATTCCAATAATCGCTGTGTATCTACTAAACCTTGAAGTTTCCAATAGGATTCTCAGCACTTTCCACCTCAAACCCGGGTCAAAATGCGAAGATAAAGTCATGTCTGTCATTTTGGTCTGGGTGAAAGCAGGGCCTTTTTACCACGGTGGTGAGGCGGCCACTCTTTAGGGCGGGGTGGCAGAGATGACCTCTGCTTGGTAGGAAGGCCATAATAGCATCTGTTGTCTGACAGTGTATCATTACACACTATATTTACATGAAACACAAATCCAGGGGTGGTACAGTAGGTCACGACATGAAGCTACGGGGGGTGAAGATGCTCTGGTGCCTGCGGAGCCAACAACCACAGATTACTGAAGATTATAGAACCGCTTCGCCTGTAATGTGGCCCGTTGTGCATTTTAATGGTTGTGGCCGCACGTTTTACAGCATCATTACACATTCGTAGGATTACTATGATTTGTATTTATTTAACATCCACTGGAGATTTAATTTCGTATTTCATTATAATAGTTATAGCCTGGGAAAGTTTGTCCTTTGGTTAAAGTGGAAAATTGGGATGATGGTAAAACGAAATGCTGTGTTTGAAATTGACTAAGTTCCATTCAGTTCAGCATCATTGAGGATTGCTTGCCTTTTCTTACATTGTTTCATTAATTGAATTAGGAACTCATTCTTGAAAAACATGCACCTTACATTTTCACTGATAACAAAAACATCACTGTGTTTATTGGAAATAGCAAATGAGCAGCACTGTATCACACCTCTATCTACTCACAGTTTGGACCCCTTTCATGCATGAATTATGAAAACCTCAGTCAGGATTTTTTTACCAACTGTTTTTATTGCTCTTGGGGCATGAAAAACAAGATTTTAACTTTAGGTTTTTTTTATCTAGTTTTTTCAAATACATTTTTATATGTCCACTCTGAAGAGATGTACATTTTTGAAAAAATGATGAATAAAGATGTGCAAACTTAAAATTACATTATAATAACATAAGTATATTGATTTACGGCCCAAAAAGATATTGCAGATGAAGTATTTTCAAGAACAACCAGGGCCAGGGGCCAACTTGAAGCCCCACGCACAATTATATGATGAGTGCTAGTGGAGTCTTGCAGCGGCGAAACCGTGCCGCGCCACCCTAATTGCCCCGCATAGGCGCATAGGTGCGCCTCAGATGAGGCCCCCTCCACAAGGTGAGGCCCCCTCCATAAGGTGAGGCCCCACGCAGTCTGCATGATCTGCCTGTAGGGAGGGACGGCCCTGGGAACAGCAGCAGCAGTACCAGTATGAATTGTAGTTGAAATATAGCCAGTGATGCATGACGTCCACTTTAGTGGACAGGTGAATAATCATAATTTCCTGCAAACATAAAATCAATACTTTGATAATTTATTAATTATATGATTCCTTAGTTGTTACTTGATGTCACCAACATTTTTATACCTGCAGGGGGCGCTTTCCATAAAGGATTGGCAAGATATCGACGGGTGACTTGGTCCATCTGGCTTTCTGTCGTCCATCTTGGTTTAGAGAGTGGCAAGTGGCTTTCTCATAACGGGTTTATTCCTCTTCGAATCCACCGTGAAAACTACACACAAACACACAGTATAAATGACAAATATAGTATCGTGTTAGACACACAATAACATGCACAGCATGTGAGATGACTAACAAAGTAATAAACGTAAAAGTAATACAAACACAACAACATACCTCTTTGGCTGCATGCTCTGAAAACAGAGGGAAGTATTCTTCAGTCCTTACAACTTATATATATATAAGAATACACTTAACTTACAGAGCTGTAAAAGTAACCGTGCGTCTTACGTGCCGTTTAGGTCTCGTTCTCTTCTCTCTAACTCACGCGAGAACAGCATAACGAGACGTGAGCTTGGACTTCAAAATAAAAGACTAAATATTGCACGCATGAAATATTACAACAAATAATAATTATTACACTTAGAAAATACATATTGCAGTTAAATTGTGAACATGTAAAGGCTACACTTACACTCCCACCAAATCACACATTTCTCGTGAGATTTCACACAAAATGTTTGTACAAAGTAAACACTTTACCCTTTGAAATAGACATTACCTGTAGATAACAACTTAACATGGAATCACAGGCAACACATTAAACACCTTATTCTGCCTCAAGCAGAGTAACAACCTTGTGTACAGGTCTTTCAAGGAACACAGTTCTAATTGTGGGTTTCCCCCTTTTGTCTAATGTGGTTTGGCTAACCAGTAACCTAAGTTTTCTGACCCTACTATCTGACCCTGGAAAGACTTCTGTGATTTTTTAGTCTTCTTTCAAGACAATTTAGGCGGTGTACTGCGCACGTCTTGTTGTCAGGTAACTTTGGTCTTTCGCCTTTGAATGGTTGTACATTAATTGTTTTTTGTTTCACACCTTGGTGTTCTTTGGCATGTCGTTTCAGTCTTGCAGCTGCTCTTACTACCCTTGACCAATCAGAGAATTTCTGTAAGCGATCCAACAATGACCTGTCTTCTTTTGCCTTTGTGTTGCACACAATAGCCTTGCGAAGTTCAGGATCATCCTCATTGATTTCTCCCACCTTGCATTCTCTTACAGGTAGGTCCTTTTGCCAAAGAAACTTTGGTCCTGTGAACCAGTTTGAATTCTTCAGTCGCTCTGCAGTTAAACCTCGAGAGGCATGATCTGCTGGATTGTCTTTAACTTTGGTTCGGCTCACATAGTGTACTTCAGTTTTGAAACTGAGAGAAGGTTCTACACCTGGTGTCACTTGTCTTACTACTATGCGATGGCTAACGCCAATGGCGTCTCCATAATCTAGACAGGGATTCATGTTTCCAACAATACTCCATCCAAGGTCTGTACGTTGTGCGTAAGGTTGATTTTCTTTGCCAGACACAACTTCTCTTGGAAGTAAAGCTTGTGAGCAGTTGTACCCTATGAGCAGACCCACTTCACAGTCTTGCAGAGGTGCAATCTCTTCTTGGAGGTGCTCTAGATGAGACCAAGCCTTTGCAGTTTCATCTGTTGGTATGTGAGTTCTGTTGGCTGGAATGAAGTCACGTGTATAGACTGGTGGTAAGGGAATCTTTTTACCGGAGTAAAAGCCTCTGACTTGTAGGTTGTTCACTCTTTGAGCGCTTACAACTGTGGTTCTTGAGGTCATAGTAGATAGCTTGAGCTTGACTTGTTGTTTACTTGCTTCCAAAGCCTCAGCTACTTCACTTAGCACAAATGTTGTGTCACTTTGAGAATCCAACAGAGCGTATACAAGGATTTCTTCTGCTGGTTGACATGTGGATGAAAGCCAGACTGGAATTATAGCACCTGTTTGTGTGTTACCTTCACCAAGTATTACTCTGTTGGAAATAGCCGCTGTGGTTCTTTCTTCTTGTTGTGTTGGTTGAGGTCTTTCTTTGTATCTTTCTTGATTTGTACGCTCTTCATGCAGACAGGTAGGATGTTGCTTCTTGCACACTTCACATACACTCCTACTGTGGCAGCTCCTTGACTGATGACCAGTCTCGAGACTTCCAAAGCATAGCTTCTGAGCTTGAATGTACTTGATTCTGTCTGGAACAGCTTGCTCCATGAACTTCCTGCAATTGTGCAAGGAATGCCAATTCTTCTTACAGAGAATACATGTTAAGACGGTGTTTTCGTCTGAACTTGTGGTCAGTGTCTTTGCTGCAAAGCTTTGTTGTCTTTGCGATTTAGTGTTTTCAGCTTCAACTTGCTTCAGTGATTGCAATGATGTGACAAGGTTACAGGCAATCTTTGCTTCTCTTGTCAAAAACTTTACAAATTGGCTGAAGGAGGTAAATTGTTTACTGTCTTCTTGGACTTCAGTAACCTTCTGATTCCAGCTTGCAGTTAGCCAATCTGGTAACTTTGAAAGTATTTGCCTGTTTTCATTACAGTCATTCAAGATTTTGAATGCCTTGATGTGGACCATGGCAGCCTCGCAACTACGGAGAAAGTCTGCACAATCTCTGAAGCTCAAAGCTGTCCTTAGATCCTATCTTGGGCCACGATTGAAGCTTGTCTCTATAGGCTTTTGCAATTGTAAATGGATTCCCATATCTCTCCTCCAAAATCTCCCATGCTGCAACATAGGCAGATTTGGTTCCGAGCAGGAAATAACCATCAAGTGCTTTCTTAGCTTGTCCACTAACATATCTCCTTAAGTAGTATATTTTTTCTTTGTCTTGGATGTTCTTCTGATCAATCAAGTTTCCAGTCATTGTATTTCAATGCATCCCCACTGAATACTGAAGGTTCAGGAACTGAAATTCTGTTGGCAGTGAAGGCACCAGCTAGCATCTTAACAAGCTCTGCTGTACTTTCATTTGAGGAAGTAGTGACAACCTGTCGTTGAGGACTTGTGGGAGCAGGCACTGGGTTACTTACCAGATCCCTCTGTAGCACGTCTTTCATTCTTCTTTAATGGACTCTTCTTGGTCATACACTTGCATTCTTGCTCGTGCTGCATTGAAACCTTTTACTGCTTCCAAATGCTGTATTTTTCTCCGTTTGTCATCCAGAGTCTGTTGTAGAGCTACATGCTCTTCTTCTAGACGAGCTCTAATTTTAGCTTCCTCTTCCTCTCTTTCTGAACGATGTCTTAACTCTTCTGCTTCTCTTTCTAAACGACGCCTCATGGCTGCAGTCTCTTGATCAGCTATCTTTCTTTTAGCTTCTGCCTCCAGGCGCTGAATTTCCAAATGTTCTCTTTCTTGTTCTTGTAACACTTTCAGAACAGCTTGGCTTGCAGCAGCCTCAGCAGCAGCTTCTTGTCGTTTCACAGAAGACTGGTTCGATTGCTTGGAGTTGCCTTTCGAAGAAGAACCAGAAGTGTAGGTGCTTGAGTCAAAGAGAGAACCTGCTTCAGGCCAATCTTTCTTTTCTCTTTCTGGAACCTTTCCATCCAGGAGACTTGAGGCTCTGATGATGACAAACTTAGAAATCTCTGCACACAGATCCACTCTTCGACGCATGTCCTGGTCTGGAGTTGAGATTGTACGCAGATCCTCATAAACATGTTGGACATCTTCCGACAAACTTGTGACATCACGAATTATGTCATTAAGCAAATCTTCAGATAAAGACTCTGTTGTTTGAGATAATGGCCGCTTAGCTGTTTTCACTTGTGTTCTCCATTTCTCATAATTGTAGTTGAACTTTTGTAGGGGCGTTTTCATTTGTTCTTCTTGCATTTCTCTACCCTTTTCTGTAGGAGTTTTAGTTCTTTGACTTCTTCTTAGCTGCTGTGCTTCAGTGTTATCCACAGCTTCGTCTTGGGACTCTGCACTTTCCCTAACCTGAATTGTAGGCTCACTAGACTTAGACATTAGTAATCACTACTTTAAAGTTACTCACTTTTATAAACAGCAAAATGCAGTTAAACCTTTTAATGAACTTTTAACACTTACTCAAATGTAAGTGTGACTTAAATGTACCCTATAAGACTTAAACTTGTTTCAATAGAGGTAGAAATGCACTTAAAATAGAAAATGTGCAAAGAACAGCTTAATTGAACTTTAAACCTTTCAAAAATATACTCAATATATATCAAGACTTCAGAACTTCAATGAAATAACTTTCACTTATTATTCCCAAAAAACACACTTTGAATAAGAAATTGGAAATAAGAACACTTATTTTCCCTTTAACTTTACCCCTTAATTAACAAGCCTTAATAAAATGAAATGAGCAAATAAGTCAAAACGCTAACAACGCACACTACTATAGTTGTCACTCACAGTAATAACAGTTTGCAAACCTTTACAGAAGCCCTCTTCTCAGATCACTCTTGATTTCTTAGTGTCCAAGTTCTTTATGGCTTTGTCTTGAAGCGTTGCTCTTTTAAAACTGCGCGCGTCGTCCACTTCTGTGTGTGCATGCGTAGTTTCGGCTCCTCCGTCGGCCCTTTGATGACAGCCTCATGCTCAGTCCGTGATCCTCTGAAGTTGCCGCCTCGTCAATTAAGACACTCGCGTCGATGGACAGTAGAGTTTTCACTGTAATTCCCTCGAAGCACAGGCAGACACAAGTGGCTTTCTCATAACGGGTTTATTCCTCTTCGAATCCACCGTGAAAACTACTCATAAACACACAGTATAAATGACAAATATAGTATCGTGTTAGACACACAATAACATGCACAGCATGTGAGATGACTAGCAAAGTAATAAACGTAAAAGTAATACTAACACAACAACATACCTCTGGCTGCATGCTCTGAAAACAGAGGGAAGTATTCTTCAGTCCTTACAACTTATATATATATAAGAATACACTTAACTTACAGAGCTGTAAAAGTAACCGTGCATCTTACGTGCGTTTCAGGTCTCGTTCTCTTCTCTCTAACTCACGCGAGAACAGCATAACGAGACGTGAGCTTGGACTTCAAAATAAAAGACTAAATATTGCACGCATAAAATATTACAACAAATAATAATTATTACACTTAGAAAATACATATTGCAGTTAAATTGTGAACATGTAAAGGCTACACTTACATGTATCATGCACTTACACTGACTTTCCACTGAGTAGCAGTGTATGGGATGATGCAATAGGGTCCTACGTAGTGGCTAATGTGCAACTATGCGATCAAAACCCATGCATATACAAGAAAACACCTTTTGAATAGCTGTCCACTGTAGTGACCTCTATGCGTGAAAGGGATCTCACATTTGCGTTCAACATACCTGCAGTAATGAGAGCTTGCACTGGCTTTGTCTCACATTTCAAAATAATAGTCTCATTGTGTTAGCTGGGCCTGGGACAAAAAGTTATGCTTAATTGGTTTAATTAATTAATACCGACCCTTTTCCGCATGACAAAAAATAAGAGAGTATATGGAATATTGTCAACACTGTAACGCAACACTTGAAGATATGTTGAATAATATTTAAATTGCATTTTTCAAAAAAACACAACAAAACTTAATTACTAAATGTTATAACAATTTATTTCTAAAATTAATTTAGCTAGGTTATGGTTCATGATCAGACATTTCCAACTCATTCCTAACTAGGTAATTACCAACTTAAACATACATATTTGCCTATATTAAGTCATACCTAGATCTGCATTTACAGTAAGTATCCTAGTTGATTTAAATATATCAATTTCCCACATAAAATTGGACATTTATATAGTTGATTGTTTTTTTTAATAGCTTTTTTGGTGTATTGTTTGTGAACTGTTGTGTACCATTTTATGTATGTTTTTATGTAAATGTAAAGTATTAAGTCATTTGAATCTTAATCTTAGCTTAAGTATAAGTTATGACAATAGTAGCCTTGCAAATATTTTATTAGCATAAAGTCAATTTGAGAATCAGGGGCTTACGCTAATGTTAAGTTAGTTAGCACTAGTTGGCTGGAGCTTAATCATCCGAAAAAATGCGAACGTTACCAACATTAAACGAGTTGGATAGAGCGCTAATGTCAGTTATGTTATTGGAATTTGGAATATCAAGTGTGCTAGCTAACGATTGACACCATCAAAATAATGTGAAAACTGTTTTTAAACAAATTGTGAAGGCTAGTTTTTGCCAAAAGAAAATCATCTTTATCTGTCAAATTACAATTCCAAGCTGCACATGTGGTCACATGGGCCAAATAAATGATTCAACTAACA
Source organism: Dissostichus eleginoides (assembly GCA_031216635.1). Classification (NCBI taxonomy): domain Eukaryota; kingdom Metazoa; phylum Chordata; class Actinopteri; order Perciformes; family Nototheniidae; genus Dissostichus; species Dissostichus eleginoides. The sequence goes on from CM062272.1 coordinate 28,310,317, forward strand.
TCATAGCGGTTATGCCATGCGACTCGTGTGAAAACTGTACATCAGTCCCTTTTCTTGCAACCTAGTATGCCATAAACTCCGCCAGAGGATTCACGTCATGATCTCACAGAATTCAAAATAGCAACACATACAAAAAGAACGTATTTGTGCATGCGGAGACGGACAAACAGCTGTTCTTGTGGCCGGCCTTGTGGCAGTCGTGTCTTGGTTCAAATCTTTCACATTCCAGTTCCGCTCCCTACAGAATCACTGAGTTCAAAGGTTTGTGAAACTTAAGAGTTAAGTGATGCTAATGCTAAACAGGACGCATGCTTTATTACTTCCTTGTGATGGGGAAATATGATGCTAAGCCATTTCTGGACTATGACAAAAGGCATCTGAGTCCAGTGCCTTATACCGTTCTCAATTCTTCACAATGTGTTTTATAGAAAAATAAAACGATGATGCTTTAGTGATGAAACCTTCTCTAACCTCAAAAGATTATATCATGTTAAGTATTTGGAACACTTTCAATGTACTATCCTCACACTTCTGCTCTTGCATAATATGTGTTTTTGCTTTTCAAAACACACTCGCGAGTGTTTTTCTACGCGAATCACAAGGGACGGATGGAGGCTGTTTTTGTTCCGTTTACCCAAAGCTCCATTAGCCCATCAAACATTTACCTGCGTGCAGCGTGCTTTCAAGTATAAACACACAAATCAAGTAGCGCTGTACATTAGTTCACTGATGTCATAAGCTTGAAAGAGGTTATTGCACAGCATAATACTGTTTGGGTTTCCAAGCTGTGGTCCGCTGCCTCTTCAAGCCCAAACACAACACTCCCAACAGCTCCAAAACACGAAACACATGTACATCTGTCTGTCTGGCACTCAGACCATTCCCTCACACAAAAGAAAATGGATATTTATTTCTTTATAATAGGCATAAGTTTCTTTACAACTAATTCAGGCAAGTTGGTTTTCATTCTGACTGTTTGGGTCGACAAATGGTTGCTAAGCGCAGAGGGTGGGGGAAGAGACAAAAACACTCTTAGTCCGACGGAGTATTTAGCCTGGCTGTCGGCTTGACTGGTGTGTTTGCGCACCATGACATCCTGTCCGGCACAGAGAGTAGCTCAGTCTCATCTGACGTAAACTGCTAATTTGGGTGGCAACAAAATAATTTCCATCCCTAATTATAAGAGCTTGGCAAGTCAGACTTGCACGCTTTCCTCCTGGGGAAACGCGGAGTCTGTCTCGAAGTTAGGTATGATACTTTGTTCCTCGCTAAACAAGGGCAGCAGTTCCATTTTCTATGGGACCGACACATTATTGTCTATGAAAGTTGATACCACACAAATGCGTACCATCTGTCAAGTCTCACTGTGAAGGGAACATGATGTTTGTAAAGCTCAAGCTCGCAGTCGACTTTTCTAGACCCAAGAGGGTTTTGGTGAAGGAAACTAAGTTATTGGTCAGCTTATGTTATCATCGGTCGCAACGAAAAAAACAGATTATGTTTTATTCTTGGAGAGATACTTAAAACGCCAATGGATGACTTGCCAAAATACTACTTGTGTGCTGTAACTACAAAGGAGAACATGCAGAGCCTCTGGCTGCACTCCTTTTTGAGAGCCAGCTTCTAAAGCAAAGGTTATTATATAGTTAGTTCATATTTTTTAAAGAACAAAGAGTAAAGGGAACTAGAAGGCAGATGACTAAAAGAGGGTCCAACTTTGGTTCCTGTTCAAAGTTCATGTTCAATAGGTTGGAAACAAGTTGGATTGGGATTTGAGATCAAAATTCACATCACGCTCCGGTTCATGGATGGAAAAAGAGGCCAGAATTATACAGCTCTTATGCTAAGGAATCATTCATTTTATTATTAAAAGGCAGTAAACACAAAATATACATAATCGAAACACGTCATGGGACCACAGATTGTTACCTTTTGGACTGCAATCATGCTTTTGCTTGTTAAATTGTTTATCAAATGGATACGGTATTTGTTAGAAGCAGATTTGTATATATATGTTTACCCTTTCTTTAAACGTCCAACGCAACATGCAGTGCTGACAATTCAGTTCTGGGTGATTGATGAACTGACATTTGTGTGGATAAGCCACGTGAGACTACTTGTGTGATAAATCAAAGATAGTGTGCTAGGTGCTAGGGTATAAATGTAGTCTCTGTGAATGAACAGATGTGAGGTTTTAAAGAGGCTCTTTTAAGCCTTTTGAGGTTTTCCCTCTCCTTCAGCTGGGTTTTTGTGCATGTAAATGGTCTGGAAAGGCTAAAATCCCAAAGTTCCCTCCAGAGGGAGTTTCTCTCCCCCCGCCTGAAACACCTCCATTGGACTCCTTCGTTTACTCTCGTTTGTTGTCACACTTGCGCCTCTATTGGCTAGCTCTCCAACACATTGTACTTAATGTGCTCAAGGGCAGGACGGTTGACCAATCACAACAGAGCTGGCCAGCTAACCAATCAGTGGGTGCTGCAGCACAGTATGAGAAAAATAAAGAAAAATAAAGAGCACATTAAAGCATGGAAGCATATCACAGGAGAGGCACAAAATAAAAATAGGAACCTGAACATTTGCACTATGTTCTTTTAAAGAATACCCTTTATGTGTGTATGCTGTATCTGTGTGTGGTCCACTGGTACGGGCTCTGCTCACCAGCTGTTCAGAGGCAAGGTCCAGATAAAGGTAGTAGGGTGTGGATTTGCTCCATCGTGTGGATTTACTCTGCTTCATCCCCATCCAACACTTGACGGAGCTTTACCACAGATGATGTCCATCTGTGGTAAGTGTCACGCTGAGAAGGACAAATGTTTACCACTCGTATCGCTCTTCGCTAAATATTTTTTTTTGATTGCTGTGGCATGTCCAAGATTTATACTGCAGATAAACATTTGGAAAGATGAAGAGTTTATTTGAAGAAAGTGACTCATTTCAGAGCATGTAGTTAATCAATTCAGACATGATCTGCAACAGGGTAAAAGGTGGAGTGTGAAAGTGAAACGCGATTAGGTAATCAGGATACAAAAAAAGGTAACTGTATGTATTTAATGTATACAGGATTGTAATTTTTCTAAAAAACAAAAAATAGCATATTGTGTTTGTTCAGATCAGAGGATCAGATTTAATTTCTTCTTTGTAAACTGTACTGTTCTGTAGGCTAATACTTTAAGTGTGAATCTACGCATACTGCCTGATTCTGCTTTATGGTTTTCACATTCTTTGGTTCATTTGTTATTTTTTTACTTCAGTAGGTGAACCTATATGTTCATCAAATAGTGTGTGTGAGCTTAAGTGTATATATTAAATTAAAACAGGGCATTTTCTGTCAGTTTAGATTAGTTTTTTATTTTTTGAAAGTATGTGCTCATCTGTTTCATTGTTGGTGTATAGGCTACTGCCTGAACTAAACACTTAAAATATCTTGGTTCCTTCTTTTCTAAGGTCACATTATTCTGTTGGCTTACACTTGCGTTAAAAACATCTTATTGATATTTTCTTCAGTTTTATTTCTGATATTTAGGTAATCCAAAAGTAACGCAAAGTAATCAGGTTATATTGGTTTTATATTTTGATACTCAGATCAGGCTATTGATTTCATTTCATTTTTCGTACAGGTAACTAGTAATTGTAACCCCAACGCTGGGAATACTTAACCCCAAACGGAACATTCATATATAAAATACTCACCAGGCGTAACGCTCAATTTGTGGGAAAACAACGTTTTTCTCTTATGCCGTTATGGGGAACGAAGAATCTAAAACACAAGTGTGTGCAAGCTTGAGAATGTCTAGGCAAAAGAGTTTTCAATAGGACCGTTTAAGAAGTAGTGAGCATACAACACAAGACTATGCTGTTTAAAGGAGCCCTAAGATGCTAATTTTCAGGTTCATATTTGTGTTTTGTGCCTCTGTTTTGTGCCATAGTGATGTCATTATGTTACAGAAGTAAACAAAGGACTACAATAAAGGTGTTTCAGGCAGGGGGGAGTGTGTGGGAGAGAAACTTCCTCTGGGGGAACTTTTTAGCCTTTGCAGACCATTTACATGCACAAAAACAATAACACACTACAGGAAAGGGAAAACCTCAAAAAGCATAATAGGGCCTCTTTAACTTTAGAATGTAACCATCAAATGCATGTGCAGTCACCCAGTACTCATCACCACAGATCATTTATTATATAAACTTTGTATTGTAATATTGTCAGTTGCCTATAATGACAGCTTTACCAAAACATGAACACAACTTGACATCAACACAAGGTGGTAAGACTCAACTCATAAATGATCTGCTATGCTTTGAAATTGTTGCCGGTCACATATTTCCCGAGTTTGTCAACATGCCAGTCCGGGCTTGTGGCATGGCTTCCACTCTCATTTTTCATTAAAACACTTGTAGACAGAGCACTTAATCCTGTCTTGGTTCCCAGATGTGTCAGATGTGCCGTTGAGCAGCGGTGCTGAAGGATCTCAAGGAACGCTATTTTGCAGGGAGGGAAGAGAGGAGTCATTTGAGTTCAGCGAGGGGGAAATGTGTGAACAGTAAAACATTTCACTTCCTGGAGGCTGAGTCAGAGCTCCTCTCTCTGAGTGGAGCGAGGTAAGAGGGGGTGGGGCTCTGGTGAAATGACAAAACTGTGACTGAGATTCTCCAGAGACGTGCATACCTTCACTGTCTGAGAAGCTAGATGTATTGCAGGTTTTCAAGTAAAGCGGAGAGAAATCCATGTTTGAGTGACAAGACAAATGTTTGCGGACATTTTTAATTTAGAAATTTGAAGCATCCACAAGGTTTACAGTTTCACCTGAATAATTGGCAAAGCTGGCTCCCATATTTTATTATATTTTTAGTAATTCTATTATATCTATTTGTATTGTCACTCGTGTTTTTTGATCTGTAAAGCCCCCGAGACAAATGTGTTTTGTGATATTGGGCTTTAGAATTAGAATGTTATATTATTTTATTTGAACAAACGTTTAAATACCAGACATACTTTGCCTCTTCTCACAACTCTTTATTTATGTACATTTTAATCTGGAATCAGGGATACAATTACAATTTCACTTTTTTGGGAACTACTGATATCTCATATTATTTGCAATAGAAATGTCCTTTCGCCTGGAAATGTTGGGAACATATGAATGCACGTCCATAAATATGGATCTTAACATTTCATTAACTAGTATTATTTCAATTAAGTACATAAGGCTTGTCTTTCTTTGAAATGAACTGAAAGTTTCTCTTTTTTTTGGTAAAACTAACAATACAGATATGAAAATACAAATCAGTCTACATACATCATTACAATTAATTGCCTATTAAGCAGCACTGAACTCAATACAAAGACACAGCAACAATGACATGTCACGATCAGAGCTGGCTAACCACTAGCTAATATAGAACATGTAACTTAACTTAACAAAGAAAGAAAAGTCACAAACCCTGTTCACTAACTGCTAAGTATTAAGTGTGCAACTAGCTTGTCCAGAGCAACATCGATCAGATAAAGAGCCTAATGTTTTCCTCAGGAGTTGGTGGAGAACAAACCACAGCTAAAAACACAGTGAGTCTTGGACACTCAGTCATCGGACAGCCTGTGTCTGGTGGATGTGTGAATGGGTGAAACATCCAGCCACAGATGGAACACAGCGTAACCAACCAGTGGAATCCGTGACTTTTTATTATGGATCATAATAAAAAACAAGTCGTTCTTTAACGCAACCCCTAAGACTGTGACTAAACTTGCGTATCTGACACCCTGGGAATGAGAACGGTCACAATGTTGCAGTAAAGTCTGATTTTGGCCGTCTTAATTGAGCCATTGTAAAACTAACGGAACAACTGTTTTTTCTTGTGTTAAATTCTCTAAGCTGCTTCCTTTGCTTCACTGACAGTGTGACCTTTCTTGCCTTTTTATAACAGCTCTCGCTCCACAGTCACATTCTCAAATCTTGTGACCAAACCTCAGACTCCTGTCACTGCCGCGCTGCCGCTTCAATTAAACAAACACACACAAAAAGTCACCTTTGCAGTTATATTTACTTTTTCCTTCTCCATGACTCTCTGTCTAAATGTTTATAATTTGACGTTTGGATGCTTTGTTTTTGTTTTGGTATATTTAGCCATTCCTCGTCCTGGGCTCAGTGCCCACTTGACAGGCACTCTCTAATTAGCACAGCAGAAATACATATTTAGAGCTGTGTGGCTTTGGAGACTCTCTTTATTTAAGTCACCGGGGAGAACAATGGAGGAAACAATGGCTGCCTGCAGCAGGCATGCTCTTCACATCACTGACTCGGGGCAGATCTTTTTTAATATGACAGTCCATGGAGTTCCAATTGAGATACTGTTAAACAACCCACTCATTGCAGACGCTTACAAAATGTTTATTTTCTTCAGTGACAGGAAGTTAATTGTTCTCTGCAGGGTTTGACACACTGTGAATCATTTTGGTACCATGTATGGTAAGGATTAAGTTTAGGCAAATGTTTTTTTTGCCACATTTGTTGCATAGATAATAATAAATCATAGTTTAATGATGAATATTGCGGATGCTTGTAATATAAGTGTTTGTCCCCCCAACCGAGGTGATTAAAAGCATAATAGTAGTCATTTTGGGAACAAACTGTTTTAATCTCCCTGCGTCAGTGTTGATAAGAGGAAGTTGTGTCTTAATAGCAATAGTTGTTTTGGGTTTGAGTCCGTCATGGAGGCAGGAAGTGTGGGTGCGGCCGGTATGCATTTCTCTCGGCTCCACGCTGAGGCTCCCTTTAAATGTATAACTTGAATCAAAGCCTCCACACATTCACTTGTCTGCGGTGGGTAAATGAATAAGCAGTATGGGGACTCCGCTCCTACTGCACTTTCATTTTGCCAATTAATTCCCATGTATTTCCATTTTTGTGAAAACTGTATGGTATCTGTGCAGTAAATGATACCCAAAATAAAAGACTATATATATTTCACCCTGGGAAAATAACAAAGTCATGTATAGGTAGCTGCAACACAATTCTTCACGGAGCATTTTCACATCAGATTCCACCAGCTTTGGTTTATCGCATCAAATCAAATATTTAATTTGGATTGGATTACTGTAACTCTCTTTGCATGGGGGTCAGTGGGTCCTCCCTCGCTCGTCTGCAGCGGGTGCAAAATGCAGCAGCAAGGCTTTTAACTGGCACACGGAAATATGACCAGATTTCCCCCATTTTGGCTTCGCTCCACTGGCTGCCAATACATTTTAGGATTCATTTCAAAATCCTTTTGTTTACTTTTAAATCCCTAAATGGCATGACCCCACCATATCTTTCTGAGCTGCTACAACCTTACACGCCCAACCGCCCTCTCAGGTCAGCTGATCAACTGCTCCTGAATGTGCCCAGAACCAGGTCAAAGCTCAGAGGGGGCCGTTGCTTCTCTGTAGCAGCTCCCACACTGTGGAACGATCTGCCCCTGCACATCAGACAGGCCGCCACACTGCCTGCTTTTAAATCGCTTCTTAAAACCCACCTCTTCTCCTTAGCGTATTAACATCTTTTAGAGCGTTGCTTTTATTGCTTTTAAATTGTCTATTGTTTTTACTTGTACTTGTTTTATGGTGTGTGAGCTGAGCTATGTTACTTTTTGTATGTTTTGTTTAGTTTATTTGCCTGTACAGCACTTTGGTCTGGAGGTTTAAAGTGCTCTATAAATAAAGCTGTATTTCTCCTTACCTACAGTATATTTCTTTTGAGTGACTCCCACAGGTGTTTGTTAGAAAATTACACCTTTTGTAAAAATGCCAGCAGTTTTTCAGATATCCTGCTGACAAACAGACAAACAAACAAACAAACAAACAAACAAACACATAACCTGCTTGGAGCAGGTAATAATCATGTGCTCTCGGGACATGGCAGGTATAGAAATTAAGGGATGATTGCTAAGCTCAATCATAACGTTGTGGCGGCATTTTGATGCAATGTGCATGAGAGACTATTTTTCAGTAAGTCTACATGGTTTGGCCCATTATGTCTTAATAAAGGTACCTTATCACGCTGCCTCAGATTTGCCTTGACAATTCTGACCTCAAAGCCATTTGGTTTATTCCTAGTTTATAGAAAGCAAAGAATGTGAGATCATGATAATGAGACTAGAGGAAAAGTAAAGGGATCACCCAAACTAGGATTCATTGTCTCCCCCATGGACATCTGAGCCAAATTTAATTGCAGTCCATTTTAAAATGTGTCCCGGGCCATGAGTGTCTGCAAGATTTCATGAAAATCTTCTTACAATACAACATTCCAGTAAGATATAAAATACCAGAAAAAATATCATGCCTAAAAGTTGCTTGGCTCTGAATTTGTATTAACTGCCAGTCAAACATCTCATGTATTAGCAGTCACATATTGACACACAGACTGTGAATTTGACAGAATGCAATTTTTACCCCACCAAAGGCAAATCTCAGGTCATTTTTGTCTGCAATATGTGTTTTGGACTGATATGTCCGAAGAAATACTTAAAAGACTTGCAGATGGTGAAAGAAGACGCAAGATTCCGTCCAAACTAACAAAGAAAGGTTGTGTGTGCAATGCACACACAACCTTTCTTTGTGATGCACACTGTGCATCACTGGACCACCAACCGTACAAACTTGAAAGCTCAATGGACTCCAATCCTGTATAATATCAAAACAGGGGATGCAGTCGCTCATTGTTTGGTCCAATTATTAAGAAGGTTTTTTAATTTTTTTGACAATATCTATATTATTGAAACTGAAAGAAGAAATGTATCTTCAACATTTTGACCAAGTATATTTGCGTCCACTAAACATCATGGACTACATGTGTTTTCCTCCCTGACTGAATGAATTTGTCCGTATTGACTTCCTCTCATAATTTTCTCCCATGTTGCTGGTCACTCAGCAGATGGAGGCGTAGTCCAGATGTGTCGGTGTAAACACGCTGCTAATTAGGCAAGAACTCGTTCTGATCTCTTTTCAAAGGCACCGCCTGGCCACAGACCAGCACTACACCCAAGGCAAATATTTTGGGGAAATAGCAATGAACCCTGTGTTATAAACATACACACACACACACACACACACACACACACACACAAACATGCGTGCATTTGGATTACTACACTTGTGAGAACCTTCTACTGATCAGACCTCCATCCAAGACGCCCAGGATGCATTCAATTTTAATCTGCAAAATCCTCAGTTTTCAATGACAAATTATTATTTCCATTATAAGTAACTTTATGGTGAATGTTACAGTAGAAGTAGAAACAGACTGAATTCAACAATCCGACAACTACACTTTTGGTGCACCTCCTAGCACATAGTGGCTCTAGGGATTAAATGTTGGCCTGTTTCTCTCAGTAAGAGCCATAAGGTTTTTAGTTATTACCTGACTTTGAAAGCATGTGTGAGCAATATTCAACTGCCTTCCTTCCTTCCCTTTTATCATGACCTTGCTCAAGGAAGGGCAAAACATGGAGACCACACAACGTAGTTAACCAAATGAGGTAACACCTACCAAACCCTTGCCTTATATACAGTATATACTGTTTATATATATATATATATATATATATCTTTGTACAGATACTTGTAGCGAGTACTTAATCACTGTAACCCAGTAGTAGTGGAGGGCAACTGTATACACAGCGACCCCACAGGACACTATTGACGTGGTTCAGAGACAATTTGTTTGACAACTTATTTCTGTCACACGTAACCCTAACCCAACACCCCTCAACAGATTATCTTGAAGGACTTGCTGCTATGCCTCTCAGAGGAGAACACCAATCAAATGTCACTGAAAAACATTTTAGCACTTCCTATTTAGCCCCCAAGAAATTGCCCAAATTCGATTGATTTAAAGCTCTCCCAAAAACCACTATCAACATGTGTGTAACTCCAACCATAAGTAGCAAAGAAAACTCATTCCACACAAATTTGACTTTGATGGGCCGCCATTTGACACGAACTGGCTCAAGGAAGGACCTAACATGGAGACCACACAAAAAATGTGTGTCTGTTCATCAGTAATGTGTGTGTGGGTGGGTGTGTGAACATGTATCAGTATAAAAAAACCAAGACAAACAAACCAAAATCCAGCAGAGCCAAACAACCCAAAGGGGAGAGATAGCGACTGACCGCTCAAGCACCATACATATAGCTGAGCAGCCAACCAGGTGTCTGCTCTGTGCTGAGGCTGAGGGGCTGTCACATTTAGCAATTTCACCTTGACAGTCAGCCCTCACTAATGTCTTACAATAAGGACCCTGGGAACATGATGTTAGTATTTCAGCTTCCAAACACATAGCCTCTTCTCTGGCACGACCCTCAGGCCAGATGCTACATATCTTTGCATTTCCCCTACAAGAAAACAAATACACTAGTCCAGGACTGAAATAGAAAACATACGTAAATGTGTTTAAGCTTGTCCATACGATGAGGTCTTCACTATGGGGATTGATCCATGTAATACTCTGAAGCCTCCGGGTGTTTCCCCTGACAAAGACGGAGTTCAGTGTCTCTGGAGATGCTTGCCAGTTGGACTGTTTGGTATTAAAACCACTTGTTTAGGATCCTACATGAAACATGAGAAATCTCCTCGATTGAGCTGGACAAAGCAAAGCTCGCAAGTCCAAAAAGTTTAAGACAGTGCTGAAAGAATGAAAATCTGAACCAAATAAAAGCCCTAATCAGCCGTATGCTCTTTATCCATTACATATTTTGCACTTAATGTAATATTTATCTGTATTGTCCCTGTCCCTGAAAACAAAGACATGACCGCAGTAAATCAGTTGATTTCATCCGTTGCACACGCAGCTTTACAATATGTCATCAGATTAATAAGACGTTTTCAAAATAAATTCCAGCCATTACCAATTGTCCCACAGAGAGATGAACATGCTTTGCCAAGCCTCATTATCACATCAGCAACAAATCCCTGCTGTGACATGATCCTGTTCTGGTCTGGACACACACAACACAGAAAGTTATTTCATTAAATCTGAAACATTTTGTTCTGTTTATTTTTTCTCAGTTCTTCTGTTTCCATCATTTGGAAAGACCTGGCTTAGTACACTTGGCTCTTGAGACACTTGAGATCATAGGATTTACATTTTCGTAATTGTGTAGGGTGCTAAGCTTTAACTTCTCTCACGTGTGTCAATTCCTTTTTTTTTAAGTGATGATGTTTGAGAGTTTCATATTATTGTGTATCCAATGTGCTGCCCTCTGTCTTTGACACAACTTAATTAATGTGTTGAACTGAGTCTCCTGGGTGCAGTTTTAATGTATCTATGCATTCATCACATCATATTACATCACTACATCACTGCACATGCTATAGCCAATGTTGTAAACACTGGGTATTGGCATCCTTCCAGGACAGTTATCACCTGCTGCACAGTAGACAGATTGCTTAGAGTAGTGGTTGTGCACATTTATTTTGGGAGTAATAAAAAACTTGATGAGCCTCACCTGCTCCTCCTCTGTGTCAGAAGCCTGTCCTTCTCCTCATGTCATTTTGCTCTCTGAAATCCTGCCAGCATCAATCTTAATGCTAGCCAGAGCAGGTTTATTTTCCACCTCAGGAAGAATCTGATTTATTAAAAGTCAAAGCTGAAAAAAGCACAGGTGGAACTAATACAATTAATAATGGCTCTGTTCTAGCAATTACTACAGTGAAATGCATATACACATCAGAGGAGGGTGATTGAAAGAAGGCAAGTGAAACTAATTTATAACAGAAACATTCGGAGACAGGTTAAGCAATTAAAACCTATCATGACAATATAGCAAATGAAACTGGTTAATAGGTAAAATGTATGTAAATTGTGGTTTTAAGACACTTAAATCACAGTTAGTTTAGGTTAAAAGGTACCCTAAACTAATAAATATTGCATTTTCGTCTTTACAAATTGCTGATACGATCCTTGATTGATGCTTGATTTAAGGAAATATTCAGGAGAGTGTACTATAAATTAAACATAGATCAAATTGTTTTTGTCTCAGCGCTGTGTAATGTGTAAAGGTCTATCTTTTGAGCTACTTAAACAATCTCTACCAACCAGAGGCAGGATATAGGACAGTTGCCTCTATGTTGCCTGGAAGGCAAAAATCAGGGCTTACATATACCTAAAACCATTTGCTTCTGGTCATAAAGTTTAATTATGTGAAGTCAAAGCAATAATTGAAAGCGACCATATTGAAGAAGATGTTTATCGGGAGGCAAATTGTGTAAAATGTGTAAAACACTTATTCAGTTATGATTGCTAATGTTACCCCTTCAACAAATACTGTATCTGGGCTGTATTGGCTATCATTTGCTAAAATGTCTTCTTACATATGCCATGTATTTGAGAGACTGTAAAGCTTGTTTACACTGAAATCACTGTTTTCAGTGTAAGCAGGCATGACACATTTATTTAAGAGAGTGTGCCACCTTTTATATGGACGTCTAATCCGTGTTGATAGTGAATGAAGTAATTCAATCAATGAATTCCTCAGTGCGTACTAAATTGAGAGAGAAAGATGAGTTCTCCTGAATTGACGTCTACACAAAAAGTAGCACATTTTCCCTTTTGTTCACCGTCATTCTTCATCATTTTGGTTTTAAAGTCTAATAAAGTTTGTATTAAAAGTCGTGCCATTATGGCTTCTCACGGTAATAAGGTCCCTTTTGAATACAGGTACACATACAGTAAATTCACTGTGTGTCATGAATGACACCCATTGATATGTCCTTGTTTTTGCAACTCCCACCACCAGTCCCCTCTGTCTGACTTTAAATGTATTCCTGTTTGTCTTTGTGTTTGTGTGTTTATCCACACATTCACCCGGGTTACTTGCACTGAAGGCTGTTTCTCATCTCACATATCCCTTTTGACACATGGCTAAAAACGGGGGGTTACGTATTGTAACCCTAGTTATACAAGCACAGGCGGAGCCCTCTCTATGGGACTCTATGGGTACTACCTCTTAACCATACTATGTGAGCATTCACCTACTGAGATATCTATAAACGTAGCCGGCCCCTCGGGGCGGGCCTACCTGAATGCGTGTGCAAGCCCACCGTATATAAGGCGGCCACGTCTCCTGACTGTCATCCTACACCCTCTTCAGCGAGCGGCATAGGACAGACAGGGCCCCAAGTAGAGGGCTCCGCCTGTGTTTATATAACTAGGGTTACAATACGTAACCCCCCATTATATCTTACACAGGCTCCGCCCTCTACTGGACTCTATGGGTACAGTGGGTGGAGCCCTGATGCATAAACGCCCTGTCGTCAGACAACATCGACCCATCACACTGCCCCTGACCGGCTTTTGGTTAACAGCCACTGCACCGCAACTTCTTCTCCTCCGGCTGTGACCGTGGAGAAGTCGGGGCCGCAGTTTACTTGGCTGGTAGAGCACACTCAGACACTCTCGTGAAGAGTGTGCATGGAAAATAGTGAGGAAGGCTCTCCCTGCCCGCCCATAGCCCCTGCATGGGGCTTACCGTGCACCATGTTTCCCGGGTCCCTAAGGAGCATGGGGAGAACGTAAGTGCACCATGTCCCCCACACTCACACATGCCTCGTGTAGAGTGTGCATGGACGATAGTGGGGAAGGCTCTCCCCGCCTGCCTAGAGTCCTCCAGCCCTGTATGGGGCTTACTGCGCACCATGTTTCCCGGGTCCCTAAGGAGCATGGGAAAACATAAGTGCATTATGTCCAGGGGGGGGTCAGATACCTACTGACCCACAGCCCCCCCCCCCCTCACCAGTCCTGTGTTGCCCCAGCAAGCACAGACGATGAAAAGGAGCCAGACATGTCCAAAAAATAAAACCTTATGAAGGGGCCTGGCGTAGACCAAGACGCCGCCGTGCATATGCCCTCCACACTCACGCCGTTGAACAAGGCTGTTGATACAGCCATACCACGTGTAGAGTGTGCATGGACCCCAGTGGGGAAGGCTCTCCCCGCCTGTCCATAGGCATGTGAAATGCACTCGCAGAGCCATCCTGTCAGGCGTTTCTTGGACAGAGCTTTACCGGCCACACCATCCCAAAAGCACACAAACAGCTGTTCAGTGCGCCTAATGGAAGTTGTGCGCCCTACATAACATGCCAGCACACGCACTGGGCAGAGGAGGTGCAATTTAGCCTCCCTGTCCCCAATATGGGGTGGAAGAATAAAGCTGTATAGCTCTCGACCTGAACGAACTCCTTAGGTTCTTGGGAACAAAGGAGGAGTTCGGTCTGAGTGTCGCCCCGCTACGGTCAGTCCGGATCAAAAGGCAACTCGGGTGCACCGACAGAGCGGCCAGCTCGGACACTCCCCTGGCCGAAGTCAGGGCAAGCAGCAAAGCTGTTTTCAATGACAGTGCTTTCAGGGAGGAGAGCTCCAGAGGCTCAAATGGTTCTGTGACCAGAGCCTCGAGCACCAACGGTAGATCCCATTGCGGGGAGGAGGCATGCACCACTGGGCGCTGTCTCCTGACCCCCTGCAAAAACCGCGTCATAAGTGGCTGACTGAAGACTGACCTGCCGTCAAATCTCTCATGGCAGGACGAAATGGCTGCTGCATACACTTTAATTGTGGAATGAGCAAGCCCCCTGTGCACCAGTATCTGTAAATAGGACAGAATAGAGCCCAATGTACATGATAGAGGCTCTAGACTCCTTTCTTCACACCAACGCTGGAATCCCAACCACTTTGTCCTGTAACAGGCTGTGGTGGATCCTGCTCTTGCTGCCTGGATAGTCTGAATAACTTTGTCATACAGTCCCTCCCGTCTCAGCCTGTCCCTCTCAGGAGCCAAGCCTGGAAAGGTTGGCCCAGAGTGGGTAACGCACCTATTGCACCTGCTTCCTGAGACAACGCCGCCCAGACCTGAGGAACCGTCCAGGGCTGGCCCACCATCATCTGTGTCACCTCTGCGTACCACGGCGCCAAGCGGCGACCTGGGGCCACTAGGATGACTGACAGACGTTCTCGTCCCACCCTCTCCAGGAGGGGGAGAATGAGACGCAGCGGTGGAAAGGCGTAGAGCAGCTATCTTGGCCATGGCTCGTGTGCTAACGTGTCCACCCACAAGGGTGGATTGCGAGCCAGGGAGAACCACCATTCGTCTGGCAGGGGCCCGCCTCTTGACATGAGGCCGGCCGCCCTGTTCTCCAGTCCCGGAATGTGGGGGGCTTTCAAAGATACATTCTCTGAGGCCCACAACCACAGGTTCTCCGCTGTGCTAAACAAGGCGGCGGAGCTGACTCCGTCCTGCCTGTTGATGTAAGCCACCGTGGTGCGTTTGTCGCTCCTCACCAGCACATGTTTGCCCTGTAGTAAGGGTTTGCAGTGCTGTAGGAGCAGTACTACTGCCCGTAGCTCTAGAAGGTTGATGTGCCGAGTTTCTGTCAGACGCCAGCCACCACCTATAGCTCTCTCTAGGCAGGTCCCCTCCCATCCTGTCACGGATGCATCTTGAACACCGTGACGTAGGAGGTCACCCGCCCCAGCGGAGTTCCCCTCCAGCGGAGTTCCCCTCCGCAGATGCTTTGGGGACCCCCAGTATCGGAGGTTGTCCTCCACTGAGGGGGGGGGGATGGTCACCAGACGTCGTTTGCGCCTCTTGGGATCTAAACGAAGGCCGGAAAACCACCTCTGCAGGCGAGTAAGTAACCCCAGCGGTACCACGAGGTGAGCAGCCGCCATGAGACCCAGAGTCTGCATGATGGTCAAAGCTGTCACCGTTGCCCCCTGTCACAGTCTGCAAACTGCCTGAAGCAGGGATGCCTGTCTGCTCTCTGACAGGGTGGCACGTAGTCTGCCTGCATCGCGCAAAAATCTCCAGATACCCTACCTGCTGGTGAGGTATGGGACTGCTCTTCTTCCAATTGACTATGAGATCGTATTACAAAACCCTCGCGAAGCGGCTGAAACACTGTGGCCACACATTTGCCGAACGTGCGTGGGGATAGGGAGTAGCCAAACGGTAGTCTATTGTACTCGTAGGCTACCCCCCTGGAAGGCAAAACGCAAATACTTTCTGTGCTTTGGAGCAATTTTCGACATGAAAGTAAGCGTCCTTCAGGTCGATGGTTGTGAACCAATCGCCCGGCTATACAGGTTTTATAATTTTTCCCTTGACCTTACCATGGTTTAGCGTGCCTCCCTTGCATAAAACGCTCCAAGTTTCACTCAATCGATTCATTCCAGTGCTTGCCAAGGAGCCATCCTGATTAAGAGTGCAGGTAAGATCCAGCACATAATTAAGAGCTTTGAGAATTACGAGCGAAGATTTGGATCCGTATACTGATCCTTCCAGCTAGAGCATCAAAGTAGTGTAAATTAAGAGCAGAAGACAAACTCACCCAGAATAACCTACGATTCATAATTAAATCTTGGCGCGATGATTCATTTGTATATTTGGAAATGAAAGACAGCAAAAGAGGAAAATGTGAAACCAGAGATGCCAAATCCCTGACATAAACTGCCATACTTCGACCCAAAACTGGACAAATTGCAGAGTGATTACTTATTAAAAGATGAGCGCTGTTGTGGTCATGAATTGGCAACCCCTATCAAAATCAGTCTCCCGACTGCAGTATCTCGTGTTTTGTAAATGAAACCATTTTTCAAACCCTGATGGTATGTTAGGGAATTAACACATAATACCAGGAGTCTGATACAGCTGCAGCATTTCACTCTGTATCATTCATTCCTATTACACACTAAATGGCCTGCGAAAAATATGGCAGTGCCTTCTACTTTCACATCCCACAGGAGGCGTTCGCCCTGAGATCAAGACGATTTTTCATGTTGCTGGATGTTGTGCTGCAGCCCCTGGTTAATAATGCATAGATGTTCGGAGATTAACACCAGCCATTACTACAACACTCTAGACATTTCGTTCCTCCCTGTTTAATGGATACTTCAGAGGATTTTAGGTGGGGTATGTATACTGTGTACTTACCCAAAGTCAGTATATAGCGGTCGCTAAGTCCCCAGTGCAGAGAAACAGACATGAGTTACATTACATAACATGTCATTTGTTAGACGCTGTTATCCAAAGCGACTTACATACATTCAGTATTGTGGACAATCCCCACAGGAGCAATTTGGGGTGAAGTGTCTTGCCCAGGGACACAATGACATGCTGACTGCAGTGGGACTCGAACCTGCGATCCCCTGATTCGAAGTCCAGCACACTACTCACTGAGCCACAGCCTCCTTTTACCGCATGGAAGCTGCTGTCAACAAGCAAAGCAGCAAAATGATTTTTAGTCCAGCCCCCAAGGAAGGGAGCCAAGCATTAAAGCACATTTTCGTAGTGGCCAAACGGTGGTACGACAAACTTTGTATCAGTCTGTGACGTAATTGGGCCCAAATAGCCGTATTACCATTGACTTCCATAGGGAAAGAGGCATTTGTAAATCAGCGTACAATCTTTTTTCAGGTAAATCAAATACCCAGTAAGATCACTTGAATAGCCTTCATTTAAATAATTAAGGCCTAAAAGTTGTTACTTCCGCTAAAAGCTGAATCCAGAGTTATTACCCCCCGTGAAGTAGCTGATCAGAGGCGGGACTTATCGAGACATATGTGTGTATGCAAGAACCCAGGTGATCCGGGGATTTTTCTTCCATTAAGTCAGGCCATTTTGGCTTCATGCACCACTGAGCAGCTTTCATAGGAATGAACAGGACCCCGCCTCCAACGCTGTATCCAGTTCTCTTTATACATCCATGATTTTGAGCACGTACAAGAAAGGTGCATCGAAGAAATGAAAAGTAGATTAAGTGTTCACATACACATTTCATTTTAAGAGCCTTTCTCAGTGGAAAGTAAAATTGAAGTAAGAAAGAGTAAAAAAAAACTGCGTTGGTACGCCCTCAGAAGGGCAGTACCAGCAAGTTCTAGTAATGAAAATATACAAAATATGGTGCACACAAATAATGATAATGTTTTCTTGTTGCCCTGGTCCACAGCAGATCATTGCTTTGCTTCTGTGCTGATGCTCCTGTCTGTTTGTCCTGTGCAAACCACTGTCTAGTGCAGGGGTTCTCAAACTTTTTGTTTATGCGGACCACTATTTATTATCAAGGATTTTCGCGGACCACCTCATATGCAAACCGTAAAAATAAGTACATATTTAAACGTAGTGTTAAAACGCCGATATTTTTTTATAGTTAATTATAGACAATCAAAAGTAAATTGAAGCCTATTTGATACTTTTGTGACCGGTGTCTGTCTGCGTTGTGTATGTGTCTCGACGGCGGACGGTATTTTAATTAGGTCATCCCAAACAATGCCACAAGTGCGCACGCGCGCAGTGCACTCACAAAACGGGCAGACAGGTCTACAAAAAACTACCGGTATGCTCCTACTTTAGTTACTGTACTGCAAAAAGCAGACGGCGCTGCGCTCAACACCCACACACACACACACACACACACACACACACACACACACACACACACACACACACACACACACACACACACACACACACACACACAAAAACAATGGACACAGGCATATAAGTAACATAAACAATGTATAGGCCTAAGTTGCATAAAGGCTTGAGCTACAGTATTGCAACTAAGCAGACAGCGCTGCTTCTCTCTCTCTCTATCTCCACTTTAAAAATCTATTTAAATCTCAAAACAAACAAAAAACAAATTAACTTATTAAATAAACGAAACGAAAAATATAGCCTACTCAGCGGTGGATCTAGAAAAAATATTCATGGGGTGGCAAGAGGGTGGCAGGAGATTTTGAGGGATGGCATCCCCTGGCAGAAGTATATGCTGATTTAATCGCAGTCATATCAATCAATGTTAACTTGGAAAGCCACAATATTGTTCGCCAATCATATTTCCACGCTCGCGCCAGGGCCGGGGGAGGGGTTACAAGGCTCATGTCTTGTGGTGCATTCACTTGCACTCGGACATTAGAGATTTTCTCTCATCCGTCTGATGAGCCCAACGACCACTACCCCACTGCCTGATATCATTCGAAAGCTAGGAATCTCCTCTTTCCAACAGTGTATACAACTCAAAATGTGTCTTCAGGTCCCCGAAAATCCTTGATAATAAAAAGTGGATTTTATTTAGCTTTTTTCCACGGACCACCTGCAGTACCCTCGCGGACCACCAGTGGTCCGCGGACCACAGTTTGAGAACCGCTGGTCTAGTGTGTGTAATACACTGATTATGGATAGGTACATCATACCCACTTATCAACAAACTGAACCAATCCTTTAAGTTATTGTGAGTTTATGAGATTTTGAATAGCCAACATGCTATGCTGTACGATTAAAACGAATGCTTCGGAGAAGATGGCCGCATTGTCTTTTGGCTCCTCTCCAACTTTGCCCTTTTTCGTATTTTGTGCGTGTTTATTTACTTTTTGCCGTTTTACTTTTAGCATGGTTCGCAACATGCAAGCCGACCGCACCAACTCTGCTATACAATATAGCAGAGAGGAACTTATTCACATCCGAAACTCCGTGGACAATAATCCACCGATAGACAATGGAGATTCGCCATGGCTACCTGTTGCTGTCCCACCTGAGAGACGCAAAAAGAAGACTAAGCGGGGGACCCGCGCCGGGTTGCTGGTCAGACTGAGGAAACGAGAAAACCAACCCCCTCTTCCGAGTATTCTTCTGGCTAATGTTCAATCCATTGAAAATAAGCTAATGAACTCAGAAGTCGGATTGCTTTTCAACGGGACATTAAGAACTGTAACGTGTTAATTCTCACTGAGACTTGGCTCAACCCCGCTATCCCGGACTCCGCCATTGTTCCTGACGGATTCACTATTTTTCGTCAGGACCGGACTGTTAACTCGGGGAAAAGTAAAGGTGGCGGTGTGTGTAATGACTAATAACAACTGGTGCACAGATGTGAAGGTTATTTCTTCGGACTGTTCCGCTCATTTAGAGCACCTCATGATCACATGCCGGGCTTTTCACCTGCCGAGAGCTCTGCAGCACTGCTTCGAATCTACGGAGTGGAGTGTGTTTGAGGACAATAACATCAACACACACACGGACACGGTCATCTGCTGCATTGGGAAATGTATCGATGACGTGGTACCGAAGGTTTCTGTACGAACATTCCCAAATCAAAAGCCCTTGATAAACGGCGAGATGCGTGGCAAACTGAAAGCGCGCACAGAGCTGGAGATTTGGAGGAGTACAGGAAATCAAAATATGATCTCCGGAGAGCAATCAGCAGTGCAAAGAGACAATACAAAGAGAAGGTGGAGTCTGACTTCAAAGGCTGTAACACCCGGAACATGTGGGCGGGACTAAGAACAATGACAGACTACAAAGGAGCAGCGGGGGGTGCTGCGGGAGTGTCTGCGTGCGCATCTCTCCCAGATGAGCTGAACAGCTTTTTTGCACGTTTTGAGAGCAGCCAGGCTGTGGAGGCACAGAAGGACCAGGAGCCCTGCCCTTTTGTTTTAAACAGGGCAGATGTGTGCAAATCCTTTAAAAGGGTTAACCCACACAAGGCTCCTGGACCTGATGGCATCCCTGGCTGTGTTCTCAGGGTGTGTGCAGTTCAGCTGGCAGAGGTGTTCACAGACATCTTCAACAGGTCCCTGCTGCAGTCTGTAGTCCCCACATGCTTCAAACACTCCACCATCGTTCCTGTCCCCAAAAAAACAATAATCACCAGCCTCAATGACTACCGCCCAGTAGCACTCACCTCCATCATAATGAAGTGCTTTGAGCGGTTAGTCAAATCATTCATCACCTCCTCCCTCCCTGACTCTCTGGACCCCCTGCAGTTTGCCTACAGAGCAAACAGGTCCACAGACGACGCCATAGCCCACACCATCCACACTGCCCTCTCACACCTGGACCAGAGGAACACATATGTGAGAATGCTGTTCATTGATTACAGTTCAGCATTCAATACCATTGTGCCCTCCAAGCTGGCATCAAGTCAGAGACCTCGGCTCAACAGCGCCCTCTGTGACTGGATCCTGAACTTCCTGACGGGCAGACCCCAGGCAGTGCGGGTGGGAAACATCACATCCTCCACCCTGATCCTCAACACCGGTGCCCTTCAAGGCTGCGTGCTCAGCCCTCTCCTCTACTCCCTGTTCACTCACGACTGCGTGGCCACACACAGCTCCACCACCATCGTGAAGTTTCTGACGACACGACCGTCATCGGCCAGATCACAGACGGCGACGAGACGGCGTACAGAGAGGAGGTCGGAAAACTGACATCTTGGTGCCAGGATAACAACCTCCATCTCAACGTCAGCAAAACAAAGGAGCTGATTGTGGAATACAGGAAGCAGCAGGGAGAGGGACACGCCCCCATCGCCATCAATGGGACTACGGTGGAGAGAGTCAGCAGCTTCAGGTTCCTTGGGGTCCACATCACTGAGGACCTTACATGGACTCTTCACACCACCACCATCACCAAGAAAGCTCGACAGCGGCTCTTCTTCCTCCGCAGGCTGAGGAGGTTCAAAATGGATTCCAGGATACTCTGCAACTTCTACAGGTGCACCATAGAGAGTATCCTGACTGGCTGCATCACGGCCTGGTACGGCAGCTGCACCGCCCTTAATCGTAAGGCTTTACAGAGGGTGGTGAAAACTGCAGAGAACATCAACAGGACGGAGCTGCCATCCATGGAGGTACTTTACTCCCAGCGGCTCAGGAAGAAATTCCTCAGGATTATAAAAGACCCCCATCACCCCAGCCACAAACTGTTCAGTCTGCTGCCGTCTGGCAGGCGTTACCGCAGCATCCGGACAAGAACAACCAGATTCAGAGACAGCTTAATCCCGCAGGCAATAAGACTGTTAAACAACTGAACTGCTGAAACAATTTCATAACATTCATCTGCTACTTAATAATTATTTATCTATTATCTAATATATCATTCCAACAACTTGTATATAGACTCGTATTGCACTATTCCACTTCTTTTTTTTTCTCTCAATTTTTTTAGAACTATTTTTCTTTTTTGTATTACTTTTAATATAATATACTTTAATATTGTTTTAATATTGTCTGCTTATCTGTATTATTGTGTTGCATTGTTGGAGAAGCCTGTGACCTAAGATTTTCAACCTCATAATTACTCTGTAGCTATGTTAGTTTGACAATAAAGAACCTTGAACCTTGAACCTTTATGTGTCCTCATCTCTACCGGGCAATATGACTTCAAAGGGCATGGCCCTGATGTAATTACACATCCGTTGGCTTTTTATCCTCTTTTTTTTATCCTTATTTCTCTTTTTAGCCATGTTTAATATTTACTCAGGTCAGTCATAATCAGAGTGCCACTGGTTTGGACGCTGACCTAGACACCGCTAGCCACATCTCCGGAGTTAAGCATATTATTTCCCTCCAAAATTGTAATAAAGATACATCCATGTGTCTTCTTTGGCTCATCAGTGTTTCATGATGTTGGGTTGACTGGAAACTTTGTGGCGTCATATCATGAGAGGTTTTGGTGCCATCTTCCCTTCTCCATCCTGAAGTGCACCCTATCATTTAACCCCATTCCGATGATCCCCAAGATTATATCATATTAAACTTTATATAGCTCTCTTTCCTGTTTTGCATTGTGTTACATGCGACTACTATATGTACTACATCCTCTGTATATTATACTTGTGTTACGAGGCATGCAGGTCCAAGCAAAAGGAAAGCCCTTATTTCATCTTAATAACCTGCTTTTGACTGACCTGCGGATGGGAGCTCTTCCCACACACAGTGTTCAAAATGGACCTGGAACTGCTCGTGATCAAGTCTGCAGGCAGCAGCCCAACACTACAGTGAAACCTCAGCACCCTACCACCCTGTGTGTTCCTTGTTCCATCCCGTCTTAACCAGACTGACAGCTGCGCCTTTACTTTCTGTGATTTCAACCTCAGAATTCAACCATAAATTGAGTTCCCATGTGGAGGAAAATGACATCCACCCGGTGCTGATCTAACCCCCAATTACAATTGATGTTTTTCCATGGATTCTGACCAAAATGTTGCAGTGCCGACTTTACAGATGGACAGTATGTGGAAGGCAATCGAAATTGAATTGCCCGGATGTACTCAAAACTACTAGTGGGGTTTTAAGCCAGTAGATGATATCAGCCTTATTGCCTACAGTATAACTGTTTATGGTGATGACCTGAATTGACTTTTATGTAAACCTACAGGCTTCTCATCTGTCATCCTATACTCTTTGTCGGTCCTGAAAAACTGAGATCATCCACGTTTTTAATTTGAAAACCTTTGGATGTACTCTTTCAATTTATAATTTACAGTTCTGTATTTCGCTTTGGTAACTTTTAAGAATGTACTTAATTTGTTCTAAAGCTGCTCTAATCAGATAGCACTATAAACAATTGATAAAATGACAATGTAATGGTAAAAGGCCTCACCTATAGCCATTAACCCAAATAAATGTATAACCTGACTCTGCATTTACCCTCAGCCCTATAGAGCGTTTTAGGGTCTTTGAGACATTTGTTTTGGTTTTGTCATGGTTCTGATTTAACTTGTTTCCGTTTCTGCAGGCAGTGGTTTTCAGAAAAAGCTCTGATAAAACCACTGTTGGCCCTGCCTTGCATTGAACAGGAGATAGCAGAAATTAAGAGTAACAGTTGGCTATAAGCCAATCCAATGATTCTCAAGAAGAAGCAAGCATCTATTTCTTTCTGTTACAGAATGCTAACTAAAATAAATAGACACTATTACTGGGAAGATGGTAACTCATTATTAATCACCTTTGGCTTGACTGAAGAACAGTCCCATTCTTACCTCTAAATAAATTAGCAGAGCAAATTACATCAGTAAAACAAAAGTGTGAGGTTGGTTTGAAAGTTGACCCAAGTGCCAAGATGAAGAAGGTAGATAAAGAATCATCTTGTTTATTGCAGTTCTCACTGTAGATGGAGATGGTATAACAGTGGAGATGTCTGGAGGCGGCAGGGAGAAGAAGTGGAACAGATAGCTGCTGGGCGGCATGGCTGGCTGGAGAAGCTGGAGAGAAATTGTTGGCAGGCAGACTGGCAGACGATCAGGCAAGCAGACAGGGATATTTGGAAACAGGGAAAAAACAGAAAACAAGAACACGAGGAATACTTTGCTCAAAAGGTACAGACGCTTGGCCTGTGTGGCTACCACTGAGACTGCACAACGATCTGTTGAAGAGTGGAAGGAAAAGCTGTGGTTTAATGAGATCATTTTAGCCAGGGTTTCTTGTAGTCAGAGTCCAGAGACCTCATAACAGAAGCATCCTGAGTATGAAATCCTGTGTTTCTGGGTTTGAATGACATTTAGGATGTTTGATGTCATAGAAACATGTTTCCAAATTGCATATAGAAGAGACATAACGCTATTACATAACTTTCCAAACTTAAGTAATTCCCTAATTACCCTAAGTTCGCCAAAAATGGCAGCCTTGGGTCTTAGGTTAGGTAATGAAAACGGGAAACATGACAACCGAAACACAATGATTTAGTGGCTACTCAATCTGCATTAGGATCCTTTAAATGTACCAGAACATGTCTTAATGGGTAGCCAATAGGTTGACTACCAATAAGGTCCATTTTGAATTTGATTGATGTGCTGGGTCTGGCTTCAAAGAGGCCTACAAGAAAGCAATGGGCTCAAAACGACAATAAAAGCAATTTCTTTGCTTGGGGTGATTAAAGACTTCCATTCAGTGAAAACAGTTGATTTTATAGACGGTCTATCTCTAGTTGCCTCGTAATACATTCTAAACATGGATTCAGGAATAACCGTAACAAACAAATAATCAAATGTATAGTTATGGTTAAAAAACATAGGAGGTCTGAGATAGAATATGACACAGCCCTCTGTTTAGGGTTTGCTCCTGCAATAAAAAACAGGACTATCCCTTTATTTAAATCTTAAGTTAAGATCGGACAAGTAGTTAGGATATGTACTGGTATGAGCTACAGGGCTTAATGGCAAGAATGCAACCAAACACACACATTCATTGGAAAACCAGGGACATGGAAGACACAGGTTGAGACGGACTAACATGAAACACAACCAACAGGGGAACAGACTTGGTTGTGACAAAAAGAGCAAAATTAAACGTTTCACAAAATCAAATAACATTCCTTTTTTTTTACGCCTGAGAACATTTTTGCCTTCTTCCCAGGCATTGTGACTCCAATGTTCTAATTAATAAACTACACCGGATCCCAACACCTCCCACTGCTTTCACCTCACTGCCTGACATACCGCTTAAATAATTTGATTAGTGAAGGTTTTGGAGGGAAACGCTGTCTGAAGGAATAAATAAGCCAACAGAGAAATCACGTTAGGACAAATGCAGATTCCACCCTTTTCCCCTCTTTCATCCCCTCACAGTTGTTTATTGCGACTTGACTGATCTGTTCTCCTTGGATCTTAGAGTTCAAAAGGATTTCAGACTCCAGTGTATGATGTGCCACAGGTTATTTGATTCATGCCCATACACAGACGTCATAGCGGCTTATCTTTGGCTGTTCAAAAATTCTCAGATAAAAGACAACATTTATTCATTCCTGTCCCCTGACCTTTGACTCCCTGAGTGACGTCTTGTGTCGCACGCACTGCTCCAGTGTTGACTGATTTGACGTCATGAATTTGTAGCGATGTGAGTCACAGGAGCGGGGACATTGTGACACAGTGGGTTATTCATTATTCATAGAATGATTAAGATTAAATGGTTTTGACGTTTAAAATGAGTGCCTGGCAAAATTGCTCCCCTAACCTTTTGTTCATTCATTAATTATAGTTTTGTGCTGAAGAGGAAAACAGACTGTTATCCCACTTTTAATCGAGATCAATTGTTCTTTTTCTTTCTAATCTGTTATTTCTTATTTTGAGCATGTAATTTCTTCGCTACTAACCATAAAATGTTAAAGCGTGATTCTGTAATTGTTCTTTATTGGAAACAGTACGTTAGCACATTGTCTGCCCAAGGAAACATAACATCTCTTGATCCATATGCTTTCACATGGTTTGGGGTTTTCCACATGGATCTGATTAAACCGTCCTTTAATCCTTACGTCTCTGTTGTTGTAACCACTTCACCCTATTCCTCAGAGAAAGACTTTCCTCTGATACAGAACAACATGCTGCTCTCATGCCTTCAAGGTAAAGTAAAACAGTGTGTCTAACATTCCTCCATGCCCTTTTTATTTCATGTTTAAGTGAATAGTGATGCTGCCACGGTGTGATGATATTGAGTTCTAACTATCAAACTCTTTAGGTTGATGTCAGGTGACACAGGCCTTTAAGACCTGCTGTCTGAGTCAGCAAAACACCTGGTTGATGAATGCCAGATCATACCTCAATATTACATTACATTACATGTCACTTGTTAGACGCTTTTATCCAAAGCGACTTACATACTCAATACTGTGGACAATCTCCACAGGAGCAATTTGGGGTGAAGTGTCTTGCCCAGGAACACAACGACATGCTGACTGCAGTGGGATTTGAACCTGACCCCCTGACCCAAACACTAACGCACAACCCACTGCGCCAAGGACATAGCGCGTTAGTCTATGTTTGATAACCGTGAAGTAGCCGAAATACACCCTGCGAGCCGGTTTCGAATCCCGCTCAATCCCTTGTATGTCAGAACATGCATAAATGTAAAGGTGGAGCTTATTTATTATTTTACCATACTTTTGGGTAGGTTGTGTATAAAATCAATGGATCATTTCAGTTCTTCACCATAATCATTCGTGATTCATTGTCTGTTTATATTATTGTACTTTGTAACAGAATCAAAATCTTCAAAGTAACTCATGTTATCAAATCAATGAGGTTCAAATCTTTGCCTCTGAAATGTAGTGAAGTTGAAGTATTAAGGAGCATGCAAGTCAGTACAGCATTGTACAGTACTTCTATAGATGTACTTAATATAGAATAGTACTTAGAATATAAGTAATATGACAAATATGTATGAGGATTATTGTTATGTTGTGCATTTATTATTATAATTACAACTTTTAATAAATGTATTAAAACTTAAGAACAAAGTATTAAGTAAATATAACAATAATGAAAGTGAAATATGATGATGAAATATTCAAAACAGAAACATCCATACTTGTTTTATATTTATATATTTAAAACAACAGTAAAAATAACAACAACAATTCTTACAATATGTATAATAAAGTGTAAAATAAAACTATACAATAAAAACAGTGCAAAAAACAGTGCAAAATATAACAAAGTGAAAAAGTTGCACCTGCTCACAACATTTGGTGATTTAAGGTGCATCCCCTCTCTTTTTTCCCATACCCTCTTTGCTCCAGCACAGCCCTCCATTCCTCATGGGACTGGGTCTCTGATTCTTTACAGTACCAATTGCCAAAGTACTGTAAGTGGGCTGGTGGCTTCCTGTCTTTGTTGCAGTTTTTGCAAATGATGGCGTCTTTCTGATTTGGAAGAAACCCAGCAGGTGTCTTCTGTTGGATGGATCTCCACGGTGCTGGGTTATGGCTGTTCTGGCCTTGTCCATCACTTCCTCTGGGGAAAGAGGTCGACTCCACAGCCTATCTTTGTTAGACTTCTTGACCTTGGTTGCTTCCAAAGTGTCTATCAAGTTAAGAATACCGTCCCGTTTTCGAAAGCGTGGTTCCATCTAGAGAATAAGAAAATAGTCATATTTAAAAAAAACTGAGAAATATGTCATTTATAATAAATATTTAATAAACAAGCTGTAAAAGATTACATATTGATTTACATAAAAACTGATGACTACATACAATACAAATTAAATATGAATAAAAACAAGTACAAATGCAGATTATGCATTTAAATGTAATCAATCAATCGAAATGTATAAATAGCCTATTGTGTATGAAAAACTCGACCTTCATACTAACTATTTTATTATTTCCTCTCAATTATAGTGTATTAAAGTACCTTACAATGGAAACAGGCCTGCCTACTCAAGTACAAGTGGTGTTAACTGCATTGTAACTTCTCTTCACTGTCCCCCCGGACTTTCATTGTTTACAAGTGAGGTTTAGTATTTAAATTAATGGTAAAATAAAACAGGTGTCCGGTTACAGTCAAGGGCAAGATTTGTTTTGCTCTTGTTTTATTTGTATATCATGCTGTTAAAGCTCGCTTAAAGACTAAATTCACTTTTAAAACACGTCGGTCGCTGCCACCGGTGACGGAGAAAAAAAAGACAATAAAAGAAGCTCCGCTCGCTCCCGTCCGGTCCCGTCCGAGATTCTTATGCTCGTAGTTATGTTAGTCCTTAACTTAAACTGGGTAATGTCATAAACAGGCATGTTATTTAGCCAGATATGTCAACATTAAATTGACGATACATGTACATAATAATCCGCTACCGGTAAACATCACATACATGTAACGGTTACGGCGGGACATGTCCGGTTCGCTAGTCATTAGTAAAATGTCCCTGTGCAACATGTTGTTTAGTTAAAATATATCTATACATCTAATATGACAGTTTATAAGCGTTGACAACATAGTTAAAGGATGATGTACTTACTTTCGTGATGTTGGGAAAAAGTGAATCTCTCGCTCGCGGCGTCCGCAGAGTATAGCCCGCCTACGGAGACGCTGATTGGTCAATTCTTGGTTGCTGCGGGGGCAATTCTTGGTAGCAATACGGGCGCTGATTGGCCAGAGCTATCAATTCTTGGTAGAATCTTGGTAGCAGACGTGAACGTGATTGGCTGTCGCTACCAAGAATGAGCTCGACTCACAGGTGACGGGGAGCGCCAAGCGCCACACGCCTCCCTTATCACACTCACCCAGCCAGTAAATCATCTAAAGGCCTCTACACACCGGCCCGACTTTGGGAGTCAGAGGCCGTCCGAAGCCGTCAGAGGCAGTCGGGCATTCGCGTCGCACTACTCAGGTTGGTGTGTCGTCTCTTTACGGCACATTTTCAACCCTCCCGCCTCCTCCCGCCTCCTCCCGCCGCCGATTCAACATGTTGAATCGGCGGCGGGAGGCCGCGGGAGGCCAAAGAACGTCGGGACAAATCAATCACTCTGATTGGCTGTTCAGCTTAGCGAATCAGTGCATCAGAAGTGAAGCGGAAGTGAGGGACCAAAACAAACGATAAGAAGGCACACACAGACGGCTAATCTTCCTCATTTTCATCTCACCCGGACGCAAGAGTTTCTTTTTTATCATGACGGCATGGAATGAAGAAAGTGAAGACCAACTGATCAACTGCTTATATTACTAAGTCTGTTCTTCTTCTCTCGGTGTATAAAACGCAGTCTGTCTTCCGGTTGTTGCCTCTTTTGAATGACGAATACACACTACCGCCGCCTGCTGGTAAGGAGAGTTATTGCCACTCGTCGGCTGAAGTATTTGCGGTGTGTTCGTAGGCGGGCGGCTTTATCCGACGAAGCCAACGAAGCCTGACGTAGCTGACGTAAAAGTCGGGACGCCTTCGGTACGCGTTCTTTGGTCTCAGGTTGGTGTGTAGAGACCTTTATATGAGGCGTCAAGAAAAAAAGAAAAGGAAAATCAAGATCAAACTCTATTTATCATGTCGTCCTCACAACAAAAATGATCTGTATAAGTTATGTGAAAGCAGCAAAGTACGATTATTATTTGGCATTATTGTCAGTCGATAACCTGTAGTAATTTATCTTAGTAATTATGAAAAGAGCATTGGAAGTATTGTATAGACCGATAGTTAGTGCGTGTGTCACTACGTTACTATGTTTGGACGTATCTTATGGGGTGAGCGAAACATTTATTTACAGCATTGTATCGGTATACGTTGCGTGGAAATATTGTTTCGACACACGGACGCCAAGTATCAAGCTTTTATTATATAATTATATTATTGAATATTGTATAATCTTGCAAGTAGTTATTTTCAGTCCCCTATATGCCCTTGCTAGGATTATACTAGAAGTTGGTCAAGACTAGAGACATTGGCGAAATAAATTCGAAATGTGCCAAAACAGTAATCGTATAAGAAAAAACAAATGTCGACAAACTGCCTAATTTAGAGTTGAAAAAAAAAGTTCTAAATTACAATCTATGTTATACGCAAAAAATCGCCAAATATATTACAATAATATCGTATTGTGATTTAAATAATCTTGATAATGTCCCTGGGCCTGTGGTGATGTCCACCCCTAAGGTTAGTACATGACCACATGATCATTAATTAACACTGTTAATATGTTGGGAAAATGAGTATGTGACAAACATGCTTATTTATTTTCAAACCAATACAGCATAGTTTTGGAACCTAAACATAAAAAAGGAATTCATTTTTTACAACTTGAGATAGAACAGTCATATATGTCGTTTTTTTAGTTAATCACATTCAACCTCTATGTCGTTTTTTAAGATGACGTCTTGCACCTCATTATGTTTGATGGCAGTCATCACAAAAACAAACACTTCTTAAATGTAATTATTCATACAGCTAATGACCCCTTTGTTTTATGGGAGCAGTTAATCATAAATAACAAACTCTTCAGGCAGTAGTGGAGATGAAACATCCAGAGAGTGTGACACACATGTGACAGAGCCCGCTTCAAAACTGAAATAATAAAGTGCTGGGCTGAGCAGAGGCAATGGAAAACAGCTTGTTCTGGTTAGATGCTGACCTGTGTGTGTGTGTGTGTGTGTGTGTGTGTGTGTGTGTGTGTGTGTGTGTGTGTGTGTGTGTGTGTGTGTGTGTGTGTGTGTGTGTGTGTGTGTGTGTGTGTGTGTGTGTGTGTGTGTGTGTGTGTGTGTGTGTGTGTGTGTGTGTGTGTGTGTGTCGCAATATAACAATAAAATGTGTCTCCAGTCTCCAAAGGGGTAATCAAGCTCAGAGGAGCAGCAGTTGGGGAGTTTACAGCAGAGAGCATGGACCCACAGCTGGGCATGGTGGACGGGTTTTATTCTGTTATAAAAATTCTAATCTTGTTGGCACTATTTATGGACAGCGGTCTCGGTCACACACACCTTAGCAAACGACAGAGATAAGCACAGCGGGGTTTTGTCTGTCATAAATGTCTCACATGCAGGATTTGACTAAAGCAGCGCTGTCTTTTCACCATATGGATCACATATTGTTGGACTCAAAATGACAAACCTCCATGTGTTCAAAACTCCATGCAGTGTTACTGGTTTTAAGACATGGCATTTCAAAGCCATATAATGTAAACAGAATATGCTACAGACATGTTATTAATTGTGGTTTTATCCTCCAAAGTACTATGCATGATTTGCTTTCAATTCTGTAGTCATCATTGGAATCCAAGCTTTTTATATTGCTTGATGTTGACCTTATGTCCTTATTTCAATTTGACTAAAAAGCAGTAATATAATATCAATGTCTGACAATTAAGTGGTGAAAAGCATGTCTTCCTTTTTGATGTGACACATATTTGATCACGTCACATGAGAAGGAATTCCTGTAATACATTTCTTCAAGAAAATAATTTGTAAAATGGTCAAATTAATATGTGGACCTGTGGCAACTAGCCTCTATGTGCATATGGGAGTGATCTGTGCATTTAACTATTGGACTATTGCTGACTCACATAGTACTAGAAACTATCGTTACAACCTTTGATTATATTTAAAAGAAAATAAAGATTTTGCAATACTATAATTTCAGACATTCTGTACCTGTACAATTAATTGGATTTAGATTACAAGTAACAGCGAGATGCTAGGATGACATTATATCATGAGCTTCTTCGAATTCAACAAAGGGTCATATTTGGTCGGAATGGAAAATATAATGACATACATATTGATTCAATTGGGCTGTGTACTATTGGTGACATACTGAAACAGTTAACCATAGCAACTTTCACTGTTTTGGTGAAAACAGTGATCTGTTTATATCTCAAATTAATGATACAATGTCTTCCTTCTCAAGGAGAGGGTGCCTTATTCTACAGTGCAGGAATTTAATGAAATCTAGAGACCAACTATTAAAGCAGAGTTGAAATCCGGACTATCCACTGACAGACAGAAATTCACTCATGCTCGTAACA
The DNA here is from genome assembly GCA_031216635.1 of Dissostichus eleginoides. NCBI lineage: Eukaryota > Metazoa > Chordata > Actinopteri > Perciformes > Nototheniidae > Dissostichus > Dissostichus eleginoides. Next base: position 28,342,331 of record CM062272.1, read on the forward strand.
AGGTAACACAAACAATAAGACAGGCCAAAGCAAACTTTTTCATCAATATAATTGAAGGTGCGAAAGGTAACGGTAAAAAAGTTTGGCAAATCCTAAATAAACTATTAGGTAAACAAACCAAACAGGAAAATAATGTTCTAGAATTAAAAATCAATGATGCCCTGATAAAAGACCCTGCAGTGTTGGCCAGCTCTCTAAATGAAAGTTCTTCCCCCCCATCTGAGGTCTCCCATAGCCCGACTGTGGATACACACCCTGTTTTTGACCTGGAGGAAATCACAGAGGTGGAGGTAAAACATATCATTTTAGGGTTAAGAGGTTCTAAGGTTAGGGATGCAGATGATTTATACACCAACTTTATAAAAGACACATATCGACGGTCTAATAAAACCAATTACTATGTTAGTGAATCAATCTATCAGCACGAGGGAAGTTCCATCATCCTGGAAGGTGGCCATGGTGACACCGATCTTTAAATATGGAGATAAGGCAATAATGTCCAATTACAGACCAATCAGCATCCTCCCCTGTGTCTCTAAGGTAGCTGAGAAATGGGTGTCAAAACTAATCACCAAACATTTAGACCAGGGGTCTCCAACCTTTCTCCATCTGAGAGCTACTTTGAAAAATTGAAAGTGACCAAGAGCTACTTGCATCGCATCGCTTACATTTATTCACATAGCCCTCATCAGTTGAATTAAGCTACTTTTGTACACGTGTGAAATTGCAATACCTAAAGCTTATCAAAAATCTTAACTTCACATCAAGGTCCAATTTCATGTAGATTTCATGACATTCATGTTAGAAAAAGCTGCTTCACAAAGGTCTGTAGAGCCAAATAAAGCAGACATTTTCAGTGCTGCTGGTGAATGTTCATATAGTTTTCTGGTACAAGGCTCCAGAATGTTGAGTTTTGCTGAGACTTAAGCTGAACATGATTTTGGAGATTTATAACCTCCATCTCCACAGGATTGACACTGAACAGTGCAGCCATCTTTTTCTTCTTCTTCGTCTTGACATTAAATTATAAACCATAATAAATCAATTGTATAGGTCTAGCCTCCCTATACCTGTGTGTGAAATTGTTCCATCCTCAAAAACAAAAAATGAATGCTTCTATAGTCTAGCTGCAGCTTCTAGCAATGGTCTTCTGTTAAAAAAAGGACACTGAATGTCTTGAATGTGGCATCACAAACATGACTTGAGTCTGAACACAGCAGACAACAGGAGTATAACAGCATTATAAAAACAAAAATAGTGCATGTGGGTGCACACTTACATTCTCTGTCTTACTTTTGCATAAATCCCATGAATGTATGAGATTAAGTTAGCTTCATCATATCTCAATCAGTGATTAAGTGAATAATAACGTTTCTATCAGGTTACTATCAGCCTGTCACTCCAACAAGTCCTCCAACTCATACGACTAAATGGGTCGATTGTTCAAGCCCTTATTACGACCAAATATGTAATTTGTTCAAGCGCTTAATACGACCTATAATCACGTTTTAAAGTTTTCGACCTCTAGTGCTCCCGTTGAATGCAAACGTTACAGAGGGTCGTATATTCACAAATAACCCTCTCTGTAAAATCCTAAATTGTAGGATAGTTTGGCCATTAAAATGCTTTTTGATTAGATTTCTAGCGAGAAGTGTATATTGTACTTTTAGAATCCACGTCCAGTCGATGTTAGGATCTATAGTTTGATAGATATTATGAAGATGATTTGAGGTTTCGTCAGGAGAACGTTTATATGCGGCAGCTTCCATGTAAAGTTACGGGTTGAAAACAGTATTTCCGGTCTCGACGTTTTCATAATAAAACCAATGATCAAATGATTTAACAGTGATATCTGCAGTACTCATCCACTAAAAAACATCAGTTTATCCTTTTTAATTATACGACATTAATTGGTTTAAATTGTGTACAATGCTTTTGTGTTTTTCCCATAGGTTTTTCTCTTTCGATTCTGAGAGACACATTTATTTTTTCAGAGGTTTTGATAAAAAAACATCGAACTACACCCATAATCCTGGTTGGTTTAGCCGCAATGCACGCTGGGATATGGTGTTTATGTGATATGAAATCGGAAAACATTTTAAAAAAAAAAATAATACTTTATTCCGAGTGTTCTTGCTTTTCTCTTTGGAAGTCATCACATAACGGCATTGTAATACACAGTTCGGCTGCATTAAATATTACACATCTGCCGTAGTTCTTTATTTATAGAGCCCTGATTAGAAGACTTCTAGACAAACAGGAAGAACTGCCGCCAAAACTGAATCATGACGTGGATCATAAATATATCAGCAATTAAACAACATCTTCCATTTCTTTTCACACAATACGTCTCCTTGCAGTATCAACACTAATTCGGCTGACTTTTATATTTGATCCAATTGGTAGATAGGTTATATTTACACCATAACGGTGCACAGCTGATAAAAAAGGGACTTGTAGTTTTTAAAGATATTACTGATTTACTGAACTATCTTTCCAACTCCTCGTGCAGTTGACTGTTACAGTGACAATGCATAAGCTTCAAATCGAGAGACTGAAACTGTATTTTCCTTTACCGTTTTGTTTTAATTTCACAACAAAGTTAATACTAATATTATGTTAGATACTAGACCACTGTTTTTTTAACCGGCACCGCCTAGTGGTAAAGCACGTTATTGAATTTAGTTGTTGAATAAGTTATGTTTGATGAAAACATTTAAATATTAATAGTAGCCTACATACAAAATAGGGGTCAATGATAGAAATATAGAATAGAAAATATCAAGAAGATACTCTTATGGTAGAAGCAAACGACCATAAAACAGTTTAGTGCAGGACGTCCAAAGATATTAACAGGAGGATGTGCAAAACATCCTGGACCCGTCCGAGTCCAGTTTGGGATAGTCTGCCGTGGTTCCATTCCATTTCAAAGAGCTGTTTGACGCTCGGCGTAACCATGTCGCGCTGCCACTCCAACATCCAATCACAGAGCTTGAGGACTAATCACGGGGTTTGTAAAGCAAGGCGGATGTTGTAGTCCCAAACGATATCTGGGGATTCTGGGTAGTGTAGTGTCTTCGGAAACTCTGTAGTGTCTAAACTCCGAAAAAACAATTTGTTTCTCCGAATCGAAGGTTAAAAACACAAAAGCATTGTACACAATTTAAACCAATCAATATTGTGTAATTGACAAGGATAAACTGATGTTTTTTAGTAATGCAGACATCACTGTGTAATCATTTGACAGTGAGGGGAATACTTCCGGTTTTATTATGAAAACTTCGAGACCGGAAATACTGTTTTCACCCCGTGAGGGTTGACGCTAACTTTACATGGAAGCTGCCGCATATAAACGTTCTCCTGGCGAGACCTCAAATCATCTTCGTAATATCTATCAAACTATAGATCCTACACATCCACTGGACGTTGATTATAAAAGTACAATATACACTTCTCGCTAGAAATCTAATCAAAAAGCATTTTAATGGCCAAACTATTCCACAATTTAGGATTTTCCAGAGAGGGTTATTTGTGAATAAACGACCCTCCGGAGCGTTTGCAATCAACGGGAGCGTGTTGTTTCTTACACGACCACTAGAGGTGCTACACTTTAAAACGTGACTCTGGGTCGTATTAAGCTGCTGAACAATCGACCTATATGGTCGTTTTTTGTAGGAGGACAGGCTGGTCACTCTTATTAGTAGTTATTTTTCAGGAGGGGGCGGGGTTTGGAGGAACAGAGGAGACGGTGATCGCGGACGCTTTCCTCCTGCCTTCACAAACTTTACACACGTATTTATCAACTGAAAATAGCAAGAGGACATTCATACTCTGAAATCCAAGACTTGATTAAATCCACCAAAAACCTGACATGACGATAACGAGTGTTTTTCAAAAACACAAATTCCTGCTGTGTGTCTCTGAGCCGCAGCGACGCGGACTGATTCAGAGCGGGTCATTCTGCTGTTGGTTCTGGACTGGTGTTGCTGGTGTTGGTGGATAAGCAGACTGCTCCATGTGTGGTGTCGCTGTGCCGCTGTCACGTCTGTTCCTTGATCTCTGCGTCACGGACCAATTTTATATTCGTGACAGAAAAAATTATAAAATAAAAAAACGTTATTGTCCAGCCGCAGCCGAAAAATCAAGAAGCAACGTTACTACGCTATAATCGATAATCGAGCGGCGAGCTACTGAAAAGCTGCCCGCGAGCTACCGGTAGCTCGCGATCGACGTGTTGGAGACCCCTGATTTAGACAAAGGTTTCGCTCCATTCCACCCAATGCAGTTTGCTTTTCGTACTCACCACTCCACTGAGACAGCTAACTGTGTCTTTGTGGAAAAGGTTAAATGTATGTTGGACACGAGCCCATATGTAGGTGCTGTCTTCCTTGATCTCAGTAAGGCTTTTGACACTGTTGACCACCAAGTGCTCCTTACAAAGCTGACGTATTTCAATTATTCGGCAGATTCAATACAGTGGGTTAAGTCTTACTTATCGAACAGAAAACAGTGTGTTTTGGTCCACGGAGCCAAATCTCCCTACCTTGTGAACCCTGTTGGGGATCCACAAGGTTCCATTCTTGGACCGTTACTTTTTTCCGTGTACATAAATGACTTGCCTAATGTATGTCCTGAGTTGAATGTGCAAATGTATGCCGATGATGCGGTCATCTTTGTACATGGGAAAAACACTGAAATTATCTCATCCTGTCTCTCTAATGCTTTGGACAAGGTTCAACACTGGCTGAACAACATTTGCTTACAGTTAAATGCAAAAAAACAGTATGCATGATGTTCAGTAAACGACCAGTCAAAATCGAAGGATTCAATGTGTTTTTAAACGGAAAGCAGAAATAGAACTAGTCCCCCACTTCAAGTATCTTGGAGTCATACTGGACTCGAACTTGACTTTTAAGAAACATATTAAGAAATTATCCAATACCATTAAATTCAACTTGCAAAATGTCAAACAAATTAGACCTTTCTTAACTGTCAATGCTGCAAAGTCATACCTCCACTGTATGATTCTATCCCACATTGAATACTGTTTTACAAACTGGTCGTTTGCTTGTGCCACAAACCTGAAACCCATAGAACAGCTGTACAAGAGAGCTATCAAGGTGTTTGACTGAAAGCCTTATTCATACCACCACTGTACCATCCTTGAAAAACACAATTTCTTGAGTTTTGACAATTTTAAGTATTTTAAAAGTATGTGTTTTTTTTATAAATGTTTACATGGGCTGGCCCCCCTCCCTTAGGGGAATTCATCCACAAAAAAACCCACTGGACGCTGCACTAGGTCAGAAACCAGAGGAGACTGTGAAGTCCACAGTAGACGGACCACTTTTGGACAAAATGTACTCTCCAACACTGCTTGAATTGGAATAAAAAAGGTGCCAGTACTCTAAATCAGCAACTGTTTCAATTCAATTTATTTATACAGCCCAAAAACAAGTATTTGGCTCAAAGTCATAGTATATCCTATAATGCTGGTGGGTTTGTCTCTTTACTGTATATTTTAGAAAGGCTCACTGTACTTAAACAAAATGAATCAGGGTGCATCTGTGATTAGAGGGGTGCAGTGGTAAAGTGCTATTTTTTAAGTGGCGAGTGGACCTGACACCCTCTAGGGGGGTCCGGGGGCATGCTCCCCCGGGAAGATTTTTTTTAAATATTGAAGTTAAATGCATCAATCTGGTGCACTTTGAGAGCAAAATGAGATATATGGATCAGGGTTTCCGCTAGGATTTTTTCTCGCCGGTCAAATGTCCAGACAGAATTTATTTTACCGGACAAATTTGAAACTTACCGGTCATATTTCAATAATAAGAATAAGAATTGTGTAGCAGAGTTTCCGTTAGCAGGTAATTACCGGACTATGACCGGATATGCTGATGTTTAAAACTCAGTTAATGGGAGTCATTTTTATATTGCTTCAGTTTATAATCGTAACAGATCGAAAAATTCAGATGAATTTTTCAATAAATGACTCCACAAACAACAAACAACATAATTATTACATTCAAACAAACTACTTGTAGTAGATGAAGTACATTATTCAAAAGTTTACATTAACTTTGAATATTAACACGGGAGAAACAGATCCTCTCTTTTCCTCCCTCTCTCCTGACAGCCCGTCAGTTTCTCATGCAGCAAGCTAAACAGTGTGCGGGGCTTCAGGTGATCGTGCAGAGCTGCGTGTCTCCGTCTGACTCATCAGCTGATCTGATCTCTCTCTCGCGTCTGGTTATACTTCACTCGCGTTTATGTCCATATCGATCAGATCCAGCTCTCCTGATCGGCCTTTATAGAGAGCACCGATCAAACTATTAAGAGTGAATATCGGCCGATAATGACCGGCGGCCGATCGATCGGAGCATCCCTATTATTACCGGACATTTTTAACCTGGCAGGTTTTGAATTTACCGGTTTTTAATACATTTTACCAGCTAAAAACCAGTAATTACCGGCTAACGGAAACCCTGATATGGATACCTCTCAAAATCCATATGAAACAGAACTGTAAACAGATTTACTTTTTCTTTATGGATATAAAAGAAAGTAAAGCCTGACTCCTACTGGCGGCTGGTTAAATTACTCCTCGTCCCCGAGTACACTCACCATCTTTCAGCAGGAAAGGAGAGAGGGAATCCTTGTCCGGCGACAACCGCTGTCTTTTCACACTATTATTAAGCCACGCTAACATTTTCGAAATGCTAACGTTATGTGATGTCTTTTCTGCTCTAGTCTATCGCGGCGGCGCGTCATAGGCAGCCTACGCTGGGCATATTTGTTGTCATGCGTCATGACGTGCGGCCGGCGGCTGAGTACCGGCAAGTGCCGGTACCACATGGGTAAAAATCAGAAGTGCCGGTACTGCGTACCGGTGAGTACCGGCCCAATTCAAGCACTGCTCTCCATTAAAGGCAGCTCTTTCTGGAACAGCCTCCCAACTGAGATACGGGATTGTCCCACTCTCAATAGTTTTAAAGGACAACTTAAAGAATGGTTGAGCAACAAACAGACTTGTAATCACTGCTAAATGCACTTTAATACAGGGGTATCTCCTCTTGCACTTTATGTAGCACTTTTATCGTATCTTGCACTTTATATGTCATAGCTGCTACATTGTACTGCCATGTGGTAAATGCTTGTATGCTGCTCATGCTCTTCCTGCATATCATGTATTTATTTCTGCTATGTATATAAATGTCATTGTTCTGTCATTCTAATGACTGACATCTATCTCCTTGACTGCTATATCCTTAGTGGCCTCTAGGGACAGGCAAGTGCATTCCTAGTAAAACGTCTGTGTTAGGTTTCCGTTCTGCCATTTTGTTTGAGAGCCGCATGGGGAGCAGGTTCCTGACACTATCTGTCTCCATCCGGTTATTTTCACCCTTGAGAAGGCATAATCTGTGAGTACATTTGTTTAGGGGAACATTTTGTATAATGTGCTACTTATATTTTTGCATTTCATGTAACATTTATCTAAATTCAGCATATGTAGTTAAGCCATGTATGTAATTGCTGCATGAGTAGTAATTGTCCCTTATTGGATGTTGGAGTGCATTTGGTTTATTTTTGGGGAAAAGTACATCGTATTTTGTTGTTGTTAGATGACTGATTCTATAATTTGGGGTACATTTCACATCAACAAAACAGTACAAAAAAAGTGTTCTTTCTCAATAGAAAATCAGTGGTTCAAGTTAGTATATTCCTCAGTGTAACATATCCACTAGTTGCAAAGCTTAAACATTTTTTTATTTTATTTTAAGGGAAAGGATGTTTTCACTACTCAGTTTGTCAACTATGTTACGGACAAACTTGATGTCATTACAATCATTTGATTAAGTCCTGCACTTCAAGTAAAATCAAATTTTGAAATGCTCTTGAGTCTATTCTACCATATATCCAAATATTTTTTAAAGTTAAAAAAAATAATTGTATTAAAATGTTGTTTTTTCATGTGATATGTTCAGCACTGTCATTAAGGATAGGGATATTTTGTATTATAAAACTACCATTTTGATAGTTTTAAGAGATGTCATGTAAAACTCCAACCTGTGTAGATGTACATTATACTATAAAGGATATCAGAAGCACTATTTTAGATATTTTAAATTTGAAAAAATGAGGTGCAACATAGTTGACAATGAAACTCAAACATTTGACACAAATAACATAGTTGACTGGACACATTATTAACCATCAGCACTATGTTCATTTCAAGGCAGAAGTGCAAAATTCCATTGATAATGATGTGTAATGACGTCTACATGTCATACAAATTGTCAACTAGCTTACCTGTCAACTAAGTTACTACAGTTATTACATTACTGGGTAACTTAGTTGACAGGTAACCTAGTTGACAATTTCCCTATTTTGACCCATCATTTCAATGGTAGGCCTTGCCTGGATGACCACATGTCATTTTCTTGAACAGGTTAACATCACATTTGAACATATAATTGAATTAAAATCATTAAACAATTGTAAACCATAACAATGTACGTAACATTGTTGATGGTCAATTAATATACTCATTGACAATGTGCTATTATACATAAAATATTGTAAAAAATTAGAGGACAATCACCACAGTGTGTTCAAAATGTCTGCCAAAGAGGAACATGGCATCATGTGATGCTGGTGACATGGTATTGGGACAAACCATTTTTGAGTTAAAGGGGGGAGTTCTGTTAGTAACATAGTTGACAGAACTTTTGCGGACATTCATATATTAAGATATTTAAATTATTTAAAGGAGGAAATCAATTAAAAAATATTATTATTCTTTAGTATTTAGACTTTTGAAATAAATGAATCATTTTTTTAATTTACTTTAATGGTTTTTATTCATTATTTTGAAACCAAGACACCCTCAACTGAAAAACGGACATAGCAAAAACTGACAATTTAAGAACATCATGACACATTTCAAGCTAAATAAAGCATAGGATGCACATAATGTTTGTGTGATATTATAACATGCTTTCCAATAATAGGCAAAATATGATATTTTTGAAGAAAATAGTTAGAATAATTATAATTATCATCAATGGACATCAATGGACATGGAATGTACCCTCAATTGTAGAATCACTCAGATATTTATACATGTCTTTGTTTGTATCATTTCAGTTTCACACCGCTCCTATTAAAATAACAAACGTCAGCTCCTGTCTCGGTCATTTTTGGGAGAGTGTTTAGCTCGCTGCATAGCCATGCATCTACAGCGTGGTGAGGGCAGAAGAGTGAAAAGATTAACTTCACCTCAAGATCATCCTGTGGACTAGAAACCCTGCATTACTGCTGAGAGCAACGATGTCGAACGCCCCAGATCTCACTGAGCAACACAACATGGAGGTTAGATCACAAAGCAACACTTCTTCATCATCACGATGCTCTAGTCGGTTGGGTGTTAACATGCTGGCAGCAGAGGCACGTGCAAAGGCTGAAGCTGCGCGTACGAAGGCAGCTTATGCAAAACGTCAAGTGGACATGGAAGTAGAGAAAGCACGCATTGAAGCGTGCTTTCGTACTACCTCGTACTCAGCTGTCAAGTCCTGGGTGGGACTCTCTGCCCTCGGCCGACGCTCCCAAACATTTCGTCTTGGTGTAGGTAGCTCGTAATTATTCCATGCAAAGAGAACAGGTGTAGCTCCTTCCTGTACTCTGTGCAGTCCTCCAGCTGTGACCAATAAGTCTCCTGGTCGAAAATGCCTACTGCACACACGGGTTTTTTTGTGGGGCTGAAATTGTCCCTACGGACCTTGATCAGCCACTGAGCCTTTACCTCAGCATCAATGGGAAATGCATGGAAACTTATCTCCCGATTATAACGGGACAAATTTGTACACAGGGGCACACAGCAATGTAGTGCCGACATCGCTTTTCTTTACCCCGAAATCCGCTCATTCTTGCTCTTGGTGTGTCATAACAAACTATCAAACTGTCAAGCTGTCAAAACTCTGTACTCAAACCGGAAGTACTCGCCCTCACACCCACCCGCCGGAAGTTGATAGACGCCATCTTGTGCACAGAGCCCATTCATAGCCAGAGAGCAAATAATGATCCATTTAAGTTGGCCTTATTTTCCCTGGCAAAGAAATTAAAACATTCTTAATATAAAAGACGTTGTGAGGCGAAAGCTTCCTTTAGGGCACTCAACAGTGCGGAAGACAATTGGAACATCACGGCTGTAAAACGACTGTCAATTACATTTGAGTTCAACAGTGATGGGCTGTGTGAAAGCCCGCCTGAAAGCAAAGATTCACTGTACAGCAGCAGCGACAATACAGAGATTACCTTACATTTTTAATATTATGCAGGCTTTATTGGAAAGCTGTTGTAAAATGTTTACTTTAATATGAATATAGAGTCATACAATTCAGCCATTTAAAGAAGTTATTTTCTATTTAAGGAAAGAGGTATGCATATTACCATTTTATATATATATATATATATATATATATAAGCGTGTGTGTGTGTGTGTGTGTGTGTGTAAGCTCTATCTGGATAATTACAGTCCTCTCACCTCTCCGTCCGCATGCCAAACGTTCCTCTATTGATTGGTCCATCCTCCTCTCCCCTGATTAAAAGCTTTCACGCACACTGTGCTATTAACCCCCTACATTAATAAAACAAATTGTCTTATTTTATTCTAATTAATACAGCGAAAGTGACTGATAAATTGCTAGTAGTGTTCCAACATTACAGCTCAGTGGAGCGGCGAACTAGCGCTGATGGGTTGAGCGAGGGATGATTTCCAGCAGCGTTTGGTGAGCAATTAAATTCTGACTCATCTCAAACGAATACTGGTATTCAGGGATGGATCCATTTTTCATTCATCTGAATGAATCTGTAGCAAGTGACTGAGGAATATATTCTTAGTTCCTGTTTCACATTCATCCTTTTTTACATAGAGAGCATACTTCTTTCAATTTGCATTAATTAATTTGTTTGGTTACTTGAGGAGGAAGCACAACAAGCTGTAAACAATAAACTGTCATTTTATCATTTTGTGAATATGTTAGAGAAGAGTTGCCTATTTACACAACCAGCGTTTACAAAAGGCACAATGTTATTGTTATCTTTACAATGTTTGGACAAGGACAAACATTTGAAAATAAATTATAATGCTATAATTTCCATAAGCCTGATCTCAAATGTTTTTTTCTTGTATGATTGAACGGTCTCCTATTATGGGTCTCAGATGTATACAAATATTTAAAAAAAAACATGTCTATGATGACCAAACAGATCATGCATTTTAGACATCCCTCATATCCCTCTATTCCAGCCCTGTTAGAGAATTGCTGATCTGGGTCCTTACTGTAGGTTGAAAAAAAAAAAGAGGAGGGTGAGCTTGTGCCTGCTCAGTATTCTACGAGATACTCAGCTAAATGCTGCCGTGATGAAACGCCATCTCATGTTCAAAATCACATCAAGGATTATTTCTGAAACAGTATGGAGCTCAAAGGCTTTTTCTCTTGCAGGTTTACCACAAGGTGAGTTCCTTTTTTTATTTCCTGCTCATTTACACATGTACTCTCTCCAGTACAGGTTAGCTCTGAGTGTTAGCGATGCTTGCTAATGTAAACAAAGAACATATGACGTCCAAAACACGTCGGGCATTGTTTCTGATAGCAACGTTTCTGATAGGGCCGTGGGTGTAAAGCCAGCCCACATTTCCGATATTACGTCATATCGGATACAAATCTGGATCAGCTCCGTTGTAGCCCCGTTTTTAGAGATTTGGGTACGGAGGAAAAGAGAGGGTTTTATTTTCTGACACTTTGTGGAAACATATTTATGTATAAAAGACCTCAAAAAGTGCATTTTGCATGATAGGTCCCCTTTAAGAACAGGCAAAAAAATTGTTTACCAGAAAAATATTTAATCAATTGTTCAATCAATTGTTTGTGTATAGCCCAATATGAAAATAAAAAGTAAATTCCTTTAATAATAGGTTTTGACAGATGTTTTTATAATACTTATTCCAAAAAAAACACCATTACAACATGTTCTAAAAAGGTAAAAATACATTCCATATATCTTCCAGTTTTAAGTTCTCTATCAATAGTTACATACATTGGCTGTGAGACAATTATGTAACATTGCTGTCATGTATTATTTTTTGCCGGAAATATTTTTTGGGGATAAGACTTAAAAAACCGAACTTGCGTCTTAAAGGTCCCATGTCATGGCCATTTCTACTGATCATAATTCCATGGTTGAGGTCTACTAGAATAGATTTATATTGTGCAATTTTCCAAACTCACATTGGTTTTCTCATACAGCATCTGTTTAGTATGTGTATTCACTGAATTTCACTCTCTGTCCTAAACGCCTTGTTGGAGCTCCCGCCCCCCCCCCCCCTCCCTGTGAGCCCAGTGTGCTCTGATTGGTCAGCTCGCTGCTGTGAGGAGCTGACAGTGTGAGCTGGCTTACTGGTGTGGTTTTTCTGCTTGCTGCGAGACAGCAAGACATCGCGAATGGACGCGGGAAGGGGGGGGGAGCTGAGGGGCTGCAGCAGCTTCATAACACACAAGGGGACGGGTAATAACCGGAAAAGCATGAGATGGGACCTTTAAGGCTTCCGTAGTTAACACTAACCGTCTGTGTGCTGTTTGATTTATATTGCAAATGCATCATTTGTGGAGAAATAATTGTATGTGTGATCTTCAGGATGTTGAAAAAAATATGAACGAGGCCATTATCTTTACACAAAGGTGTATTGTAATAAAAATGTTCATGTAAGCAGATCCCTAATGTGTGTATCCAGCATGTATGTCAACACAGAGAATTATAAAGGAGTTCCAAGGTGTACATTTATGACCAAAGAAACTAATGAGCCAATAAATCTCCCCTACCCTGATCTTATCTTCAGTTACCTAAATATTTGAGACCCCTTATCTGCTCTGGGACATCAATAAGAACATCGCACAGGGAAATAAATGGCTGAAGGCTGCCAAGTCAAAGAGCCTCTAGGCATACGTGATCGTCCTCACATGACTTGTTGCTCTCAATGTGCCGGTGCCAAGGCCTCGCTTATGACACTGTGGTTAAACTAAAACATGGATGCTGTTTCCCATATCCTCAAACCAATCAGAGCACACCAGCTGAGCATGAAACCACACATTATTTAAACATAACAACAATGTGGTGGAGATTTAACTCAAAGGAAAGTATCACTGAGTGGCCCCTCAGTTTGGCGTTGGATGAAGGGATATTCATGGTGTGGTTGAGCAGAGGGGCATCAGCTTGCTGCTCGTTCTGATGTACCGTGTGTTTTCTTTTGACATGATATTGAAGTCATCACTCTTCCACAGAACGTGTCTTGACATGTATTTGAGGTGAGCTTAATCTGACACTTTAAATTTCCACAAATGTCTGCCAGAAATATCTTGTACTTTCCAAATAATGCATGCATTTTACCACCCCGACAGTGTCATGCCCTGATCTGCCCTGTTGAACTGCAGGAGCTTCTTAGCGTCTCACTCAGTCAGCGTTTCATTAAACATCACCTCGGGGCTCATGAGTAATACATGGATGTTGCCTCTGCTCACTGAGTAACCCACAGAGTTGAAATTGATTTGCTTGCCTGTCCCCTGAAGGCAGCTCCACCCAGGTCTCAGCTCAGTCAGTCACCTTTCTTATGACATGTATGAAATAATAGCCCAAAGTGATCAGGAATTTGACATTTATGCTAGGACAAAAGTTTAATAAGCGAAAGGCTAATATAATAATATAGAACTTATATATATTAAAAATATTATATAAAACACTTCACATTTCTCATTTTTATTCGCATTTTTGGTTTATTACTAAATATATTGGCATTTTAGGTTTATTACTAAATATATAGTACGTTTTGTTTCAAATGTTTTTATTAAGAAGAAGCATACAGCCAGAGTGCAGATTTATGTGGGGTGGATGTCATGCTTCTCTTTTTCAACATAGAAGACATACAGAACAGCCGAAAAATAAATTACATGCCATGACAGGAATACTAACATACATAGTCACAATGGGAAAAAAACAATATTTAAACATATAATATGTTTGTGAGAACAATTATTTTAGACTTAAAAATTATGTAAAAATAGGAAGAGATACAGTGCTGCCACTATCTGCCGCGTCTTGTTGGGTTTAAGCACCCTTCAGTTGTTGAAGGTTCGAGCCCGCTCCGCGCCGTTCGTTTGATGAGTGGTCTGCTATAAAAAGGAAGGACTCAGACAGAGATATGAGATTAAACAATAAGCTGATTTAATGGTAGAAACAACAGTACAATATAACGAAGTACTTCGGGCCTCAGCTCTTCCACCGTGCGATGTACGTATCAGACAGTCAGACAGAACAGAGGCCGCGAGTGTACAGAATTCACAATATTTATTCCCACAAACGGAGAGGAGTTGTGTGGGAGGAGTTGTGTCGGTTGCTCCTCCCTAGATGTTCATCCACTGGTGGACTCACTCCTGGGCGAGCCCTAGGCAGCGAATCAGAGTGAGTCAGCCATTGACGAGGTCTAAACAGCGAATCAGAGTGAGTCAGCCATAGGTGTGGGAAGTTTGGATCTCCTGCGCCGCCGATCAGTCCCAGGTCATCTTTTATGGCAGCCATAAAATAAACAATTCTGGGTTGAACGGGGGTGAGGTACCAATCCTTAACTTCGTTTATCCTCAGCACCTGGCCGTACCATTCCGCATCCCAATCTTTCTCTCAGTACAATCTCTGCATAGACTCAATGGTGTCAGTTTTATTACCTTTCTCCTGCAACCCCCCCATGCTCCTATCCGGCCCATTAAAAACCCGGGGGGGGCGACTGGATCCTCTACATTCCTAAGTCAACGCACACACAATTGACCACATCAAACAAAACAAAATAAGAACACTTGGTCTAGTTTCATAAGTATACATTTTACACAGACAAAGTTATAATTATTAAAACAGGTTATATAGGATATACAGGTTACTTTAATCCCCCTTTTGATCTCACCTCAAGAGATCAATTCACCCAAAGCATTCAAAACATAACCACTGTCATTCTTTTCTACTGCGTCTGTCCCCCAACATTATATAAATCCATCAGAAGCTGGGATTTAGAGTACTTTAAACCTTCGGGAACAGCCCACCATAACAACCTCTTATGACAGTGGAGGGAGACCAAAGTATATTAAAACTGCGTCCTTGTCTGCTGAGTCATCATGCTGTCCTCTCCTTCCGATGCATAAGCCAACAAGGGCATTTGGTACGGAGGGACAGCTTTTCCTTCAATGGTGGAACTGATGAATCTAACACACAATGAGCGGATACAAGGCACACAACAACAACCACATGTTACTAAAATGGCAATAAAAGTAGCTATAGAAATCAAAAGAGACATTATTAAACCTTTCCATTGACCAAACATGTTTGTAAACCATTCCTCCAAGGGGTTGTGTATCCCTGATTGTTCATGCATAGTTATGGATAGTGTGCGAAAGCCTTCTAAAGCCTTTGTGACGAACCGTCCGGAGCCATATTGTTTGGAATGAAATTACAACACACATCACCAAACATTGAACACACACCTCCTTTCTCAGCTAACAGCATGTCAAGAGCCATTCTATTCTGTTTCAGCCATAAGGGAAGTCGGCCCCAGCTGTTCAGCGAGTCCTTCTACAGCGTCCCTAGTGAGATTAGCTAAACGGAGCACATTGTAATGTACATAGTTGATCCTGTCTACATTATTCCATCACTACCTGCTTGGAAAGTGAAGGTTTGTTTAGGAGACATTTTGGTAACAACTACCTCATGTTTGGCCCGTTTGACCCTAGTTACGGACTCCTCTGGCAGGGGAATGGAGTCTGGGTGGTCAATGGAATCATTAAAACAAAAATAAAGGCAAGGGTGAACACACATTATTTCTGTTATTAATAATAGGAGATTTACTAGGACACAAGGAATTAACACCCAATCAAATAATAAGGCTATTCGCTAATGGGCCATATAACTAAGAATGGTGTTCAAGATACAAACAGTGTCCCAAGTAAACCACGATTCCCACTAGCAGAGTACACCAACAAACAATAAGGAAGTGTAATCCACAGTCTGTCATTGTTGAGTACCTTTAATCAGTGGTCCGTGTTATTGTAATTAGGTTCCTCTGAACACAATGCTAAAATCTCCTAAGGAGATTCTTTAAAACTAGGGTGTAAAATAGTACCATGTAATGGTAAATACTGTGCTCCCAGAACCTGTTAAATATAAGGTCTGGTGATTGGGGAGACTTTCACTGCCCTTTAATTATAGGGCTAACCTCTCGTTATATATAACCTACTACTCTTATTAGAAAGAGGCCCTATAGGTGGGCATAGAAATGCTGCTACTTATTGGAAAGTGCCCCTAAAGGTGGGAGTAAAAAAGTCGGGTCCTATATGGAGTCGTGTGTTTCAGGGGTCGGGGTCCCGTAGACTCGTGTCCGCCTCCTCGCCGGCCGTAATCTCCTTTCCAAGATCGCCTGTTGTTACCTCTGTGTCTTTGTCCTTGTCATCTGTTGTATGGGTCGTTGCTTCTGCTGGGCTGTCGTCGTCAGATGTGTCGTTCTCTCGTCCTGCTGCAGCGATGTCAGTTCTGATGTCGTCTAACGTCCTTGCTGGAGGTTTTCCAACGGCGCACTGGCTCCAATGATACCACGTTTCCCCCTTTCCTTCGAGGCGAACTGCATGTGATGTCCTCTGAGTCACTCTGTGCGGGCCGGTGAACCTTGGGTTGAGCCACTTCGGACGGATGACCTTCAGCCAGATGAATTCTGCGGTGTTAGCCTCGTGCTTCTCCGGTCCCCCTTTGGCGTCAGCCACCTGGGTGGAGAAATCTCATACCAAGCCCTTAAAGACCCACTGAAGTGTGCGACGGTGCATGATCTTTTATGCTAATACGTATAGTAATGACCAAAATTGTCCATTGGAACCCATATCAAAGATGTTGGAATAGCAACGAATTTGACGAGTTTGAATTTTCCGCTGGGAAATTCGCAGTCGACCTCCGCCTTCGTGGGCGTGGCTTGCGATCTACTGCGTGACGTCACAAGATGGGCCAAGCCGAAGTGTTTACATTCACCACCATTCATTTTGTCTCTATTTCAAAGTCGAATTTACCAACGTTTTTGAGCGAGTATTTGATTGGAAAGTGTTTCGCAGTCGACTGGAAGTGATTGCCAATCGAGAAAAGCTGACAATGGAGGCGACAGTGACGAAAAAGGGAGGAAAAACACACGGGAAGCGATGCATTGCCGCTGGCTGTGGTAATGTGAAGTCTGCCGAAGTGGCGATGTTTCTGTTCCCAAAAGATGAAGGTGAGTGGCTGGTGTCATTGTTTCGTAGATTCGTAGATTGTTTATGAAAAATAAACGCCACTGTGTTTGTGTTAACTAACAAGACTGTCATGGCGGCGGCAGAGCTCAAGTCGAGTTTCTCCGCCTGGAGATATTCTCACTATTTCACTTTTGTCGAGCACAAAGAAAAGAACATTTTAGTTAAATGTAAGTTGTGTCTTGGCGGGTCAAAGATCCTATCGACTGCCCAAAACAGCAATTAAAATCTGTTGAAACATCTGCAGAAAAAACATGCTGGGACGAAGCTAGTAGCGAAGCTAGTAGCTAAGACCACAGACCCAGACTCATCCGACGCCATTCCACCTCCACCTAAGCAACAGCGGCTGGATTGGCACTTTGAAACATATCTTTGTGTTTGTGTTTGTATAGACCACATTACTTAGCAGAGTTCAGTGATGCAAATGCATGTCAAGTTGATCAACAGGTTGTATTATTCTCCGATGCAATAACAGTACTGAAATGAAGGCTACAGTATAAGGGCATTAATGGGTGCCCTTTTCTAAGTAACTAAGAAGTTACTTTTCACAGTAACGCATTACTTTTTGGTGTAAGTAGTGAAGTAACTAGTAATTGTAACTACTTACTGGTTTTCAGTAACTAGCACAACACTGCATGTGAACATGAATGTTGCATCATGCTATGAACAGATGAATGTATGATCAGGTGATGGCCAATCCTGTGTGTAGATCTACTCTAGATCTATGACAAAATATTGTCCTCAACTAAATTGACTTCCATGGCCACTTTCCTCATCTATCCTGTCCGAAAAGCTGTCAAAATCACTCATTTCTCTCGCACCAGTATCACTTTCCGAAGTCTCTGCCATGTTTACAATCACAACTGGGCCCATCTTGTGACGTCACAGCCGCTATCGTCTGCAGCAGCGGTAGGCTCAGACGGCCGTTCACGGGATGAAAAATTTGCGATGTTTATCTCGTCCCTCGCACTTCCTAAAAAATTATTTTAGCCATGAACAGGTACAATTATATGTAAGAAATGAAACTGCCATTTCATTTTGGTGCAAAAAAATGCACTTCACTGGCACTTTAAGTTGCTGGTAATATGGTTTGAGCTCATTTCCTCTACTTCTTTCCCTACTGCTAATGCTCCAGGACCCGGAAACTGATGGCCGTGGGTCAGCTCAAATGGGGAGAAACCTGTCCCTCAGTTAATGTGTTCATAAACAAAGTCCGACACCGGCTATATCAACCTGTTTCAGAGGAAGGTGGAGTCCCCTGTGCCGTCTTGACTTGCCGTGTCTTCTCTGTCAGAGGCAGAGGTTTCATCCTTTTTTTTTTTAGTCCTAAAAAATTTGACGCGTTTTGCAACAAAGTCAAGTATTTCTTCATCTGTAGGTGTATGTGTTGATACAGGTGTTCTTTAATGTCATGAGGGGAACTGGGTGAGGGGGGGTTAGAGGTGGAGGGAAGCGTATAGGGAGGGGGTCGGGTCTTAAAGGGGTTGTATAAATCTGGATAGAGGAGGGGACCGCCCTCTGGGATGTCTGGGAGGGGCCCACCATATGGCTTCTCCTTCCTGACTGGCTCTATCACTTCTGTGGGAGGGGCTGGTGCAGGACTGGGTGGGGCTGCTATGGCGGGCAGATTTTTGGCGGGAGTTTTGCTCAGAGGCAGGTTACTGCCACTCCATTCATAACTAAGGCTGCGTTATGGCCTATTCTCCTTAGCTTGTCAACTAGCTCCCTTTCTTTGTTAAGTTTAGAAGCCCTGATAAAACCTGCCTTCTGCTTGTTGAGAGTTTCTAATTTCTGAACCAACTGTCGCTCGTATGTATTGAGTGCTGTGGCTAGGAGACTTATTGCCTCGTCACCCTCTACTCTATTCTCTGCGATCATCTGATCGTGTAAGAAACGGAGATCGCTGCTCGCCTTTTTATGATCTCCGGGCTTAAGTCCGCTAAGTATCAATCTCTCTGCTTGTCCCCACTGTTCCCTTAAACTCCCCGGAACAGGGACTCCTAATTCTCTCTCTTCACGTTCAAATTCTCCTTCCATTTTGACTTCGTTCGTATCTGCTTCTCCTAAAGGTTTTAGTTTTTTATAAAAAATACCAGTACTTCTGCGTACTATAATTTACTAATTATTGTAGTTTTATTCCCACAGGTATACAGTCTGATAGTTTTCGGTGCGAGGTGTATTAGGCGGCGCGTAAGGCTCAGGTTTGGGAAGGCTAAATAACTTGTTTTACCTGACGCTGCCTGCCTCCGGCGTCTATAGAAAAGAGATCAACTCAGTGAAAGCTGCGCCTGATCAGAGCTCAGCGTGCGGAGTTTAAATCTATCAAGTCATATTACAGGATAAAGGAAATACAGTTTAAACTGCCGTATGAAGAGAAGACGCCGACGTGTCGCACTTATCATTCATATCACATCATCGATCATATAATATCATAATATATCATATATTTCCTTGTCTAAGTCAGCTTCTCGAGCCGTATCTGACCGTGCAACACTTACATTGTCACATACTGTATGCAGAAGTATTATTTTAAGCAACACATTAGGTTGACGAAACACTCAACTCAAATGTAATTAAAGTCAGATCCACTCGTGTCTTAGATGGGCAACAGTGATAACATAAAACTGTTGTACGCTTTCAAACACTCGGTAGTTTATTTATTTTTTAACCAGTTGCTCTATATTCACCTTGCAGGTGCAACTATGTGGCTTGTATCCTTTATTATATGTTTAAGTCATGGATGTTTAAAGTTCATATTTGTCTAATATTAATTTACTTTTCATTAATGAAGTATGACGCTGCGCTGTTAGTACACTTGTCCCTTTCACGTGAGAGAGAAACCCTGGCTCGATTTACCGAGTTGATAACCAGCGTCGTAGGACCGCTTAGCCGTTACGTTAAGCCCGCGCTGATTGGTCCAAATTGACCAATCCACGGACTTCCTCACACACACACACACTCAGTGCAGGCAGCTCTGCTGATTTCTCCTCCCTGGCTGCAGGCTGATAACAGCCAGTTGGCATCAAGGCGAAATTCTCTCTGCAGACCCATTCTCACAGCGCCTATCAACCTTTTTCTTACTCAATATCAAGCCACACTTAATCACACTCAAAATAAATATACCTAACGTAACCCCAGATCCGTCTAAGGATTGCCTGTGTACTTAGTCGATGAGCCCCAACCCCAGAATTCGTCTAAGAATTACTGTGTGTGTCACCTTATTTCTCAGAGTATTTCAGCTGGACTTCCTTTACAAATTTAAAACCACTGAAATCTCGGACGACGATTGCAGCTGGACTTCCTTTACAATTTATAACCACTGCAATCTCGTTACACAGTTAATCACACTCAAAATAAATATACCTAACGTAACCCCAGATCCGTCTAAGGATTGCCTGTGTACTTAGTCGATGAGCCCCAACCCCAGAATTCGTCTAAGAATTACTGTGTGTGTCACCTTATTTCTCAGAGTATTTCAGCTGGACTTCCTTTAAAATTTAAAACCACTGAAATCTCGGACGATGATTGCAGCTGGACTTCCTTTACAATTTAAACCACTGCAATCTCGTTACACAGTTAATATATTCCCCGTACAGTCTAGTTGACTTTTATAGTGCGATGTATATTTCAACAGATGGAGAGACTTCCAAAGCGCTTCTACACCCCCTTTCGGCGATGTGGCTTTTGGCAAGGAGTCGAAACCCAGTCTACAGAATCTCTTTATCGTCACGTTTAGTCTTCTAGATTAACCCCACAGCAAGAGTTTGCGAGATCCGGTCATTTCAAATTGATTTTGAAAGTTGCGTTTCTCCTCTTGAAATACCCCACATATAACACAACTGCAGCTCCTCTTTGAGACTGGAAAGTGTTATTCTGTAGTACTGCTCTTTCTACCGTAAGACTAAAACACTGAAAATGCCGCTGACAACTCTAAAATTTTGTAGTATAGCCAATCACAGATTTTGATAATAACAGGTATCTGCTCACCTTTCTGTTGTGGGGCGCCCTGGTTTAGTTGTCAGAGGTATTCGAGGTGTCTTCCCTGGACCGTTCGTCCGCTGGCTGCCGGTGTGCCTTCTATGAGACCCTACTCATCACGTCGGTCGGTCACCAAATTGTTGGGTTTAAGCACCCTTCAGTTGTTGAAGGTTCGAGCCCGCTCCGCGCTGTTCGTTTGATGAGTGGTCTGCTGTAAAAAGGAACGGCTCAGACAGAGATATGAGATTAAACAATAAGCTGATTTAATGGTAGAAACAACAGTACAATATAACGAAGTACTTATATAACGAAGTACTTCGGGCCTCAGCTCTTCCACCGTGCGATGTACGTATCAGACAGTCAGACAGAACAGAGGCCGCGAGTGTACAGAATTCACAATATTTATTCCCACAAACGGAGAGGAGTTGTGTGGGAGGAGTTGTGTCGGTTGCTCCTCCCTAGGTGTTCATCCATTGGTGGACTCACTCCTGGGCGAGCCCTAGGCAGTGAATCAGAGTGAGTCAGCCATTGACGAGGTCTAAACAGCGAATCAGAGTGAGTCAGCCATAGGTGTGGGAAGTTTGGATCTCCTGCGCCGCCGATCAGTCCCAGGTCATCTTTTATGGCAGCCATAAAATAAACAATTCTGGGTTGAACGGGGGTGAGGTACCAATCCTTATCTTCGTTTATCCTCAGCACCTGGCCGTACCACTCCGCATCCCAATCTTTCTCTCAGTACAATCTCTGCATAGACTCAATGGTGTCAGTTTTATTACCTTTCTCCTGCAACCCCCCCATGCTCCTATCCGGCCCATTAAAAACCCGGGGGGGCGACTGGATCCTCTACATTCCTAAGTCAACGCACACACAATTGACCACATCAAACAAAACAAAATAAGAACACTTGGTCTAGTTTCATAAGTATACATTTTACACAGACAAAGTTATAATTATTAAAACAGGTTATATAGGATATACAGGTTACTTTAGTCTCAAGGTACATTCACAAAAGATGCTGATGATAAAGTGAAATACAGTGCAATTCAACCTTATTTTGCAGTATATAAGCTAATAAATAACTTTTTCATAGGTTTTTTTTCTTATATATTTTACACAACTGTCATTGCACGCCGTCACTTCATCCCAAATACTACACTTAATAGTTCAAGAGTCCTGCAGGGATGACATGGTTGTGTAGATTTATTCCAATAGTTAGCATTGCACCGGGTTCATTGACAAATCCAAAATACATTGGATTTTTTAAGGACATGTAAAAGCTGTCCATGTTGTTTCCACATTAAGGCTTCAAGCTGAACCCACCAAATTTGGAAGAAAATCTTACAAACATGGGAAATTGGACCATCCAAGGACAAAACGAATACTCCTTTGGCCTTGGCGGAGATCCATGCTTTCCAATTGCCATTCTTGTCAAGTATGTGATGTTTTTGTCTTCACAGAGCAGCAGATTGTAAATGCCACTGTTTTTTTGGCTGACATCAAAAGGCCAGCAATGAGCTCAGAGACTTTTTAAGATCTGTGGTAAAATAATATCATTGGGTTCACATATCATGAAAGGGCAGAGAGAGAAAAGCACATTTCATGAAATACAACAGGATGTGTATTTTACTCTAAACCAACAGGGGTTCAAACTTTGCACTTAAATTTGCAACATTTTTCCGTCAGCTCATCAATCGTCGACCCCACTGATGAAGTTCTGTCTGCTTACTGTAGAAAACACTTCCCAAAACGTGCAAACCTGCCAGCACACACACAGAGGCTCACGCTCACAGATGTTTAGCGAACAACTTCCCATTTTTTGGCAGTCTGGTTTCCACTCTTCACACTGACGTGCCAGTCCTCATTTCATTGGGAACCTCCTCTTTAGCTTTGACAGACTGTGTAATTATGTCAAAGATGCTTTCAGCCTGCTTCACAATATGCCTCTAAAACATTTACACTCAGCAAAGGTGCACATTAGTGTCCCACACCTTGCAACATTCACACACACACACACACACATAAATTCTACAGTAAACCTCAGCCTGGAGCCATGCCCTGCGAGGCCCACATCCTGTCATCCTCTCCCCACCGCAGGCAGGCTCAAACACACTTGGAAACGTGCCGTTGATGTTTCACGAAGCATTCCCCAGATTCTGCCTTTATGGGAATGTTTGATGTGTGGGTCCACAAGGAGCAATCTGTTAACCCCACACCTAAATACAGAGACCCTACTGTTGCTCTTAGGCCCAAATGTTAGTTTATCCTCAAACGTGTGTGTACATGAGTGTCTGTGAGTCTACGCCAGGGGTCTCCAACCTTTCTTCATCTGAGAGCTACTTTGAAAAAATGAAAGTGGCCACGAGCTACTTGCATCACATCGCTTACATTTATTCACATAGTACTCATCAGTTGAATTAAGCTACTTTTGTACAGGTGTGAAATTGCAATACCCATAGCTTATCAACAATCTTTACTTCACATCAAGGTCCAAGTAAACGACAATTTCTCACATATTATTATGGCCCACATAGTAAGTACATCACCTGAATCACCACCTTACAAGCATCTTATGGCAAATGTGTAAAATAAGTGGCATTCACTCTTTTTCACAGTTAGGATGACTGGCACCGCATGGAGTCCACCATAGAGGTGTGTGCTGGAGTGGACCCACTTAGGTTCACTCTAATAGAGTCATTTAAATGGTTCATCAGTCAGTCTTGTCCTGTATTTAGATTTCGTCACATTCATGTCAGAAAAAGCTGTTTCACAAAGGTATGTAGAGCCAAATAAAGCAGACATTTTCAGTGCTGCTTGGTGATGTTCTTATAGTTTTCTGGGTCTACAAGGCTCCAGAAATGTTGTGAGTTTTGCTGAGACTTAAAGGTGGGGTAGGTCATTTTGGAGAAACCAGCTCGAGTGCGCTACAATTTGAAAATACACAGCCGGAAAAAAATCTGCCACTTCCTTACAGAGCCCCTCCTCCAACACACACGAATGCGCACATGACCAATGAGGGCACGAGATAAGTTTGTGCATAGATGGAAGGCTGACAGGCAGGTAGGCCATCCAGTTTTTTTAGCCGGGCCGGCTAAAATGATTGGTCGTGCTTTTTACAGCGCCATGGCTTCCACAGATGACATTTTTTTATGGATTTTTTGTCAAAGCACTTAAGATATTCATTGCTATCGGGATGTTAAGAGCATTCCATGGAATATAACAAAAAGTGTATCTCGAGCCGGTTTCTCAAACTTGCCTACCCCACCTTTAAGCTGAACATGATTTTGGAGATTTATAACCTCCATCTCCACAGGATTGACACTGAACAGTTCAGCCATCTTCTTCTTTTTCTGCGTCTTGACATGACATTATAAACCATAATAAATCAATTGTATAGGTCTAGCCTCTCTATATCTGTGTGAAATTGTTCCATCCTCAAAAACAAAAAACTAATGCTTCTGCAGTCTAGCTGCAGCTTCTAGCAACGGTCTTCTGTTATAAAAAGGACACTGAATGTCCTGAATGTGGCATCACTAACATGACTTGTGTCTGAACACAGCAGACAACAGGAGTATTTACAACAGCATATAAAAACAAAAATAGTGCATGTGGGTGCACACTTACATTCTCTGTCTTACTGTTACATAAATCCCATGAATGTATGAGATTAAGTTAGCTTCATCATATCTCAATCAGTGATTAAGTGAATAATAACGTTTCTATCAGGTTACTATCAGCCTGTCACTCTTATTAGTAGGGAGGGGGCGGGGTTTGGAGGAACAGAGGAGACGGTGATTGCGGAAGCTTTTTTCCTCCTGCCTTCACAAACTTTACACAAGTATTTATCAACTGAAAATAGGAGGGGGACATTCATACTCTGCAATCCAAGACCTGATTAAATCCACCAAAAACCAATTAGCGTCCATTTAGTATAGTAGTATCTAACAACCAATCACTGATCCTCAATGTTGGTTTTATGTTCTGATAACAACACACAGAGAGTGACTTAATTCTGCTTAGTTACATGTTTGTTACCGTATGAGCATCCTGTATGCTGTATAGAACCTTTGAAAAGCTTAAAGATTCTTGCTAGATTTGGCGATTTTTGATCCCCCATTCTTTCTTCAAAAAGCGCCAAGCGACTGTTGGGCAGATCTAAGCCTCCTTCTCTTAAAGGGAGTTGGCAATACTTGTCAGTAATTGTGCTCTCTGTACTGATGGTGTTCAGTCAGTGTGCTCACAAGCAATCAGTTCACAAATCAACATTAGAACGGGTGAATGTAAATATCGAACAACCATCACTAATCCTAGTTGGTTGTATGTTCTGAACACACACAGAGTGGGAGTGACTTCGTTCTCTGTTTAGTAAGACATTATATGTTTCCTGCTATTTTAACATAACATCAGACAACACAGGTTAGGAATCACAATCCTAAACTATGATTCATGTAGCTTTGACCACAGCTTCAACAGGAAACTTAACGTTCTTTATTTTCCTAAACCACATGGCATCAATAGAAAAATAGATAATGTTCAGAAGATCATATTTCACAAGAGCAACATCTGACTTCACTCTTCTTACATATGGGACAGTGCATTGTGTTGTTTTCTTTTCTTTGGCAGGCCTGTAAGTAAAAGCGGCTTTCCAGCAGCTGTCCTCACACCCTGAGTGCTGTATTCATTTGTCTCAGAGGTTTCGGTTCCTTACTGCAGAGCCGGCACACAGCAGAGAGGCCAGTGTGAATCCCCTAAGGGTTGTAGATACCTCATGACGTCCAGAGACCCTGTTGATCATCAGCAAATGGCCTTGAGGGAACAACAGCCTGAACATTCCCTACCTGGAACAGCTTGACAGGATGTGTGGTACATCCTGTCATTTTCTCCTCTTTTCAGAAATGATTATGGGGTCCTTGCACACTGGAAACCATACTCCCAGTGCTCGTTCTAGGTTCCTGGACAGTATGTTACAAGACACACATACATACAAAAAACCTCCATGTGTCATGGTTGCACAACACATTTTTATTTAAGAAACCTTCAAATAATACGGGAACTATTACCCCAAAAATATGCATAAACACAAATATTGAAACATGAAAAAGCGTTTCCTGAAAGTGTCAATTGTTTTCACATTCTAATGGATACATATTTCAGAATGTGTTAGTGTACATACTCTTTACACGCACTCACAACAGTGGAACTTATTAGATTCCATTATTAGTATGTAATTATTTTGTTTCATGCATGAGTAATTCTTATTCATGAGTCATTAGAAGCCAATATAAGGTTTTAAGTTCCTTGTTCTCATCAGTAAAGCAATTGTACCATATAGCCGGTCCTTTATACTTCATGAGAAACATCTGGGAAGTGTTTTCTGCAGCTTGAGCATCTTGTTTTGCTCTGGCATCCTGGAATGGTAGGAGAGCCGGGACTTTGTTTATAACTGCTTTATTTGGTAAAGCTAAATGGAAAAACTGTTTGTGCATTGTTGGGTTGGTTGCCTGATCTCATCAATACTCTCAGCATGAAAGTCAGCATGAGTGTCTACATTATGAACATAAGCTGTCTGATTCACTCCCTGATCGGCGGTACAACAGGGGTGAATCAGTGGGCATGGATGCTGCACAGATGAATTATGGGATGAAATGGCAACAGAGCAGCCACTCATCTGGTTCTCATGTATATTTAAGAGCCAGAAAAGGAACATATTTGTCAGAAAGAACAATGACTTTGAACTGTCTATGCCAATAACTGCTCTGGATTTGGATACATTTCTTTGCCATTACACATTTTATTGTTGCCTATTACCAATTTGAATGTTTTCCACACCAAATCAGCCAAATGGTTAGACCAACAGACCTCAGGAAGAGGATGAATGATTATGATTACTGAATGATTGTGCTGCTTCATTTACAAAACATCTGACAAAGTCTGAAATGTATTAAGAGGCTCAGCAAGCTTGCATTCCTAAATCTTGTTTTATGTACCCAGTAATTGCCACCAATGACTAGGCCCATTATCAGAAGTATTTCGAGGAAATTGAACTGTTCATACATTAAGTAAATTGGCATATGTTAAACAGTTATCAGTTCTGGTAAGCAGATGATGGTGATGTAAAGCCACATGATAAAGGAAAGAATCATAGCTTTCGCCAGTGTTTATGACCTCCGCAAAAAACATTTTATTGGTTTGTTGATTTGTTTGTTTTATTGCTTTGTTTGTCTGTTTGTAAGCAGGATTACGTAGAAACTACTGGCCCAGTTTTCATGAAACTGAAAAGTGTTTCCAGCAAGCTCCGATAATTTTGTTTAACTAGATTTTAACTGCACACTCTAAAAAAGCTTCTGTGATGCAGTGGGGCTGTAATCTGTAGATACATAGAGCATACATATATACATATATATATACATAGCTATACATAGCTATATACATAGCTTCCCATCTGCAAAAAATAGGATTTAATAGGTGTCATTAAACTCTGCCATTTCTTTGAGTATTCTTTGTCTCAAAGTTGTTTTTTCACATGCAATCTTCAACATATTTCTTGCATTGTATCATCGTTAGTCAACCCAAGGGTTGTGCAAAAGGATTTAATTGTAAGCAATGGATGAGTGTCTGGAACATACTCAGCATTTAGATGGACAGAGGTGAAGTGTATTATGCTTGAGAGGTTTTGAGAAGCTTCTATGGATGTTATTATGCCAATTGTTCAGCATAAAACTGGGTCAATCAATTGTTACTAGTTTGAATCCAAGCTGACACAGCCCAAGCTCTCCCACATAAACATTTCAAAGACACCTTTCAAGTCTACACAGGGCTTATTTATTCATACTTTAAAGTTATAATCCTCTGAATTTCAGTCCTTTTGGAATTGAAAACCCTTCTGTTCATTGTAGTGATTAAGGTCAGAGAGTTTTGATGAAATGATCTGCGTATCAACCACAAGGGGCAGCAAACATATTTTGTGTAGTTGTCAGAGACATAGAAGAAGAGTAACTCTGAGACAAAAGAAGACTAAAGGTTATTGACAATAGAGTGGTGCAGTGACGAGTCCTAAAACCCGGAACTGAGTTAGCATTTTACCACTACCGGTTCCCTCGTCTCAGTCAATGGGATTTCTCCATAGGATTTTGGAAAATAGCTCGAAATAAGGTCTGTGGTTGACACAAATTTAAGAGACGGATCACGTTTTGTTCTACGACATTAAATACATCAGCAGTGACCCCACTGGTGATATCTGAAGAGTTTACCTGTCTGAAAAACGATGGTTGTTAACAAGTGGCTGAATAGGACTACAGAAGTTGTCGAGGACGTTGTACGTTATTACACCGAACACGTAAACACTCCCGCTAAGTTTGTTTGCCCCTGTTCTGCTTGAAAGCAAGTACCTGCGCTCTTGCAATCTGTTAAAACAAAAGCTTCAACTTGTACAATTTTGAATCTGTATTTTTGAATATCGATCTTAATTTGGCGTGACGTTGAAGCAGCGACCCTGCTGTAGTTCTTTTATAGCATAACGTACTCTATAGAGTGGTGCAGGGATAGAGTGGTGCAGCAGTTACTCGGCGATGCTAACTTCTGAGTCTGCCTACTAGGGGTGCAACAACTAATCGACTTAATCGATTAAAATCGATGACCAAATTAGTTGCCAACTAATTCAGTCGTGGATTCGTTGGTGACGTCATCACGTGTGTTTCACAGGCAGTTCAGCTCCAACGTTATCGGTCTTTTTATCGGTACAGGAGACATTTAAAACATATATGTCATATGTATTATTGCTACATAAACATTATATCGCAGTCTTAGTGTCGCCAACTCCGTTTCTAATATGCAATAAGACTACAAAATGCGTCTATGATGTATTTTCGATCTTTCCAATCCAGACGAGAGATCTCTCTCTCTCCCCCGTCTGTGTGCGAGGGGGCGGGGCAGTTTACACACACGCAGCTGCTACATGCATGCAACACACACACACACGGAGGAGATGGCGGAGAGAACACGCTCCAAGGTGTGGTTAAACTTTACCCGTCTCGATGTGGACAATGCTCGTTACCAAAAGTGCAATAAGAGTTTAGTAGCTAAGGGCGGTAACACGAGCATTTTGTCTAAACATTTAGTAAAAGTGCTCCACATCCAGACGGAGGAATGCACCGGGTTCGACTGTCTTCCTAGTAGCTCTGTAGCCCCATCCACGAGTAACGTTTCCACGTCAGGTGTTATGTATGCTAGCAGCAACACACAGAGTTAACTCAATGATTCAAACATGGGTTAATGATTAGAGGTAACTGAGTTATTTATTTTGTTAAAGTTTCAGCTATTCTGTTTACAATTCTGTCATCAGATTATTTAATATGATTTGTTAAAACACTGTTGTTTCTTTTGATGTGAAATATTATTTATTTTATTTAAATAAAAAGCACTGTTAATTTTGTTCACAATTTGTTTAGTTAATTTACCTTATTTATTTTCAAAAGAACCGATAAGACTATCGTTAAAGGACCGGATCGATAAGCAGTATCGATAAAAGTAGTAGTACAGTTAAAACCTTAACGATCCGAATAATCGATTAATCGTTTCATTAATCGATAGATTAATCGATTATCAAATTAGTCGTTTGTTGCAGCCCTACTGCCTACACAATTATGTCATTACTGCACCTCTTTATGCTGTCGACATGATAAAACTTAAATCATGGCTAAATGTTGGCGGGAGACTAGATGAGCACTTCGACCCACATGGCGACAGTCCCAACTGTAGCCGAGCTAGCACTAAGCTAATTTGTTAGCATGTGCAGACTGACTAATAGTGATTGTTTAATCCATTATCACAATGTCAACCACACTGGCTTTAAGTTTGACAATGTTGTTTTATACATTTGTATCAAGAAGATGCTACAATTGACAAATGTAAGTGGATAATGACATTGGTGTCTTAAACTTGCATAAAGCTGTTTTCACTTCATGACCTGAGTTGGTGGCATTCTCTTGTTAGGCAACAGACCTACAATTGGAAAATGTTGTGACACAGCAACATGTCATACAGGTATTATTAAATTATATATTTATAAACATTATCTTTCATTTCAAAATCAGAATACACTGAAAAGGCAGAGTAGTATGCACAGAAACAATTGGCAATGGCTATTGGGGCAAAACATTTGAGCCAGATCTAAGATCTAAAGGATATAACTTGGAGTAGAGTAAAAGGTAAAACGGTCTGCTCAGTGTAAAGCATCGACATCTGGACTAAATCAATAATTATATCTCTTTACTCCCAGGGCCAGGCCCTCCCATTTGACATTCCTGGCCTCCCCCAATAAACACGTTTTTAATTATTTATAAAAATCAAAAACATTTTTTAATTATAAATAAACTGTGAACTTTAATGCTACGATTTATGTGATGTCAGATAGTAATATAAGAGTAATAAATGAAAAACAGTTATGAAATACTATATGACAGTATAAACAAGAATAGAGTTAAAGTGTGATTTGTAAAATATCCATAAAGAAAAAATAAATCTGCTTACAGTTCTGTTTCATATGGGTGTTGAGAGATGTATCCATAGATCTCTTAATTTTGCTCTCAAAGTGCACCAGATTGATGCTTTTAACTTCAATATATAAAAAAAAATCTTCCCTTGGGAGCATGCCCCCGGACCCCTAGAGGAGGTTAGGTCCACCCCCCACTTAAAAACAATTGCACTTTACCCCTGCTTACACCTATATGCCGTGAGCTGATTATCGAGCCTTCATTGTAACAGTCGCGGGTGTACTGTGTATGTGCGTGTGGGGAGTGTTGCAGTAGAAAATTCCACTGTAGCATCGGTACATTAATGGGAAACCCTAAATGTTTGAGCAGCCTCTATAAAACGTCAAGCTACCCCACAGCATCCCAAAAGAAAATCTCTGGCGCCGCCACTGGCCGCGGCACATGACGGTTTTGTGTGCCCTCCCATGAAAATCATATGCCCTCTCTGTAGATTTGTTCTGGCGCCGGGTCTGCAGGCGGTACCGCAGCATCAGGACTAAAACCACAAGACTCAGGGACAGTTTAGTCCCACAGGCCATAAAACTGTTAAACACCTGAACTTTTGAAAGAACATCCATAACATTCATCTGTTTGCAACTCATATTATCAATATTCCAATGACTGTTTATAGACTATTCTGCACCGTTTCTATTATATTATATTATATTTTATTTACTTGTACTATTTTATCTGTGTTATTGTGTTGCACTGTTGGAGGAGCCTCTGACCTCAGATTTTCCTTGTCATAACTACACTGTAGCTATGCACACATGGCAATAAAAGCCTTGAAACTTGAAACATCTGTAATATTCAATAAATCTAAAATGTAATGAGACATCTTCCTAATACTTAAATCAATCTAATCAAGAGCAATAAGAATATCTTATCACTGGAATCAGTTCTTTTTTCTGTTTCACAGAAATGCATGGCTTTGATCTCTGCTTTGTTACTCCTCCTAATCTAGGAAAGCTGTCCATTGATTTCTATGGCAACCTGCTTGCTTACACCAGCCATCGACCACAGACAGAACAATGCCATTCATCACATGTATAATGCCGGGCGGATAATGTGTTTATGTGAGAGGGTGAACTCGAGAAATAGAAAATCACAGGGAGGAAGCGTTTATTTACAGCGTGTCGTGTATGTACACATACATGACCACGTGATAACTATGTATGACCGTCTGTATGAGTGTGTGCGCCTGTGTTTCCAGGCAGCGGAGAACTGAAGCAGTGGCTGACGTCAAGCAGACGATCTTGGGTCTAGATGTGTTTACTGCTGTGTAAAGTGTCTGTACTGGCTGAGCCCCCCGAGTCTGGAAAACGTTGCTGTGTGTGTGCGAGGCCATGCCGACATGCCAACCGACTACAACACACACACTGTCTGCCACCACCAGCCTTGTAGGGAGATACAGTGATTCCTAAATACGAGCGGACATAATTAGAAACACAAAGCTACACACTGTCATATTTCACACTTGGAGTGTCAGACACACAGTCGTAAATATCGAATAACTGCCACGGCTTTGTTTGTCTGTTGATTATTAGGAGAGATAATTCTTCCTTTCATGCTGAAACCCTCTGCTGTGTTACATTATTGATGACTTGCTTGGTGGCAGAGTAAGCCACTGTGGATTTTGTTACTTTATTTCCTTAAAATGTACTACTGTTGTGGTGTCATATTGTAGATATCCTGCTCTTTTGTTGGTGTTTTGTTCCTTCAGGTGACATCACTGGTTGGATATTGCAAAATGCATAAATTGTCAAGTGACTAAAGGTACATTAAATACCAGAAAGACTTTACAATGCAATACAGACCAAATACTAAGTTAGGGAGTTAGTGACATTTATGATATTTACTTTTTAAAGATTGCTATCGGTGCTGATTTAACACCATAGTCATTGTTGAGGCTGCAAGTTGCAATGAAAGGTAGATAGAGCATCACCTGTTGCTATTATTCGTTTTTAAGTAAGCCCTGAAAGGCAAACAAGAAAAGCACAAGCACAAAATCCCCATACTTGACCACGTATGGGCATGCATCTACGAGTTCATCCTTTCACGCACTCCGGTGGTTCATATTTGTATTTTGTTCCTCTACTGTGCTTTAATATTCAAAAATGTCTTTATTGTTCTCATACTGCCTGTGCTGTAGCACCTCTTTTCACCCTCTGTCTGAAACCAGAGCCAAATCAGCTCTGATTTGGCTCTCAATGTTGATTTGACATCCATACATTTTGGCACAGTTTCCCTGAAGGTAAAGACAATGTAAAGATGTCTTTCCCTTCCACTGTTAGGTAAATAGTGCACCTTCCCCGGTCTGTCCAGGGAAGCGCATGTCTTCCTGCGTTTACCATCAATCGTGCTTTAAGAACCGAGTACTGTTTGCAGTCTCAGAGGGACGGATGAATCACACCCTCAGAGTGCATGAAATGTGGCACATCAGATGTTGGTAACTTTTTAACTTCACCAATGAGTCATGAGTGATTCCTATTCCGCACATCACCCAGACTAAACACACACAGAGTTTGGAGAGTGTGAGGAATCCTGGGAAACACTTCCTGTTGACTGGCGTGCCCAGAGGGGTTTCCATGTTGATGTGATGGCTAAGGAACATCATATGAGGACAGCGTGATCTACACCTGTACACTTTTTATATAAAAATAAATAGGTTTACCAAGATAATTTTTCAAAGTTCTCTCTTTTTTTCTGAAGTTTTTAAGGTTTAACTAATATGCAATATAGACTTTAAATGAGTTTTGATCACTAGACTTCGTAAGAGCAGATTCAAACCAAATCAATTAGTTGAATCAAGCTTTGCGCAACAGTTAGCCACAGATTGGGATTGGTAGAAAACAGTCACTGGAACCTCTCATTTTTGCAGCTTCAGAAAAAAATGATGAACATCTATTTATTGAGCAATGGCCTTTAAATTGCCAAGATCTATCTGGCAGGGGATGACTCCCAGGTTTGTCAATAAGGATATGACTATTCAGTCTAAACTAGCCTTGGCCTGGAGAAAGGCTTTGCAGAGGCACATCTCTCTGTCAGTGGAGCGGTCTGCAGTCCTCAGATTGACTCTTAATGCCTCGTCCTCAGAGCCCAAGAAAGACAGCTGCTGAGCCGCTAATGGGTCCTCACTCTAACCATCACTTTATCTTCTGGGAAAGCATGGTTAGAAAAAAGGATGTGAAATCCCCGATAGGATTGTCTTTACCTTCAGGGAAACTGTGCGAAAATGTATGGATGTCAAATCAACATTGATGTTAAAGGTCCCATGTCATGCTTTTCCGGTTATTACCCGTCCCCTTGTGTGTTATGAAGGTTTTTATGCATGTAAACGGTCTGCAAAGTCACAAACCCTCAAAGTACACCCTGTAGCGAGTAAAACTCTAACACAGAAAAGACCTGTCTATGCTGCCCCAGAACGCTTCATTGGAGATTTCTCTTTTTCCATTGTTTTCTTCCTGGGTACAGGAGGAACCGTGGAGCTCCTCACACACACTCTCTCAGCGGCGAAACTGTGGCGCGCTTACACTGTAGGTGCGCCGCGTTTGGGGGTGCGGGTGCAAGTGGAGCCTTGCAGATGGGCCCCCCCCCTTCCCGCGTCCATTCGCGATGTCTCGCTGTCTCGCAGATCCCACGCAGCAAGCAGAAAATGAACCCAGCTCACACTGTCCGCTCCACGCAGCAGCGAGCCGCGCAACGTCCCGCCAACACGGCACCCAGACCCCACGCAGCATTCTCATCTGTTTGTCATTACTGGTGTCATTTTCTGGTTGCTAACGCCATTGTAATACATAATCACTGATGTTCTGCTGTAACTGTGGTGGACTCATCAGAACAGAGTGGGCGAGCTGACCAATCAGAGCACAGTGGGCTCACAGGGAGGGGGGTGCAGGAGCTCCAACAAGCCGTTTAGGACAGAGAGTGAATACACATAGCCTACTATACAGAGATGCTGTATGAGAAACCAATGTGAGTTTGGAAAATTGCACAATATAAATCTATTCTGGTAGACCTCAACAATGGAATTATGATCAGTAGAAATGGCCATGACATGGGACCTTTAACTAACGAGCCAATAATATTAAGCCATATCCTCTTGCACAAATTCTGACTCTGTTGCATTTATTTCTTTGAACGTGTACTATCGCTCAAACTATCGCTCAAACGAATACGTCTGAATATCAGAGACAGCAAATAATGTTCAAGTGTATCCACATCCTGTCACTTACATTTTTGGATGATATTCTGGCTTTTTGAAACATCTGCAGTTCACAATACAAGGCAAGAGAAAAAGGGAATTCTGATTTTGTGCCGCATATCTATCGCAGACCCTGTCTACCCAGAGGTGGAAACTGAAAATCCAAGCTGAAGTTCTTTGGTTTTGGTTTAACTGTCAATAAATATTTAATTTATTGCTTCAATTGACAACATTTACCATCAACACTCATAGGACACCCACATACAAAGTGGGTGTGGTGTAAGTAATGCTCTGTGTCAGCTGTCAACTGCAGCCAAGTTGTAGTGGCTCTGTGAGGGTGTTCAGTCAACTTTAAGATAAAGGCTAATTTTAGCATGCTAACATGAGATTAGATTAGATCAACATTCATCCCAAATTGGGAAATTGTTGAAATGTCATGCTAACAACGCCAATGCTAACATACTGACATTACAATGTTACCCATGTTCGACATCTTAGTTGAACACGTAAGCATGCTAACTATTCTGCCCTGAGCAAGGATTGAATTGACAGGAACAACCCATGTGCTCCATAGTCCAATATGGTCTAGCTGACGGTACACGACACGCCCCCTACACGACGGTACACGACGGTACACGACACGCCCCCTACACGACACGCCCACCTGACACGACACTACGGTGGCTGAGAGACGTTGATACCGTACATGGCAGATTAAAAACGAATTGCAAATGTTATTGTAGCATTTTAAGCAACTATTAGGCAAATAAATGAATAACCTAGACTATCCGTTTGAGACACAACAGTATATGACTTTAAGCACAAATCATTTTGTCTAATTAATAAATTAAAACAAAAAGGTGGCTTAGTCAACTTTATTTTTTAGTACATATAAAATAGGTAATAATGAGATCATCTATTAATTATGTTTGTCTAACTGCTACACATGTATTTATACATAAATGTAGATATTTATGAACATCTAAATATAGTTGTTACAGGTTTTAAGATATAAATAATCACATCATGGGGTCATTAAGGTTTCAAACAGGTTCATGTAAGGTAGGCCTACTATAACATGATAACATGAGCCTGTAGTTTGGTATGTTATTGATATGGGCTGGACACCCCTTCACAATGATCATCATTAACTTACTTTAGACCAAATTAGGAGGGCCAGTCAGGCCACTAATGAGCTCAATCATTCACATGTATTATTATTACTTTATAAATTAAGAGTACTAGGGGTCCATTACAAAACTTTTGCAGGAATCGCATCAATTCAAATAAATGTATGTCAAGTATGATAAACATAATGTCAAGATATAGCAATATACAATCAACATGCTTGAATATAAAGGCAAGAAGAACAATAAACAGATGAACATTTAGGTTTTGTGTAAATTCTGATAGAGCAAACCATCTTAATACATCTAGCAGTCTAAGGCAGCAAACTAAGCTTCTTTAACTGCTGCTAGAACACAGTTTTACCATGGGGTATTTCTAACAAGACCAAAAAGATATACAAGGCTTCCAAAACAGAAGAAACCAACTCAATACAGTATTTTAATTTCCTTCAAAACGTCAAAAGCACAGATAAAAACCAAATAACAATAACATAAAGGAAAAGTACTTGAAGTGGTTACCTGTTATAAATACCTTGGTATCTGGCTTGATGATTGCCTCTCTTTTAAACTTCAGGTCAATAATCTGCTTAAAAAGCTGAGGGTTAGACTAGGTTTCTTTTTCAGAAACAAGTCCTGTTTCTCACTTGAGGCCAGGAAAAGGCTCTGTGACCTTTTGACCTGTGCTGGACTATGGGGATCTGATCTATATGAATGCACCTGCCCATTACCTGATCAAGTTAGATGCCCCCTATCACAGTGCGCTGAGATTTGTTACTAACTGTAAAGTACTTACTCATCACTGTACCCTGTATGCCAGGGCAGGTTTGCCTTCACTTACTGTACGGAGGCTCAGTCATTGGTACATGTTCATATATAAAGCCATGCTGAGTAAACTACCAACATTATATCTGCTCTCTGATCTCACAGAGAGTGGCAAGTAGCTATTGCCTGAGATCACATGATGTGTTGTTATTACATCAGCCAAGTGCAAGGACTGACTTAGGGACGAAAGCTTTTATGTGCGCAGCTCCTCTTGCTTGGAACAGTCTGCAAAAATAATTGAAAATGAGCTATTTGGTTCCATTGCATGATTTTAAAGCTCGGATAGATGCTATGCAATTTGATACTGTTGGTACCTGTCATTGTCGATAGGTACTGTATGTAAATGTAGCCCTGTAATTATGTTGTATGATGTCCTTTTATTTTCTGTTTTCATGTGTAACCAACGTGCTGCAGGTCTCCCTTGAAAAAGAGATCGATGATCTCAATGGGATTCACCTGGTTAAATAAAGGTTTGAAATGAAATGACATCTGATGTTAGAAATATGAATATAAGACTAACAATTATAGTATGTTTGCTAAATGAGAATATTTGTATCTTATAAGGTAATTCCTACAACATCTTCTGTATAACAAGTTCTATTTGCAATGAGCTAACAATGGTTTTCAATGCACAAGTTAAGCCTTCTCTTGCGTTCGGTCATACCCCCTTCCCATACTATCTTCGCTCAAAATTGGTGATATTTCTGGAACCCCTTATCCCATTTTGATGGTTGACATCTCATTAAAACAGTCAAAGCCAGAATGACACCAGGGGTGAATTTCATGTTGTAATTTTGCAATAAGTCAAAGATATGTTTACTGTATATTATGAAAATGCTTGCCATGTAGCCGTGTTTACTGGAGAAATGGAAATGCTTTAGTTGGTGTTGTAGCTGAGATTCTTCCTGTTCCAATGATTGATTTGATACAAGCAAGCCAGTGTTTCCTTGTGTACTTTCAACTACAGTATATGGTCCGGCAAGCTCAGCATTCACTGTGATGAATATAAAATAAGACACTGAACCGTTTTCCTCAATGAACATTTATTGAAAAAAAAAGAAAAGAAAAAAAGACCATATCCAAGCTGATCTGCTTTAAAAAAAAACAACTAAAAATAACCTTTTAAATAAAAAAATGTATCCCAACAGCAAAGTCAACATGATTTAAAATAAAAATGTAAACATAACATCGAGGATTGACCTGCAGGAGGTTAAAGCCTATTTAAGAAGTCCTCAGAACCCAAAGCTCTTCGAAATGTTTCACTGAAGTCCTTCAGCCTTTGTTGTGCTTCCTCACTCATGTTCTTGGCGAGGTCAAAAATTCCCCTTTTTTTATCTATGCACTCTAGGTGCTAGGATTTTAGGTGGCGATTTGCTGTGATGTCTGATGTTTTGGATGAGTGGTGCCTTTGTATGTGCATTTTTAGGTTTTTCCTAAGGAGTTGTAGGCTACAAAAACAACATGTTGTTTTTTTGCGCTTTGACATCAATATTTTGGGGGCTCTGGAAATATTGTGCCATGTTGCTGCAGTAGTCGGAGCCATCACTGGAGCGGTCATCACTGGAGCGGTCATCACTGGAGCGGTCGTAGGGTCCATCTCTGGAGCGGTCGTAGGGGCCATCACTGGAGCGGTCGGCGGGGCCATCACTGGGGTGGTCGCCGGGGCAATCACTGGTGCGGTCGTCGGGACCATCACTGGGGCGGTCGGCGGGGCCATCACTGGGGTGGTCGGCGGGGCCATCACTGGAGAGGTCGGCAGGGCCATCACTGGGGCGGTCGGCAGGGCCATCACTGGAGCGGTCGTTGTGGTTGCTGGGGCCACCGCCAACGTAGTTGGGAGTTCAGTGCAGCAGTTTTTAAAGTGACTAATAAACATCTCCTTTCTCCCAATGATTCTTGGGCAAAAGCCACAGTGATAATGGCTGCTGGCCACACATTCGAGATAGGGGTGCAACAACTAATCGACTTAATCGATTAAAATCGATGACCAAATTAGTTGCCAACTAATTCAGTCGTCGATTCGTTGGTGACGTCATCACGTGTGTTTCACAGGCAGTTCAGCTCCAACGTTATCGTTTTTTTTATCGGTACAGGAGACATTTAAAAAAGGTATGTCATATGTATTATTGCTACATAAACATTATATCGCAGTCTTAGTGTCGCCAACTCCGTTTATAATATGCAATAAGACTAAAAAATGCGTCTATGATGTATTTTCGATCTTTCCAATCCAGACGAGGGATCTCTCTCCCCCGTCTGTGTGCGAGGGGGCGGGGCAGTTCACACACACGCAGCTGCTACATGCAGCAACACACACACGGAGGAGATGGCGGAGAGAACGCGCTCCGAGGTGTGGTTAAACTTTACCCGTCTCGATATGGACAATGCTCGTTACCAAAAGTGCAATAAGAGTTTAGCATGTAAGGGCGGTAACACGAGC
The DNA here is from genome assembly GCA_031216635.1 of Dissostichus eleginoides. Taxonomy (NCBI): domain Eukaryota; kingdom Metazoa; phylum Chordata; class Actinopteri; order Perciformes; family Nototheniidae; genus Dissostichus; species Dissostichus eleginoides. The sequence continues at coordinate 28,381,789 of CM062272.1, forward strand.
AATTTGTCGAAACATTTAGCAAAAGTGCACCACATCCAGACGGAGAAATGCACCGACTGTCTTTCTAGTAGTTCTGTAGCCCCATCCACGAGTAACGTTTCCACGTCAGGTGTTATGTATGCTAGCAGCAAGACACGGAGTTAACTCAATTATACAAACATGGTTAATGATTAGAGGTAACTGAGTTATTTAGTTTGTTAAAGTTTCAGCTATTCTGTTTACAGTTCTGTCATCACATTATTTAATACGGTTTGTTAAAACATTGTTGTTTCTTTTGATGTGAAATATTATGTATTTAATTTAAATAAAAAGCTATGTTAATTTTATTCACAATTTGTTTAGTTAGTTTACCTAATTTTGTTCTTCCAAAAGAACCGATGAGAGTACCGTTAAAAGACCGGATCGATAAGCGGTATCGATCAAAGTAGTAGTACAGTTAAAACCTTAACGATCCGAATAATCGATTAATCGTTTCATTAATCGATAGATTAATCGATTATCAAATTAGTCGTTTGTTGCAGCCCTAATTCGAGATGGCATTTATAGACATTATAACCTAAAAAAAGAGACAGAAAGTGGTTTAGAGGATTCTAGAAACAAACCAAAATGAATTTTTTGTAAATATGCAATTTGAAACAAGGTGTTTGTGCGAGAGCAAGACATAATCATGTAATAATTTTTGCAGATATTACCTGAATTTTTGCAGATTGAATGTGTGATTATGGTCATATTGTGCCTACCCCAAATAAGGATACTATTCCAGCATTATTAACACTTCATAACCTGAATATAAATCAAATTTGTAATGTTCAATTTACACCTTAAGGAAACTTGGAGACCATTCAAAATTAAAATGATGAAGTATACAATGATCATATAAAATTATAGATGGACTTACCTCCATATTTTACAATTGACCTCTGGTGGCTCTGCACATGAGAAATCAGGCCAGGGTATGACGTAAAGTATCCGAGTCCAATTTGTTTAGCACTGGGCGTGCTCCATCTCGGAGTGTTGTTTGGTTTGTCTATAGGTGAATAAAATACAATACAATTTAAGTGAGTTTAATATTGGAAATAGTCAACTCCTTAAACAAGCAGCAATGGACTGGCCTGTATAATCATATGGGACAAAGCTGGTCATACTTCCTCACTTTCAGAAGGTTTAAAGAGAAACTAAGAATAAAAACTCATAAATTATTTGATCATTTATTTTAAACGTCAGGCCTAGTATGGCCACAAACCCCATCTAAAAACAGAGGCTCTGTCCTAATTACCTGATTGCATCCACCTGGGTTACTTGGCTCAACCCAATAACTTTATATAAGTTTACTTTAAAGCACACTTAAAATAATAATATAATGATACATATGTACATGTCTACAGTATAGCAACTAATACATGTTTAAAAGAAATAAACATTCAAATGTGAAAGAAACCAAATGAATATTTAAAACATACACAAAATCAGATTCTTGTAAAAATTTGAGTACAAGCATTGTTCCATCTGTCAAGCTAAGATATACATATATACATATATCTTAGCTCTTAGCTTGACATGCGTTCAGTTAGCATGTATGCTAACTGGACATGCTCGCTCAGTTAGCATACACACACATATATATATATATATATAAAAAACCCCGCCACAAATCAATGTATGGGAAACACTGGACTCTGGTTAAACTGCTTCGTGATGCCATCAGTGTTCCTGTGGAGAAAGCCGAATTAATTGTGAGCTTTATTCAGGCAGTTGAACCAAGTACGTCGTGTAAACAGGTGTAAATGACATCGTCATTCCGGGTGGTCAAGTCACCTGGGTGAGGTGTCGTGTTCCCCAAACCCTGAACCCCTCTGATCGTCTGGTGTTGTTTGAAGCTGATGAAGACAGTCATCAATTATCGCAGCTGGATTTAGGGACAGGTTTGTTTGAGATACAGAACCCTGCAAAGCCTTATGTTACAATTCCAGTAGGCAATAACACCAAAAGTCACCTTACCACGCAAGACAGCCCTGGGCGTATTGCAGCACATTGAAAAGTTTGTGGATGCTGAATCTCCTGACAAGATAACACGTAATGCAACAGTCAATGAGGTCTCAACTCAACCCCTTGAACCAATCCAAAAAGCTGAGCCGATTCCACTCCTGTGGCACCCACCAGTGGACCTCAGTCACTTGGAGGAGGAACAACAAGACATTGCCAAGAGAATGTTGTACGAAGAATCAAAGGCTTTTGCGAGGGACGGAAATGACATTGGCTGTAACCCTAGCCTACAAATGGTGATAAATCTGAAGGACGATATTCCAGTGCAAAGGACGTACATTTCCATACCAAAGCTGCTTTTGAGGGAGGTCAAAGAATATAATCAAGACCTACTGGTGAAGGGATGGATTGTTAAATCCAGTCTTCCTATTCTGCCCCTGTTGTGTGCGTGCGGAAGAAAGATGGCTCTTTGCGCCTTTGTATCTATACAAAGGCGCAAAGAGCCATCTTTCTTCCGCACTATCGCCTGCTTAATCAGAAAACTGTACCAGACCGACACCCACTGCTTCGGATACGGGACATACCACCAGGGTTTTGTGGCTGAAGGTTCACGCCATCTGACCGCCTTCATCACACCCCGGGGGCTTTATGAGTGGGTGAGAATCCCGTTTGGTCTTACGAATGCACCAGCAGCTTTTCAGAGAAGTATGGAGGAGATGTTGAGTTCTTTGAGGGATGAGTGCTGTATACCTTACCTGGACGACATACTGTGTTACTCCCAGACCTTTGAAAATCATGTGGAGGTGGTTCGGAAAGTGCTTCAAGCGATACAGAGTCAGGGAGTGAAGCTCCGCCCTGAGAAGTGTGAGGTGTTCAGGGGAGAAGTTTGCTATGTCGGACGCCTGGTCTCTGGTGAGGGTGTTCGAGTCGACCCCAAAGATCTAGAAGCTGTACTGGCCCTGAAAGCTAAAACACCGAAGACCGTAGGTGACCTGAGAAGAGTCCTCGGCTTTCTCAGTTACTACAGGTCGTACATACAAGACTTCTCAAAGATAGCAAAGCCATTATACGAGTTGCTCCAAGTGAAAGCCTCAACACAAGCTTTGACAGATCAAAGCTAAAGGCCCCCAGCTGTCATCCAGGGCGCCTATAGAGTGGACTGCTGTGCATCACACTACACTTGAGGAACTGGTTGACATGTTAACTCATCCTCCAGTTCTTGGATGCCCAGACTTTGACATGCCATTCGTCTTGCATACCGATGCATCGGAGCAAGGACTGGGAGCAGTTCTTTACCAACAGCAGGACGAAAAGCCGCGAGTCATTGGCTATGGGTCACGAACCTTGACACCGGCTGAAAGGAATTATCATTTGCACAGTGGCAAATTAGAGTTCCTCGCCCTAAAGTGGGCAGTGTTTGAGAAGTTTAGAGATTACCTCTTTTATGCTCCTCAAATTCACCATCTACACTGACAACAATCCACTTACTTATGTTATGAGCACGGCCAAACTCAATGCGGTCGGTCACCGTTGGGTGGGGGAGTTGTCAGACTTCCGCTTTAACATTAAGTACAGACCTGGAAGAATGAACAGTGATGCGGATACACTATCCCGTATCCCTCTTGATATTGACCACTACATGTCAACGTGCACAGAAGAGTTGTCGCAAGATGTGGTCAATGCAACCTGGGAAGGAGGTCAAGCAGCTCAGAGAAAAGATGTTGCCTGGGTAGCTGCCCTCTCTGCCTCCTCCCTTGACGTTATCCCACAGCCGTGCACACCTCAACAGGAAATAGGTCACAATGAGTTGGTTCAAGCCCAAAGGGAAGACCAAACGATTGGAGAGATCGTAAGGCTAAAAGAAGTTAGTGATAAACTTTCAGATGATATGAGGAGGTCAGTCAAGGGAACCGCGTGTAAGCTTCTCCACGAGTGGAACCGTCTACACCTTGAAGATGGAATCCTATATCGGCGGACGCCAGAGAGAAAACAGCTTGTCCTACCTCTGAAATATCAGTCTTTTGTCTTGAAGCACCTTCATGATAACATAGGACATGTAGGCACAGAGAGAGTCATTCAACTAGCCAGAGAAAGGTTTTACTGGCCTCATATGAAAAGATTCATAGAGGATTATGTGACAAAGAAATGCTGTTGCATTAAACAAAAGAAACCAACGGTCCATGTGCGCGCACCAATGAGCAGCATGAAGTCTAACTCACCCCTTGAACTAATCTGCATTGACTATTTGAACCTTGAGAAAAGTAAAGGAGACTATGAATCAGGGATGGGAATTTGAAAGCAAATGTATATTCGAATATTCGACCCCCAAAAAAATGGTTAACCGATTACCCGAAATGTACATATCCTATAAAAAAAAAAAAAATGTGGGAAAAATGTTGACAAAAAAAGAAAATATATATATATATTTTGAAAAAGAAATAAATACATGTTCAAATAAGTATAGAAACCAAGTCGAATTTGTCAAATGTATTGAACTGGTGATCACAGTTTGAACAGTTGACAGCTATAGGCCTACAGCTTTCATGCTTAAAACATAACTTGGTTTTTAAATTAAAGAGGGATCATACACGAACAACATAACGGGTTAGGGTAACGTAACCCTATTACAACAGAGATCAACAACCTATAACAGGGCCTATCTACAGAATGCAGCTATTCAATACTCATTCTTGTTTAAGAATATGAGCATGTCTACTCAGGGGAGAGGCGGGTGCGGAGACGATTTACAATCAGGCCAGCTGTAGAGAAGACCCTGTCAGCTGGAATTTGGGCATAAGATGAGGTTTGAGTCTGCGTGATCTGCGTGTAGGGAGGGGCAGCAGCCATATCATTAGCTAGAACTAGCTAGATCTGATGGATTTGGACATAAACGCGAGTGAAGTATAACCGGACGCGAGAGAGAGATCAGCACCTGCAGCTCTGCCCGCTGTGAGTGACCGGTGAGCGGAGCAAAACACACCTTTAGACCTAACACACTTAGCTATGGCACTGTCGTATACATTGAATTATTCCATTTGATCATATGTAATCAACTTAGGCACCCCACCCAAAAAAAAAAAAAATCGTTCCCATCCCTACTATGAATATATCTTGGTGGTAGTCGACCACTTCACAAGGTTCGCACAGGCCTATGCAACCAAAAATAAATCCGGACGGACAGCAGCAGAGCGGATTTATAATGACTTTATACCCCGTTTTGGGTTCCCGAACAAACTGCACCATGATCAAGGAAGAGAATTCGAGAATGATCTCTTTCGAACACTCGGGCAGCTCGCTGGAGTAGGTTACTCTCGAACATCTCCTTACCACCCGCAAAGTAATCCAGCTGAGCGGTTCAACCGAACTCTGTTACAGATGCTGCGAACGCTGACAGACAAAGAAAAAGAGACATGGAAAGAACATCTTCCACAGGTTATACATGCGTATAACTGCACACGTCACGAATCAACCAGTTATTCGCCTCACTTTCTGCTCCATGGTCGTCAACCTCGTCTTCCTGTGGATCTCCTGTTCGGCCTGTCAGAGGAGACAGATCCAGTGACACACAAAGGATATGCTGAGAAATGGCGCAAAAGGATGACAGAAGCATATCGGATTGCTACTGATAACAGTCTGGCGTTTAGTGCAAAGGGCAAGTCCTATTATGATCAGAAGGCGAGGGGAGTGGTTCTGAAGCAAGGGGATAGAGTGTTAGTCAGGAACCTAAGTGAGCGTGGAGGGCCTGGTAAATTGCATTCCTATTGGGAGAAGAGGATATGTGTGGTAAAGGAACAAGTTTCAGATAACCCAGTATATGTCGTTCATTCAGAAAGTGATGCGAAAGGGAAAACCAGAACCTTGCACAGAAATCTGCTTCTGCTTGTCAATGACTTGCCAGTGGAATGCCCACCACAGTTAGTCAAACCAACCTCAAAGCCACCACAGAATCAAGGAAGCCATCCAAGCAGACAAAGGGATGTGAGAGACCAAAATGCTGAGACATCTGATTCAGAGGATGAGTCAACAGGAGGTTACTGGTTGCGGGTACCAGCAAATCGGGCTAAGCCTATCATAACAGGTACTCCAAAGAGACCAATTATTTTAAGAAGAGAGCAGAGACCAGTGTTGGAACCACAGCCTTCTGAGGAGATGTTTGGAAAGACTACCAGGAACTCTGGTGTAGAGAGACAGCTAGAGTTCCAAACTTTACCTGACATGGACATTGCGCAACGGGAAGCTGGAGAACAGGCTAGAGGTCTTTGTGAGGAAGAGTACTCGTCAGACAGGGGTGAACTTCAACTTGAGGATGAACCGGAAATCTCTCATCAAACTGGCTCAGAGGAGGACAATGAGCAGACAACCCCTAATGTACCTCAGAACGAAGATGAGCAAGAGTTGCCTCAACGTGCATGTCCCGAGGAACGGGTACAAGACCCTGAACCTGACTCACCTATCTCACTGAGACGGTCTACTCGGGAGAGACAACGAGGTCAAATCTTTACCTACTCATCTCTTGGCCACCCAACATACCAGTCGGGTCCAAGAGTAAATGCTATGGATACATACCTCATGCCCTACACTCACCTTTGGTATTCACAAACATGCCCACCATCATTCCACTACACACCCCTCATTCCATATCCCCATCCACCATTTATATGTCCCATACAAGGTTATTGAAAGGTCACACACAGTGTCAGTCCTAAGGGTCATACATTTTGAGGTGTGATAGTTTGGACATTGTAAATATTTGTGTTTTATGAAGATGTTAAAGTTATCTTGAATAGGAACATGTGATTTCAAGTAAGTGTCGGGAGCCACTTTTGTTGTCGGGGAGCGTGTGGCACCCCTGGGATGTGTGACCACATTAATATAATTATTATTATTATTTAGAGTTAGAATATGCATTTATTTTGTACATCTGTCTATTTTCATTTCATTAACGGGGTTGAGCAATGCATTTAGTAGTATGGCGGAACGTTTGTGTTCCGGGGACCGGTTAGAGGGACAGACTTCCGGTGTTTCCTCAGAAGGAATCTGGAAGGAAACCAAATAACCCGTGTCCTCATTGCTCCTGTCTCACCTGCTCATTACAGGTATCATTACTGTTACTGTGGTCCTCATATCGGGGACCCGTAACACATACATAAATGTCCTACACTAATAATACAAAGTTATTATGGCATTGTATTCTGTGTGTACCTTGTGTGCACCGCCTAGTGGTTAAAGCACGTTATTTAATTATTGTTTTAATATGTTATATTTGATGAAAAAAATATTAAGAGTACACATACAAAATATGGGGAAAGTAGAAGGTCAATGATAGAAATATAGAATATAAAAAATCAAGAAGATACTGTAAGTGATCTCTACAATAAAACAGTTTAGTGCCGGATGTACAAAGATATTAATAGGAGGATGTGCAAAACAAAAACAAATTAACCTTTATTTAAACATTAAAGAATACTTTAGGTTAAGGTCTTCTTTTAAATAAGAAAAAAGCTTTGGGGGTATCTACAGATAAATATTAAGCCTGACAAAGTACCTAACGTCTAATATATTGCTTTCCTGCAATGTTAACTATGTTGAAGCACTTATTTTAACCTGTTAAGCCCCGAGCCTGTTTTCCAGGTCTCAGGCTCGAAAATTCCCAGAACAAATGACCATAACTTCACTTCTAAAAGGGGTAAATTAATAATCTTTTTTCTCAAAGCATTGATAAACCTGTGAGTTGGATGTAGAAAAGTCAGAATCAATATAGATTTATTTTATTTTAAAGTAAATTCAGATTGAACATAGTAAAAAAAATGTAAATTATAGTGTCCGTCCAAAAAAAAACATTAGTGAAAACCATCCTTGAATGATGGGATAGTAGACTAAAAGCTTTAGGAATCCAAACTATAACATATAATAAGTACCCTGTATCAAGATTGATGCAAAACAAGTGAAAATTGACCTTTTTAGAGAGATTTAGCACAAAACAAAAACACTTCTGGGGTCATTTGGGTGGATTTGACCTATCTCTGGCCCCCCTTTGTCGATTTTGATGATTGACATCTCCTTTTAACCGTTAGAGCCAATGGAATCGAGGGGAAGTTCCACATACACACACAGGTTACCAAATAAGGGGTGAGAGTGACGCGTAGCCAGAATACCCAAAACAGGAAGCTGTCATACACACTGGAAGCTATCATTAGCAGCTAATATGAAAAGTCCGTTTTTGACATAAAAATTGAATTATGAGTGACAGACGCATTGGATTAAACTATGGATTAACCTTCAGCCAGCTTTTTCCAGGGGGGAAAATGACTTTAAGGTAGGCCTGGCCTATAATCAGAGTTGGGTGTAACGCGTTACAAAGTAACAAGTTACAAAGTAACGCGTTACTGTAATAATATTACTTTTGTCGGTAACGGAGTAATATAACGCGTTACTTTTATAATTCAGTAATCACACTACAGTTACTAACATTGCCCGACACGCGTTACTTTTATAAAAAAATGATGGTCAAAGCTGTCACCGTTGCCCCCTGTCGCAGTCTGCAAACTGCCTGAAGCAGGGATGCCTGTCTGCTCTCTGACAGGGTGGCACGTAGTCTGCCTGCATCGAGCAAAATCCCCAGATACTCCCCCTGCTGGTGAGGTATGGGACTGCTCTTTTCCAATTGACCGCAAATCCCAACTTGGTTAGGTGTAGGATAAATTGGGCTGTGTGGAACATTGCACATTCCCATGGCCATGACTATGAGGTCGTCCAGATAAAAGAAAACCCTCATGCCATGGTCGCGAAGTGGCTAAAGCGCAGTGGCCACACATTTGCTGAACGTGCGTGGGGATAGGGAGTAGCCGAACGGTAGTCTGTTGTACTCGTAGGCTATCCCCTGGAAGGCAAAACGCAAATACTTTCTGTGCTTTGGAGCAATTTCGACATGAAAGTAAGCTTCCTTCAGGTCGATGGTTGTGAACCAATCGCCCGGCTGCACTAGTTCCAGTAATTGTTTTATGGTTAACATATCGAACTTTTTACAGGCAATGTGCTGATTCAGGCTGCAAAGATCCAGAATGGGTCTGAATTCTCCTGTCTTCTTCGAAACCAGGAAGTACATGGAGTAAAGCCCCTTTTCTCTGTCCTGAGAGTGCACAACAGACACAGCCTGTTTTTGCAACAGGGCCTGAATCTCTGTTGAAAGGAAACCTATCTCCTCCTGGGATGATAGATTTGCCTCCCTTATGCCCCTGAATGGAGGAGGGACACTGCAGAACTGGAGTGAGTAACCCAGTTTCAGTGTCCTGTCCATCCACTCTGTCAGTACCCAGCTGAGCTTCCATTCCCCATAAAACTGTGTTAGGGGACATGCAAGCAGCTGTGGAGCAGCAGCTAAGAAGCTGTGGTACTCTCTGGTGGCCCACTCCGCCGCCAAACCTTCCATAAAAGGAAGTTTGGCCCATGGGGGGCTGACATAGAAAGGGCCGAGCCTCTACTGAGGTCCTTGAACGCACCGCGGCCAGCTCTCGCGGGGCCGCTTGCTCTGTAATAATGCTGTGACCACACTGACGGTGAAATGCATTAATCGGAGCTATCACACTAGGCGAGGTGTGTTTTCTAACAACAACACGCCGGCCATAATGTCCCTGCACCGCATAGCACTTTGACGGCACTTCCTGCGGTTTATCACACTCACATGCGCGCGCCCACCGGCTGTTCCTTTACTGGAGTTACAACGGAGGCGGCGAGTGGGGAACCTTGTCTCATAATGGGTGCCCAGTTAACATTGTATAAAACGGATCTTGCCGAATTCAACGGGACATTATGGGGAAATGTGGAATTGTGGAGAGAAATGACTCTGATAAATGCAATTGTTTTGTATTCAATGCATTTGTCACACACACATCACTCTAGAACTAGGGTTACAATACGCAACCCACCGTTCTTGCAACAGGGCCTGAATTTCTGTTGAAAGGAAACCTATCTCCTCCTGGGATGATAGATTTGCCTCTCTTACACCCCTGAATGGAGGAGGGACGCTGCAGAGTGAGTAACCCAGTCGCAGTATCCTGTCCACCCACTCAGTCAGTACACAGCTGGCTTCCATTCCCCATAAAACTGTGTTTAGGGGACATGCAAGGAGCTGTGGAGCCGCAGCTAAGAAGCTGTGGTACTCTCTGGTGGCCCTCTCCTCCGCCAAACCTTCCATAAAAGGAAGATTGGCTTATGGGGAACCAACATTAAAAGGGCCGACGTTCTGTGGAGGTCCTTGAAAGCACTCGCAGCCAGCTCTCGCGGGGGCGCGCACCGTAATAATGCTGTGACCACACTGACGGTGAAATGCATTAATCTGAGCTATTACACTAGGCGAGGTGTGTTTTCCTACAACAACACGCCGGCCATAATGTCCCGGCACCCGCACAGTGCTTTGACCACACTTTCTGCGGTTTATCACACTCACATGCGCGCGCCCACCGGCTGCCTCCTTTACTGGAGTTACAGCGGGGCGGCGAGTGTGGGACAGTGTCTCACAATGGGTGTCCAGTTAACATCGTATGAAACGGCCTTGCCGAATTCAACGAGACATTATGGGGAAATGTGGGATTGTGGAGAGAAATTAATCCCATTCTGTCAGTACACAGCTGAGCTTCCATTCCCCATAAAACTGTGTTTAGGGGACATGCAAGGAGCTGTGGAGCCGCAGCTAAGAAGCTGAGGTACTCTCTGGCGGCCCTCTCCAGGGCCAAACCATCCATAACAGGAAGATTTAGCCTGTCCAGGCATGATGTAAAGTCCTTTGTGAGATTATTGTTGACATTGTCCATGTGAATATTAAAATCACCCAGCACTATTATATTAAGGGAGAGAGAAGATAGGGAAGTAAAAAAAAGCAGAGAGTTCATTTAGAAAGTCCTTATTGGCCTTGGGTGGACGATAGACAGTGGCAAGAATTGTTGAAATTGGACCATTGATTTGGGCAATGGACTCAAAGGAAGTATTCACAGGAACTGTTAGTGCAGATACTTTCCACTTCTCGTTGTAAAGTATCGTGAGACCAGGATTTGCTGGTGTAAACAAATCCAGGTGGGATAGATTGATTAAGCTGCGAAAAGTCATTGGGCTGTTGCCGTGTCTCAAACATAGGAAATCAAACTTACGATATTCCAGTAGATCATGAAGTAGAAGTCCCTTGTTGTTGAGCGAGCGGATGTTGAATAGCCCGACGGCGAGCTCGTTTCTGTCGGGTTTGACGTCAGCACCAGCACAAGCACACCTGGCCAGGTTTGCCAGCGAGCTGTGGTCAATAGACTGTCCGGTGGATCTTCTTGCGGGACAAGGATTGGAAGACCAGAAGGATCGTATTGGTTTTGTGTCATCGAAGTTGAAGCTCCGACGGGATCCACGGTGGATGTATTTCCGACGAGCATGGTGAGCGATATCCAGGTGATGCAATGCCGGTGGGGGCTCTGACAGGTGGAATCGGAGTTGGAAAAGTTTGGCTGCTGAGTATTGAAGTATCGGTGTTACTGGATGGACTATGAAGGATATAATCGATGCGAGGATACTCTATACCAGCAGCCTGTTGATCAACATCGTTACCTGGGTGGTGAAGCTACCAGATACAGGCCCCAGGAGTATGCTAGCAGCGGCGGCTAGGCGAGGCAAGGGAGCTAGCCAGGTAGGAAGCCGGTAAATCGGTCACTGATATTGTCGGGAGGATAGGCTACTGTTCAAATGGCTGAGAGAACAGTACAAATAGTGACAGAGAAACGACAGTATTTAGAGTAGTATTCAGTAGTTCCAGAGAGCAGTGGCAGAGAGCAGCGGCAGAGAGCAGCGGCAGCAAGTCGTGCCAGCGTTCACTCATTTGGGATAAAGAGCCAATATACTGCTAATATGAATGTTAACCCTCCTGTTATCCTTGGGGTCAATTTGACCCCATTCAATGTTAAACGTATCTAAAAAAATTGTTCACATAATTTTTTTTGCTTAGTATTTCATGACGTTTCCTAATTTAGTGAGGACTAATGGGTAAACATAAAATGAAGATGAAGATCTTTTTTAAATGTCCTGTACGCACTTTGTACGCATCGGTGTTCCTTGGGGTTAATTTGACCCCAGGCTGTTTTAGTAGTATAAAACATATAAAAATGTCAACATTTTACACATATTTGTGTTGATTGTGTAGGATGATAATTGAGGTGACTATTAGATGCAAATGTATCATGTTAAAAAAAAAACTACCCTCTGCTATAGTTATTGGTCCTTTAACAACATGAAAAACATCTTACTTTAACGTTTTATTTCAATCAGTGAGATTTATGGTGATTTATATATTTTTCACATAATAGGAATTCTGGATGTATAAAGGGGTCTGTGGGGGGGAAGGTTGGGGTAATGTTTTATTTAAATGGTTATTTAGGTAGTCAACTAAGATACCTAAAGCACCAGAGACATACATTTTGGTTAAAATTTGGAATATGATCATTGTCTTGAGTTTTAAACTACTGAGGTCAAGTTGACCCCAGAGGATAAAGGGTGTAAAGTAAATCTGAGGATAACAGGAGGGTTAATTAACAACTAGTTGATGGTGAATTTGTGTACCGTAATATAAAGTGTTACCAGCTTTACTAATTGTATATAAAGCTGCTGGATAAGATAACCTGAAATAATTTGTAAATCCTTATTCATTTATATTAGCTTATAATGTGAATGTGTAGAGGAACTTAAATTGTCAGATAACTTACTGAATATTTGCTTAAAAAGTTAGTATAAAGTACAAAGTAGCATAAAATGAAAATACTCAGTTAAAGTACCTCAAAATTGTACTTCAGTACAATATTTGACTAAATGTACTTCACTACATTCCACCACTGAATATAAACTATAAATGAATGAGGATATTGTTGTATAAATAGGGCCTCTTTGTTTCCATAAGGGGAAATATACAAGCCAACAGTAAAGTGTTATATAACATGTGCTGGTCTACTGCTGCCGAGATGGTTAGTTTGTAGGTCACTGAATAATGCTGATGAGTCACAGAATAAATATTTTAAAAAATCCAAACTATGCCTTTAAGGACACAGACATGGTTTGTTTTCCCATGAAACCCTAACTCCCTACCCTCTGATAAGTTCCACTTGAAAGCTTCTGTTTTTGGTGCCAGGATTCGAATTGCACCATTTTATAGTCTGAAAGTACCTGACGGAAAACCAAGAAGCTGTCTTGATTGGCTGATTGCGAGTATTAATGTTCCTCTGCTAGGATGTCTCCTGTTGGCTGGATCTCCCTGTCCAATCTCTCTGGCCAAGACTCTTAATATCATAGGGAAATCCCTCTGTTCTTACGTTACGTCTCCACGGGCCCATTCGCAAGGCTGCTTCCATTTTTAACAGAATGTGATATCTGTGGGGATGAAGGTTTTGATGGGAGCCAGAGATTCTGTATTGGTTGGCTAATTGTAGGTGATGGTGTTTCCTGTGGTTGGAAGGGAAATGCTGGCTCTATCGCAGTGCAGGGTTGTTGAGGTCATGCCTAATAAGAAGGAGAATTAGATCCCTCACATGTGTGGAAACGTAGCGCATTAAGGAGTCACACAACATAGGGAGGAGGATAACAACACAGGAACGGGTGAGAAAAAAACTACAAATATTGGCATGAAGAAGAGAAGAAAAGGGAGGCATTGATCCCTTTATTGTTTCAGCTGAGGAGCGTCCGAGCCAAGAAGATTTAGACAAAAGCTCTGTGGTAGGGATAAGTGTCTACAATTATGGCCCCACATCATAAAAGAGGTGAGAATTGTATGCGTGGTTACACATGTCAGGAGAGATGAGTACAGTGCAGCATCCATCCTCTGTCAGTTTTATGTGCCTGTGGTTATTGCAGGTATTATCACCGCACTAGGAAGCAGTCAGTTGACGCCTGTTCGCACCCCATCGTGGTTAAAGTAACCGGACTGATGTGTGTCCACCGGCACCTTTTCAAAATACATATGAGGTTATTTGGTGAATTCAAGGCACGTTGCAAAGTCTATTCCAAAAGTTAAAGCCTAATTCAACAAAAGGCCAAATATTGTCTTTTTTCATTATTTTCGCTCAGTTTCTAAGAAATTCTCAAGCTTTGGAAGTACACTCTAATTCTGTTTACATAAAAAACACTTTTCACGGCCTTTATTCTAGGCCTTCTTGAATCAATAGGCCTGTTAGCCAGCAGATGCTCCATATACTTTCGCTGCCCTCACAGGCTGTATCATGCATTGATTTGTGAGGCAGAAATACCAGACACCAGAATAAATCTGAACCCCAGAAACTGATAAAACGCTTGTTTAGCTCTTGGCATGGCAACCGCAGCCGGACAGGATTTAGACGCCGCTGGCTTTTTCTTTTTCTGTCCTCTCTCTTTTTTCTCTCTGTGTAGAGTCCGGTAATCTCTTTCTGTCTCACTCCCACTCCTCATGTTTTGATTTCCAGATTTTTCTCTGGAGTTGTCAACATTTGAGCAGTCGAGGACCGGCACGGCTGGATCCCAGAACAACAGCAACAGTCACATGAGGGCCTCAGCGTGAACTGAACCGGCCCCTGACCCTGAGGGGGACTGTAACTCAGATACAATGACCTCATGAAGCACAGGGGAGAAGGCCTGTTCTCAGGCAAAACAAACCACTTACAGCACTAGGCATACACTGCATCCTCTGAAAGCGTTTCAAATGCACTCAAAACTGAATGTATAAATGGCATCCTGGTTGCATGATGCTGTGACTTAATGTGTAAATTCTGTCTGTTAACAAGAAATCAAGGGGTAGTTTGACATTTTGGATCAAATTAGTTTTCGAGTTAGATGAGAAGATTGATACCAAACAAGATTTGACCCTCAAATATTGTATCAAATTTGAAAAAGGCCTTTTGTTCCCTCAGCCTTATGTTCCCATACCTCTGCATTCCCTCATTGTTGGAAAAAGCCATATGCTCCCTGAAATATTTGATCAAATTTGAAAAATACCTTTTGTTCCCTCAGCCTTATGTTCCCTTAGCACTATGTCCCACTCATTGTTGGAAACAGCCCTATGTTCCCTCAAAATAAATTCAAATTTAAAAAAGGTTCCATTGCTCCCTCAGTTGTAAACCGTTCTCATCAAGGCATTGTAGAAAAAAAGTTTTAATTTGGGGATGGCCCATGTTCCCTAAACATAAAAAGAAGAATAGTCCACAATTTGATCGTTTAATTTTATGATATTGACCTACACAGTTATAATTAAATCTAATAATATAGGCCTAAAATATACCAAATACCCACAACTTGTTTATGGCATGAAAGCATTTAAGAGCTGTTGCACTGCAGGAGGGATGTACTTACCTGAGCTGGGGCAGGTGTGTACGGTGTGGCAGGGATTCCGCTAGCATAGTTATATGATGATGGAAAACCTTATAATTACTGTCATCTTTATCCCTGGTAAGTATAGCTGTGGCTCAGCGCTTCTAGATCTGAGTGTTGCTCCATCACCGGAGCAATGAGGCTTGTCCAGGGAAACAGGAATGGCTTTCACTGTCAAGCTGCTACTATATGGCGGTTTATAAGCCTTTAACTGGTGTGATTTTAGCTTTAATGAGTGCTTCAGGAGAGAGGTATGTTGAAAATTGGTACTCTGTGCCAATAAAACCTTAAAACGATGCTCCTGGAAGCCTTTATCTCTTAAAGTGTCCGTTATTTCTCAACTTGTATAGGCTTTTCAAAAATTTCCTTTAATATCGGCCGCAAAAGTATTGTGGCATTACTTAGCATTTACAGTGCAAAATACTAAATATTATTTCAATTCTGTCTAGAAACTTTGAAACAACTGTGAAGAGTTTTCTTATAGTAAAGGTTTATGAGAGCAAAAACATGGAACCTCTCCTTTTACGGAAGCAATGGAATAATATACTGTAACTGTTGGCTGGAACCTTGCATCTCTAAAATATGATCTTCTACAGCAGCTAATATAAACAGTTTTTATGGTTTTATGTTGCCCCAGTGAGTCAGATCAATTTTCCATAGGGCTAAGAGGCCAGAGCATTCCCTTGACCCACAGAGGAACATGTAATCCTTCAGCTGCAGTGAAGCCATGAAAATCACAAAAGCATTATGGTGTGCAGTTTTTATCATGTCAACACCGAAGCAAATTCACCGATGGTGTTGCACCATCTGGGGGAAAATCACTCTATGGCTTGCCCCTGATGACCTCTCCAGGCGGTCTGGTTGAACATCCAGTCTACAAACGATGGGCGGAGATGTTGTCCAAATCGAAACTGGGGCTGTGTTACAAGCTACCCTCCAGAGAGGTTTTGGGTCATCGAGACAGGAATGAAATGGAAAACGGTTGTAAAACGGGTTGTGCACATGACTCATCAGGAGACCTGGCACACACAGAGGAGCAGTCTGGAGCTTGTCCGTCAGCTTGTTCTGACCTGGACTGTGTTGTAATGCCATTACTTTAATCCAGTCACATATTGAAAATACATTTGTTGTAAGAAATGTCAAAGGTCTGCTTTTAATAAGCTTCAAATTCTAAGTTGGGTTTGACAATACAGGATAATATCATGGGTATTACGAGTTGTGGTTTTCCAAAGATAGACTCAAACCCATTGGAATATTTTGATGAGTAACTGTGTATTGCAGAGGCGTACAGATGAGCCACTGCTCACTTAATGAGGTAGGTTTGGAACATAAAAAAATAAAACATTTAAATGCGGTCTCACAAGGGATCAAATGGTGAAGCTTGGTTAGCGCCCCTCGCCGTGAGAGAACAAGCCACCCTTTAGCATCTTTATGAGATGTTAGCTTTCAACTAACCCCAATGGATACCCATACACAACATTACTAGATGGTCAGATCAATGGATATTCATAAACACCAATATATTCCACCTCAAAGCTAGTCGGAGTTGGAGTAAGGCTGGGGCGAAAAAAAAATGTGTCCAGTGCCAAACAAAAGTTGACGTTTACTTTTTTTCCATTAATTTAGTAACCTTACCTACTTAAAACAGGTTAGAACAATAAGTAAGTACACAGTAATGTGTAAGAAACATTATTTTTTTCCAAGACGATAGTCTTTTCCAAAGCCTTACCCTGTTGCCCGAACCTAATTAGTTTTTCTTTACGTGGATAGTTTATTTTTGAAAGAATTAGCAGATGTTAGCTTAAATGCTAAAAGGTTAGTGAAACATTCCAGATTCTACCTGTTTGATTTCAACATGTCTTAAATGAAATTCTGGTGGCCAATACCGGTCAACTCAATTGATGGATGACAATTTTGATTTTGATTCATGCTTGTACAAAATATCTTTGTCTCAATGTGTAAAATGCATAGAGCTTGTACAGATCAATACTGAAATATATATCAATAAGGCCCCAATTGAACCCTAGTTTCCCTATGACTTTGGATTTAAAACTAAACAAAAGTTCACATGTTCATTAAGATGTCCAAAAACCTGTTTTAAATGTTGAAGTCAATTATAAGTCTGCCTAAGCTTGAAACAGGTGGATACAAACTAACTGGAGGAGACGTGTGTTGAATTCTGGCCAATTGATGCTTTATTGGTTCTATTTGCTGGCGTATGTGTCAGCACTGGGCTCTTGGCCTTTTCCTCTGTTCTTTTTTTTCAGGAAAACTTCCAGCTGGCTTTGTGTGTGGAATTACACAGGCCGGCACACAGAAAATAAAACAGCTGTCAGACAATGAATCACTGTTCTGTGACCAGACAAGTGGCTTTCCTGAGGAGTGGATGAGGAAGTTGGGACACATCCAGAATCCCACATACACACACTCTCTCAAGTGCATATATTCACACACATGGTATGCATATTTGCACTTATATCACAACGATCATGAGGCTACACACATAGAGAAACTCATTTACGAGTTGCACCTTCTTTTCCTGCTGGAATAAATTCTGTCATACCTGCAATATTTCGTATTTTCATATTTCAGTGTCAAATATTCTACTGAGCCAACATAAACTCGACAGAATGTCCTACTGGATATATACATCAAAATGTTTTATGCTACAAGTCTATCGTCTCACTTTGGCAGCAGCGCGGCTTTGCAATACCAACAGCTCACATCCTCAGACTGACCCCTGTGAACCCAGCTCCACACAACCACCTCAGAGCCTGAGGAGCTCAATGCCGCCTCAGTCTCACACATGACTGTGAGGGGCTCAACGGTCTCACGGCACAGAGGAGGCTCTGAGAGCAGTCGAAGGCTCAAAGTGTAGTACATGTGTGTGTAATGGGGTTAAACAGACTGCAGGAACAAGGGCATAATAGTCAGCCAGATCTGGGTATCATGCAGTTCGAAGTTTACGTGTTTACTATAAAACTACTATATACAATACTGGCTTCTCCGTTGGAACATTTCAGAATCTTTAAATACCATTACAAATGCAAAGCCAACATACGATACCAATTGATACCAATTTGAAGCAGTAGGCCGCCTGATGCAAAAGCTTCCAACAACAGTAACTGCATTTTATTCCAAAGAGTGCTCAGTATTGTGTTCATGTTTTAATATTTATAACAAATCAGATTTCATGAAAATCAGTTTACCTCTAAACACACATTGTTGACACCCACTTTAAATGAAAGCCACTTTATTTGCATACTTAAGGTCTCCTATCGTGCAACATAATTTTTTTTCAAGCTAAGGACCCAGAATGAGCACTTCTCTAACAGGGGGATATGAGTGATGTCTAAAATGCATGATCTGTTTGGTATTTTGAGCACACATCATAGACATGTTTTTTATATATTTGTATAGGTCTGAGACCCATAATATATGCCTAAAAATAGCATGATATGAGATATTTAAAAAATGTAATCAATGTAGAGTGGATAGAGTTAGAGTTTTCCAAGTGTTCTTGGGTAATGAATTTAAACCCAAATTGCCCAACCATTGTCTTGTAATCATGTCCATGATCAGCAATATGAATAGATGATAACTGCCTTCTCCACCTACTAGTATTGTGTAGTAGGCCCATTCTTACCATTTTTATGAGGCTGATAACCATTGAAAAAGCCCATTCAATTCACAACAGGGGTCAGCATATGGGCCTTGACAAAGAGCATTACAAAAGTCTCCCTTTGAGTGTTTTGTAAATTAATGGCATGATAGAAAGAAAATGAATTAAGAATTAAAAGGTGTAGTAGTGTTTGTTTGTTTATTAAACTCCTCAAAACTTGCATCTTGAGTATAAGGTATGACATCTGTCCATGTGTACATTCTATACATTTTGTGTGTCTGTGTGTAAGAATTGTATGAAACAGTAGTAATCAAATCTGCACTCAATCTCAGGGAACCTCATTTAGTTGCATTGCAGCTTGCAAAAGAAAATCAATCTCTCCTGCCAGAGAGTTCTCTACATTTCTCCCCGCTTGCGAGACTCTCCTCCTACCAATCATATTTGATTGGAAAGTAATGAAATTTGCTTTTAAGGAAATGATACAAGTTTACGAGGATCATCTCATTGGGGAGAAAGAGGATAGCCTTATATCGGTTTGGTTTTAGGAGAGGTGTCTATTCCTTTCACAATCCCCTTGTATGAAATTACCTTGCTTTTATATCTGCTCTACCATCTGGGTCCTAATACCTCGGCAACTGATGAGATAGCCTAAAATGGTTTCAATTGTCTCTTAGAGAAGAATATTGCAGTTTACCCAACAGACGTCATGTGGGGGTAGCAGCTGAACCACTCTCCAAAATGGTTGGATCCCATTTATTCTTATTTTGTCCAAGTTGTAAATGTAAGGCTAATTAAAGACCTATGATGATTTAGATGAAAAGAAAATTAGTGTATTCTATGCTATGCATTACATCCTAGTGATTCACGTAGGATTAGGGGCTCGATAAAAGTAAAACACTTTAAACGATAATGTCTTCCTTAACATGGAGATTATCGTATATTTCATCAGAGTTTGAGAATTTGCAGTCGAGTATATAAATAAAAAGCTCTAAGGCTGCTATTAGTGGTGTTCAGAAAGCATATTTATATCAAGCAGCTGGTTTTTGAAAGCCATGTCTTGCGTTAGGGCCAAGAAAGGGATCTGTTTCGGGGGAAAGACATTGACAAAAGGGGGGTCAAAGGGCCAGAGGAACAACCAGGAAGATACATGACAGCCAGTCACAATGACTTTTCTTGGCTTGATGCCCACTACGTCTGCATTATTCCAGTAACATGGAATAAAGTAACTGAAGATAAACATTTCATATCTCAGTTCTGTTGGCTTTTGCAAGACCATTACAATTATCTGAAGAGCGATTTTAGTTCAAACCAAAGGCTTTCTGCTGGTCCACCAATTTGGTCCTGGTTGAAATGTTCAGGCAACTATTGAATGGATTCTCATGACCGTTTGAGACATTCATAGTCCCCAGAGGATGAAGCTTGGTGACCTTGTTGATCCTTTACTTATCCTCTAGCACCCACAGGTTGGCTTTGTCCTCAGCCATGCTAACAGAGATGTTAGCATGTTAGCTGTAGACCAAGACTAAGTTAACTGTTTTTTTGTCTACAATGGCATGTTAAAGTGGAGGCTGAAAATGTGTTGAGTTTGTAATTCTGAGACTTTAGTAAAGGTAATACGTTTTTTGTTGCATAGTGTGTTTTGTGTAGCAGTTTCTGTCAGATCATTAATCATTGTGAACAAAGCTTCATTGCCGGTTAAATTTGACTGACTGCATCAGCTCTTTATTTACGTACCAGAACAGTGCACCGTCAAATTAAAGCAAAACCAGAGAAAGCTATCTAAACACCAAAAAGTATAGATTTTATTTCAGATATTGCAACAAGGGAAAACTCAGGACGAGTTAGATAGAGACGCTTTTTAATTTAATATACGCTTGACTAAAAACAAGAATTACTTAAATTCTTAAATAGCTCTAAACTGATAACATGTTTAATTCTAAATAGCTAATGTTTGCATGGTAGCTTAACTAGATAGTTAACTCGGGCTATGTTATCGCATACTAACATCAGGGGCGGTTCTAGGGGGGGGGGCAGGGGGGCCAGTGCCCCCCTAACACTGACCTCTGACCCCCCTGTGGCCCCCCTGAAAATGAAAAGTGAAAAAAATGAAAAGTTTATGATTTATTACACGATTTATTCAATGACGGAATAGGCGGAACTAACGTTATTCGTCATTCTAGTCGGACCCATTAGAGCGTGCACTCAATTTCACTGTCCGGCTGAAGCGCGCGAAAAACAAACACTTTTCATCTCGGATCAGAGGCTGTTGCATCGAGATTGAAACCTACCAGTACCACGATAATTGAAGGTGAGTTAAACTATTTTATCCGTGTAATTGTTACAAGGTAAGTCTTTAGGTCAGTAAGTGTTGTTGTTCACTAACGTTAGTTAACTTAGTGGGCGACGTAATCAGCGACAGCAAACAGTTTGCTTTCATCATCTGTCGCCTGTCAGCGCACCTTAAATGACTCTGCAAAATAGCAGTTGCAATCCCAGTCAGTTCTGTTTCCTGTGAGCGTAGTTTTTCTACATTGAAGCTGGTCAAAACTTTTCTCAGATCCACCATAACTGATGAGAGACTGAGCAATCTGGGTGTGCTTAGTATTGAGTCAAGGAGGTCAAAGGCTTTGAATCTTGACTTATTTGTTGATCGGTTTGCCAAAAACCGCAGGATTTTGTTGCTGTAATGTGACATTTTGGGAAGGAAACTACAGCCTGGGATGCAGACACCCTTATGTAAAGTAGAGATGTAACTGTTCATTGCCTTTATTTTTATATATATATATAAATCTGTGTGTTTTCCAGATATTACTGTTTTACGTTTATTAGAAATGTGACGGAATAGACAAAACTGATTAGTGCGCGTGCAGAACAGGTGTGCATTCTGTATTCAGTCTTCATGTTTGTTAAATAGCCTACTTGTCTGTGCTTATGGGAAATAATACATCTCAAATCTATGTTTTCTATCTATATTTATGTATTTAATTTAATTTAAAGTCAACATTTAAGATTTGTAGACTTTTACATTAAATCCTTTTCTGTGGATTTAAAAATGTATATTTTCTGGTACTCTTGTTGCGTAAACTTGTTGATCGGTTTGCCAAAAATCACAAAAACCACAGGATTTTGTTGCTGTAATGTGACATTTTGGGAAAGAAACTACAGCCTGCGATGCAGACACCCTTATGTAAAGTAGAGATGTAACTGTTCATTGCCTTTATTTTGATATAAATATGATATGGTGTTAGTGCAAAAATTGTACTATAACTTAAGCTGAAGCTAACAGTAATGTGTTTTATTTTGTGTTATTGAATGTTAAATTGTAACAAAGTTGCTGAAACAAATACTGTCATTGGAATGGTTCTGTTACTGAAACTAAAAACTGTAACTATAAGATCTATCTGAAATAAATGTGTACTGAAACAAATACCAATAACTGTATGGCATTGTTTTCTTATGCGCAATTACTTCATACTGTCTTTGTCTTTTTCGTTCTGCATTTATTAATGTGCCCCCCTCAGAAAATAACTGGCCCCAGCCTGGCCCCCCAGTCAAATTGGTCTAGAACCGCCACTGACTAACATATAATTCTAAGTATGACGTTATATTGAGTATAAAGTGTGTTCCAAATGTGAGTATGTGGATTTGTGTGTGAAATGCACTGTTGTATGAGAGGTGAGCTCACTGGACATACTCAACAGTCCAAAAATCCATTGTGGTTCTTGAGACTGGATTGGATGCAGAATGGTCACTTTTAAATAATTTATTGTTGGATTAAATAATTATAAACCATGGCGAGTGACGTTAAGGTAGAGTTAAGAGTAAGTGTTGGGGCAGTAAACACCTTCCATTAGAGTATCCAAAGAGAGATGGCTTCATGCCAGCAGAGAGTTTTCTTACAACCTCAAAGAAGGATCCCTCTGTGTCACTTTAGTTTATCTCTGCATTGACTTACTCTCTGACTGGCTTTAAATATGCAATATGACCAGGATAAATAACTCATTAAGTTGCAGTATGTAGAATAAATCTGAGCATGCATCATGTTTTACCGCAAACTAACATGTTTACCCCCTTTCTCTCTATCCCTAAATATCTTCCACATAAACATACAGATTATGGACGGAAACACACTTCATGCATCCCCACTATGTATTATGCTGATGTGAGTGTAATGTTGTTTACTCTGGCTGCATGACAGGGAGTCATTGTATACTCTCCTGTCAACAGTGGTTAAAATAGACCGCACATGCAGTCATCATATGGAGGACCTGTGTAGTGGCAACTGTCTGTAAAACCACAACACACACAACATACACTAGAAACATGTGGTCTGATTATACACTAACACCTCACACGACCAGCAATGCTACAATAGAAAATATAATAATACAGTACTTTTTGGGCTATGTATTTTTAAAATATGTTATTTATGCTAATATAAAGTGTATTATCTGTATATTTTAATAAACTAAGTTACATAATACAGTTAGCAAACATGGTTTAGTTATATGGAGATAAAAAAAAGCCATTTAAAAAAGAAAATGTAGGCAAAACAAAAAAAAAAATTAAATATACATATATATTTATTTATTTTTAGCTCGTAATGATAGTGTCATTATCATGGTAGAATGTTTTTAAACTTAGCCTCATTTCTATTCACAAAATTGAGTCCTACATATTTGTTTCCTTATAGATCAATTTCAGAGAACTCTTATAAAAACAGTTTTATATGACTGTCAATCTTCCTGTCATCATCCAGTTGAATGATGTTTATGTCCATGTAGAAAATGATTTCTCTGCTACAGTATCAGATTCCCACTTTTCCCAGACAGGTGATATCCTCAGATACAACAATTTGCATATAAACAGGATGAATACAATTATTCTGCCCTTACAAGAATAATCTGAGATTGCAGGCTTGGCAGATAGTTTAACAAGATCAGGAATAAACACCCAGGAGACAGCAGGTCAGTTTCGGATGTTTACTGATTAATTTCCATTTTCATTTTGTAAAACTGAAATACAAACAAAACACACAGTCATGAGACGTTGTCACATTAAGCACTAAATACAAATAAACAAGACTAAACAAACATTCTAAACAGCAGAGTAGGCCTACCTGTTAGCATAGATGCTACAAACATTTCAACTGCTGCTCACACAACCCAGTCTCACGGCATGTCGTGTTATAGTCACAACATTTAATCTATTGATTCGTGTTCACCAACACGATCCTCCCCTTTTCTTCATGTCACACAGAACGAGTTTAAAAGCAATATATTTCTATTGGTAGTATGTTTCGTGCCTGCAACACGTCTTTTTGTCCGGTCGGGTCTTGGAAGACCGGAAGCTGTGTGGTTCATAAAAACATGTTCTTACTCAATATCAAGCCACGATTATTGTTTTTATTTTAAATCGTATAATGTCGGACTTTTTTTGCCGTCCGTGAGGAAAATAAATGGGGCTCAGAGCCTCAGAATACTGAAATCTGTATTTTTTAAATCTTTTTTTCCTTCTAATTTGTTATTCTTTTCTAAATAACACACTGTTATTTACTCAACAATAACACACAATTATCCTTGTTTTTATTTATTTGTTTAATTCTATAATCTCTGGCTTTTTTGGCGTCCGTCAGGAACTGAATTTCAAAATAAAATAACCGGAAACAGATACACACCCACTGAACTGATTACCCAAGATCCTCAGCTATGGTTTAATAAAACCAAAGCTCTGTCACTGCCCCCACATCGTCCTTTTGACTGTCCCATCGACCTGCTACCTGGCGCACCCATCCCTAGGGGCGCTTATACTCTATCTCGGGACCGGAGTGGGCGGCCATGGACGATTACATCTCCTCCTCGCTAAAAGCGGGGATAATCAGTCCCTCTTCTTCACCTGCAGGTGCAGGATTCTTCTTTGTGAGCAAGAAGGATGGGTCGCTCAGGCCATGCATTGACTACAGCCCATTGAACGAAATAACTGCTAAGAACCGCCACCCACTACCGCTGATGTCTTCAGCATTTGAACTGCTTCAGTCAGCTAAAGTTTTTACCAAACTCGATCTCAGGAATGCCTACCACCTCGTCAGGATTAGAGAGGTAGACGAGTGGAAAACGGGGTTCAACACCTCAAGCAGACATTATGAATATCATGCCTTTTGGACTATGTAATGCTCCTGCTGTATTTCAGGCTATGGTAAATGATATTTTGAGAGACTATTTGAATGTTTCTGTTTTCGTGTATCTGGACGATATTTAGATTTTCTCCCCAGATTGTCAGTCTCATGTCATGCATGTCCGCCAAGTCCTCCAGAAACTTCTTGAGAACCAATTGTATGTGAAAGCTGAAAAGTGCGACTTCCATGCAACCTCTGTCTCCTTCCTGGGCTACATTGTCACCGCCAATCAGGTGCAGATGGACCCATCCAAGGTCAGTGCGGTGACCTACTGGCCCACTCCTGATAGCAGCAAAAGAGTCCAACAATTCCTGGGGTTTGCCAACTTTTACCGGAGGTTTATACGCAACTTCAGTTCTGTAGCCGCACCTTTGCATGCTCTCACCTCCTCTAAGGTTTCTTTTCAGTGGACCCCCCAGGCCGAGTCCGCCTTCCAGTGCCTCAAGAAAAAATTCACCACAGCACCTGTACTCACTGTTCCGGACCCCCAGAGGCAGTTTGTGGTTGAGGTTGACGCATCCAACGAGGGCATAGGGGCTGTGTTGTCCCAGAGGTCCTCTGAGGATAACAGGATACACTCCTGTGCCTATCTATCGCGTAAGTTGACCTCAGCTGAAAGAAATTATGATGTGGGGAACAAGGAGTTACTAGCTGTCAAAGCAGCATTGGAGGAGTGGAGACACTGGTTAGAAGGGGCGGAGCAACCATTTCTTGTTTGGACAGACCACAAGAACTTAGAATATGTTAGGAAAGCCAAGAGACTAAATTCACGTCAGGCGCGGTGGACTCTGTTCTTCAGCAGATTTAACTTTACGTTATCTTTTCGACCCGGTACACAAAACTGTAAGCCAGACGCACTGTCTCGTCTCTATGAGCCTGAACCTAATGCCAAGGAACCAGAATCAATCCTTCCACTGAACTGTGTGGTTGGGTCGGTAACTTGGCCGTAACACCCGTTTTGGCAGACCTTCATTGGCTTCCTGTCAGTTACAGGATCCAGTTCAAGTACTTACTTGTTGTTTTTAAATCATTGCATGGACTGGCACCACATTACCTGTCTGAGTTGTTGCACCGCCATGCTCCAGCTAGAGCATTGCGATCAGCTCAGCAAAATATGTTGGTGGTTCCTCGGTGCAGGAAAAAAAACAGAGGTGACAGGGCTTTCAGTGTTGCAGTTCCCAGACTGTGGAACAGCCTCCCAGTACATATCCGGACTGCTGAGTCTATTGAACTTTTTAAATCCCAGCTAAAAACTCACCTCTTTGCACTGGCTTTTAATACTAGTTGAACATTACATTTTTACATTTGTATGTGTTTTTTTTTATATGTTTATAGTTATTGTGCTTTTTATCATGTTTTTAATTATTGTTTTATTATTGTACTCCCATTTTGTTATTTAATATTGTAGTTATTGCCTGTACAGCACTTTGGTCAACTGAAGGTTGTTTTAAATGTGCTATATAAATAAATAAAGATTGAGATTGAGATTGAGATAGAAGCAAATGTGAAGCAGGCGAATGTTGTGAGCCCGGCACCTAGCGAGTGTCCGAGCAACCGTTTGTTTGTCCCTGTGTCTTTACGCTCTCAGGTAATCCACTGGGCTCACACGTCCAAGCTCACATGCCGTCCGGCGAACAATGTTTGCCATAAAGCAGCGGTTCTGGTGGCCGGCCATGAAAAAAGAGGTCTTGGAGTACGTGGCGGCCTGTCCAGTGTGTGCCCGGAATAAGACCTCGTCCCAGGCCCAGGTGGGTCTGCTCCAGCCCCTCCCAGTGCCTCAGCGACCATGGTCGCACATCTCCATGGACTTTGTGACTGGACTACCGCCTTCCAAAGGTAACACTACCGTCCTGACGGTGGTAGACCGTTTCTCAAAAATGGCACATTTCATTCCTCTGCTCAAACTTCCCTCTGCCAAGAAGACGGCAGAAGTCATGTTAAATCACGTGTTCGGAATCCATGGTTTCCCCAGTGACATAGTTTCCGACAGAGGACCACAGTTCATTTCCAACTTCTGGAAGGAGTTCTGCCAGCTCCTCGGCGCCACCTTCAGCTTATCTTCCGGCTATCACCCGCAGTCCAACGGTCAGACAGAGCGCCTAAACCAAGACCTCGAAACCTGCCTCAGGTGTCTTGTGTCCCAGAAGCAGACCACTTGGAGTGATCACCTTACTTGGGTAGAGTACGCCCACAACACTCTCCCCTCGGCTGCCACGGGTCTTTCCCCTTTCCAGTGTGCTAACGGGTACCAGCCTCCTCTATTCCCTGCTAATGAGGAGGAAATCAAGGTTCCATCCGCACACGCCATGGTCCGACGCTGTCGGCGGATTTAGGCCGGTGCTCGGCAGGCGCTACTCCGGACCTCAGCCCGGAAGAAGTCAGCAGCGGATCGTCACCGGCGTGCGGCTCCCCTCTACAGGCCGGGCCAGAAAGCCTGGCTCTCCACCAAGGATCTACCCCTACACGTTCACTCCAAGAAGTTGGCACCGAGGTTTGTGGGCCCTTTCCCAATTTCAAGAGTCATTAGCCCTGTCTCTGTGCGCCTCAAACTCCCCAGGTCTTTGAAGGTCCACTCCACGTTTCATGTGAGCAAACTCAAGCCAGTTCGAGAGAGCACTCTGGTTCCCGCCTCCAAGCCCCCTCCACCACCCCGGATCATTGAAGGCGGCCCGGTGTACACAGTCAGTAAACTTCTGGCAGTCCGCAAACGGGGACGAGGACGACAATTCTTGGTCGATTGGGAGGGTTACGGCCCTGAGGAGCGTTGCTGGGTCTGCTCGACTTTCGTTGTGGACAAGACACTCATCAGTGACTTCTACGATCGTCACCCTGAGCAGCCTGGGCCTGTCCTGTCAAATATGTTAGTTTTGTCATGTTTGTGATTGTCATGTTCATGTTTCATGTTAGTTTAGTTTATGTTCCACTTCCTGTTTTATTTTGTACTCACCATGTCTCATTCCAGGTCCCTTTACTTCCTGCCTTGGTTCTTTTTCCCGCCATCGTCAGCGTCTGCCCCGCCCCTGATTGTTGCCACCTGTGCCCACTTACCTCATGTATAAATTGTCCTGTCTCCCCTTGTCAGTTGCCAGTTCGTCTTGTTCGTCGTTCCAAGAAGCCAGATCCAAGCCATTGTTAAAGAGACTCAGGCCCAATCCCAAACAACGCCCTACACCCTACCCCTACACACTCCCCCTCCGTGACGGAGTGAACTCCGTGGAGTGACACTCGCAGCTCAATGAGGCTCCGTCCTGTCAGATGGAGGGAGTAAATACAGCGGCAAGCTTTGGGACAAACTCCCCTCTCTCCGGCAGAAACAGGAAATGCCGTAACTGTATGTAACAACGGTTTCAAATCAGCATCTCTTAGACAAAAAATTCAAATTAATAACTAAAATAAAACTCCAAACATCTTTAATTGTGGTTGTATTTGTATAAGCTTCTTAGTTTTTGCAACAGTCTGTAAATATACACAACTTTATAATAAAATGCACACATTTACCTTTTTCTAGACTAAAGACAGGTATGATCCTAAGTTAAAAAAATCTGAGGTTATCATGAGGTTGTTAACATCGCAATTTATCAGTGGATGTTTGATGGAACTACTTAAACAGCGTGTTTCCTGACGGACACACAAAGCGTTGAGACCGGTCAGGTAGAGACCGGTCTCCAGTCAGCACCGATGCAGACTCGCTGTTTTAGGGCTTGATAGCCCACTCCCCCTCCACACCGCTCCACACTCGTTGGTTTGGAACAGCACTTAATGTGGCGGACCCTCCTCGCGAACGTGCAAACTGGTAGTGTGTAGGGGTAGTGTGTAGGGTTATTGTGTAGGGGTAGTGTGTAGGGGTAGAGTGTAGGTGTAGGGTGTAGGGGGTGGTTTGGGATTGGGCCTCAGTGTTTTGCCTTTTTATCCTCCATGTGAGCGCTTAACTTTTTTGACATTTTGTTATATCCTCTGAAAGAGTGATTTTCTTTCTTCAAGTAAAGATTATTTTCTACTATTGAGTCAAGGTTCCTAACAGCAGGCATGTGCACACATAGACATCAAAGTGTGCTAGAGCCCCTGCCCTTTTTCTTCCTCCAGAGAAAGTGCCCTTTCTCCCTTTTTTTTTTTTATAAATGAATATATATCTACTGCTGTTTGCGCACAGTTTCCCTTTCCAAAAATATATTGATTGACTACAAAATTAAAATATCAGGTCGGGAGATTAGACTGTGAAGCTCCGATGCTCTCTCTACCCTCCCTCCCTCCACGTCTCCTGCACAGCGGTGCGGACATCGGCAGTCACTTCAGACAGACAGGTAGCAGCACCTCCCACTTTACTGTGCCATGTTATGCCGGCTTTTCTTGGCTTGTTTGAAGGTGAGTGGTGATGAACAAATGACTAAACTGCCAGTGCCTCGAGTTTACAGCTAATTAGCTAAAAGACAATAACAAATATAGTTAACTATGGTATGGCTACTAGCTAATGGATAAGTTAGCTCAAGGTTTAGCTAAGACAATTTATCATGGGCATACAGGATAATGTACTGTACTTAAGGGGAGACACTTAAAGGGAATACAGTAAAATGTGTATCTAATAACGTCATCACAATCGCCACATTGATATGCAAATAAGGCGTTAACTAGGCTTAATTAAAATGCGCTAATTTGCATGCAGTTACCAAGGCATTGCAGGTGAAAAGGATAAAACTAAAAAACATATCACCTCACAACTTCCCCAGATAGTTACTTACGTCAAGTCAGTATTTTCCCCTGAAATGTTATGTTTAAATATGCAGATTAGCTTTAAATCTATAAATGAATTCAGACATGGTAGTAAAACGAACACCATTTATATGTGTTTCCTGGAAGTTTTATTTCCATTAGAGTGAAAGAAAACATGGAAGCAAAATAGACCAAAATAACAAGTACATGAAAAAACGATCTTTTTGCCTGTAATGTCCTTAAACAGTAACTTCATAATTTTGATTGTTGGCTGCTCATTTAATAACTATTAATTGTACTAGTTTGTTGTCTGCTCTTGTTGTTGTGCACCGCCAAAAGTGTTAGTCAGTCATGTCTCATGTTGTTATTCTTGTATTGTCTTTCACTTCCTCTTTTGTTTTGTCACTCATTTGTCACGTCTCATTTCAGGTTTCTTGATTCCTTGTCCTAAAATGTGTTCTCCCGCACTCATCAACGCCAGCCCTCCCTCCCCTGATTGTTTTCACCTGTTCCCAGTTACCTCCTGTTTATATTCCCCTGTTTCCCTCTGTTGTCAGTTCGTCTTGTCCTGTCCCCATGCCAGAGCTCTGCTCTTCAGTGTTTGCTTTGTTGACTCAAAGCCCATTATTTGCTTCTGAGACGTAAGTAAAGTTTAGTTCCTCACGTTGTGAGCGTTTTTCTTTTGTTACCTTTTTGCAAATAAAGTATATCAATTATACTTTACCTTTGGCTTCCGGGTTTTGCATTTGAGTCCTTATCCTTGTGGTTCCAAGATCGTAACAGAACGAACTGACCAACAATGGACTCAGCCGACCCAAAAACTCTTCACGCCGCCCTGTCAGCCCAAGGCGAGAGACCATTTTTACCACGAGGAACAGCTGGGATTAATCAGCCGAGGAGTGAAGGAACTGGTAGGAAACCAGGCCGAGCTCCAAGATTCCGTCTCTGCACAGATACGACAGTTGACGGATCAGATGCAGCAGTTCATCTCTCACTTTCAGACTGCTCCGCCGAGGACGTCAGTCAGAGCTGACCGCGTTCATGTCGCGGATCCTGTTGACGCGTTCAATCCGAGCCAGGCTGTTTCCTCCTCACTACGGCTGGCTCTTCCGGAGAGGTTTTCCGGAGATTCCGTAAATTGCAGAGCTTTCCTGGTGCAGTGCGATCTGCATTTCCAACACGACCCAGGGGCTTTTTCATCAGACCATGGTAAAGTGGCATTCATTCTTTCCCATTTAACGGGAAGAGCTGCAGCCTGGGCTTATGCAGAATGGTCCAGAGACACTGAACTATGTTATTCATTGACCGACTTTATAGACACAATGAGTCGTATTTTTGATCACTCGTCACCTGCTACAGAAGCTAGCCGAAGGCTACTTCAGATGCGCCAGCACAATCGCCAGGTGGTGGATTATGCTATCGAGTTTCGCACGGCGGCAGCAGACAGCGGGTGGAATGTTCCGGCTCTTCGCGACGCTTTTCTGACTGGGTTGTCAGATCCAATCAAGGACCAGCTGGCTCCTCTGGAGGTACCACGGGACCTGGAGTCTCTCATCGCCGTTTCCATCCGGATCGACAACCGGCTTCGGGAAAGGGAGAGAGAACGTCGACGCGACCGTGACGGACATCCCAGTTTCCAGGGCTTTTCTCAGCGAGCCGTTCCACCAGAGGAGGTTTTCCAGCCAGCGGATTCGGTTCGTTGGAGGACAGCACCTCCGTCTGTTGCAGATGATCCCATGCAGTTGGGAAGGACCAAGCTTTCCGTGGAGGAGAGACAACGCCGGCTACGGGAAAGGTGTTGTTTCTACTGTGGCCAGCCGGGTCACCAACTCGCGTCATGTCCGGGAAAAGACCAAGCTTACCAGCCAAGAGGAGGGCGCTGGTGAGCAAGCTTCCCACAGACTTTCCTCCTCGACCAGTTACCAAGGTAAACATTTTTATTAATGATCAGTCATTGACCAAGGGGTGCTAATAGACTCAGGAGCGGATGAAAGTCTTATGGATTGGGGCATAGTCAAACAGCTTTGTATAAAGACTGTCCCTCTATCTCGCCCCATTAACGCCAGTGCTTTAGACGGACGTTTGTTGTTTACAGTAACCCACTGCACAGAACCTATCCAGATTACTGTTGATAATGATCACACTGAAGTTATGCAGTTTCACATTTTTTAATCTGCTCAGCATCCGATAATTCTGGGTTTTCCGTGGCTAAAGATCCACAACCCACACATTGACTGGCGCTCAGGAAAAATTAAGGAGAGGATTGCATTAACAGGTGTAAACATTCACACTCTGTTAAAGCACCAACAGACCCTAGTAGGATCATCATAGATCACCCAGACTATCCTGACCTACAGAAGGTACCGATGTGTTATCACGATCTAAAGGAAGCCTTTAACAAGTCAAAAGCCATGTCGTTACCTCCTCACCGACCTTTTGATTGCCCCATTGATCTCCTACCGGGGGCTCCCATTCCCAAGGGAAGACTGTATTCAATCTCAAGGCCAGAGAGAGCGGCAATGGACGACTACATTTCCTCTTCTCTCAAATCAGGGATTATCCGCCCTTCATCTTCCCCAGCTGGAGCAGGGTTTTTCTTCGTAGGAAAGAAGGACAGTTCTCTAAGACCTTGCATAGATTACAGCCCTCTTAATGACATTACGGTGAAGAACCGCTATCCTCTGCCACTCATGTCCTCTGCTTTCGAGCTACTTCAGACTGCCAAGATTTTTACCAAGATGGACTTAAGAAATGCTTATCACTTGGTTAGAATAAGGAAGGGGGATGAGTGGAAAACAGGATTTAACACTCAGAGCGGTCACTATGAATACCTGGTAATGCCTTTTGGACTGTGTAATGCACCGGCAGTGTTTCAGGGTTTTGTGAATGAGGTTTTGCGGGAATTTTTGAATGTGTTTGTGTACCTTGATGACATTTTGATTTTCTCACCAGACTCTAAGTCCCATGTTCACCATGTCCGTCAGGTTCTGCAGAAACTACTCAAAAATCAATTGTATGTCAAGGCAGAAAAATGTGAGTTCCACGCAGAAAAGGTGGCTTTTCTAGGATACATAATCTCACCAAACCAGATTCAGATGGATCCTACTAAAGTCAGTGCAGTTTCTAAGTGGCCAACACCAGACTCCAGGAAGAAGGTTCAGCAGTTCCTAGGGTTCGCAAACTTCTACAGAAAGTTTATAAGGAACTTCAGTTCTGTTGCTGCTCCTCTGCATGTTCTTACTTCTCCTAAGGTTCCCTTCAAGTGGACTTCCCAGGCGGACGTCGCTTTCCAGCTCCTCAGGGAAAGGTTCACCACAGCTCCCATTCTCACCATCCCGGATCCCCAGCGCCAGTTTGTGGTCGAGGTCGATGTTTCTAATGAGGGAATTGGAGGAGTATTGTCCCAAAGATCCGTGGAGGACAACAGGATACACCCATGTGCCTTCCTGTCGCGTAAGTTGACGACGGCAGAAAAGAACTATGATGTGGGGAATAAAGAACTGTTAGCTGTAAAAGCTGCTCTTGAGGAATGGAGACACTGGTTGGAGGGGGCAGAACAGCCGTTCTTAGTCTGGACAGACCATAAGAACCTGGAGTATATTAGAAAGGCTAAACGCCTCAACTCCCGCCAGGCCAGGTGGACTCTATTCTTCAGTAGGTTCAATTTCACACTCTCTTTTCGCCCCGGATCCCAGAATCAAAAGCCTGATGCCTTGTCTCGCCTTTTCGACCCAGAACCACTTGCTGTAGAGCCCAAGACCATCCTTCCCTTAAACCATATGGTTGGAGCTTTTTCCTGGCAAATAGAGTCAGAGGTTAAACGGGCTAATATGTTGAACCCGGCACCTAGCGAGTCTCCAAACAACCTGCTCTTTGTTCCTGTGTCTTTCCACTCCAAGGTCATCCACTGGGCCCACACGTCTGTGCTCTCATGCCACCCTGGAGTTAAAAGGACTATGTTCAGGATTAAGCAGCGTTTCTGGTGGCCAGCCATGAAGAAGGATGTGCAGGAGTACGTAGCGGCTTGTCCGGTGTGTGCCTGCAATAAAACCTCGTCCCAGGTCAAGATGGGCCTGCTCCAACCGCTGCCGATTCCTCAACGTCCCTGGTCACACATATCTATGGACTTTGTGACAGGTCTCCCATCATCCAGAGGCAAAACTACGGTCCTGACAGTGGTAGATCGATTCTACCACTACCAAGCTTCCCTCTGCCAAAGGTACCGCAGAGGTCA
Source organism: Dissostichus eleginoides (assembly GCA_031216635.1). Taxonomy (NCBI): domain Eukaryota; kingdom Metazoa; phylum Chordata; class Actinopteri; order Perciformes; family Nototheniidae; genus Dissostichus; species Dissostichus eleginoides. The sequence continues at coordinate 28,415,866 of CM062272.1, forward strand.
TGATGACCCATATATTCAGGATCCATGGATTCCCAAATGACATTGTTTCCGACAGGGGTCCACAATTCATTTCCGCTTTCTGGAAGGAGTTTTGCAGGTTCATAGGCGCCACTGTCAGCTTGTCATCAGGTTACCACCCTCAATCTAATGGAGTCGGAGTGCCTGAATCAGGAACTGGAGACTACACTACGCTGTCTCGTTTTCCAGAACCAGACCGCCTGGAGCGATCACCTCACATGGGTCGAGTTTTCCCACAATACTCTTCCCACGGCGGCCACGGGTCTCTCCCCTTTCCATTGTGCCAATGGCTACCAACCTCCGCTATTCTCAACCAACGAAGGGGAAGTTACGGTACCATCGGCTCATGCCTTGATTAGACGCTGTCGCCGAGTTTGGGCTGGAGCTCGCCAATCTCTGCTCAGAAGTTCGACTCGGATGAAGGCTGTAGCAGACAGGGCCGTATCTAGGATTTCCAAAATACCGAGGTCCAAACCTTCTAGGGGGGTTCGGGGGTTCGGGGGTATCCCCCCCCCCAAGATTTTTGGGATTTTCATGATCTAGTTAGGTGCTTTTTAAGTCCTGTAGGGGGTCACAAATTGGATAATATATTGATTTCAAACCATGTCAGTGGGCTGACAATGTCAGCATAAATTATTTTTGAAAGTATAATACATAAAAATCAGTTGATTGTTACTATTAATGATCTGGACATGCAGAAGAGGCTAAAATGATCACAAAACATTGTCAACATTCATTTTCCAATGTTTAATTCAATTGTTCAAGTAAACTAAATTATTTAAGAAACTATTTAAATCAATATTGTATGTGTTTGTTTGTGTGTGTTTTTGTGTTTTGCGTGTGTCTGCGTTAATTTTCTCATATTGAGGGCAGTGGCATCATTTGAAGAGAGGACAATGTTTTGGGTTCAATTAAGACTTCTTGAAGCGCCACATTTTTAAGCATTATCACGTTATTTTCTATCAAATGCCAAAACTATACGTCTGTGTCCAGAGGCATCCCAGCGTTTGAGGACTTTTTCAGGATCCAGTGCTCTGTTCCTATGCACACGCATCATTGCAAGTCCTGATAGCCTGTCATTACCAATGCTGGATCGCAGCATTATTATTTTTATTTAAATCTGTTTTGTTTGATTCTCAAAAGAGAACAAAGATGTAAGCAAATTGTGTTTTATACAATTGTATGTTATTAATACATCATAACTGCAATAGATGTATGTTGTTTTAAAATTATGCCTATTGTCTATAAATGAAGACTATTGTTATAGATGATATAGATAGATAGATGGGGATATTAAGCCTACATTCTTTTGTGTGAGTGTACCTGAAGTTCCTCCCTGACTTCTTCCATCACTTTCTCTCTCTCTCTTTCTCTCTGCCTGTCCTGTTTCTTCCTTGCCAAAGCTGAGCCTATAATGCTTTTCTTTCAAATTGAAATGAAAGAAAAGCATTATAGCGTTTGTTAAAAGGTAATCCTTCTGACATTGGATGAATGTAATTAGCTTTAGCTCTCAAGCTAGTTTATTCACGCAATTTAAACCAAAGTATAGCCTATAGCTGCAATATAAGTTAGTGTGCATGTTGTCGGACGTCCACTGACTAACGTAGAGCGTTCACACAGGATCTGCTGGTCATATGATGTCCTAATGAACAGAAACACAAGCAGCCCGCTGGACTCAGATCTCTAGATACCTCATCACTCCTACGCTGCAACGATACAAGCCCGGGCTGCGGAGGTTTGTTGATACATGTTGTCTTCTTCTGTTTGCTTTAATCGAGGCTGCGTAGTTGTGCAGCGCCCCCATCGTCAGTAAATGGAAGTACTACAAAGAACCCCGTTTAGTGCAGTTATTTCACAAGTTTGGTTATATACACAGCTCGGAAAATATTACCGAGGTCCGGACCTCGGTGACCTCAATGGTAGATACGGCCATGGTAGAAGACGTCCACCGCAGGGCCGCTCCACTCTACAGTCCGGGTCAAAAGGTGTGGCTTTCCACCAAGGACCTACCACTTCAGGTGGCTTCCAAGAAGTTGGCTCCAAGATTTGTGGGGCCTTTTTCAGTGTCTAAAGTTATCAATCCTGTCTGTGCGCTTACGACTTCCCAGGTCCATGAGAGTACATCCTACATTCCACGTCAGCAAGCTCAAACCTGTGTATGAGAGCACACTTATTCCCGCCTCCAAGCCCACTCCACCGCCCCAGTTCTTCGAGGGTTGTCTAACTTACAAGGTCCGCAAGCTGCTGGAGGTCCGCAATAGGGGTCGGGGTAAGCAATTCCTGGTGGATTGGAAGGTTATGGTCTCGAGGATAGGTGCTGGGTTCCTGCGAGGTTTATTGTAGACAAGACCCTCATCCAGGATTTTTATGATCGGCCTGGGCCATCAGGAGTTGGCCCTAGAGGGGGGGGTACTATTGTGCACCGCCAAAAGTGTTAGTCAGTCATGTCTCATGTTGTTATTCTTGTATTGTCTTTCACTTCCTCTTTTGTTTTGTCACTCATTTGTCACGTCTCATTTCAGGTTTCTTGATTCCTTGTCCTAAAATGTGTTCTCCCACGCTCATCAACGCCAGCCCCGCCCCTGATTGTTTTCACCTGTTCCCAGTTACCTCAGTTTATATTCCCCTGTTTCCCTCTGTTTGTTGTCAGTTCGTCTTGTCCTGTCCCCATGCCAGAGCTCTGCTCTTCAGTGTTTGCTTTGTTGACTCAAAGCCCATTATTTGCTTCTGAGACGTATGTAAAGTTTAGTTCCTCACGTTGTGAGCGTTTTTCTTTTGTTACCTTTTTGCAAATAAAGTATATCAATTATACTTTACCTTTGGCTCCCGGGTTTTGCATTTGAGTCCTTATCCTTGTGGTTCCAAGATCGTAACACTTGTGCTTAGTGAATACTAAAGAAGGCCATTGTCTCTGTGCAGTGTCGATTCTAGAGTCTGTGGGCCGGGCCCCCCCCCCCGGAGCGGAGCAAGGCAACGAAACTTAAAATAAGAAGCAGCATTTTACGGTGCGCTATGAATGGGGCTGCCTTGAGGGGGTTTCCCGACATGTCGTTGCAGTAAATTAAAGGGTGTTTCATGTTGTCGTTGCTGTGGAACTTCTTAATCTACCTTCTTTGGGGGCCCCCTTCTGGTCCGGGGCCCCAAGCAGTTGCCTGCCTTGCCTGTCCGCAAGCGGCGGCCCTGTCTCTGTGTTAGCTGATTATTTTGTAGAATTCTGTTGAGTATTAAACAATTGCTGAGTGTGAGGGTATTCAAATAAATTGGTCAGTAAATCAGAGATGTGCAACTAGATTTAAATTTTTGTTTTAAAACACTTTTTTATAAATGATTATGGGAAGTGCCCTTTTTCTCGCTTGAGCACCCGCCCCCCAAAATGTCTGTGCACGTCCCTGCCTAACAGAGACAACATTTAGAAATTAGACAAGCAGTCAGTGCGTCTTTATGAGTTGCAGGATATTTGCAGTTCCTACGTCCAAACAAAATCAATTCAAATAACATGATGAAATATAATCTGATCAACCTGGAGGACATAATACAACATCCTCCAGCAGCAGGGAAGCTTCTTTTGCATTAGCCCTATTTACAGAGGACTAGTTTCATCATGGGAACATATTAATTCATCCTTAGCCGATCTGGCATGTCCGTAATTTATCAAGTTTAAATTTCACCACAAATGACTCACAATATTTCCTATATAACAATTTATTTATAATTTAATGTCATATAGTTACACTTCGACTTTCTATACTATGTCTATTCTTAAAATGTTTCGACATACAATACTATGAGGTTGTGAAAATTATTTTGAACATACTATACTGTTTTTTTTAATAGTTTTTATTTTTTCACAAATGTTCAACATACTTTGTCGTTTTACTGTGGGATTTCAAATATGTTACTTGGTCTTTTAACATACTACACAGTGTTGTGTAGCCTGGAGATCATATCCGGGGGATAATTTCACGAAATCTCTGTAAAATGTAAACTTAAAATGCTTATTCAATGCAAGTGTGAACAAGGCTTATGTCTCATACCTGGTGGTGTTTCTAGTCTCAGTCTTAATTTCAAGCATGACTTTCCCTTAATCTCTTCCTAAGATCCCTTCTCATTTGTGGTTTTTCTGTAAAGAAGTCATGTCAAGTCGAAATTGATGTAACAACGGCGCCAAAGGGCCTAAATCCCAGGTCCTTAATTTGAGATGAGGCATCAAACAAAATAGCCCTCTTAATTTAAGGGAGCTTAGATTTGAAAGTTTAAAGAGTTGTGAAAGTGTCTTCCCGCAGTAGCCAGCTGGCAGAGGCTGATAGCTGACTACAGAGTGAACCCAAAAAGAAAGTACCAGTGAATGTCTTCATAGTGACCTGTTTAGCTTTGAATAAAAGCTTAGACACTTGTCATTCATCCTCTCAGTCCCTCACCCCCTTCTGCTGCTGGTCTAAGTGCAGCTACTCTCCAATGGCTTTTCCACAGGAGGGTTCGGAAATGTGTCTTCTTTTCGTGTCACTGTTAAGAAGTTAAAAGCTAGGATAAACTGATGGGGTCTATTCTGGTGCTAGCAATCTAACACACTGTTTCAATGTATAATTTGGCCTGGTCTCAGTAATAAGAACATTTCATCGGTATAAAGCAGATTTGGAGCAAATATGCAACCTGGAAAGTTTTTGAAGATGTTATGCAAGAAAACTGTGTGTCACACCAGGTTAGACAGAGTGACCCTGGAGAAAGAAGAAGGATCTGGTAAAGGAGAAAACAATGAGCCTATGGACACAAAAAGTAACGGAAATAGAAAAGAGATTTGTAGAGAGAGAGATAGAGTCTGAGGGGAGGAGAGGGAGGGCAGGGGGGAAGATGATCCTCTCTTCTCTGAGATTAGGGACATGGAGGTTAGCAGGTATTAGTATAAGGAACTGCTTCCTCTCTTACTCAGGACTGGGGCAGAAAAACAGAGACAGTGAGGAGAGGGACAATCTCAAATACATTATTCAGCATGATAAGGAAATCCAACAACATTTGCTCTGATTGGTCTGCAATCTTAGACTATGGTATAGCCATACTTTGAAAAATTAGTAATAAGGCTGACATTGTTTTTTTGACACGGCATGTGTGCGCCTACATCTATTATTTAGTTTTTTACTTAAATATAATGAAATATGTACAGGGCCGGACTGGGAAAATAAGTCAGGCCGGGAATTATACACCAAGCCAGGCCACTACCAGTTTTTTTTTTGTGCCATTATGCTGGATTTATTTGTGAATATTTACAGCGTTGCTGCCCATACTGATAGCCCTGCTTCTCAAAATCTGGGAAGAAGAGGAAATCCCTGCTCAGCTTAGGGATGCCTTAATTGTCTCCATATTTAAAAAGGGCGACAGGGCTGACTGCTGGGAAATTACGTGATTTCCCTTTTTCTGTCCTGTCCACATAGGAAAGCCCTAGCTCGGGTGTTGGCCAACAGACTCACCCCCCTGTCAGAAAGCATCCTTCCTGAGTCTCAGAGTGGATTTCGCCCAAACAGAGGCACTACAGACATGATTTTCACTACTCGCCAACTGCAAGAAAAATGCCGGGAACAAAATCAACCATTATACATGGCCTTCATAGACCTCACCAAAGCCTTCGACTCAGTGAACCGTCAGGCCCTCTGGCTGGTACTGGCAAAGATTGGCTGCCCAGAAAAATACGTCCGGGTACTGAGACTGCTGCATGACAATATGTCGGCCACAGTACTCAGTGGCAGTGGAGACGAAACTGAACCCTTCCGGGTCGTCACAGGAATCAAACAGGGATGTGTCATCGCTCCAACGCTATTCTCCATCTTTGTTGCTGCTATCCTACATCTCACAAGCAAGCATCTGCCCCAGGGAGTCAACATCATGTACAGAACTGACGGCCAACTCCTCAACATCAACCGTTTCAGGGCTAAAGGTCAAACCACCACCATATCGATCATGGAGCTGCAATATGCGGACGACAACGCCCTTGTAGCCCTCTCGGAAGAGGACCTACAGGGTATTCTATCAGCCTTTGCGAAAGCATACAAACAGCTTGGTCTAGCCATCAACATAAAGAAGACCCAAATCCTCCACCAACCACCACCAAACAGCAGTACGCCTGTCCTACCCCCAAACATCTCCATTGACAACATCAGACTGGAAAATGTGGACTACTTCCCATACCTTGGCAGCCTCCTATCATCAAAAGCTGTTATTGATGATGAAATACACCATCGCCTCAGCTGTGCCAGTGGGGCTTTCTCAAGGCTAAGGAAGAGAGTCTTTGAGAACCGTGACCTCCAAGCAAAGACCAAAATCTTGGTCTATAAAGCTGTGGTGCTCCCCACTCTTCTGTATGGATCAGAAGCCTGGACCACATACAGCAGGCACTTAAAGGCACTTGAGGCATACCATCAGAGATCCCTCCGAAAAATCCTCAGGATTAGCTGGGAGGATCGGCGTACTAACACCAGCGTCCTGGAGGAGGCTGACATTCCCACCATCACCCAAAACCAGCTCAGATGGACTGGCCATGTTATCCGCATGCCTGACTCTCGCCTCCCAAAACAAGTCCTTTACTCCCAGCTTGTTAAAGGGAAACGGGCCCCTGGAGGCCAAAAGAAGAGGTACAAAGATAACATAAAAACAAACCTAAAGAAGTGCCACATAGACCTAAAAGCTTGGGAAGACATGGCAACAGACAGGGCGACCTGAGAAACATTGTCCGTGAGGGTGCTGCACTATATAATGATGACCTCTGCCATACTGCACAAGACAAGCGCAGACTCAGGAAGGAGAGAGCAACCACCAAACAACCCAAACCCTTCACCACTACATTCCCCTGCCCACACTGCACAAGAATAATCGGGTCCAGAATCGGCCTTTATGCCCACCTGAAGACTCACAAGGACCAAGAAGGAGGACAGTCATACTCGACTACGAGTGACCGCCGATGATGATGATGAGTGATAGCCCTATAGTTTAAATCTATACCCAATAATAAACATATGGACAGGGGTTACTATTTAAAAAAAATGTGCAAATGTATTTGGGAACCTATCCATGTGAACATTTTAAGCGGGGGTGGGCCTCAAATCCTCTAGGGGGGTCCGGGGGCATGCCCCCCCGGTAAGATTTATTTTTAAATGTTGGAGTTAAATGCATCAATCTGGTGCATTTTGAGGGGAAAATAAAGAGACTAGATCTATGGGAACACCCATATGAAACAGAACTGTATACATTTAAATAATCATAAAATCATAAGAACATGGCCATAACCAATAACATACCATATCCAATATAAAAAAAAAAATTGAAAGTTGTTTATTTATTTTTGGTTCATTTATAGTTGTGAGTGTGTCTGGGCTCCTGAACCAGCCTCTCCTGTCTCCCTCCTCTCCCTCCTCTCCCCCTGCTCCTCTTTGAGGCAGCAGCAAAGACTAGTTTTAGCTCTCAACAAGTTTTAAAAGTTTATCTTACCTTTTTTCACCTATTTAACATTTTTTTATTCATTCATATTTTACTAATCAGTGTCACTACCCCCTCAAATGGAAATATGTGTTTACATAAATGGTTACCAAACCGTTTGAGACCCACTGAGATAACTTACAGTAGACTAAGTTAACTATCTCTAAACACTCAGAGAGTCCTTTACTTCACCTGAGCTGTAGTTATCAGCCTCTCAGTCTGACAGCAGAGGGCTCTCCCTCCACGTTTGTTGTTGAAACAGCTCCTTATATCTGTAAAGGCCCTGACACACCAAGCCGAAATCGGCCGTTTTTGTTAGTCAGACGTTTGTTTGTTTATATCACGCAGTCTGTTCTTCTTCTCTGTCTTCCGGTTGTTGCCTCTTTTGAATGACAAATACACACTACCGCCGCCTGCTGGTAAGGAGAGTTATTGCCACTCACGCATGCGCAGTTCGTACGTGCTCGGCTGAAGTCTTTGCGGTGTGTTCCAGTGCGAAACATGGCCAAGACGCAGGAGAACACGGCGACGCAACAGTCGGCGTCGGCGAGTTCTCTGGTGACTGCTTGGTGTGTCAGGGCCTTGAGAGCAGCTAGCTAACCAGATGCTAACAACAAAAGTACAAGTAATCGAGGGCTTTGATTTATGATCGGTATGGAAGTGGCCATGTCGGCAGGCCACATCATGTAGACAGACAGTCACCCTGTGTGAGGCAGACCCACATTTGCGCAGCGTTGCGTTCACAGTACATACAAAACAAATAAAATTGCCAGGCCAGCAGGCCACTTAACAGGCCAGGCCATCGGGAAACCACCCGGTCCTCCCGATGGCCAGTCCGGGCCAGAATTTGTATGAAAAAGATAATGAAAATGTCTTTAGATTTGCCCTAAGGCATGCTCAGAGAAGACCTCCACTAAAGTAAATTTGAGCAGCAAATAATTTAACACCATGGAGGGAATAAAACATTTTTGTGCTGCTCCTTTAAGAGGGCCTGCAAAGGGTTTTGGGTTTTGCACTGTGTGTCCATAAATGCTTGCCGTAGTTTCCTGTTTCTGGCTGTCTATTGCCCCTTTCACACCAACGCGGTTCGGAGCTAGAGCCTGATAAGCACCGTTTTTTCCTGTTCACACCGCAGCAAAACCGGTGCTTACCAAGCACCAAAAAATTGTCGGTCTAGAAGCAAGAACCGCATACGTCAGGCTTACGTCAGAGGCGGGGGCAGGGGCGGGATCAACCTGAGCTAACAGTTTTTGGCGAGTACGGCAAATAAAAGTTGTAACAAGCAGTAGCGCGGAGCAAAGTGACTAGAACACAACCACACACACTTGTAAAAAAAACACACTTCATAAAGTCAGGCAACACTAACCAGGCTTAGTGTGATTCTGTTTATTTGTACCTTACTTTGACCATCCGTTCGCTGTCATTGATCATTGTGGAGAGCAGGCAGACGTTTTGTTTTGTATTATAGCAGCTATCGGATGGAATCAATACATGGGCTGCACAGGTTGCCATGTCCGACTATCACAGGTAGAATCATAATGAAAAATACGCCGGTAAAATGTGCCTGTAGAAAACGGCTTACAATAGGATAGCAACAAGTAGTCAAGTTATAGTCAGTTTAGCTTCGGTTACTATGCTAACATCACCCATTTTATACCAAAGAAACTTTCATAACAGCGTTGTGATGCCAAACAGTGGGCAGCACTGCAGCGGTCGGTAAATGCCGCTGAATCACATTAATAAACAATGAACCACGGCACTCTGGAGAAAAGTATAAGGTTTGTGTGAAAGGGGCATGTGGAGCACATGGGTTGTTTCCTGTCAATTAAATCCTTGCTCAAATCCTAGGGTCTTTATGTCTGTACGTATCATTCCATATATTGTCTGTATATACTTAGTTGCACATTTAAACTGATTATATGCAAAACATGTAGAACAATGAATGATGCTAAACTTGTTAGCCTGTGAGCCAACCCAGTCTCACGGCATGTCGTGTTATAGTCACGACATTTAATCTATTGATTTGTGTTCACCAACACGATTTTCCCCTTTTTTTCGTGTCACACAACGAGTTTAAAAGCAATCTATTTCTATTGGTAGTGTGTTTCGTGCCTGCAACACGTCTTTTTGTCCGGTCGGGTCTTGGAAGACCGGAAGCTGTGTGGTTCATAAAAACATGTTCTTACTCAATATCAAGCCACGATTATTGTTTTTATTTTAAAAAAATATAATGTCGGACTTTTTTTGCCGTCCATGAGGAAAATAAATGGGGCTCAGAGCCTCAGAATACTGAAATCTGTATTTTTTAAATCTTTTTTTCCTTCTAATTTGTTATTCTTTTCTAAATAACACACTGTTATTTACTCAACAATAACACACAATTATCCTTTTTTGTATTTATTTGTTTATTTCTATAATCTCGGGCTTTTTTGGTGTCCGTCAGGAACTGAATTTCAAAGTAAAGTAACAGAAAACAGACATAGGCCTATAAGGGACATTTCGAGCATCATTGCGATACACACCCACTGAACTGTTTACCCAAGATCCTCAGCTATGGTTTAAGCTCGGTGATTGGATGTTTTAGCCGCAATGCACATCGGGATATGGTGTTGATGCGATAATTCGAAAAGCATTTCGGAGTTTAGGATGGCCGAAGACACTACACTACCCATAATCCTCAACTATTGTTTGGGACTACAGTCCCTTTGTTTGAAAAACCCTGTGATTAATCTTCAAGCTCTGGGATTGGATGTTGGAGTGGCAGTGCGCCAAGCAGTGTGCGAAATACGGGGGGGTCCGGGGGAGCTCGACCCCCCCGATTAACACCTGAGCCCCCCTGAAAGCCTCAACAGCAACATTTGAGGGGGGTCTCAATTATAATATTTATTTGTCACTTGCAATGGTCACTAAAATGTTTTTAAGCTTACTATGTCCAGTATTCATAATTCAAAAACATTTGTTCACAAATATAATCTATTTTGGCTGGCAAAAGAATTTCCTCTCATAGAATCGAAAACAGACGGCTCTTTAACGGTCGTATTCATTCATTCATATGAACGTCAGAATATAGAATTATTTGACGGCACCCCTGAAGACGCCAGACGGCGCCCCGGTTGAGAAACGCTGCTATAGACTACTGATTGGGCCCGGACTGGCCATCGGGAGGACTGGGAGGTTTCCCGATGGCCTGGCCTGTTAAGTGGCCTGTTGGCCTGAGGATTTCTTTATTTTTTGTATGTATTGTGAACGCAATGCTGCGCAAATGTGGGTCTGCCTCAAACAGGGGGACTGTCTGTCTACATCTATTCTCTTTATTTTCCCCTCAAAATGCACCAGATTGATGCATTTGACTCCAAAATTTAAAAACAAATCTTACCGGGGGAGCATGCCCCCGGACCCCCCTAGAGTAGGCCGCCTACTGCATATTGAGAAATCTTCGACCGGTATATTGCGCAATAAACGGGAGATGGGGACCCCCCCGATTATTGACGGGTATTTCGCACACTGGCGCCAAGGTTACGCCGAGCGCCAAACAGCTCTTTGAAATTGTCACGGTTGAGCGAAGCAGGCAGGACCCAAATGCAGATTTAACAGGAAATACCTTTATTTCAAGGCTAAAATGTAACAGACAGAACTCTTCCCAGAAAAACACAGTCAACGACAAACAAGGATCTAACAATGACAGACAGAAAAACCAGAACTTAAATGCACACAAGACTAATTACACAAACAAGACACAGGTGAGGAGGGAGGAGAAAACACAGGGGCTAAAGGTGAACACAATCGGGTAATCAGGTAGGAGGGAAAACAAACAGAAAGCAACAGGCAAGACAGGGGGTGAACACTTTTCAAAATAAAACAGGAAACCAAAGACAGATCAAGACAAGACAAAACACAACACAGACAGATCGTGACAGAAATGAAACGAAACCACGGCAGACTATCCAAAACTGGACTCCAACGGGACCAGATCCCTATAAAGTATATTCATTATTTGTTATTCTCTACTAATAGTTCATTAAAGACTGTATATAATGGCTATTTTGCATATCCCTTTCAAGATTTTCAAACACAACTACATTGAAGTTATGCAATGAATGAAAAACTTGGGTCGCAGGTTCCTCAACAGTGCATTACAAGAGATCTATCAATATGTGTGTATACCTCCACCATTAAACTGTCATATTCTGCACATTTCTTATACATCTTATAAGAGTATAATTCATATGTATAATATCAGTTAAAATAAGTGCTTCAACATAGTTAACATTGCAGGAAAGCGATATATTAGACGTTAAGTACTTTGTCAGGCTTAATATTTATCTGTAGATACCCCCAAAGCTTTTTTCACATTTAAAAGAAGACCTTAACCTAAAGTATTCTTTAATGTTTAAATAAAGGTTAATTAGTTTGTCTGTTTTGCACATCCTCCTATTAATATCTTTGTACATCCGGCACTAAACTGTTTTATTGTAGAGATCACTTACAGTATCTTCTTGATTTTTTATATTCTATATTTCTATGATTGACCTTCTACTTCTATTTTGTATGTACTCTTAATATTTTTTTCATCAAATATAACATATTTCAAAAATAATTCAATAACGTGCTTTAACCACTAGGCAAGGCAAGGCAATTTTATTTATATAGCAATTTTCAGCACGTGGCGATTCCATGTGCTTTACAGATTTAAAAAAAAAAAGAAGATAATTTAAGAACAAATGCAGCATAAATACATTATTAAATGGCATTTAAAAACAGGCATAAAAAGCAAAGATAATGAAATAAATAAATAAACACAGCAGGTACAGAATACATGACTAAAAAGGCATACTGTAGTGTGAGTATGGGCAGCTCAATTAAAAGCAGCGGCAAATAGATGCGTTTTTAGTCTGGATTTAAAAATAGGAAGTGTTTCGGCGGACGTGCATGATTTGGGCAGTTTGTTCCAGATAGTTGGGGCATAATAACTAAAAGCTGCTTTTCCATGTTTAGTTGTTATTCTCGGAACAGAGAGCAGAACTTACCCAGAAGACCTGAGACTCCTGGATGCTTCATAGTGATGGAGGAGGTCGTCTATATACCTCGGTCCTAAGCCATTTAGTGATTTAAAACTAGCAGTAGTATTTTTAAATCAATTCTTTGGTCGACTGGAAGCCAGTGTAATGATCTCAGAACCGGAGTGATGTAATCCACTTTTCTAGTGTCAGTGAGAACTCGAGCAGCAGCGTTCTGAATCAGCTGCAGCTTTCTGATAGATTTTTTAGTGAGCCCTGTGAATACACTATTGCAGTAGTCGAGTCTACTGAAAATAAAAGCATGGACAAGTTTTTCTAAATCCTGTTGCGACATTATTTTTTTAATCCTTGATATATTCTTCAGGTGATAGTATGCAGACCTAATAACTGTTGTAATGTGACTGTTAAAATTCAGGTCTGAGTCCATCACTACACCCAGATTTCTTGCTTTGTGAGTTACTTTATAGCAGGGGTCTCCAACACGTCGATCGCGAGCTACCTTTTTTTCTTTCTTTTTTTCTTTTTTTCTCTTTTTTTTCTCATTTTCAGACAGGTTTTTATATAAATGGATCAGGACAAAAAGTACGCGAAACTTTTTTCCTGAAACTTTCATTATAGCTCGCAAGCCCTCAATAAGTAGCACGCCAAGCAAATCCCAAATGTAAAAAATACACAAAATAAAAAAGGAAATGTAATTAAAAGAATCTACCCTATGCATAAACGAAACCTCAATCATAGCGAACTCTATCTACTTACTACAACTCTATATCTATCTAACACCCCTCCTCCCCCCACCCCCACAATGAATATTGACCAATCACGTTCTTGCTTGATTTGCGGGACCAGCGTTGCAGTCTGGAAGAAAAGCCATGTGGAGCGGCACCTCACCGCTTCATAAGGAGTTTGACTATGATTTTCCTTCTGGCAGAATCTACACAACACATCAGCCCCATTGAACAGCCTAGTCATGCCAGCCTATACAGCACATGAGGGGCAGAGTTTTACTCATGGCGTAATTTCCACTGGGGACAGTCCCCCCCACTTTTCGAAATCCCGTTTGTGTCCCCCCACTTTACACATTTATTATTATTTTTTAACGCAAGCCGTCATCGCCACGGAGGAGCACACAGCCTCTGTGAGCGAGCGAGACAGAGAGAGCTAGAGAGAGAGAGAGCACACCTTTATCTATTTAATATAGTTGTAACAAATAAAGTATGAAATCATTCCAATGTGTACTATATTGTATTTAAAAGGGGAGTGATTAGTAAAATATGCATAAATAAAAAAAAGAATGCTAGTAACATAAGATAAGAATAAACAAGTTTAAATGATTTGTTATTGGTTGTGATCATATTCTAAAGATGTTTGGATTATTGAAAAGTATACAGCTCCCTTTCATACGAGTGTTGAGAGCTGTATCCATAAATTCATTTTGTGCTCAAAGTGCACCAGATTGATACATTTAACATCAACATTTAAAAAAAAACATCTTCCCGGGGGTGCATGCCCCCGGACCCCCCTGGGGGATGTGAGGTCCACCCCAAAATAAAGCAGGTTAAAATAATTAAATTGCATACACACAGACCCAAACAGCACACGAAGGTTAAAGGTAATCATATAATAATGTTAAAATGTGCTAAATATATACACTGCAAAAAGCAAAAAAAGAGGAGTAAAAGTAGCTCACGACTTTTTTATTTTTTGAAAGTAGCTCTCATCCTAAAAAAGGTTGGAGACCCCTGCTTTATAGTCTGCCGACTGAAGCTCTGTGATTACTTTTAATCGGTCCTTCTTTGCTCCAAAAACAATGATCTCAGTTTTTTCTTTGTTCAATTGGAGAAAGTTCTGAGTCATCCAGTCAGTGATGTGCTCAATGCACTTGCTCAGTGTTCTAATCGGAGAGTAGTCTCCCGGTGTAATTTTAAAATAAATCTGGGTGTCGTCTGCATAGATGTGATAGCTTAGATCGCTCTTTTTAATAATTTCAGCCAGAGGTAACATATAGATATTAAAAAGCAAAGGTCCTAAGATGGAGCCTTGAGGAACCCCGCATGACATATTTATCAGGGTTGATTTGTAATTGCCTATTGAGACAAAGTTTGTTCTGTCCTTTAAGTAGGAGCTAAACCAGTTTAGAGCTGTTGCTGAAACTCCCACCCAGTTTTCAAGACGGTCTAGCAATATGTTGTGGTCAACAGTATCAAAGGCAGCGCTGAGATCTAATAATACTAACACTGATATTCTGCCACTGTCTGTGTTTAAATGGATGTAATTTAAGACCTTAACAAGAGAAGTCTCAGTGCTGTGGTTAGGTCGAAAGCCCGACTGAAACACATCAGAACCGTCAGTTAAAAACATGAAATTACTCAACTGTTGAAAAACAGCTTTTTCAATCAATTTGCTTAAAAAGGGAAGGTTTGATATTGGCCTGTAGTTATTCATTATGGTTTCGTCTAGGTTATGCTTTTTTAGGAGCGGTTTAATTATTGCAGTTTTCAGGGCCTGTGGAAATACACCTGATTGAAGAGACTTGTTTACTATGTGTAGTATATCTGAGGCCAAGCAATGAAAAACAGTTTTGAAAAATCCTGTCGGGATGATGTCGAGGCTACAGGAGGAGGATTTCAGATGTTGGATAATGTCTTCCAGGTCTTTAGCATTTATCAGACGGAATTGTGACATGGTGTCTGAATTGGCTTTAGGTGGGACATAGGGACAACACATTTGCTGTACCTGATACAGAGGCACTGACTGCCTGTCTAATTTGCATGATTTTGTCAGTGAAGAAGGAGGCAAAATCATTGCAGGCCCTGGTGGATAGAAATTCTGAGGCTATCGACACTGGGGGGTTTGTTAGTCTGTTGACGGTAGCAAACAAGGCACGTGAGTTGTTTTTATTTTTGGTAATGATGTCAGAGAAGAACGATTGTCGTGCCTTTTTTATTTCCTGATTATAGAAACCGAGTTTCTCTTTATATATTTCCAAGTGAACCTGGAGATTTGTTTTTCTCCACCTGCGTTCAGCTTTTCTACACTCAGTTTTTGCTGTTCTCACAGTCATGGCTTTTCTCCATGGAGATATTTTCTTGTTTTTTTCATGTTTTCACATAATTTTACAGGATATTGCTATATTATTTCACACGTTTTACTTCTACACATTAATATCTGATTTGTAAAACATCACAGATGGAAAGGTATATCCGTCATTTAATGGTAAACTATTGAAATTCTGATTCCATAGAGGAGTCTCCCATCACCCAAAACCCCTGACAATTCTTTCAACTCAGTATTTACATTCTTATATTCAAAGAAAATCAGTAATATCTTTAAAAACTACAAGTCATTTTCTATCAGCTGTGCACCGTTATGGTGTAAATATAACCTATCTACCAATTGGATCAAATATAAAAGTCAGCCGAATTAGTGTTGATACTGCAAGGAGACGTATTGTGTGAAGAGAAATTGAAGATGTTGTTTAATTGCTGATATATTTATGATCCACGTCACGTATTCAGTTTCGGCGGCATTTCTTCAAGTTTGTCCAAAGGTCTTCAAACCAGGGCTCTATAAATAAAGAACTACGGCAGATGTGTAATATTTAATGCAGCCGAACCGTGTATTACAATGCCGTTATGTCATGACGTTCAAAGAGAAAAGCAAGCACACTCGGATTAAAGCATTATTTATTTATTTTTTTTAAATGTGTATCGGATTTCATATCGCATAAACACCATATCCCAACGTGCATTGCGGCTAAACAATCCAATCACCGAGCTTAAACTGTTAAGCCCCAAGCCTGTTTTTCAGGTCTCAGGCTCGAAAATGACATTCCCAGAACAAATGACAATAACTTCCCTTCTAAAAGGGGTAAATTAATAATCTTTTTTCTCAAAGTAATGATAAACCTGTGAGTTGGATGTAGAAAAGTCAGAATCAATATAGATTTTTTTTATTTTAAAGTAAATTCAGATTGAACATAGTAAAAAAAATGTAAATTATAGTGTCCGTCCAAAAATAAACCATTACCTATAGTGAAAACCACCCTTGAATGATGGGATAGTAGACTAAAAGCTTTAGGAATCCAAACTATAACATATAATAAGTACCCTGTTTCAAGACTGATGCAAAACAAGTGACATCTGACCTTTTTAGAGAGGTTTAGCAAAAGAAAACCCACCTCTGGGGTCATTTGGGTGGAAATGGGTGTATTCGCCGTTTCTCTGGAACCCATTGGTCGATTTTGATGAATGACATCTCTTTTGAACCGTGAGAGCCAATAAAATCGAAGGGGAATTTCCACATACACACACACGTTACCATTGAGAAGTGAGAGCTAGCGCACGCAGTTGGCCCAAAGCGAAACCTATCATATGCTCTGAAATCTGAAAACTGAAAACTAGGTTTATTGCTGATGGATTATCAGAAATCATTTCAAAGTGACACAGACACATTGGATTAACCTATGGATTAACCTTCAGCAGCGTTTTTATTCTTTTAATGCCATTGAAGACAACTTTTGATCAGAAAACAACAAAGGTAAGACATATTGCCGTGTTGGCTACCTAATGCTACGTGGTGTGATGTCTGTGTTAGCTTCTCATGTCGCCAGTTCGGATCGGTCAGTAATGATACTTATATTTCTGGAATCTGTGGAATCTCAGCTTGCTAATCGATATCTTGTTCGTGCAGATACGATAAGTAATAAGGGTATTTTAACGTGAGTTCTGTGCTAAGTGTGTTAGCATTTTTTCGCTCAGGGCTAATTCAGAGCCTTTGTTATTACCCTTATGTTTTGTTAAAAATTGTTAATATTGTCTGATAGCTGAGTTTCTTCCCGTTAAGTGGGTATGACACATTAATAGGTTTTTAAATGTTAAGAAGCCCTCAGACGCTGTTTCTTGCAGATGTTGCGATTTAACCTGGGGCTTAACAGGTTAACGGGAAGAAACTCAGCTAACTGACGATATGAACCATTTTTACCGAAAAAAAACACAGGTCTCACAAGAAGCGTCTAAATGAGCCCTGAGCGAAAAAATGCTAACGCACTAGAAATACTTTATTACTTATCGGATCTTCACAAACAATATATAAGCTAGCAAGCTGAGATTCCACAGATTCTAGAGGTAGTAGTATCATCACTGTGCGATCAAAACTCGCAGGCAGGGGAATCCAACCCAGACATCACACAACGTAGCTTTACGGAGCAAAAACAGAAAATAATCTTACCTTTGCTGATTTTCTGATCAAAAGTTGTGTTCAATGGCATTAATACGATAACAACGCTGCTGAAGGTTAATCCAATGTGTCTGTGTCACTTTGAAATGATTACTGATAATCCATCATTCCATTTTTGTCAAAAACTGAGATTTCATATTAGCTGCTATTAGAGCTACAACCCAGCTTCCGGTTTTGGGCATTCTGGCTACGCATCACTCATTCACCAATGCGTAATGTTTAGATGGATTTTAGGAACTTCCCTCTCGATTCTATTGGCTCTAATGGTTCAAAAGAGGTGTCAATCATCAAAATCGACCGAGGGGGGCCAGAGATATGGAAAATGCACCCAAATTACCCCAGAAGTGTTTTTTTTGTTCCAAATCTCTCTAAAAAAGGTCAAATGCCACTTGTTTCGCATCAATCTTGATATACTGATATACTATATGTTATAGTTTCGATTCCTAAAGCTTTTAGTCTACTATCCCATCATTCAAGGGTGGTTTTCACTATAAGTAATGTTTTCTTTTTGGATGGACACTATAATTTAAAATGTTTTACTATGTTCAATCTGAATTTGCTTTAAAATAAAAAAAATTCTATATTGATTCAGACTTTTCTACATCCAACTCACAGGTTTATCATTGCTTTGAGAAAAAAGATTATTAATTTAACCCTTTTAGAAGTGAAGTTATAGTCATTTGTTCTGGGAATGTCATTTTCGAGCCTGAGACCTGAAAAACAGGCTCAGGGGTTAACAGGTTAATATTAAGGCGTTTAGCTAAACCCCAGTCTATGAGGCTTTCATCAGCCCCAGAGTCAATTAGCGCCCCCAGAGTATGTGTCTGACTGTTAGCTGTGACTTTAACCTGGGTGAGTGTGTGAGGAGGACAGTCAGAGGAAAGTTTGCTCACCAGCGCCCTCCTCATGGTTGGTGAGCATGCCCTTTTCCCGGGCATGTCGCCTGCTGGTGAGCCGATTGGCCACAGAAAAAGCAGCATCCCTCGTGCAGGCGGCGCCGTCTTTCCTCTGGAGAAATCTTTGTTCTTCCGAGCTGCATTGGCTCCTCCGGTGCCTGTGATGGCGCTGTTCCTGCTGGGCCTGATGAGGAGGGGAACAAGGGATCCCATGAAGGCTGCCTACCCAGAAAGCGCTCCTGGTGGCTGGGGTGTCTTGTTGCAGTTCGGCGCCGTTCTCTCTCTCTTTCTCTGAGGCGGTTATCATCTCGGATAGACATGGAGATCAGAGATTCAAGGTCCTGTGGTAGTTCTAGTGGAGCCAGGTGGTCTTTAATGGTTTCTGAGAGTCCATTCCGGAAGGCGTCTATTAATGCTGGGGTGTTCCAGCCACTGTCTGTGGCTAAGGTACGGAACTCTATGGCATAATCTATGACTGGCCTGGGGTGCTGTTTGAGCTGCATGCGTACACGGGTGGCTTCGCTGGCAGGTGAGGTAAGATCAAAAATCCGGCTCATAGTGTCTTTGAATGCTGTGAAAGATCTACATATACTGGATTCTCTTGACCATTCCGCAGTGGCCCATGCGGCAGCTCTGCCGGTTAAATGGGAGACCATAAATGCTATTTTAGCCTCATCTGACACAAACGCGGATGGGTTATGCTTGTAATGCAGGTCACACTGGACCAGGAAGGTTCTGCAGTTGACAGACTCACCTGAATATTCCTCTGGCGATGCCAACCGCAGTGGGACAGGAGAAGCACTGACCTCGGCCTGATTAGCAGCAGGATTGGCAGCAGGTGGCGTAGCAGGAGTCGGAGCTGTAGAAGTCGCCTCTAGATGAGTGAGGACTCTGTGGAGCTGTGTTGCCAGATGGTTCACCTGTGAGGTGACAGAGGTTTGGAAATCCTCCTGACGTTCTGAAAGGTCTTTCACTCTATGGCTAATGGTTTTTAGCTGCTCCTGGTGCTGATGGACAGTGGCGCCAGCAGGGGGGGGCCAGGGGGGGCCATGGCCACCCTGATATAATTGTTGGCCCCCCCACTGGCCCCCCCCCCCCCACACACCGCCTCGCCAGTCACGTATGCGTAGTAGTTTATCTGATATTTAACAACAAATACACAGCCAGCGAGTCGCTTGATTTGAGCTTCCAACGCTGATACTGCAGCCCCTCCCTCTCCCACTGCTACCATGGTAACACTCTGATACTCGGCGCACCACTCTGATACTCGGCGCACCACTCTCTGAGATTCGCACAGACAGCAGCAGGTTGCAGCAAAACGTTTCTTTCTACTGACTGGACTGGAGTTGACAAAAATCCACCAGACTTCTAGAAGGTAAGTCGTATACGTTCGTTGCCTGTTAAGCCCAAAAACATTTTAGGCTTTAGTGTGTTAGCTTTAGGTAGCAAAAAACGGAGATATGCTTACCTTTAGCTGTTATTCTGATCAAAAATTGTGTTCAATGGCATTAAAACGAGAAAAACGCTGGAAGACCTGGAAAACAGGCTCGGGGCTCAGTAAGGGCTGGCTTGACTTCAGGTATAATTCGTCTGTAAACACACTTTGGCGGCTATCCTAGTTAGCGTTAGTTTAGCTTGCTAAGCTAACGTTAGCTGATGTCGGTATGCTGGGCTGGTGTAATGCGTAGGCTACTATTAATCACTGCTGTGTGTAATGTCAATTTGCAGAAAATGAAGAGAAAGTCAACAGACATCTCTTCTTATTTTAAGAAGAAGATGAGTAAGGGAGAGACAGAGCTGGCAGGGGAGCAGCAGCATAGGGCTAGTGAGGAGGAGGAGGAGGAGGAGGAGGAGGAGGAGGAGGAGAGGAGGAGGAGGAGGAGGAGGAAGGGAGGAGAGGAGGGGCAGGAGGAGGAGGAGGAGGAGGAGGAGGAGGAGGGAGAGGAGGGAGAGGAGGAGAAAGAGGAGGGAGAGGAGGAGAGAGAGGAGGGAGAGGAGGAGGGAGAGGAGGAAGAAGAGGAGGGAGAGGAGGAGGAGGAGGAGGAGGAGGAGGAGGAGGAGGGAGAGGGAGAGGAGGGAGAGGAGGAGGAAGAGCATGATAAGGGTGCACAACACCAGACAGCAGCAGGCCAGGAACTGGCAGCAGCATCAGTCAAAGAAGGGAGACAGAACAAATCAAAAGCAGCTGTTCCTGGACCACCAGGTGATGTGATGACTGTGACCCTGATAATGAAATCAACGGGGGCGTGTGGTGCAGTGGGTTGTGCTTTGGTGTTCGGATCAGGGGGTCACAGGTTCAAACCCCACTGCAGTCAGCATGTCGTTGTGTCCCTGGGCAAGACACTTCACCCCAAATTGCTCCTGTGGGGATTACCCACAGTATTGAGTATGTAAGTCGCTTTGGATAAAAGCGTCTAACAAGTGACATGTAATGTAATGTAATGGATGCCTAGGCTAGAAAGTAATGTTGGGCTCATCATTCTAAAAAAGTACTATATTACTCATTGCTCTTTTCTCTTTCCAAAGGTGATATTATAGTACTGTGTTACTAGTAATTTATTACTGCCCAAACACTGCTAGAGAGTAAAGTAATCTGGATAATTGTGTGATTATAGTGTTTCTACAGTAAAAAGTCATGACATATCCACTTAAAGCATTCTGATTCATGGTTATTGGTAGTTGAGTTTGAATAGAATTGTCATATATAACAGATAATATCTGTAATTAATTACTATGGAGAGGGGTTAGCTACTCGTTTTATAATCATTATTTTAATATCAGAATAACTGATTTTGCCTCTTATTTCTTCACAGACATCTCCCAGTCAAGAGCAGAGCAGCCCAAGCAGCCACACCTGAAGTTCTTCCCACGAACACTTCAGGGGGATCGAAGACGGTGCTTCTGTAAAGACTGGTTCAATTCTCATAAATGGCTTGAATACTCTCAAAGTAAAGACTCTGCCTACTGTTATGCCTGCCAGCACTTCGGTCTCAACAACAATTACATTCTTGGTTTTGGTGGGCCACCCCAAGATTTTCAGTGGCCCCATTTGGCCACCCCTATGAAACATTTCTGGAGGCGCCACTGCTGATGGATGATGTTTCCCTGTGCAGACAGGGCGGTCTGGAGCATCTTGGGGTTGGCTGAGTCCATACTGGCCAGTTCGTTCTGTTAGGAACCTTGACTCAATAGTATGACGACTCAAAATCACTACCCAGAGACAAAAAAGGTGTGAAGAAAATAATCTTTACTTGAAGAAAGAAAATCACTCTTTCAGAGGATATAACAAAATGTCAAAAAAGGCAAAACACTGAGTCTCTTTAACAATGGCTTGGATCTGGTGTCTTGGAACGACGAACAAGACGAACTGGCAACTGACAAGGGGAGACAGGACAATTTATACATGAGGTAAGTGGGCACAGGTGGAAACAATCAGGGGCGGGGCAGACGCTGACGATGGCGGGAAAAAGAACCAAGGTAGGAAGTAAAGGGACCTGGAATGAGACATGGTGAGTACAAAATAAAACAGGAAGTGGAACATAAACTAAACTAACATGAAACATGAACATGACAATCACAAACATGACAAAACTAACATATTTGACGGGACACAACAGTCACTGCAGAAGGATGCACATTAATTCCAGGCCCTGGTGGACAGAAGTTCAGCGGCCATACAGAGGAGGTATTGTGTTTTTCTCAGTTCCAAATTATGAATGCAAATTCTCTCTTAATAGATGTGTTTTCTTACCAAAGACAGCCTTTAACTTAGCGGGTGCAATGTCATCGATTGTAATTTTAGAATTTAAAATATTAAAAAGCTCATTGACTTTGACTGAAGAGAAGCGTGGAAAAGAAAGATTGAATACATTTTTAAGAGATAGTGTGATAGAAAGGATCAGAGCAACATCATTGTGCTTTTATTGGGTTTGGGCTTCATCTCAGCCTGAGTCAATCCACAGTTATCATGAACACTGCACAGTTCTTTTTCCCCTCTGTGCTGTCAATACAGATTTAAAAATCACTAACAATGACTACACTCTCAAATTCAATACAGAATTTAGACAGCTATTTAGTAAAGTCATCAAAAAATAAAACAGTTTGCACGTTATTAAGGTGGCCTGTAGGTATTTAGGGACTCAGAAGGAGGAATTTGTCCTTAGAGCCAAATATTAAAAAAAGAAAAGAGATATCTGCTGACATTAACGAGAATTTTTAACATACTTGCAACCCTTCCTTTTGCACTCTAGCCTCATTCATAACACATAAAACATCAAATCAAGAGTTTGCTTGATAATCAAAACCTTGTTCCTGCCAATGACCTCACATTTATTAAGCTAGTGTCAGTGTGTTGTAAGCATTATCTTCCCACATTTTAAGGATGTGCTGTGGCTGATGCAGAATTTGATACATTTGCAGGAATCAGTCAATTGCTTCCTGTTTCTCAATAGATTTCATCATACTAGTTTTATTACCTATCAAGACAGAAATATTGGAAGCTATACACACACAGGGTCAAATTGTCACGAGTGCCAGTAGCCTTGCAGCCTGGATTTAGCTTATATCAGTGGAGATTTATGCATTTTGTGCACACACAACCTTATCAGAGCAGACAGAGGATGATGGGGTCGTGGAGGGCGCACGTCAACCGCTGATGATTGTGTCAAAACTGGCGGAGATGGAAGATGCGGGAGAAAATAGGATAATACCAACTCTCACACAAATCATGCAGTATTATTCAAGTCTCATTTTCTAGTCATATTCTCACTATGGACTTACACTTAAACCTTACTTTAGAATACACTACAGTCTCAGCCATCCATGTACTGTACTTTTAATGTGGAAGTGTATTAAATGGTTCTAGCAATTTTTTGTTTATTTTGTTCCTTTGTGGTATCAGATTAAACAAAGTAATTGGTTTTATTACATTTTTAATTGCTGCAGTTTTAAAGCTTTTATATCAGACAACAACTTTTTTTAAAACACACCTAAGATGAACAAAAGTGACTGACATGATTTAGAAGGGCTGAATTCACTAAAACTGAAAAGAGTCCATGTACAATCCAACATAAATCATGAAATGTTCTTGACTGCTTTAAGTTTGCTCAGTGCTGCCACTAAACGCTGGATGCTTTAGTGAAAGAATAATGATGCCTATTTGCAATATGAAAGATAAAAGAAAATATATTTATCTTGCACAGATCTTAAATAAAAAATAGGAGCCTGACTCAGGTATTAGCACAAGTGTTAGTCATTTGAATTTGTTGAAGGAAAGGTTCCCACTTATACCATTATTATTATTATTATTATTATTATTATTATACCAGAGAAGCAATTTGGGGTTTAGTATTTTGCCTCGACACTTTTACATGTTGACTGCAGGGGCTGGGGATTGAACCACTGACCCTTCCGATTGGTAGACACCCATTCAATCAATGAGCCACAGTCACACATGTACTTAAAGGGTTTTTGTTGCTGCCATTGTTCCTCTTGTCCATACTGGCCCTTGTTATCTTCCAAATCTGAAGATAATGTAGGTGCTTCAGCAGTTAGTCAAATCAAGTGGTTATCCTCCCAAGTTATTGTATTTCAGGCAAAATCTCCACTAGCTCAGTAACACAAGCGTGCTAATATGGTGTTGTGCAGCCATGGAAAGTAACTACATTTAGTCAAATAGCCTCTTACCCATTGGAGGGTCTTGTACTTTACTTGGGTATTTCCATTTTATGCTACTTTAAGCATGTCACAGTTTTTTAGTACGTTTTACTCCACTACCATTATCTGACAACTTCAGTTACTTTTTCCCTTGCTGTCCGGTAAAAACCTCCAAACTCCAGATGTGATGTGAATGAACAAATCTTATACTTAAACTATTTATAAAGCCTCTTGGATCTGAAGTGGACTTTTTAGAGCTATATGGTTCTCACAGGTCCGCGACAAAGCCTAAAACAATTTGATGGTCTTAAAGAACATGATGCATTGCTGTAGCCTGCCCAATAATACTATTGGGCAGGCTACAGCAATGCATCATGTTCTTTAAGACCATCAAATTGTTTTAGGCTTTGTATAAGGAGTTAAAAAATCACCACCTTAAACATCTACAGCAGTAAAATACATACATACATGCATACACATCACTGCAGAAGATATATTAACCCCCAAACATCACATATATAATGGTAAAACACTGACAGGAACAATTTCTACACAAGCCACCTGAAGCCACAAATTGAGATCTGACTGAAAGTGTTTTTTATAGTTCTGACTTTAAACTCAGAATTCACCTTTGGTCAGATCTCAAAAACAATTTCACATGTGGCGCTAATCCTCTTCCGTCGATTCACTGTCCATTTCTTCTCATCATACATCCTCTTACATAAGATTTTCAATGCAGGACTTTCCCTTGTAGCAGAGAATATTCACAGTGTGATATTACTGCTTTTACTTCAGTCAAGGATCTCAATACTAAGGTTAAATGTGCTAACCAAAACAACCTGTCAATCATCCTTCAATGGCTCAGATTAATGAGCTGTGAATAAATCCTTATCATGTCTGCTATATATAGCGCTGTGACATGCATCTCTCTATCTAGGACAGTGTGTCATGTGACCTGTGTGACAGCCTGTTGTGGAGAGTTTCGTTTCAACCATGAGACATTGCATTGCTGTCACAGAGAGAATTTGATGAGCTGGCAAAGATATTCATTCCACAAAAGCGTTTAAGTCTTTTTTGGGTCGGATGCAAATCCCCTCACATTCAACAACAGCTCTTTCTGGCAGTTCTGGACGTTTTTCTGGCCGGGCCTGTCGGGCCCTGCGGGCCATGGCAGGGATTTTCCTCTCTGAGTATGTGGGCAGGGAACCCGTCTGAAAGCAACTGAAAGGCTGACGTCAGTGAAAAGAGAAACTCTCACTGTCTTTTACTTGAAAAGAAATATGAAGTTCATTGACAAATTAGCATTAGCATTTAGCATTTTCATTTGGGTGCAGTTATCTCAATTCAAAACCAATAACAAAGAGACGTGAGAATCCTGATTTCCGATATTTTATTGATGAAAACATATTTAACCTTTTGACCCAATAGACACATAACATAATATAGCAAAAAAAGCTATTGAGAACATATCTTTTGAAGCCCGATCACAGATTCAAAAGCACTGCGACATACCGCAATGTCTCAAACACTTGTAAAAATAACAATCATTAAAAAATATACATACAAGACAAGGATATTTTTTCTGTTGTTTTTTTTTCTCAAAGTGTGATTTGTAAAAGACTGCATGTACGGAAACGAATATTTGAGATACAAGACAATGCAGTAACCCACAATCTCTAACTGACAGGACGATCACTGACCGACAGGAGCTAGCTAGCTAGTCAGCTGTTAGGACTTCACTGAGAATAAAATGAAAATACATTGCCTGCACAATCCAAAGGGTGCCATCCATGTAAACAGCCATTAAGAAGATGAACAGAGCAGTTATGGATGATCAGAATCAGAAACTGTGAAAGTTTTTCCAGCAAGAGAAATTGAGTTAATGCAGGTCTTCTGGGACTAAGTTCTATGCTTGTAATTGTAAATCTGCAATCCAGAAAGGCTGCGGTATAAGTAGTAAGTGAGCTTAAGCGTGTAATCATGTATGTACACGGTGTGGAATGAAGCATAAAAAACATGAATAAGCATTGTTAAATCATGAAACTAGGTTGCAACTCATAAAGACCTTGAAGCTGGTGTAAATGCAGGCAATATTTCTTCAGTTTCCACTTTTTAACGATGAGCAAATGGTTTTACCAGAATGCTTTGGACCACCCAATAGTCTGACCTTAACAGAGTACAGTAAAGATTGGTAGGCCAAGATATAAACCCCATCACCAGCTGCACCTATCTCTCCTTCCTGCCTTTTCACCACTACATTCTCCCTTTTTTCTTCCTCCTCTCTCTTTTATATCGACATATTGCCCCATTACATTTCAGGGCTATCAGCGGGGCAGTCAAAGGTTTGGCACGACATTTTCCTGAACCCTGAACACAGCGTCTGCAGACACAACCCTACGCTTATAGTTCAAGCTCTTCAGCAGCAGCTGAGGAATTCCCTGCCAGGGTGCTACAGCAAACAGTGTCTCATCCTCTGTCTCTGCAAATATCTGCTGTAGGAGGAAGCATAGGGGACAGACAGCAGCGTTTCTCAATGCAGTCCTGTCCTCGCTCTGTGTCTGTTACTTGTGAACTTTTTCTGTCTCACGTGATAAATAAGAGAAGCGTCGCTGTACTTAATATACAGGGTCATTGTGTGTGAGTGGGCCTTCCTTTTGCTGCATTGATGTGGATAAAAAGTGTCATAAGTTCTGAACAGTGAAGTGTTCATTTGCAAAAACGGATATCGTTTTTTTCTATAACCTTTTTGTTTTTTACTATGTGAGCAATCCAGATAATGTCAATCAAACTAGTGTTGGGTTGTTTTAAGGTTTTTTCTGAAAAAAATGTTTGATTCATACGAATGACTTGTATCTGTTTTTTCAAATAAACTCTTAGAATATGCAACACCTGTATCCATTTGGGAAATGTTAAAGCATGTTTGGAGTAGTTTTAACACCAGAAATAAATGAAAAATATGAACCTTTTTCAACAATCCATTGATCGCACATATGACATATGACTTTACTGCAAAATCCCCACTAAGGCATGGTTTCGTCCAAACATACACAAACACTGACTGCATGGTTTCACATGTACATTCACAAGCCTCTGGGGTGCTGTTGTCTTGTGCGTGCCTGACTATAAACAGAGTGGGGGCTAATTCACAAAAATCATATGGACTGCTCATTCTTTTGTAGGCACTTAAAAACACGTTATGTTCACATATACAAATAGACATAGCTTCATATTTTGTTTAGTTAACCCCCAATGAAAATGGGGTTTTAATGTTAGAAACAATCAAAATAAAATCTTTGGTCTGTAAACAACCATAATTATATCCAAATGCGAGGCGAGGATGCCGGTTTGTTATCGAAACTAGTTAAACCAGCATCTCACCTCAGTTTAAGCTTTAGTAAAGCTCAGTCTAGGGTGCAGGTTTTGGATCCCTGCACACACACATCTGATTTCACCTTGAGTGTGCGAGGGTGTGTGTGTGGAGAAACTGTCAGCTTCAGGGCACTGATGCAGCCGTTTGTGGTCTGCTGTTGGAGCGTGCTGACTAATCAGTTATTGACAGATTCGATCAGTTCTGATGACAGTTCTGCTGAGAGGCCGTCGCACTTATAGCCTTTTATTTCCAAGCTACACAAATGAGTCTCTCCCCAACCTGCTTGGCCTGGGCAGGATCAGATGACGTTGGCATTTCAAGGAAATGTGAGATATTCACATCAGATAGGAGTGAAAGCCAAAACACAAGCTTTGATGCAAAACATTAAAAAGAAGCCTCCTTTTTCTGTCAAACACTGAGCAGGTCTGCTGCTCTGCTCCTGTTTAAACAAATCTCTCCCTCCACCTCCACCTGGGGCTGACTCAGTTACAGGGCAGCCAGGTGGAGTATGCAGGATGCTGGCAAGCAAACACCGGCTGAACCTGCGCTATGTAGTAGTTACTGAAGTTGCCATCTGCCACGTAAGGAGCAGGTTGGTAGTAACATGTGACGTTGGCCACGTTGGGGATGACGTTCTGCTCGGCGAGAACGCGCACCGCCAGCATGGCTATGAGGCCCAAGGTCTGCCGCCTCTCGTGTCCCATCAGGCACACCGTGCTCTCGTTGACCACCCCGTGCAGGGTCATCAGGTAGTCGTACTTGCGGTCCTCCAGGCCCACAAAGTGGTTCTGAAGGTAGGACTCCAGCTTGCGTTGCTGCTCACATATATCAGAGAAGTCGATGAAGAAACGCGAGCACATGTAGCGCTGCTGGGACTTCATCTCTGTTTCTGAGGCGGCCCGGAAACCCCTCACCAGCAGGTGACAGTACTTCAGCAGACCCCCGCCTCGGATCTCCTCGGGGTTCCGGGTGCAGATTAACTTGTGGCGTAGGTGGTTCAGGGCCTCTCCAAAGTCCCCGTACACACTCTCGCCCATGATGGTGGGGTGGAAGGTTTCGGCCATGGGGTTCTCTGAGCACTCATAGAACAGCAGCAGGGAGTCCAGTTTGATCTGGAAGGAGTCCACGCTGAACTCAAACTGCCGCCGGAGAGAGTCCACGAACTTCAGCTCAACATTCTTTCCTCGGTTGTTGGAGAGGGAGATAAGACTCCAGCGGTCTGAGTCATTACACACCTTCACCATCTTCTGAACATAGGCCTCCTGCGTTTGTGTGAGGGAGAGAAAAGGAGCATTATATTAAGTAAACAGCCTTAAAAGTACAACAAAAGTTCAACATGCACATTTAGCCTAGAATTCAAATATCTATAAGAAAAAGTTATAGCCGCACATGTGTTTTAAATCATGCAGCTATTGACACACATATATAAGACCATAGAATGTACTTGTATATGGGATGTATGTGGCTGAGCTCAGGATCCATTGTAAATTGGTTTAACTGAATCCTCTTAACTACAGAAAACTAATATTTTACTATCACTAAACTAATCTAATTGCACGTTAAGCTGTGCGTAATGGACGTTGAGCCGAATTGGCACAAATGCAATCCCTTTTTATCACATATCCGAAAGTAAACAATGAGGAATAGGTAAAAGGGTTCATGTACCTTTAACGTTAACGGGCTTATTTTCTCCTTATTCACACAGTCGGGTAAAAAATCTAGGAGACAGTCCAAAACTATGTCCTTCACAGTCTGGAAATCACTTTCCCCTTTCATATCTGCGCAAAATATGAGGTCAAGATCCTTAAAGCCCAGTCCGCTGTCCCCGTGCAGAATGTGGCTGGCTGCAGAGCCGTTTAACCGAACGTCCCGGACGTGGATCTTCTTTTCCTCCATCCGACTACGCACTACTTTTACTATCTGCCGCGGCTGCATCTCCAGAGTGGGGAAGTTCCCCCGGCCGTGGATCGGGATGGTCTCCCTCAGGATGGCGTCCAGCCGCTGCACTTGCTCCCAGTTGAGGACGCTAACGTTGCTGCCTTCGGTGTCGGACATACTGCTGGTGGTGGAACTACTATCGTCCTCTGACATGGTGAAGCGTGGAAAAGTCCTCAATATAAAATAAAAAATATAAATAGTTTTCTCAAAATGTGACAAATGAATGCGTATTTACGCACAAGTTCTATGAAGTAGCTGTAACTTCATCCGCATCAGGATCTTAAGTCGTCCGTTCTGATTGTACAAATAAACTAAAATATTAAAAACCCAATGCAAATAGTGCAGCGGTGCGTTTTAGTTTGTGCAATAAGCCCGTGTTGGAGATCCAGTGGCGCAGCAGTCGTTGTGTTGACGAAGCCAGTGAAGAAGCGTGGAGATAAGGGAGTGCTAACGTTCTCCTCTCTTTCTCTAGTGCTTTTAAAATATTTGCCCCGGTGCCACTGTCAGTGCGTCCGAGCGCTGCGCATCAGTCTTTGAAGGTCGCTGGTGATCCAGGAGGGGGTTTGCTTTTTCCGGCCGTGACTCCATCGCCCAAAGGCACGCCTATAATTGTATGAATATGCATGAATACGCAGCAACTCAAGTCGCACTTTGGCACTATCCTTCCTCCGTCGATATCAACCCTTCTCAGGAATCTTGTGGATTTCTTACTCACAGCTCCTGCACATTTCTCCTCTTCTCGCCAAGAAATAATCCCGTTAAAGCAGTTTAATGCGCTCAGGAAATCCAGATTTCTTTCCTCAACACTTTTTAGTTCGACATATTTCTCCCACTTGTGGAGAAGTTAACCGTTACTTGCCCGCTTGACATGCTGCGTCCTTCTGCAACAAGCAGCTCCGTAATGTGGGGATGTCAGCTGTGCTTCACCCCGCCCCCCTCTGACAGCCTGCTGCTCTCCGCGAGCCCTGCTGCTCAGCACGAGCACTGTACAACTCCTCTGAAGGAACCTGCTCCCCAGGCCTACTTTAATCATATTATTACAATGCTTTTAATCTGAAGTAATTTAAGTGCTCATTAACAAGATTATTACTCCATACAAAATGTTCTGCTAATTGATGCACCTGGATTCATTCATAGATTACAAGATATTTAGAGGCAGGTGTCATGATCATTTTAAACAAATTTAGAATGTAAGTAGTAAAAGTAAAACAAAGAAATATAAAGTTGTTGTTTCTTAATCTATGTAAAATTCAGCTGGTTATGATCTGCCTATAATGCTTACTCGGTGTTGCCATGTCGCCCTCTGTGGGCTGATTTAGGTTTTGGCAATTGGCACACAGGGTCTAAAAGATTTAGATGTCACTATAGTACTATTGTGCTGCACATTACACTTGTACTGAATAGCCGTTGATGAACTTGCTGTTTAAAACAGACAGGAAATATTTCTCTGTAATCCCATAAGCCAGTTACCCCCAGACCATTAATGCCCGCTGGGTCATGCTGTGCAGACTCTTAAATTGACTTCAGATTAGTCCATTATGTACAATCTGCAGGATGTGTGTCACCTGTAGCACACATCTTAAAATACACAACAAGATACTTAAAGGAGACATTATGTTCCTTACCAGTTCACACTGGTATTTTAGGGATTCTACCCAAACATGTTTACATGCTTTAATGTTAGTAAAATACATTATTCTTCTAATACTGTCCATCTGAATTCACCTATATTCAGTCTCTTTCTGAAATGCTCTGTTGTAGCGCCTGTGTCTTTAAGACCGCCTTCCTGAAAAATACTGCTCTGATTGGTCAGTGTCTCCGGGTCATCCACGTCTTCAGCATCGTCTCTGCGCGTCATTGCAGCCGGGGAATGACTTGTTTCTACCTGTCATACTACACCGTTTCTGAGTAAAGGCTATGTGCATTTCTTCGTGGATTGAGGAATTTGATTAAGTTACAGTATTAAAAATTCAAGTAAAAATACTAATCTTGCTTTTACCATATGGGCGCTTTCAGGGGTCGTTAAGGTTATTTGATTGATTGATGTTATACAAATCAGTTATTGGGCTTTTTTGTCATCTAAGGTTTGTTAGAAAAATGTTTTCAACTTTAATTGACTGAATCTATTTGGAAATTGGGCTTATTAACACTGACAAAACAACAACAATGAATATTGTGTAATATATTTGTACATATATATTTAAGAAGTACAATATAAGACAAGCACTATCTTCATGTGTTGGCCATATCCCATTATACTTTTAGAATTTCTGCAGTCCAATTAAAAATGGACCACGGGCCGCAGTTGGCCCCTGGGCCGTAGTTTGGACACCCCTGCTCTATACACTATTAAAATATGCTTTTTTTTGTTTAGGATCAGTTTTTCTTTTTTCTTATTTGACATTTTTTTTTAAATGCAGGACTATATTTTATGTTTGCTAACATATGACGTTGTTCATACTTAGTACATAGTAATTTGACAATGTTTGTACATTTAAAAGGGAACACAAATAGTAAAAGAAAGATATAAAGAAAATAATAATACGAATATGGAAAGCATTGAGAAACAAACAACTTTAAGTAGACCAGAGTGGTGAAGCACATACTGATAAATGTACCACATAAATACATACATTTACACATACACACACACACACACACACACACACACACACACACACACACACACACACACACACATTTGCACATATCCACACACATGCAAAAGGTTACATTTAGTTGCCAGAATGCTTTTAAATAATGTGCAGTAAACTGATATCACTGTGAATGATTATGCAACTTGTGCATACGTTAAATGAGGCCTGTTTCAATACCTTAAATTGGTTGTTTTTCTTTATTGCATTTGTTTTATTATATTGAATCTTGTTCAGTTCTTCTTATGTAAATATATTTATAAAATACACTCCTATTATTTCCAGCTCACATTTCCTGGTGCAGTTTCTAAGGGCCGGATGAAAGTGGCGGCCCAGGGTCAGTAAGGTTAAGGGACAGGCAGTGGCAATGTGAGGGCGGAGCCTCTGTCACAGGTGCTCCATTTGGCAGCGCAAAGCCCTGCGTCACCACGGCCACCAAGACCTTTAAACCCTGATTATCCAATTTACTCTATTGCACTGTCTCTTAAGCCACGGCCCACACAGGAGCTCTGCCTCTGCGCAGTGTCACTCCCACTCAGGCAGTTTAATTCAAGTTTAAAATCACATTGTGCAGATTTCCATTGCAAACAGCTCAAAAATAAGCTCATATATCACCTAAATTACATGAAGAGCTGAGAAGGAAACTTTAAGGATGGTTTTGGATTAGTAGTCTTGAAGATTGGAGCACCGGTTTATTTGCTAAACATATATTTTGTTTTATTTTCATGCTTTGTTTTGGCACATGTCAGACAGGTTTATCGCAGGTCTCTGAAATTGAATCCCACATCTGGAAATGTATGTGGAACTACAATGGACAATGTGTTTCCCAGGCGCAGAGGGATGGTTGCTATGGACCGGGCCTGGTCTCTTTTGCCCGTACACGGTGCGAAGCTAAATCAAAGGCGCTGTCAGAGGCTAACAGCAGGTATACGCATACAGTATACGCTTCCAAACCAGAGCCCTTTGTGTTGATGCAACCTGGCATGTCAATACTCAATTTAAATGGATGATTCACGGGGTGGAGGTTATTGAAAGGCATGAATGACATTATGCTGTCAGAAAATTCAAAGGAAGCAAGTATTCAAAAACACAGCTTTTCCCCGTGGCGGTTTTCCATGTCTCTTCCTGTCTCCTCATCTTTTAAAAAAATTCAGCAACTAACAGCAAAATATGGATTGTAAAAATAAAACTCAAAACAGAACGTTTTTTCCTTCTTTTGCTATTCCCCGTAAATCAATGTTTAACAAGCACAGTGTTTTTCTCCGGACGTCTATGAAAAAATGTCTGGAAAATTCAGCGCAATAAAATAAAAAAATAGAGATTTTGTTGTTTTCCTGAGCCATATTTCTGCCTGCATGAGTTGGATTTATTTACCATTAATGTTACATCCAAGTAGCCTTTGAGCATTTTCCTTCAGGTCAGGAATGTTAGCAGATCCAAAATGTAACATCAAGCACTCGTGTTACATAATGGCTAGATCTTCTCAATTAAGAATTGTGCTCACATTAGTAGGGTACAGATATTAAACATCTAAATATCCTTTTATTCCTCTAAAAGTATGGAGCCCCAAAGTCTTTAATATCTAAAAACATAAAAGTTAAATACTAGAAAATGTGAAATTATAAAAACCTTTTTCGAACAAGCTTTTCTGTAAAAGAGACTGTATACAGAAGCATACTTAAGATCAAAGCGAAGAGGTGCAGCCGCCTACTTGTTTGATATAACAGAGACAATATGTAACACTTGCACTTATATTGGCTAGCGCTCCAACACATTGTACGTGCTAGGCTTAGGGCCATACATCTCTAATGGCTCATTTCCACCGCAGGCCTCACTCGACTTAGTACGGTTTTGTTAGGCCTTGTTAGGCCTTGTTAGGACCGGCTCACTTTAATGCTGTGCTTCCATTACTGTTTAGGAACAGGGGTAGTATCTATAGTAACGCAGTGTAGGCGGAGCCGTGACGTCATCTTCAGAAAAACAACATCAGCCGTTAGCTGTTAGCACTCAAGCTCACAGCTCCTCATGTCTGTTCAGAAACTAGACAAAAGTACAGACCACAGACTGTCTGTGTCATGGCGAATACAGTCGCTGGTTTATTTATGTCTGTAGGCCGTTTTTGTGAGTGTGGACGGTCGGAGCATATACTGCGTTAGCTTAGCCGATCTCCATTCAGACAACACGCATTTTAAAAGGTTTTTCGCCTGCCGTCTGTCTGCAGACTTGTCAAAGCATTAATTCATGGTTTTTACTAACCGGTATCAGTATGTTGTTACTTCGGCATCATTTTGAAACGTGTATTACAATTAAATCACGGTCAAATATGTTCATCATGTTGTAGTTGTAGCCCCCTTGCCAGCGATTCTCTCACTAGTTTAGCATATTCAGCCCGCTTGTTGGCCCGCTTGTTGGCCCGATAGAACCACGATTTTGTCGGGCCAGAAAAAAGGTGAAAAAGTAGCCCCGGGCCGGAACTAGGCCTAGTGGAAACGCAACCAAAAACGGGCCCGGCACGACACGGCACGCTTAAACCGCGCTCCGCGCCATGGTGGAAATGCGCCATAAGCGGTTGACCAATCACAACAGAGCTGGGACTGGGCTCTGGTTTCAGACAGAGGGTGAAAAGAGGTGCTGCAGCACAGACAGTATGAGAAAAACAAAGAGCTTTTTGAACATTAAAGCATAAAAACATGTCACAGGAGAGGCACAAAATACAAATATGAAACCTGAACATTAGCATCATTTGTCACCTTTTTTATGAGTTTCTTTGCTGTTTAAAATGTGTGGGGGAAATTCTAGGGACTGTCCAAGTAGTGTTTCTTCCATAAGATGAACATTGAGGAGGAAATACTAAATTCCGGCAACAGTGTGACAAATTAAATATGAATTATGCTAGCATTAGCCTAAAAAAATAATACGATTTAGGGGCCTATTGGTAGAACCCTAAATTCTAAGGATTATATTATGGTCCTGCAACAAGGGCTATTGAAATCTCCTCGCACTTTCATGTCATACCTATATTCTAATTACAATAATTCTAAAGGAAAGATTTTTGTGGATTTTTGTTTGTTTACACAATCAGCTAAAAGAGATGCTGACGTTCAGGTCCCTGCACTGTAATTATTAGAATGCTGTCTCATTTGGAGCAATCCAGAAAAACGTGACCTTTTTCAAACCAACCTCACATTCAGCAGAGGAAAAACAGGCTAATGAGCCGCGACGAGCGATGAGACAATGCATGCAAGGTGCACAGAAGCTGTAGTGATGACAGCAAGGGTTTTAAATCCAATGTTAAATTAGATATTTTCTTTCTTAAACTCCAACAGAACTCTTTCTTTGTGCTGTTGGTGTCACACAAGAGGAATACAAAAGATGGAATAACAGAGTGTCAAATTCAATCCGAAACACTTGACCTCAGAAACTATGCGGCGTGACAATGGCTTCACATATGGGCGAGCACTTTGCAAGTTCCTCGAGAAAACGTGAGCGAGGACATAACGTAGAAAACAAAGTCCCAGTCATTTGGCAAATCCCCTCTGCGTCTCCTCGCCCATCTTTCAAAGGGATAACTGGATTTCCAGCAGGGTCACATTAGTTTGTCATCACAGAGATATTCCCAGAGCTGACGGCAGACTTAGCTTTGGTTGTGGAACAGAGGCAGGAGGACAGAAAGTGGGATTTCCAATCCTTTTCAATCCAAATGCTTCTGACCCCTAGTGACAAAAAAAAGCTGGAGAATCGCTCCACCGTCAAGAGAAAATAGCGTGGTTATTCAGGTTCTGTTGGGAGAAGAAGCAGCAGCAATCACTTCAGTACAGAGGATTCTTTTATTTCTTTTTGATCCCAAAGGGCTGGCGTGTGTGGTGAGCCTGCTTTCAAATTATCCTGGCATATTAATGCTGAAGGTTACAAAAGGGGGTCTTGTTTCACGGGGAGATAAAGCAACCCATCTCTCTAATCTGCTTTATTATATGTCTTCGAGATCTAACAGCTTAAAAGAAGCTGAATGCTGCTGCTGAAGCACTTGAGAGAGATGCTACAGACACGCTGTGATGTGCTCTCTCTGGTGGCTTGCTTTCAGTAAATTCACCTTAATGGTATGACAGCCTACTGGATGCTGAAAGTACGCTGGAAAACATCCACATCAAACAGCCACACCTTTAACGAAAATGTGGTTTTCTAATCTGTGTCATTTTAGCTGCACGCTTAAGATCACTTTACTTCTTTCACAGGTGTGTACACTTCAAAAAGCATTTTTGGCAATGAAACAAAAGACAGGACGATCAGCAAACATGCCCATCTTTGTTCAGTGGAGGAATAGTTTGACATTCTGGGGAAATAACAACCGTCAAACTCAGAATTTGGAAATTGAGACGAATGCGGAAAAGCCTTAAACCTGAATGCTTTCCAATGAGCCGCAAGGGACGACAGCCAGAGTTGTATAGAAGTCTATGAAAATAATTGTTTTCAGTCTTACTTGATGTGTTACTACCTCAGTAAACATTTTTCTAATGAATCAATTGCTAGTTTCAAGATTCAAGGTTTTTATTGTCATTTGTGCATAGCTACAGTGTAGTTATAACAAGGAAAATCTGAGGTCACAGGCTCCTCCAACAGTGCAACACAATAAAACTGATAAAATAGTGCAAGTAAATCAAATAAAATAGAATATAGTAGAAATAGTGCAGAATAGTCTAAGTAATGGGAATATTGATATATATAAGTTGCAGCCAGATGAATGTTATGGATGTTGTTTCAAAAGTTCAGGTGTTTAATAGTCTTATGGCCTGTGGGATGAAGCTGTCCCTGAGTCTGGTGGTTTTAGTCCGGATGCTGCGGTACCGCCTGCCAGACGGCAGCAGACTGAACAGTTTGTGGCTGGGGTGATGGGGGTCTTTTATAATCCGGAGGGATTTCTTCCTGAGCCACTGGGAGTAAAGATCCTCCATGGATGGCAGCTCCGTCCTGGTTCAATACTGTTCATTTTGTAAACTAATGTTCTATTTCGAGAATACACAGAAAAGCAAGGAATGCTTTAGGACAGCGGTTCCCAACCTTTTAAAAAGACTCAGGGCCCACTTAAGAATCTAAAAAATGGTCGAGGCCTACATTCAACCTTAAACATTACGGATGGTAAATAAAGTTCTGATTGGTCAATTCAGAACATGTGACACGTTGTTAATCCAGTAGTACAGGCCGCTGTCAAGGACTGTAATGACCGTTGCTAAGGAGGATCAAGAAAGAGAAAGGATAGGAGGTTCAAATATAATGTTTTGCAAATTATTTGGCAGCCCACTTGCAATGCCTTCACGTCCTACTAGGGGGCCGCGGCCCACAGGTTGGAAACCGCTGCTTTAGGGCATGGCTAGCTTGTGATTGACAGGGCTACCACAGTGTAGTAATTATCCTAAATAACGCAAAACATCACTATGTTTTCTGTTCATGGAAGTTAATATTTCTATTTTGATTGCCAAAAATTGCCTTTAAGACTTTGGTTGTAAGTACAATCAAACTTCTGGATCCCATACATTTGGCAACGACCAAAAACCATAGTCCACAAACCAATGGGTCACTGTGACTACGTCCACTTCTTAAATATTCTATGAGACATAGGATCACGTTCTACTAGTGGCGAACCGTGTCTATCACAACTGGACCTTCTGTAGACACACACACCCCCCAGCCGCCCCCCCCGGCATAATAATGTCCGTCTTTTCACTGAATTGTCGTCTTGAAAAGGGTACTCACAACAATTCCGCAACAACATAATCTTCACCTGTTGCACTTGCCATTTCAACGTTAAAAACAATAAAACGGCATGAATTGCTTCGTCGCATTCGTCTAGATCCTCTGTCTCGAGCCAGTTAACTACCGGGCCTTCGAGAGTACCCTGGAACCGAGGGAAACTCTGAAAGAATACGCCCATTGGCTACAAATCAATATATGATTGGTTGATCAAACTGTCAGTCCAAACGTACGCTCTCATTCAGTGCAACGGCCAGGGCATTCTATCAAGGATATAGAATACCTTGGTTGAAGGATATTCTACCCAGAGACCCAGAACAAGATCTGATTGGTTGCTTTCTTTTCTAACACAAAACCACTGAAATGCGTAGTGCATGGTCCGATAAGGACAAACAAATCAACGTAACACTGTAATATTACAGATCAACAACACAGATTCTCATTTATTCATTTTATATACATTTTATTACATTTTATTTATAAAATTAAATCGATTTTTTGTTTGTTTTATCTGAGTGTTCCAGGGTATTCTCTGAATACCTTGAAGGCCCTGACGGTTCCCCACTGCGTTCTACAGAGTGAGTAAAAACAATTGATACCATTCTCGTGCAGCAGATATGAAGCTACAGCTAGCAGGCAATTTCTTATATTACTTTATATGGTAAAACCAAATGCAACGCTTATATGATGAAAAATGTACTCAGTAAAGTTTTCATTGCTCGACTTGTTGTTCACCCAGATGCTTCCTGCAAAGGTCACACTCGAACAATACAGTTCTTGCTCCTCAAAAGAGCATTGCAAGATAACAGTCAGCAAAAAGTGTTATCTCTCTTTGTCTGCACAACAACAGTTACAGCAGAACCGCCAAGGTCCTGTATAAAACACACACACATTTGCCTCTGTGTGCACTCCTGCAGACTACTCTGTACTCTGTATGACATGTACCTTTGAAGCGCTTCAAATAAAGAACCAACAAGACAACTCTGTTTGCATCGGATCAGTTTTATTATTATTATTACTACTAGTACATCTCCAGATTGTTGACGAGTGAAAGTTTCCACAACAGCAGTCAGCTAAAATTAGCATATGGACTTCAACACAATACAGCAGTTAGTCTGGCTCTTTCCAAAGGTTCTATGGGGATAATATCCTGGTATATATCTTGGTGCAGGATTAGGAAGTTGTTAACGTTGTGTCTCCATTGTGCAGTAAGCAGCAGCAATGCTTCGAAAACCACTGATATTTTTACACTTCAGATTTTGTAAAAAAGATAAATATGACTAAGCATTGAGACTTTTTCACCCTGTTTCCCGTCTGTATGCTAACTAAAGTGGCTGCTAGCTGTAGCTTCACTGTGCAGACATGAGAGTAGTGTGAAGTCCTGGACAACAACCAAGGCAGCAGGTGGTTGGTCACGTTCTGGTCACACTGAGAGTGAAACACTTCCTGAGGCCCTGATGATCTCTGTAAAGCTGCCAGCAGAGTGACGACTGTGGAGAGGATAGGTAATCCAGGGCTAACTGGCTCCCTGTCAACTAAATAGGATTGAAAGGGCTAGTCAAACCCCCTCTCTGAGCCACAGGTCAGCATTCAAGCCAAAAGAGGAATATGAATAACTCTATAAAGTAACTCTGAAGGTATTAAAGGGCAAAGGCAGTACGGTTCCTTAATGACCTACTATTCCAGATCTGAACTTCCTCTTCCATATCTTATTTTAGGTGCCATCTATAAATGCATCTTTAAAAAGTATTGATTTTAAACTATAGGAAGTGCAAGTATTTCATGCTAATTCCTCTCAAGCATCTGACGAAATAAATTGTCATGTTTCCCCACAAATGGCTGCATGTGGTGCTTTTGCATTTAGTGGGGGAATCAATGTGTTCAATTGCAAATGAGGGTTTCCATTATGGGACTCTCAATCAAAACAATAACAAAATATCTTAGGATCACGGGAGTAATTGTCTTCACCACCATGGCTACGCTGCAGTCAGCTTTTTCTAGTTAGGGCTCCTTTAGTTTTCATCCTTCAGATTTATTTTTATACCAGGCGCTGAACTCTGCAAAATGTACCTGCTAAATGAAACTAAAAACACTGATTAAACCAACTATTTTCAAGTCATTGCCTATTGTGATCCCTAAATCTATTTTTAAATTACTGGACAAAATAATATCAAAATTCCTGTGGCAAAATAAAAAAC
The DNA here is from genome assembly GCA_031216635.1 of Dissostichus eleginoides. Taxonomy (NCBI): domain Eukaryota; kingdom Metazoa; phylum Chordata; class Actinopteri; order Perciformes; family Nototheniidae; genus Dissostichus; species Dissostichus eleginoides. Next base: position 28,456,054 of record CM062272.1, read on the forward strand.
CGAGAATTAAAGATAAGAAACTTCTATGTACAAAAGAGAATGGAGGGTTGAATCTACCTAATTAAAAAAATTACTATTGGGCAGCACACATTAGAGCAATAATCATGTGGATAACTGAAGACACGGAAACAATTTGGGTTGATATGGAACAAAAATCATGTAATAATCTACCTGTGGGAGCACTTCCATTTTCGACAGAAAAGGCACAGAAGGGTTGGGGACTTGCAATGAGTGGATCAGGGCTGCAATGAAGATATGGTCAGAGGTACGAAAGGAATTCAAACTGTAAAACTCTATTAGCAGGGCCACTAAAATAGCTACAAACCCAGACTTTTTACCATCTATTATGGACTCAGGATTTAAAACATGGGAAAATAAGGGGTTAATATATATTACACAACTCTTTACTGGACAAACCATTAAATCATTTGAACAACTGAAACAGGAATTGAACCTACCATCCTGTGACTTTTATAGATTCCTGCAACTGAGACATTACCTTCAGAAGCATAAGGAATGGGAAAACATTCGCAAAGCCCCATCTAAACTAGAGGAACTGTTAATGACATATACAGGGGACGAGACAAAAAAAGGGGCTATATCAAAACTTTACAAGGTACTACATTATGAATGTAACGGCAACAATAAGGATGTCAAAGAAAAATGGGAGTTGGAAGCGAATATTATAATATGCGACGAGGATTGGGAAGAAACATTCAAGGTGGGACATACAATAACAAACAGTCCAACATGGAGGGAATTTGATTGGAAGGTGAAAATGAGATATTTTAACACCCCATCTATTACTTCAAAATATAGCAATACCTCAAATTTGTGCTGGAGGGGCTGTGGACAGGTGGGAGACTTCACACATATATTTTGGGACTGTCCAAACATTCAGGGCTTCTGGAAGGATGTTCAAAAGGAGATTAAACGGGTGCTGGGCATTACCTTTACTCTGGACCCAGCACTTTATATACTGGGTATACTGCCCAGTGATATGGACAGAAATGTAGCTTTCTTACTAAGAATTCTTCTTCTAATTGCGAAAAAAATGATAACGGTCTCGTGGCTGAAGCCGCAGCCCCCCAGCATAGTCCATTGGAGAAACAGGGTAAAAAATGTTTATTTCATGGAGAAAATCACAGCAAGACTACAGCTGAAAACTGATACATTCGAAGAAAAATGGTCCCCATTGTATTAAACAAGCACCACCAGAACTCTAGCAGCACCTCTTTATTTATTTATTTGTATTTATTTATTTTTCATTTATTTTATTCACTGCACTTACTTGTTTCATCTGGATGGTAAAGCACTGGCTCTTACTATCATAATGGTTCAGGCATTGTGCGATCATGTTGCCGATGAGGGGGAGCGATAATGTCTGTAATATATTGATAATGTTTGCACAATATGGAAATTGATAACATCAAGAAACTGCCTGTCCTTTTGGTGCCCAAGGAGGGCATGAATGATTAACCCTGATGTAGAACAGCTGCAGTTATGTAAGCATCTCCATGTATGTTATATTTATGTTATGTATGAAAAATAAATAAAAAAGTTCAAAAAAAACAACAACAAAAAAAACTATTTTCTGAGGGATTCAAACATCTGATTATAAAAAAGTAACGTAATGTAAAATTCAGGCATACAACTGGATAAAAAAGACTATTTAAGAAAGACCATTTGTATTTGTCTTGATTAAAATTACAGATTTCTGTTGGCTGGAAAAAAGTTGGAAACATTTGGGGAAATGTCAACAAAATAGCAACTATAAAAGGTATAGTTTTTAAAATGTTACATTATATTATATTATTCAACATACAGTATTTGACATTGACAGTTGAATTGCTTCTTGCATCTTTAAAATACAATTCTGTTGTATCATTTATTCATGCTTTTGTGAATAAATTATACAAATAATTTGGACTTTTTACATTTATTTTTAGAGTCACAGTTTTAAAGGTCCCATGTCATGCTTTTCCGGTTATTACCCGTCCCCTTGTGTGTTATGAAGGTTTTTATGCATGTAAACGGTCTGCCGAGTCAAAAACCCTCAAAGTACACCCTGTAGCGAGTAAAACTCTAACTTAGAAAATACCTCCCCAAAACGCCTCGTTGGAGATTTCTCATTTTCCAATGTTTTCTTCCTGGGTATCGCTACGTAGGGATACCCAGTAGCCACGCCCAGAGCTATGGCCGCACCCTCTGCCAGCCTTTCACGAAACAAAGCTTCCCAAACCTTTCAGCATTCATGCCGGATATGTACAGCGTAGGGCACTGAAGAATGATGCTGTTCCTACTTTGTTTGGACCAGCGGGAGATTCGGGTACACAACCTGTAAGTATTCATTGTTGTTTGTGTATTTATGATGTTTAAAACAAACAAGGTATCTACCACGACTGTTTAAATGGTAAACGTTTTTCGGGCTGCTAAGTTGGGATCGCGGAGAAATGCTCTCCGCAGACCCATGCTCACAGTGTTATAAACCTTTTTCTTACTCAATATCAAGCAACACTTATTGTTTTTACTTCGGCTGTGAGTGTTTGTGTGTGCTCAGGATGAGTTTCGCTTGTTCTCCTGTATCGCCGAGACGCCGACACGGAAGCCTGGTTGCTCCTGCAGCAGCTCACACAGCAACGAGCCTCTCAGCTTCGCGACCAATCAGAGCACACTGGGCTCACAGGGAGGGGGGGCAGGAGTTCCAACAAGCCGTTTAGGACAGAGAGTGAATACCGGTGAATACACATACTTTACAGAGATGCTGTATGAGAAACCAATGTGAGTTTGGAAAATTGCACAGTATAAATCTATTTTAGTAGACCTCAACAATGGAATTATGATCAGTAGAAATGGCCATGACATGCGACCTTTAAATATTTCATTCTTACAGAACCTGGTTTCATAGAGGAAGTAAGTTGCTAATTTATTAATTTGTATAGAATAAACTTTAAATTGTGCAAACAAATATGTGTTCTTCTCTATGACATCTCCCACACTCCATAGCCTACAATCAACTCTTTGAATATTTAGTACAGATACAGTTACATTCATATAATGTTGTTCAAGCACATCCTTGAAGATGTTTAACTTAGGACAATATTTAAACCAAATTCATTTTTGTTTTCTTCTTTGTCTGGCACCAGTGCATCAAAAGGAACAATTCTACATGTGTTGTGCATCATTTTTAAAATGTTTTACCGAAATTCAGCCTGACTGCCTGTGTGGTTTTAAATCAAGTGTGGCTCTACAGCATGAGTTTGTTATGACTGAGAGAAAGACTTTAGTACCAAAACACATTTTCATATGTTTATGTGTCCTTGAAAACACTAACACACAAATTGCATTTACTGATCTGTCATTGGTTATTTCGCATTTGACTACAGGGCAGGGAAGGTCACACTCATGTTGCTGAAAGATGTGTGTTGTCACTTTCATCAACTTCCTCTTATCTTGACTTTATACTTACTTCCTATTAAGAAATAAAAAAGTGATTGTGCAGTGTTTGCTGTTTCCTAAAAAAAGTGACCTTAAAGAAAATCCCTTGCAAAGCAAATGCCAGTGTCAACTAACGTAAAAGAAGTTGGAAAACTACTTATGAGTAATTTACAACCCAAACTGATGACATTGACATAGATAAATGTGGATTTGTATCTCACTCGCTTCACTTAGACCTGGCATTATCCAGGCAAAGCAGGTTGGGAATGTAGGAAGTATTCCATGGAGTGTCTAACCTAGCTTTCCTCTATAAACAAATTAATCCTGAAGGTATCCTCGCTGTCTGGAGTGCGGCCCTATGGCTTTCCCATCTGCCTGGCAGGAAGACTCTTGGCTAGGGCCTATCCTCCTCCAGCTCTCCACATGAAGAGTGAACCGGCCCAAACACTGTATGCTACAATATATGATCTGACACGGGTTCTCTGCTAAATGATATGCTTTGCAATAGTGGTTAGCTATTAAACTAACCAGGGGTAGGCTTACTTTTAAACCACACCAGGGGTATTTATTTTGCCAGGAATTGTGGAGTAGGTCAAATTATTGAAAAAAAAAGGTGAATTACAATAACTATTTCCTTTTAAAGTCCACATAGGCTACTGAGTTAGCTAACACCTAAACATGTGTCCTAATAAAAACTAGCAAGCTGTTAAAGGTCCCATGTCATGCTTTTCCGGTTATTACCCGTCCCCTTGTGTGTTATGAAGGTTTTTATGCATGTAAACGGTCTGCAGAGTCACAAACCCTCAAAGTACACCCTGTAGCGAGTAAAACTCTAACACAGAATGACCTGTCTATGCTGCCCCAGAACGCCTCGTTGGAGATTATTCTGTTTCCATTGTTTTCTTCCTGGGTATGGTGACGTGCCCATACCCAAATGGACCAATCCGTGGAGCTCCTCACACACACACTCTTTTAGCGGCAAAAATGTGACGCGCTAGGGGGTGCAAGTGGAGCCTCGCAGCGCAGCGAAGCTGTGGCACGCTTACACTGTAGGTGCGCCGCCTTTGGGGGTGCGGGGGAGGGATGCGGGTGCTAGTGGAGCCTCGCAGATGTAGTCTGTAGTCCCTGGAATTGAGGAATGGTTGAAATAAGTAGCTTTAAAGACCCAGTGAAGTGTGCGCCGGTGCATGATCTGTTATGCTAATACGTATAGTAATGACCAAAATTGTCCATTGGAACCCATATAAAAGATGTTGGAATAGCAACGAATTTGACGAGTTGGAATTTTCCGCTGGGAAATCCGCCTACGTGGGCGTGGCTTGCGATCTACTGCGTGACGTCAGAAGATGGGCTCAGCCGAAGTGTTTACATTCACCACCGTTCATTTTGTCTCTGTTTCAAAGTGGAATTTACCAACGTTTTTGAGCGAGTAAATTTATTGGAAAGTGTTTCGCAGTCGACTGGAAGTGATTGCCAATCGAGGAAACCTGACAATGGAGGCGACAGTGAAGAAAAAGGGAGGAAAAACACACGGGAAGCGATGCATTGCCGCTGGCTGTGGTAATGTCAATTCTGCCGAAGTGGCGATGTTTCTGTTACCAAAAGATGAAGGTGAGTGGCTGGTGTTATTGTTTCGTAGATTCGTAGATTGTTTATGAAAAATAAAGGCCACTGTGTTTGTGTTTACTAACAAGACTATCATGGCGGCGGCAGAGCTCAAGTCGAGTTTCTCCGCCTGGAGATATTCTCACTATTTCACTTTTGTCGAGCACAAAGAAAAGAACGTTTTAGTTAAATGTAAGTTGTGTCTTGGCGGGTCAAAGATCCTATCGACTGCCCAAAACAGCAATTAAAATCTGTTGAAACATCTGCAGAAACAACATGCTGGGACGAAGCTAGTAGCTAAGACCACAGACCCAGACTCATCCGACGCCACTCCACCTCCACCTAAGCAACAGCGGCTGGATTGGCACTTTGAAACATATCTTTGTGTTTGTGTTTGTATAGACCACATTGCTTAGCAGAGTTCAGTGATGCAAATGCATGTCAAGTTGATCAACAGGTTGTATTATTCTCCGATGCAATAACAGTACTGAAATGAAGGCTACAGTATAAGGGCATTAATGGGTGCCCTTTTTTAAGTAACTAAAAAGTTACTTTTCACAGTAACGCATTACTTTTTGGTGTAAGTAGTGAAGTAACTAGTAATTGTAACTAGTTACTGGTTTTCAGTAACTAGCACAACACTGCATGTGAACATGAATGTTGCATCATGCTATGAACAGATGAATGTATGATCAGGTGATGGCTGTGTGTAGATCTACTCTAGATCTATGACAAAATATTGTCCTCAACTAAATTGACTTCCACGGCCACTTTCCTCATCTATCCTGTCCGAAAAGCTGTCAAAATCACTCATTTCTCTCGCACCAGTATCACTTTCCGAAGTCTCCGCCATGTTTACAATCACAACTGGGCCCATCTTGTGACGTCACAGCCGCTATCGTCTGCAGCAGCGGTAGGCTCAGACTCTGAAAAATTTGCGATGTTTATCTCGTCCCTCGCACTTCCTAAAAAATTATTTTAGCCATGAACAGGTACAATTATATGTAAGAAATGAAACTGCCATTTCATTTTGGCGCAAAAAAATGCACTTCACTGGCACTTTAAGTAGTGGATACATGGGTGAAACAGTTAGCTAATGGCTAAATGGTTATACCTAAATGGGTAGGTCTATGTTTATTAACAGATTAGTGGTTAAATAGCTCAAATACATAATTATACCCTACAGATATATGTTTGAAATAATTATTTTAACAAAAAGAATAAATGGTTAAAAAAGAAGCTAAGAAATGGTTATGTCTCATTGTATCAACCCAGCTCATTTCGGAGTGATGTAAAGCGGCAGTCTTTTCCTCCAAGGTTTTGATACACGAGTCATCTCTGCCCCGACTAATAGATCCTAATGTGTAATTACTATTTCCCCCACGAGCCGTATCTCTCTGACTTCCGATGTGATGCGCTACCTGTAATTACAGCCAATAAAACCCCTAAATCTCCACACTTGCTGTTCAGATCAGGGTCATCACAGTTAATCACAGGCTGAGACTTGATAATGTTCGGTTGCTCATGCAGGGCAGCTAAAGTGTCAGGCACATTAAATCTTTATTAGATGCAGTAAGAGCCATATTTATGAGTTAAGGATCGAGTTTTGGATATATTAGAAGACAGGAAAAGGCAAAGAAAATAATCAAGAAAATGTAATCTTGCCATCGTTCTGTCCGCTGCAATTTATAAATCAAAATAGAGACTGGAGACGGCATAATTGCAGTTGAGTTATTTTATTACATGCCATTTTCTCTTTGCGTCCTTATGTCTCACACACACAAATGGCATCTGAAGACGAGATAACATGGTGCAGATCAGATGCACCTACCCAGCTGGAGAAACAAAACTGCTGAATTATTGAAGCAGGAAAACAATGATGGTGTTTTAGCTGCTGTATTATTATTTTTTATTTGATAAAAAGGCACACCACCTTCTCTAGAGCAAACTAGTGATAACTTCAAAGGCTAGAAAGACAATTTCAGACGATCACCATTCACTATAGCTGCATCAGATAATGTATTTCACCAGGTCCAGCAAGATTAGCATGTCACTGCAATATAGCTGAAGTCAAAAAAACAAGAACTATTTAAAGAGACTAAACATACTGCCTTGGTAAACAGCTCCCTTGACCTCTTGGGATAATAACCCATGGCTGATAATTGGCACTCTCAAACTCATTGAGAGCTTTTAATGATCAGAAACATTCAACACTCAAGCTTGGTCCCATTTCGTGGCTTGAGCATCTCCATTTTCTTTTCTTTTCTTTGGCAACTTTAACTTCACATATTTATTTTGGGAAGTTGTTTTATCATTGGTTGCCGGTAAAGAACCTCAAACAAGAAAGAATTCACAACATGCATGAGGTCCAAAAACATCTTCGGGACGACATTCAGTTATGAAAAACATTCTCTCTCATTCATGCAAAATAAATGTTGAGCAGCAAAACAGTCTAACTGCGGAGACAAGCAGACATTTGCATCACACCCATCACCACACTGGGCTGGAGTCCTAGGTACAACACGGAGCGATGGATCTGAGGAGGACTCGGTGAAAACTGCATGGGATGTTCTCACTTCCTCGGTATGTAGCGGCTGTGCTGTTAAACATTAGTGTTTGTTCCAGGTCGGAATTGCCATGGGACCTCTGGAAGACCTCTCCACCACTATCAGCTCATCGGGGTTGTCACTGGCTTTATAGTGGAACAGAAGGTCTTGGATTGCCCGCTCTTCAATCTAAAATGACAGAAAGTGACAAGAAAAGAGGATAGTTTCCGAGATTTTGAAAGGGAACAAAACCACACTTCATTTGAGGCTAAAAGAGAAAACGCTGACACTGGGAGCTTAGTAATAATAATGGGGGTTTCACATAATGGCAACCAGAAAGCCATTAGATGGACTGCCAGATATGGTCAGAAAGGATGCTTTGGTCATACCACCCTGAAACATCAACACAATGTTTTCCTCTTGGATGCCTAGAGTCCATGTTATAATTCAAATCTTATTCACGACTGAAGTCCAACCTAACGTCTTTGCCATCACACAACAAAAAAAGAAATTAAGAAAACAATAGTCCTTTCCCACCCCCTTTTAGAATTGTTTTTTCTTCAATATCATATCAAATATTAGAGAGCCCAAAATAAGGTAATTGTTCAAACATTCTGCGTGGGGCCATCTGTATAGCTCAGTTCGTAGAGCTGTCGGCCCATGAACTGTTGCCTGGTCCCCAAGCGGTTGACCAGGGTTCAAATCCGACCTGGGACAATGTGCTTTTAAAAAAAAAGAAGGAAAAAAACACTGCGGTTTTTTTTCGTTTGGGAAATTGGCAAGCCTCATCAGTGGAAGAGAAATAAAAATGTACTGTACGTAAGTATTAATCTTTTACTTGAATTTGTGATCAGCGTCTGATAGCATAATGGTTACATAATGAGGGAGGGAATGATGCGTCAGCTGTAAATGCACCTTAATATTGTTCACAAGTCCTAGATCTCACGTCGAGTCCCACCTCACCTTCTGTGCTATTTACGTGCGTCTTGAGTCCCCATCTCTGCTACACACACAAGCTTCACCTTCAGTCGTGACAGTGTGTACTACCTGTGTGTGTGTGGGTGTGAGCGCTAACGCACAACGACAAGACCTAGTTACCTGGATGAGCGCCAGCGGCTTCTCCCGGCTGCGGATCAGCGCGGCTTCCTGCTCCTTCTCCTCCTCCACGATGGTGGCAAAGGTCACCAGGGAGGAGAGGGGGGGGCTGCCCACTGCTCCGAGCACCCAAGGTCTGAAGGGAGAGACGGGTGACACAGATAAAGAGAGAGGAATGGTATCAGCGCCTGGTGCTGCGATAGTGAAAGCAACAGGAGTGTTTAGAGCACGGACACGGGTGGAGTTGACCACTGTTGACAAGCTCCAGTGTGTGAAAGGCCAGCTGTCCATCTGGCTCTCACTGAGCGCCGGTAGGACTGTGGAACGGGACTGAAGTAAAAAAACATCTGTCACATACAGTCGGCTCCGTAAGAATCACAGAACTGAGGCTAAGTTACTTTAGCATGAGCCCTTTATTCTTCTTCTTCTATTATACCTTGTGTTGCATTTGATACAGTGGATTACAGTGCAGCATCAGTCTAGACTGGTTCTGGTCAAAAACGAATGTATTATTTTTGTATTACATATATGTTATAAATCACATCATTGTTATTATTATTTTTAATATTGTTTTGTGAAAAATATAATATTGGTTTATTATATTTGTGTTATTTTTTTTTATTTAATCGTTTATTTAGCAGGGACAATGCACAGTAATGAACACTTAAAACATTCGAATGTGTCAAGCGTAACAGTGCCAGATTTAGCTTTGAGCTCATTTCCATCCGCAGTCCCTTATATCACAGATAGGGCTGCAAATGATTTTACATCTCTATTAGTTACTTGATCATTTTGTAGATGATTGAATAGGTCGATACAATGTACATGCCAGTTTCTCTACATCCAAGGTTTATGTTTTTTCTAATTTTGTCAGTCAAAAGATACTCCTTTTTTAAATAGGTTTTTTGGGCGACCAGGAGGGGACAACAGGCGGTAAATGGTCAGGCCGGTTAGAATCCAGGTCGTCAGCCCCTGGGCTGTATAGCTCTACCAACTGAGCTATACAGCCCATACAGCGGCCCATAAAAGAGGGAACAGTAATCCAATATCAACATTTTTGATGATTATTGTCTTTCCATAGAATAGACTAAATAGCCGACTTTGCGTTGCAGCTCTACACTATCTTAGCCCTGTAATATATTTCTGACCTGCAATATGAAGCAGCCTCTCAGATCCTCTGCAAAACATTTGCTTGTTTGCATAGAACAAAAATCGGAGCTGTGCCACACATGTGGAACAAATCAAAAATGTTCTGCTGCCTTAAGTTGTGTTTAAAGCTTTTGGTTGGTTTTATAACCACAGGTTTGTGTTGGAGATGGTATAATAGCTCATGTTTTTCAAATCGTTGTTCCCATTTCCTTTCAAAGCTGAAAAACAATTTGAATCTACCAATAAGTTTGCGTTCGCAGAATATATTAATTGTTGTCTTATCTATATTCTTTAGAGAGTACACAACCGGGCTTATTTTTCCCTATGCCGCAAGGATCCTAAACATCTATTAGACATGACATGTCAAATATGACACGTCACAGAAGACAGTATCTCTGATTGGTGTGCGCTTTATATGATTTCTTACTCCATATACACCATGCGTTGCTTTGAAACCGACTGCATTCATACTTTGTCATAAATGTGGTCAAACATTCCTTATCACTCACTATGATACATAGTACACTTGATGGAAAGTCTGTGTTTGTGTGCTTATTAATCTGGCCAAGAGACACCGCTGGAAATATTCATAGAAAAAAGAAGCATCCCTAATCATTCTGACTGGTAATATGGAAAAAGTGTCCCAGAAGGCAGTGAGGAGAGTTTAAGAGGTTGCTTCCTGATCCTTGAAGCCTTCAGTCTCTCGCCTGGTCCAAATAGAGAGAGGAACCTGAGAGCTGCTCCCTGCTCTGTATGATGCGCTGTGACATGAGGGGCTGCCCTTATCAAAAATGATTAACATCAGTTGTTTCCCCAGAGTGACTCACACAGCTGTTCAATATCTGCAAGTCTGCTTTAAAGATTCCCCACGCTGCATGCTGCTAAGATTAAGCAAAGGAAGTATGATATCAGATGAAGAGACGCGCTTATGAAAGGTAGGGAAGGTCACTTTTAAAGAGGCCCCTATATGCTCTGCAAAGGCTCAAACCCTGAGTTATCTCCCACATTATCAGTAATATCTTGCACTATAATCACTGTTTTGCCTTATGATTTCTGTTCTTTTGCTTGATGTCACTTACAGGCGTTAAACAATGGGAATGTTTTTAGTTGTGTTTGTTTAGTCGTTTGTTCAAAAAAGTACATTGTTTTCCTTTTAAAGAAGAACACGTTAATTCTGCTTTTGTTCAAAATCCATAAAAAACAAATATATTTTCCAAATGTATATACATAGATGTGTGTTGTGAGAGGGCAACACTATGTCATTATGGTCAAGCCAGTAAAGCTATTTGAATATGATCTGCACCCTAATGAGCTGGAGCTCACATTGCTCTGTGTGTTTTGTGTGTGTGTGTGTGTGTGTGTGTGTGTGTGTGTGTGTGTGTGGTGTGTGTGTGTGTGTGTGTGTGTCCAGCTGTTGCAAAGGTCAGAGTGACTGCAGGCAGGTCAGCCCAGCCCTGTACCGGGTCATTCAGAGCAGTTCACCTCGCTCAGACCAGAGCATCGCGCCGCTCTCTCAGTCGGTCCAGCTAGAGGGCATCCTGTCAGTCAGCACGTTCCTTCAACAACTTCTCCATTCACAATCACATCCTGCCCCCCCCCCGGACATTAAGCTTTAGAAAAACACTCATCGTCACTTCCCCTTTTCATTTCTTTCAGTCAAAGCTCGGGTTTTTGTGTCAGAGCATTTTAAATCATCTCGATCGTCCGCAACCCTATGGCACAATATAAAGAGCAGGGATTTTTGAAGTGTTTATTTTACTGTAAAAACAATAATATATATATAAATAGAATACATTAAATAATAACAATTATTATTAATATCTTTTTATTTGAAATATTCTGATTATTTAATTTATTTCTTCATATGTTTTAAATTGGTTCATCGTGATGTAAAAAACTTAAATAAAAAATGATGCTTATGAGAAAAGAAACTGAATGGATATCGTTTGAATACCACTTTTGTTTTGTTTTATTAAGGCTTAGATTAGGTATTATTAAAAGGTTTGTAAGTATTAAAGTACTAGGGTATCCTCTGTCTTGTATATTGAGTTTCAGGGCTTTTCCATTGAAAAAAAGAAACAAACTAATATCAGTTTTCTGCAGACACTTCAACAGTGCCATCAAGTGGACACAGCCGAACATAACAGAAACACATTTCTCTCCTGTGTGTTTACTCTCTAGTGTTAATGTATGGATGCTCACCGCGTGGGGCGCTCCGGCTCGCTGCTGTCGGCACATTTGAACGTGACTCTCCTGGTGGCAGTCGGAGCAGCGGTGACGGGGGAGATGGGGGAGACGGGGGCCCCTTGGCCTCCCTTGGCTCCCGTTTGACCCACTCTGACCAAGCGGTTCTGCTCTTCCTCCAGCAACGCTCGAAATGAGCACGAGGAGGGTGGAGACTGGACTGCTGTTGCCCTGCAGATGGAAATAAATGAAACGCAGAGAAAGAGAGAGCATGTATGACACATGAATTCAGGATTGTTGAGGCTCGAATCTGCCAAACGCTGTACCTCTACAAATCATTACAAATGTTCTTAAAACATGATACATTGTCAAGATCTCGGTTTTGAATTCCTAAATCAGAATCAATATCAGAATCAGAAACAGGTTTATTACGAGGTAGGTTTACACGTACGAGGAATTTGACTTGGTATCGTGGTGCATAAAAACAAGAATTAAAAACACAGGAAGAGAACTAGAAAAATATAAAAAAATATATAGTAAAATATAACGGTATTTACATTGCAATGATAAATCACACCAGTACAGGTTCACAAACTAATCAACAGTAACCAGGAAGTCATTTCTCAACAGTTGTGAGAAGTGGTGTTCATATTTAGGCTCACTCACCAGGCCTTCACACTGCTCTTGGAGGGGGTGACTGTGGGGGTGGGTTGGGATGTGGTGGGCTCCACAGTGGCCTCCTTGTTGGCCATGGCTAACATCTTCCTCTGCTTCTGGGACAGTTTAGCAGGAACAGGAGAGTGCTTAAGGCTGGAGCTGACACTGCTGTGGGAAGGGGAAATATGTGTCAGCTGTGAATAACAGTCATGAAATAGTGTTTACTCTTGTGGTGGTCCGCAATGACGGATGAGAAGATAAATGGCGCCCAATCCTCCGACTTAACAACAAGAGCTACAAATTCAAAGAGAATATTGTTGTCCCTTAGCAGCTTACGTTCCGTCTCCTCATTTCGCTTTTTTGTGTCTCCGTTTAGTTTTTATACAGTGTATAAAAACTAAACGGAGACAGTAGTTGGTAGTTTTGAATCTTTTTGTGGATGTTTTGCATGTTTTGGATTTTTGTATCTCCTTGTTCTTGTAAAGTTTCATTCAAAATTGGCAAAAGAATATATGGATAAATCAACAGTTAACTGTACTAATGGAAATGTGTCATTATTTGTTAATATGTGCTTGTAGATAATGTCCTCAGTCAGAACAAATACAGCAGATGTCCCGTACCTTCCAGGGCTTTTCGGAGTTGCTCCTAATGGCTGCACAGAATTGGCCTGCATGTCCATGATGGTTCTCAGATCCAAGACTGGGGCTGGACGAGTGGGACTGCAGATTGTAAAAGCAGAGTCACACTTCAACACTTCGGAACAGACTAGGGATGAAAACAATTCCTCTCAACAAGAATACAGGATCATTGCATCCATCTTACCATGGAAGGCCCTTAGGGATGGTTTGTGGAGCAGAGGGTGGCGGAGTTAGGAGGCCGTCCATCAAGGAGGTAGGGGTGCTGGGTGGGGTCTTTAGCCTGAGAGCCTTATCATCCTGCAGAAAATAAATGACAATCAAGTCATCTTTTGTATTATATACACCTTTCCATGTGATGAAGCCACATTCCTTCATTTATATAAAGAATAATGAATAAATAATGATTAGAAGTTAGGTATAACGATGTGTATGCTGCAAAATGCCTAGTGGTATTAAGAGATGTAAAATGTAAAAATAAACTCATCTGTTTTATTAAGTTTGCCAAATAATGACTTATTGTGTTTGTTGTTGTGGTCGGACATTAACCTCAGTTCTGTCCCTGAAGACCGGTGAGTGAATGTCTCGGGGGCTGCCCACCCCCACGTAGCTGCCCTCCGAGTCGGATGTGAGCATCTCCTGCAGGGAATCTGTGGAGTTGGCCCTGCCTGACTTCACCAGGCACGGGGAAACCACTAATAAGGAGAAATAGGGTGTTAGAAATAAATACTATTAACAAAGACTACCTGATGCGTTACAAAGGAGTTACCTGCAGCGGGGGGGCTGTGGATGATATCAGAGAGGGTGTAGCCTCCGGAGCTGTCAGAGCGTCTCCTTGGTTTCTTTTTAGCCTTAATCTTGGCTTTCTTTAACAGGATTTCCCTGGAGGGGGGATAAAGTAGTACAATAATTAGCGGATATATATTTGAGGCTGTGCATTTAAGATGTTTAAAAGGGATCACAAGGGCTTTCAGACTGGTTAGCTCCTGCTTCACTTAACTTTAAGGGAATACATTAAAGTATTCACAATGGAATGTTTTTTCTGGTAGTCAACTGCATGATGAGAGGTGATGTGTTTTTTGAACAGATATGAAAATAAAAAAGGGACAAAGGGCATATATAGTTAAAGTAAAGATATGTTTTTGTTTGTTTACCTGCACGAGTGATCCAGTTCTGCTTCTGGTTTGGGGCTAAATGCTGAGTCCAAATCCTCATCCTCATACACACTGAGGTCCGGGGCGTCAGGATACGGAGTGATAACCCTTCTTTCCATGGCTGGGATCTGAAATGGAGAGAGAAATACAAACAATTGATCATTAATTACAAAGTTACATTTAGGATATTGGGAACAATTATGACTTTTGCACATTCTGGAAAAAAAGGGAAAATACTGAAATATACACATTTCACAATACATCCCATATTGCATCGTCAAGGACATAAAAAGGTTTCAAAAAGGGACAATTCCCCCAAAATCTGCTTGTGGTGCTTCAAATGCCATAAAAACACATTTGAAAAACTCAACAGCAATACTGTATATCCTTTCAGAATTCATGACCCAGTTACTGAAGATAATCGGCAAAACTTGTTGAGAGCCGTCTTATGTCGATTGTTTTTTTCGTTCTACCAGAGTGCAGCCCCAGACCAAATCACTGCACAACGGAAATGGGCTAGAGGTTCTCATGAGCTAGCTAACTTTGCAGCTCAGCAGAGGAGGGTGTTAACATCTCTCGCCATCACAAGCACCTAAGAGTGCAATCTCGTTCAATCATATTCGAGAAATATGAAGATTTGATTTTTAGGGTGAGCCATCCCTTTACAGGTTGATGCATTCAGGTGAGAGTTATACAGAAACAAAAACAGTCCCAATAGTTTTGCTAATTCCCCTCTTTTCCAAACAAAATGAGTATGTGACTACAACTGAACCACTAATGGGAATTGGATTTTTTCATATGTCAAAGCAAAAAGATGACAAACATTTGACACTTGCTAAGATTCAACTCGAGGTATTTAAGCAATTCTTTCTTTAAAAAAAGGCAACAAACAAACTATAAGCACACATTAAAATAATGTAAAAGAGGATGCAGTTTGGGGTGTTTCTATGGGTGGACGTGACTCACCATCCTCCTGTAGGCTGCAGAAAGCTCCAACAGCACTTCATCACTGAGAATATCCAGAGCTCTGAGGGCCACACACACACACACACACACACACCACACACACACAACACACACACACCACACAACACACACACACACACACACACACACACACACACACACACACACACACCACCACACACACACACACACACACACACACACACACACACACACACACACACACACACACACACACACACACACACACCACACACACACACACACACACACACACACACACACACACCACACACACACACACACACACACACACACACACACACACACACACACACACACACACACACACACACACACACACACACTGTTTAGCTCTCCTGCTGGGGGGAGAGTATTTGTTCTGCTGTACATCAGCATATCCACAACTTGACAGAAAACATAGGGATCATCTTGTTTGGACCAATCAGATTAATTGTAGCACTGTGTTTTCATTGTTCTAAATAACATGCTGAAATGTTCATAATCTAATCATCTTAAAGTCTAATTGAGGCTATCTCTTGTGATTCTCACCGTGACTCCAGCAGGGCAGCCATGTTGAGCACAATGAACTGAAGACAGGAGAGTTTGAGCTGCTCTGCGTTGTACATGGTGGCAAACTCCAGCAGCTCCGCACCATTCTTCAGAGTCACTAAGAAGAGAAAAGCAAAAAGCATCAATCCGATTCATAGGAAATCATTTCAAAAAATGTGTCTGGTGATGTTTTCAAAAGCTGCCACTACAAGTCAACTTTTCTATAAGTAGATATAGATAAGAGGCCCTATTATGCTTTTGGGGGTTTTCCTACCCACGCTTCTATTTGCTAGCCCTCCAACACATTTTACGTGATATGATCAAGGGTCGGACATCTTTAAACAGTTGACCAATCACAAAAGAGCCGGCCAGCTAACCAATCAGAGCAGACTGGGCTCTGGTTTCAGACAGAGGGTGAAAAGAGGTGCTGCAGCACAGACAGTATGAGAAAAGTAAAGAGCTTTTTGAACATTAAAGCATGGAGACATGTCCCAGCAGAGGAGAAAATAGGACCCTTTGATCAAGAAAAATGATCAGCAACCATTTTTGACAAACAATACATCTTTAAAGTCATTTTTCACTCAAAAGTCAGAAAATGCCGTTCAGCCTCTTGTATTTTTAGCTGTCATATTTTCCCTGTTTTTATAATATTAAAGTACATATTGTTGGCTTTTAAACTCACAAAACTAGACATTTGACTTTGATTAACTGGGATGAACTTTTAACAATTTTTTCTAACATTTTATTGACCAAACAATTAATTGATTAATCTAGCAAAACACTGCAAATTATTCTGTAATAGAATGATTGTTAGTTGCTGACCTTAATGTTTGCGTAACATCCATTTGTAAAACTGTGCTGCTTTTACATCATATACAACTTATTGTGAGCCCAACACAAAATTGTTGACATTTAAAGACCCAGTGAAGTGTGCGCCGGTGCATGATCTGTTATGCTAATACGTATAGTAATGACCAAAATTGTCCATTGGAACCCATATAAAAGATGTTGGAATAGCAACGAATTTGACGAGTTGGAATTTTCCGCTGGGAAACCTCCGCCTTCGTGGGCGTGGCTTGCGATCTACTGCGTGACGTCAGAAGATGGGCTCAGCCGAAGTGTTTACATTCACCACCGTTCATTTTGTCTCTGTTTCAAAGTGGAATTTACCAACGTTTTTGAGCGAGTATTTTATTGGAAAGTGTTTCGCAGTCGACTGGAAGTGATTGCCAATCGAGGAAACCTGACAATGGAGGCGACAGTGAAGAAAAAGGGAGGAAAAACACACGGGAAGCGATGCATTGCCGCTGGCTGTGGTAATGTCAATTCTGCCGAAGTGGCGATGTTTCTGTTACCAAAAGATGAAGGTGAGTGGCTGGTGTCATTGTTTCGTAGATTCGTAGATTGTTTATGAAAAATAAAGGCCACTGTGTTTGTGTCTACTAACAAGACTATCATGGCGGCGGCAGAGCTCAAGTCGAGTTTCTCCGCCTGGAGATATTCTCACTATTTCACTTTTGTCGAGCACAAAGAAAAGAACGTTTTAGTTAAATGTAAGTTGTGTCTTGGCGGGTCAAAGATCCTATCGACTGCCCAAAACAGCAATTAAAATCTGTTGAAACATCTGCAGAAACAACATGCTGGGACGAAGCTAGTAGCTAAGACCACAGACCCAGACTCATCCGACGCCACTCCACCTCCACCTAAGCAACAGCGGCTGGATTGGCACTTTGAAACATATCTTTGTGTTTGTGTTTGTATAGACCACATTGCTTAGCAGAGTTCAGTGATGCAAATGCATGTCAAGTTGATCAACAGGTTGTATTATTCTCCGATGCAATAACAGTACTGAAATGAAGGCTACAGTATAAGGGCATTAATGGGTGCCCTTTTTTAAGTAACTAAAAAGTTACTTTTCACAGTAACGCATTACTTTTTGGTGTAAGTAGTGAAGTAACTAGTAATTGTAACTAGTTACTGGTTTTCAGTAACTAGCACAACACTGCATGTGAACATGAATGTTGCATCATGCTATGAACAGATGAATGTATGATCAGGTGATGGCCAATCCTGTGTGTAGATCTACTCTAGATCTATGACAAAATATTGTCCTCAACTAAATTGACTTCCATGGCCACTTTCCTCATCTATCCTGTCCGAAAAGCTGTCAAAATCACTCATTTCTCTCGCACCAGTATCACTTTCCGAAGTCTCCGCCATGTTTACAATCACAACTGGGCCCATCTTGTGACGTCACAGCCGCTATCGTCTGCAGCAGCGGTAGGCTCAGACTCTGAACAATTTGCGATGTTTATCTCGTCCCTCGCACTTCCTAAAAAATTATTTTAGCCATGAACAGGTACAATTATATGTAAGAAATGAAACTGCCATTTCATTTTGGCGCAAAAAAATGCACTTCACTGGCACTTTAAGAGAACATGTGATCAAATATCTAAATCAAATAATCAAAATGAATAAGATAAAAAGGGTCAGCAGTCAGGAAATAACCCCAAGAATGCATGATGATGAAACTATGTTTAACTAATTGTTGCTTCTGAACTAACATCCATCACATTTTAATTTCATAGGACATTAAAACTGGATTATTTCAACATAATAAAAAGAAGCTGGAAAAAGCTAGAGGCAAGGGCAATGACGCTAGAAGAAAAGACAAACCGACTCACAGTTCTCCGTGATGACGACCTCGCACATCTCCTTCAGTCGTGTGATGAGCAGCTGGTCGGCCACAACCAGCACATTGCAGACAAACTCTACGTTCAAACCCTCTGTCGAACAAAGAGAGGTCCTGTTAATATGAGCGTCTTTACTGCAAAAATATAGCAAAACAACATAATTAAAATTTGAAATGTGCCGTCACAATAAATGATGGTAAAGATACCTTTAATGGTGGGAGACTCGTCTGTGTAGATATACTCCAGAATGACCTGCAGAATCTCAGAGCTGGTAGTCAACTCCAGTGCTGTGCAGGAGGTGGCCTGAGGGAGGGCAAAACATCATTACTATCATCATAGAAAGTATAAGAAAGTGGACAAAGTCACTGTGATGTCATTAATCGGTTTGTGTAGCATTTTGGCCATTGCCAATTATGTTTTTTAAGGAAGCAGAAGTGAAATAAGAAAGTTAAGCTAACTATAATAGGGCATGCTTAAATTCACTTTTGTAAACTCTAAAATAACTGAGAAATGATTAAAGTTATACGTTGAAAAATGCTACATCCACACCTCACAGTGGTTATGATCTGTCAATCATAAGTAGCCACATCCTAAAGCGTTCGCTGCTTTACCGACTAGTTATCTATAAAAGGTGACCAACGTTTTCAAATCCTTCTGTATTTTATACGACTTAAAACAAGTGATGAGACTACGGCTGCATGACTTCTAATAAAACTATCACTTTAAATATTGTTTCCTTTGGGAATATACAGTATTGCATTATGAAGAAATACAGTGCTGCATAATTTTTTCTGTAGCTAAAATATTTCCATAAAACTGATGTTGGGTTTCTTTTTTCAACCAAATCAGCCTGCTTTGGTTGATTGTGATTGGCTATGCAAGCAGAGCTGGCATATTACTCACTATCAACACATTCTGTGTCTCTAAGATCTGAATTATGTAATCAGACAGACGTCTCGTGCAGGAAAGTCATGAAAAATGACAAGCAACACTTTCTTATAGACTTCTATACAATCTGACTTCTTTGCAACCAGTTAAGCAGATTTAAGCCACTTCTACACTGGCCTATAATTAACGGTACCAGTATGTCTTATGAAAGTGCATTGTAAGCTTTAAGACCACTTGTTAATGAATGAGGCAGTATGAAATAAAAGTATGGCATACCTCAATCCAGGGGTTTCCCAGCATACTGTTGAAGTATTCTGCAGAAAAGATGGACACAAAAGTTTAAAGAAAATGTGCCACTCACTTATGGCAACTCCAAATTACAGCCATGAAAAGTTATCGTCATTCTAACACACAGGATGCTCTTATTTAAGAGGCCCCAATTTAGGACTCGTGCTTATGTATGACATACCCATTTGTGCAAAATAACAAGTGTGCGATCCTTATCAAAACGAATGAATAAAAACGTCTGTGCATTGTGTTCCTTTTTCTGATGGTTGACCTTACCTAGTCTTGCACAGAGGACACTTTTGTGGCATGGAAACTCTTTACCATCTTCAGATTTCAGAGTGACATCACAGAGATAGGAGCTGTGCAGACACAGAAATACAGATATCAGAAAATCTACATTTCATGTCAGATTCAATACAATCTGATCTATATAGCTCAACCGTTAGATATAAATGCGTACCACTTTTTCTGGTAGAATTTAGGTTTGTTGGCGGTTTTCTTCTTTGTAATATTGATCTTTCCACTTTCGTACTTGACTCCGTCCAGTCTGTCGAGGAATAAAGAGTTATAATTATGAATGGACAATGACAGCACATGTGATTTAGCCTTAGGGTTAGTGCATGTTGGGTCTCTCACCGTGCAGAAAGGCTACCCAGGCCAAGCTTTTTTGCAACACCCTGTAAGGTTTTCACCGGGTTGGCCCCTCCTTCGTTGGCTCCAGCCTTGTCTCCTTTGCCTCCTTTCCCCTTCTTGCCAGGCTTGGCCGACTTGCTCTTGGCCTTGTCTCCGTCTCCATTGCTTGTGGGGGGGAGGGAGCGGTACACGTCGAGAGCAGCGCGACCTCTCAGGCCCAGGTCCTGCAGGCTGCTGATAAGCCTCTCCTGCTCCGAGTCCTGAGCAGACAGGCAGCGAGAAAAAACTGAGTCAGAGGCTCAGTTTTTTAAGGCTAATGCAAATGTTTTTTACAGATTCAAGTAATAGTACACAACAAACTCAAGTAGTGAAAAGGTGACATGATATAAAACCAAAAATAAATTAAGTTTGTAAAAACAATTCTCTGTTAAATATATATATATACACACACATACATACATATATATATATACACTGCTGGGTAGTTTGTACATTTTTTTATTATTTGAACAAAAATCACTTTGAATTTGAAAAAATCGTCACTTATTCATTAATAATTTTGGTTTTGTAATTGTTAATCTGCAAGGCATCTAGTTGTTAAGCTGTCAAATGTATTTAGTAGGGTAAAAAGTCGAATTTTATTTGTATTAGAAGTTATAAAATAATAATGAAAAAAAAGTATAAATCAGAATTAGATTAAAATATTCTATTCAAAAAGGCGTTCTTGAGTAAATGTTCTTAATGAGTAACTTTCCCCCACAAGTAAAATTGAGTAACATCAGGAAGATAACTTACATTCTCCTCACTTACTCGGCACCCTCCCTCATTTAAAAAAAGAATAATCTTAGTATCTAAACAATTCACATATGTATAGGTATTCTTTCTCTTTTCCTCACTTGGTGTTGTCCCATCAGGACGCCTGAGACCCTGGGCCGGGCCCCTGCACCAGCAGCTCACAGGAGTCCATGTAGATGAAGTGCAGGACGTACTCCAACATGTCCGCTGGGATCTTCTCCAAAATGATTAAATCGCAGCCCACAGCATCTTCGCTCTTCCTCACTTCTCCGTCAAGCACATCATCTTCATCGCAATGCTCGGACATGAACAGCTTCCGGAAGAACTCGGACCTCATGGACAGGATGTACTTGTGGGCGGCGAAGGTGCGGTCACCGGCCTGAAGCGTCACATCGTGGATGCTGTCCATTTCGTCTGCCTCATCAAGGAGGCTCCGGAACTGTTGGGAGAAGGAGGACGGAGAGAGGCTGGGAATCTCGTACAAGCTGGATAAAAGACAGAGGGGGGACATCAGTGTACAGCAAACACTTAGAAGATAACTATTTGGAAGATAGAAATCTACATCAAAAACACAAAGGGTATACCTTTTCAGTGATAATTGTAATATCTTGCCTATTTAAATAAGAGGAATAAATGTAAATAGAGCACAGAACTTTTCAAAAACAAGATTAAAATAATAAAATCAGGCAGCAAATGCTTAAAGATATTCAAGCAATACTTTGTTAACCCTCCTGTTGTCTTCGGGTCAAATCTGACCGATTTACTACTTTTTACTATTTGGTGATGATTAATGGTTTTTGTGTTAATGTAATAGCAGTTAAAACAGGACCGGTCAAATTTGACCGTGAACACCAAAGTAAGGGGGGGGAAACGAAGACAATAGGAGGGTTAAGAGAACAGTCGTTAAGAGAAAGTATAATAAATAATTTAGTGGCATGCTGTTGTACTGGTTCCAATAAAGTAGTGTGTGCTTTAAGCATGGAAAATATCTAAAAATAAATACAATTAGCATCGACTAAATAAGATTTATAGACCCTTTTTTGCATTATGTCCAACTGGCTAAATTTAGCAACATTACATTTAATGAGTGGTAAGTCATTACTGAGTCCGTGGGGAGACAATGCTTTAAAAAGCATGTTTTGCATCTATTAGTAATTATTAATAGTTATCTCTAAATGCTCTTTAGACATTTATTATTATCGTTTAAACTTAAAAAGGGTTTTCCCTCATTGTGGAAAATAAAAAGCATTTTTCATGTTGCACATAAGGAACCACATGGGGAATGCAAAAAGATAATCATCAATAATTATTTAATAATCAACAAGTTCAAAGAGGAGGAAGAAAAAGCACATTTTCCATGAATGACCTAACCACTTTATAGATTTCATACCTTCAATCTTTTTTTTTTTTTTTTTTTAAATTAGTTACTAGAGTTAGAACACCATGTTTACACAAAATGTATTTAAGATTTTGTTGGAGTGGAAAACTGGCCCCAAAGTGTATTTTTTACATTTTCTACAGACATCTACAGACAGAACATGAGGACAACATTAGTATTCAAGGGACATATCCCACCTTGTTTTGGGGTCTGACTGGAGCATTCCAAAGTTGCGGCCCTTAGAGTCCATGGTGATGCTGACCGCTCTGTGGACGTACGGGAGCTTCTCCAGGCGGATTCTCTCGAACCACGTCCCGGCATCAGAGTGGCCACAGACCTCCACACTGCCCTCTGAGATCACAAGAAATGACAAATAACATTTTAAAATTAACAATACTTTAAACTTTAATTTTTGTTTTACGATGACCTATAACTATTCCCTTTTTTAAAGGTTTGAGTCTATACACATCTAATGAAAAAACGTTATCTATTTAAGATACTACTATATAGTACTACTTTATGATATAATGTACTTTGTTCCTAAATTCCTCACCTTTTTTCTCCTCGTACTTTTTATATTCTCCAGCCCACACGCCACTGAAGCCCTCCCCCTCCTGAGTCACAAACATCATGCCGTTCTTGCTGAGAGAAATGTCCGACATGAAGACCTGACGCCCGTACGCCCACCGGCACTGTCTCACCGAGCTGCCCGACGACCGCCAGCAGAACACCTGGGAGGGAAAGGGAATTGGAGGAATTTAAGGAAGGTACACAGACAAGTCTTAGTCACAATTGAAATCTATAGAACCCTGTATGGGCCAGGCTGCTTTGAGATTGTATAACTGTCTATGATGCACCATAGGTTAGATAACAGGGGAAGGTAAAAATAACAATGTTATACATCGTGCTGCAGTTTCTAAATGTTAGCACATGGGAGAAGTGAGATTTAGGCAGTTTTATTTTCCCATTATAAAAGCGACCTTCAAGTTAATGTAATAAATTAAATACAGAGAAATATTTTTTTTGAATTAATAATGAAATAAATAAAATGTTTTATAACTACTGCCTGCAAACTGTATTTAGAAAAATATATACACTCTTTTTAATTTGTAGTTAATATTATTATTAAAACTACATTTCAAAAGACTAATCTGTCACCATCTCACAGTTTCATTGAGAATGCTTCTGTTGCCCCACACCAATATTAAGTGAGGGTGTTAGCAGACAAACTCAAAATGTCACTCAGAAAATAGCAGGATTTTCTGTTGTGGAATTTCAAAATGAAAACCCTCTAAATGTCAAAGACGAGCTCTGTTCCCTCTCAGTCTAGATAAGTAAATGAATCACACTCCTTTACTATTTGAATGCTCTTACCCTCCCAGCTTCATCTAAAGCCAAGATGACCACCTTCTCTCCCCCTCCCTCATTCAGGATCTGAGGAACCACACGGTGGTCCAGACTGCCGCCGCTGACCAGAACCTTCCTGATGTTCAGCTGCCTGAAGAGACACACACCGAAATCAATTATTAGAATATAAATATATATATATATATATATTGATTTTTCTTTCTGTGGACCAATATCTACTTTGCTTTTTGGAAGATGCCTATTTAATTATAAGGGCTGATTTCCTAAACATCTGCCTTTAGGTCAATTCAATGTTGTGTCATCATTCTTTGACAGACCTGTATGCACTTAAACAAACACCATGCAAACCAACGTTAAAGATAACATAACAGTTTCCAGTTTAGCATCCGCTGCCATTCAAATTAGGTCTGACAGTTCCTCTGGTGGCTTGCAAAGGCTGCACATATCAAACAGATCTTTGAGCATGGAAAAATAAAGAGAGCTGACAACAAGGGAAACAGAATATGCAGTCGTTTGTAAGTAAGGAATAAATACTGGACATCAATGAAGTATGTTTATTTTGTTTAATTTGGATCAGTTTTAACCATCTTTTGCTTGGATTCAATTTGTACAATATTTAAAAACCTTTAAAGCAAATGCAATCTTCAAGGCCACTTGAGTCTCAGTGTAATAAAGGGTGGTTTAATTCATACCTGGAAGCCATTTTCTTGCACTGGTAGTCAGCCAACAGGTAGACATCGCCCTTCTCAGTCACAACTACTGTTGCTCCATCACTGGCTGCTGCCATCGCTATGGTGACATCCTTGTGATGCAGAGCTGATACCTGCCGGGGGGCTGTCACACACTTCTCTCCGTTAGGATCCAGCAAGTAACCTGGAGATCAACATACAAAAAATAAATATATACTTTATCATTTCTTGGTGCCCTATATGGTGTGTGTGTGTGTGTTCAAACAGGGCTTTTAACTAGGGGGACACCTAAATAGAAATTATAGCTACACATTTGGGAGAAAAAACAACTTGAATTGTCTGTTTGAAAATAATTATTCTGAAATCATAATCATTTCCCAATTGCACAATATAGTATTCGATATGGTCGTCCACTGGGAGCATAACAGACGCAAGCGAAGTGTGCAGCGTGACGAGGTTAATCTGACCTTGTAAAGTTAAGGGATGTTGTTCCTTAACAAAAAATGCTTTGTGTGTCTTTTATGTAAGAGAGGTTTTTTCTTACAAGTTTGTGAATTTTATCTCAAATATAAGACTAAAATCTTAGAGAATATCAACGTTCTATTCAACTTTAATCTGGGAAATCTGTTGTTTTTCTAAGAATATAAAGTCCCTTTTTTACCTACAATGGCCATAATATAATAATAAGAAAATCACTGAATAGCATTTCGAGTCACCGCTGACATGATGGAGGATCTTTCTGTAAAGTAGGAATACATTTGCACCATTTTCCCCTTGTAACAATAACTATAGACAAGCGTTTCTGTTCGCAGGCCACTTTACCAGACAAATGGGAAAATTACAGTTTATTATTATATTTGTTACTTATGTAGGCTTTATAAAGAATGACATCATCAAGGCACGTACATATACAGCATATTTTATTGAAATTATTACTGAGAAATTCAAGCCTGCATAACCGGAGCGCTGTCTGTAGTGCTAGCGTACGGTTGTGGTTTGTTTTGAAATTCATACAACCGCTGTAAATAAACTCTCTCAAGCCAGAATTAGCACAACAGAAAAGTAAGTAAACGTCCGATCATCAGGACGATCAAAGCTGCTTTCCAACTTGTCTGTAGTACTGACGCTGTTGCATTAGTTAACTATATGACCGGGTAGCCTACGAGAGACGTTTCAAAGTTCATATTGTTGTGGAGATGTGTGCTCTGTCTCTGCGCAGAATAAAGTAAATGTTGGAGTAGAAAAGTTGAACTACTAAAAGGCGGTATGTGTATATCCCCTAAAGCTAACTGCAAATATTATTTTCCTCAGAATATAAGGTCCTGGAGCGCCGTTCCGGTGCGCTCGGGCCACATTATGAGCGCTGTTCTCACAGCGTGAGGGTCTCTTTGCAGGCTGTGGCATTGATGAGAGCGGCTGGTGCCGACTCGTCTATTCAAAGTATTTATAAAACACCTTGTGCTTACAGAAAATATTTTTACCAGGAAATATGATTTAAATTTGCCTTTTCTGGTCAAAGTCTGGTAAATTCCGGCTAATGGAAACACTGCTTTAGACATTCTTGTATAATAAAATATATTATCTTTTTATTTTTTGCACTAGCAATGTTAGACTTTAGTCTGCCAGAGGTTGTTGGTCTCGCCTTTATCTGCACAATTTTCCTTTTCAGTCACATTCAGTGTCTGACAGGCAGTGCCATTTTCTCTGCAAACACTGGCTTTGCTGACATTTCACTGTTGAGACTTACCCAGCTGGCCTCCATTGAGTCCCATTGTGTAGACAGCCTCCCTGGTCCACAGCACTGTGTGGAACCTTCCTGCTGCGACTCCAATCACGGTCCTGCCTCTCAGCGTCTTGGAGAACACCTACATGTACATACACAGCATATCACAGGCACATTTAAACTAGAGTATACACAATTTAGGAGTCTTTTACACATAAAGTGCAAGATAACTATCACGTGCTAGTTGAAAGGGTGGTGATTTATCGTAAATACTCAGTACAAGTTATTCCACGTCTCAATCTGTGTTATAATAACTTGAGGGAAGCGGGAACAGAGAGATTGAAGTGAGCAAAATAAGTGAAGCGCCAAAGAGTTTAATCATGTTGGTACCAGTAATGGTAATGGAAGATGCTAACCTCATCTTGGAAAAAGACATGAAAATGAGTTGTTTTGCAGTTTGTGTATATAGTAAGCTTTACGGTAAAAGAGAGGGTAAGAACTGACTTAAAAATAAAAGTGACTCTCTAGTGAAAGTGATTACTATTTCACATTTTAAAATAAATCACATAATAAATAAACAAAATATACAAAAATAAACAAAACAAAAACAATTAAATAACTTAAAAGACAATCCTGCAAACTGTATTTTAGAGATAATTTGGATTACTTCTTTGCTAATAATTGGTCAAAGTTAAGAAAAACAAAGACTCAATTTCAAAAGATCAAAATGAAAGAACACCATCTCCCAGTGTGATTAGAAAACGTCCCGTTTTCACAGATCAATTTGACTAAGGGATGACAGCAGACAAACTAATCACTTATACAATATCAGGACATTCTCATATGGAATCTCAAAGTGAAAGCCCTCTAAGGGTCCGGACACACCAAACTGCCACCAAAGAACACATCCCGACTGTTGTGTCGCCTCACGTCTCCTGCGTCTTGGCCAAAAAGTCGCACTGGAACACCGCAAAGACTTCAGCCGACGGCCAAGTAGCACGTACACACTGCGCATGCGTGAGTGGCAATAACTCTCCTTACCAGCAGGCGGCGGTAGTGTGTATTCGTCATTCAAAAGAGGCAACCGGAAGACAGACTGCGTGATATATACAAACAACAAATAGCGTGTGCGTTCCATTTTCACTCTCGTCCATCACAGACTGTTTCACAGACTGTTTCACATAGCGACTTATAATTGAAAACATGTTTAGTGCGGTACTGGCGGTATCAGCCCTTGGACTGTTGCTTGTGGAAGCAGATATCAAGAGGCCAGACCTCGACATTAACGACTGCCCGATGGCCCGAGGCAATCTAGTATTTAGCTCGGGCAATGAAGCCTCACCTGCTGGTTGCCCGATCGGGCAATCTATTATGGCAATTGTGGAGACGTGTCAGTGCCTGACAGCGGTCAAATCGATTGGAAAACGATGAAAAGGTTGCCAAAAGTCGTTCTTCATGGACGTCGCCATTTTGTGTGCTTCGCGGATGCCCTCGGTTCCTCTCGACTGCTGCTCGGTCAGCTTCCGGATGAGGAGGCATTCGTTTGACCAACTTCGCGATGTTCGGGCTGGCCCGGTCAATACGATTTCTATACAATGAATACTACCCGGACAATGAATCGAATGCAACCACATTTTCGCGGGAATTTCAATTTGTTACGGATTCTGATGCTGAATACCTAACGATCAAATCATTTAAAGTGTATTACAATGTTTCTTAGTCCACCAAAGCAAGGTGAACAACCTGGAAAGAAGGAGAAAGACTGAGCTGCAGTCCCCCCCCCAAAAAAGAGAATCAAAAAGAGAATCCCAGTCAGAAGAAGCGAGAATCCAGACTGTTAGTCGTTGAATGCAGGGCATGCAAGCGAGCAAACACAAACAAGAACTCATGCAAACAAACAAGTGAAATAATAAAATTGAACAATATAATATTGGGTGGTTCATCTTATAATTCAGTCTAGAGAATGCACCAGACAGCATCTAAGACCTGCAAAAATCTAAATTTTCTTGGGGGAGGCCCACCAAACCCCCCCTAGCGAGGGGTTTTCGTCCGCGCGCATTTTTCAGGGCAATCTCTATTGGGCTCAGGGCCATCTGTAAATTAGCTTAGATGGCCCACAGGGCCATCTCCCAAAATCCTTAATGTCATGCACTGAAGAGGCGGAAGCTGAACAGCCAATCGGAGTGATTTATTTTGCTGACAGCCTCCGCTCCCGATTCAACATGTTCAATCGGGAGCGGAAGGTGTCGGAACGGCCGAAAAGACACGATGGTGCGGGACACACCAATCTGAGTAGGGCGACAGGACGCTCATCGACGGCCAGACATCTATCGACGGCCGAAATCGGCTTGGTGTGTCCGGGCCTTAACATGTCACAAACGAGCTGTGGTTTCCCACATTTAGATTGAGCATGCTGGTATGAGGTAAAGAAAAAAAAGTTTTTATTTTAGAGGAAATAGGTATAAGAGATAGAGATCATTTTCAATAGGTATGTTGTGTACTGTGGCATAGCCTAAAAATATCATAATATTATTGATAAGCCATTGTGTTTTGGCCTTACCGTTTCAAAAAGAAACCTGCATAATATAAAACAGAAAGCATATCGAAGAAGTTTTCATACATCAATCACAGACAATGCACAGCAAAATTCCCTCCGCACCCTTCCTTACCCTCCCCGTTACCCTTAACCTCTCACCTGTTTGGGGACATGAGCCGAGGCAGGAGGGGGAGCCAGACCCAGCTGGTGGAAGGAGTTGAGGCCAAATGTGTAAACGTAGCCTTCCTCTGTCAGAACCACCGTGTGGTCTTTAGCTGCCGCCACCTGGGAGCAGTGGTGGGACATCAGACCCTCCACCATGCGAGGAATCTGTGGAAAGGATACAAGGAGAATATAATGAGAAATATAAGAAAAAAACTAAGTGTACAGAAATGTAAAACAGCCCATGTTCAATGCTCCATTTGCGTTGAATAATTGAGGAGCGCGGCGTTTCCTCTATATTTACTCAAATGATCACATGCCTGAGCTTTTAGCAGCAGGGAAATTCCCTGTGTATAACAATTTGCAGCTCATTCTAACACTCCAATGGCACCCTGACAGCAGGAGCTCTGTTGTGTTCTGCTATGCTGAAGTCTTTTGCTGGAAAGGCTAACATAATAGGACACGTCTGTATTTTTCTTACTGTTACAAAGTAACCAATAATTGCCTTTGTATAAAAGCCTGGTTTATTCAATTCCTTTCTACCATAGTGCAGCTCCATTGTTTTTGAAACTATAAAAAGACATCAAGGAGCTCCCCTTTACACCAGGTGATATGCTCCTACATTAACATGGGCACAGTAGTTCACTTTTCCACTTTTTGCAAATTACCACATGTGCTCCACCTTAACTGATTAAGAGATCTCCACATACATTTTAGAATCTAAGTCCTAAGAGTAAATATTAATTTCACTTAATAATCATTGTTTCCTCTGCAAGGCTCTAAGACCATTTTATTTGGTACACCTATAAAATATCAAAATCTTTCTTAGCTGTGCCACACTCAACTACTTGTTTATTATTGAGGTCCTTGTTAGTCATGGTGTTGTACTGAACAGCATTATATTAAGAAAGTATAATTCAAATGTTCAACCCCCTGCATCTTAAAAGGTCCCATGACATGCTTTTCCGGTTATTACCCGTCCTCTTGTGTGTTATGTAGGTTTTTATGCATGTAAGCGGTCTGCAGAGTCACAAACCCTCAAAGTACACCCTGTAGCGAGTAAAACTCTAACACAGAAAAGACCTGTCTATGCTGCCCCAGAACACCTCTTTGGAGAATTCTCTTTTTCCATTTTTTTTTTCTTCCTGGTCATAGTGACATAACGGCCGGCGCCACACACACACACACACACACACACACACACACACACACACACACACACACACACACACACACACACACACACACACACACACACACACACACACACACACACACACACACACACACACACACACACACACACACACACACACACACACACACACACACACACACACACACACACACACACACACACACACACACACACACACACACACACACCTTTTCTCAGCCGCGGCTCCGCGGATCTCCGCACACACACCCTGGCTGTGAGTGTGTGTGTGTGCACAGGCTGAGTTCTGCGGTGTCTCGCTGTCTCGCAGACCCCACGCAGCAACCAGGAAACGACACCAGTAATCCCGCTCACACTGTCCGCTCCTCGAGCCTCAAAGGGCGGAGCAGCGAGCCCCGCAACGTCCCGCCAACACGGCACCCAGACCCCACGCAGCATTCTCATCGGTTTGTCATTACTGGTGTCATTTTCTGGTTGCTAACAAACGCCATGGTAACACATAAACACTGATGTTCAGCTGTAACGGTGGTTGACTCATCAGAGCACAGTGGGCTCACAGGGAGGGGGGGGGGGGGCAGGAGCTCCAACAAGGCGTGTAGGACAGAGAGTGAATACACATACTATACAGAGATGCTGTATGAGAAACCAATGTGATTTTGGAACTATGTAAATCTATTCTAGTAGACCTCAACAATGGAATTATGATCAGTAGAAATGGCCATGTCATGGGACCTTTAAATGGGGTGGCCTAAATATTAGAAATATGAGAACAAGCTTGATAATAAATATAAAGCTACATTTGGTCACAATGAATGAAGTGAATCCAAGAGACAGAAAACAGGGTACAGCGGTAATGAAAAAAAGAAATGTTCAGAGATGTCATTTGTTGAGGTTAAATATTATATATTTTTTTAAATATGGACTAATTAAAAGTATGCTAAAATACATGACAGATCTTGCTATACCAGCATAAAGCCTTGCTGCAACAGGTCTCACCAGATAAGTCTGTTCATCTCCATGTCCAAGTCGTCCTCCCAGCCCGTGGCCACAGGTGAACACCTGACCTTTCTGAGACAGGAACACTGAGTGGAACTTACACAGGACCACCTGCAGGGAGGAGAGGAAGGTAACATCAGCAAACATATCATTTTTCAGGCTCTTTTTCCCAGTGGGGTGTTTCCTTACATATTTTATTTCATAGAACAAAACATTTAAGCTTGTGTTAACTGAAACACGTTCTAAAACTGTTGAATTTTAGACAAGGGAAGCAACGACTATTATTTGTTTTATTTGTTTGATTGTTAATGGGATCGAGTACATAATTTGTTCAATTAAAAGATATGTCTGTTTTCAGTGTTGTTTTAATTCACAACGGATACCTTGTATTTAAACTGCAAATCAAATATATCTACGGGAACAAATAAATAACCTGAACGAAACCGAAAGTGGTCAAATGCTAACTAAACCCGGGTTTTAGGACTCATTCCTGCACCACTCTTTTGTATTTAATACCAATAAATCACCTATTCTAAGGGTTAAAAAAAAAAAGAGTCTGAAGTTTGTGCGGTTTAAGGATCTTGTCTTCATAGTGTTGACCTGATAGTGAGCAGAGGCTGCGATGCATCTCTTTCCATGTCCTTTGGCCAAGCCCTCTTGTAGTGATAGTAAAACACTATGCCAATAAAGGCCAGGACACAAGTGGAAAAGCAAACATCATTATTAATACATTGCTACCCCTCAAGCTTTCAATAGGGCGCAGGGATGTTTCCCAAAGTATGACATTGATGTGGACACTCTCTCACACACACACACACCGGTGTAGTTCATTTAATTAAAAACATGTCATTGTGGAATTAATATTTAACCTCTGGCACCTGCTGGGTTGGGATATGGAGACAAAGACTAAACGCAGAGCCACTGGGTCATTGTGTGGTCATGAAATCGGATCCATCTGTCCCCCACTAGGCTTTATGAAATGACACTGCAGGACAAGTCTTGAATGACATAAAAAAAACTCAAACATGGGGTTTCTTCTGTAAATACCAATAATACAATGACATGAACCAAAGCTTAATCCTTTCTTAACTAATACACAAAATATATATACAAAAACCCATCTCTAAGAATGGATTAAAATGACGACATTTCTAACACAGTTGTTACTTAATCGACATTAACGAGCAGCTGGTGTTTGTGCACACTACTGGTGGGAGTCACATTGGTGCCATTAGCTTTATTAATCACACTAAGAGCATACAAAATGCATGTAATCGTAGCCATGCTGGCACAGCCTAGCTCGACAAAGTCACAAATGAAGACTACACATGAGACACACCAGATATGAACTCTGTTTGACTCAGGAGAAAAAAAAGTAATTTAGTTTGACTGGTACTCCTAACTTTAGCAGAGCTAAAACCCATTTACCATTTCAAAACGCCATAATGTCACACACTCCGATTTCCAGAAGTATCTGCTGATGATTCTGGCCATATTTGACTTTTGAGTATATATATAGCTAGAAGTTTCTTATGCTAATAAATGTTTATGTGATTAACTGTGCAGCCCTGTTTAGATCCAACTGTAAGCTTACACAGTCATGACTTGGGTCGGCTTTGGTCTCTCGTTGTGGTTGGGCCAACGTGAATCTAGGTGCTGATGATACTACAGAGTTTCTGACGTTGCATATAAATTACAATTGCTCCTTAGCCAAACAGGCTTTATGTTTGGGTTTGTCGAGGCAGCCCTAGCATTGAACTATTGTGTCTGTTTATTCCATATTCCTACGCAAAAAATGTCCACTGTCAAAATGAATGCAAAAGATTGCTCTTGCCCACACTTTCTCAAACTGTGGTAAAAGTTTTGGATGAGCTGGAAGTCTGTCCCATACGACATGAAAAACACACTGCTGGTATTTTTAGAAAGTCTGAATTTTATATTTTTTTGAAAACAGAACATGGATAGACAAAGGGAATCAGTAATCATGTACTTTTCCATACTTTTACTTCTATACTTATCCTGATCAAGAATTACTCAATGGTAAATTGACTGCCTTATAAGAGCCGTCTCCAGTCTTTACTACACCTCAAAGCCATTTTTACATATTCAAATTCCCACATCTACACAGAGGCGGAGGCTGCCATACAAGGTGCCACCTACTCAGAGAGACTAATGTGCTGTTTACACGGGAACGAAAACGGTTGTATCCGCTACTTTTCTCTTTCGTATAGCCCGTTCGTTCACACGAGGCCTTAACGGAAACGCGGAAACAGACCCCTAAAACGATAACGGGTCCCAAGGTGGATGGCTCTGCGGACGGAACGCTCTGGGGGGGCAAACGGCTCCGTGTATACGTCCTATACAATCATTTTCCTGATAACGATGAAGCCATAGCCCCGCCTCTCCCGCTCACTGCTGTAGCATGGTCAGTAGCTACTGCTACTGACCATGCTACAGATGTTAGTGCAAAATCTACAGCTCCTCTACCACAACCATCAGCAACAAGTGGACATGGAGAACTACATGAACTACATGTTGCTAAATCCACCGCGGAGAATAAACAGAAGGGCAACCAGGCTCGGGGGTCTTTTTCGCTGCTTTTGGTGTATTTTGTTGCGGAAGTACAGCGCCACTTACAGGCCCGGCATATGTACTACAGTGCTTTCGAGCGGTCTCGCGTGAACAGAAGACTTTTTTGATATCGTATTCGGTTCGTTTGCGTTCCTGTTTAAATGGGGTCACACACACACACACACACACACACACACACACACACACACACACACACACACACACACACACACACACACACACACACACACACACACACACACATATGTACTACAGTGCTTTCGAGCGGTCTCGTGTGAACAGAAGACTTTTTTGATATCGTATTCGGTTCGTTTGCGTTCCTGTTTAAATGGGGTCTATCATTCACACACACACACACACACACACACACACACACTCACAGACGCACACGCCTTCGGGAGCAGTTTGGGTTAAGTATCTTGCCCAAGGACACGTCTAGTTGTTGACTGCAGTGGCTAAAAGTCCAACCACCGACCATCCGATTGGTAGACAACAACATTAACTCACAGCCGCCCTCCAATCAAATATTGTTATTTTCCATACTGCCTTATCAAACGTATAATTAAAAAAAATCCCAAGAAAGTAACCAATATTTCTACATCTGTGTTACAAATACTGATTAACCCTGAAAAGAAGGTTGTGTAATACAGGACTCTAGGGAGTGAGTGTTTTGCTGGTTCACCCAGGTGGCGTGCCCTATCTTGAGCACCCATGTGAGTTGGCCCTTTTTTTTTTTTTTTTTTTTTTTTAATGCAACACATGTTGGCTCAGAGTTAAAGCATGAGGCCATTACTGATGTCACACAAAGGGAGTGGGGTTCTCTGGGTAGGGAAGCCCTTGGCTGTAGGAAAACACTCTCTTACCCCCTGAGAGGGAGGACAACAACAGTGTGTTGTTAGGCCTACCTGCTTGATGTAAACCCCAGTCCGGGCAAACACATCCACCAGCTCAGGGTGCTGCCGGCTCTCCTGATTACCATGGCCCAGACTGAAGTTAGTATTGTTTCCCCATGTGTACACCTCAGTTGGATCTGTAATTAGGAAGAAAAGACACAATTACAGGCTCAGCCATAACACTGCCTCTACATGCAGCTTGGTTAAACCAGTGGTCTTTTCTGCCATTAAAAAGTATGGCTATTTTGTTGACAACAAGGGAACTAAAAGTGCTCTTTATATCATACAAAAGAAATAAATACACATATGGCATTTAAATAGGAATGTACAAAGTTAATATAAAATAGAAGGCATTAATAACACAAAATACAATAAAATTGATGAAATAGAAAGATGTCCAGTTAATCCTTAGTGGAGTGGGTACGTCATCCTTTTCTATAACGGAAAAAACCCAAATCATAGCAACTAGAAAGACTTGTGATGTAGCACAGGGAGAATCAAATCCCTTGCATTGTACAAGTGTGAGACACACAATTAAACAGGATTTTTAACTGTGACTCTGCCAGTTTAATGAGCCTGGTGACTCTTGACTAACTAATAGTTTCATCAGCAATGTCTGAAAATTGAACCAAAACATCTACAAACAAGCTTCTTTGATATGAGGTAAATGACTACCATAACAACCACAAGCCCAAATGTGTTGGTCTCACAACCAATGTGTTCTGTATTCAACAACTGAAACAATGTAGTTTCCATCTCTTCACACTTCATGCACCTTGGATATAGATAAAGTTGTGCCAGATATTATTTTTCAACTTGAGTCAGCAACTTTCTTATACCATTTAATTTACTATCCCTGTGACCTTAAAATATACAAATTGGAGGGCAGGAGAAAAAAGTATAATGAGGATTATAGGTTTGTATTGAGGTTGGAAAAAATATGAATAAAAATGTGATAGATTTTATCGGATGTGGCTTTAGGGCTCAGCACACCAACGTTTGTATCTTCACCTGGGTACACTTTATTATTATTTTAATTCACTCAATATATATTATTCAATTTTCATTCCGTGTTACTATGTGAATGTTTATTATATGCAAATGTATAATAGAAATTGCTTAACCTTATGTTATCTGATTTCTTATTGATATGTTATGCAATATTTCAGTAACTTGCAATTCAAAAAGGGGAAAAGGCAAAGAAATTGGTCACAGAAAGAAAAAATAAGTCATCAGCTTTTCTTACCGGTGTTTTTGAACACTACATGTGCTGGACGGTCCTTCATTGTAAGGTCCAGAACAGAGAGGCCCTCCTTGTCCTGTGTGGATAAAAGTCCTCCGTGCTGGAACAATGCAAAGAAAAAGAAGATCATTGAAATGAAGTCAAAAATCTTAAAAATGAGCAAGGAATAATCTTATTTCATTCTTCATTCCATCTTTCCCATATTGTTGAATTACATAAATGTTTACTACATGGGACTACTTAGAATTGGAGCACCTTGCACAGTTGAGCCCATTTTTTTGGTGATCCACGTTAATAACATACCTTGACCAAAGATATGAGACAGTGGATATGTCCGTAGAAGGCACTGCGATGCACAGCTGTCCAGCCAGACTCCTTATCCTTCGCCATCGGGTCAGCACTCTTGCTCACCAGCAGCCACTCCAGCAGGATCTTCTTTCCCAGGGAGGATGCAAGGTGCAGGGCTGTGCGACCAAAGGCATCCCGCAAGGTGGCTGCATTGTAGCAGTGTGAGCTCAAGAACGCCCTCAGCTGCCCCTCAGAGCCGCCGGTCAGAGCCGCTACCACCTCTTCCGCATGCTGCTGTGAGCGGCATTTGGGGGTGCAGTCCTGCACTGCCATACTCATGATGACCGCCACCAAAATCCTCACCGTGAACCCTACTCTCTTCTGTCTAACAAAGTCCCCTTGACAGCCCACCACCCACAATTGCAAAACAACTTTAAAAACAAGACCATGCGATGTAACAAATCAAAAACACTGTAACTAAAAAAGTGAACTATAGCTGCTCTCCAAGAAAAAAATATATATACGAAAAAAATACGTGTCAACAAAAGGTGGAAATGGTTTGGAGTGCTAGAATTGTGCTTGTGTTGGGGTTCCACCGCACCCTAGCGATCCCCAGAGCCCCCTTGCGACTTGTTTCAGTCGACCATCTCAACCAAGAGTTGAACACAAACTAAGGTGCTTCCTGCATTCAATGGCATCGAGAATTCAATAAATACAAAAACTCTTGTGCTTTTTATACAAAAATGTACATTTCAATGTTTGCAAAAATAGTTTTTTCCTCTAAAGATACTTAATAATTTACAAAAGGCAATAATTTCAACAACCCTCTGACCTTCTCTTACAGCAGTCCATCAAACTTGAGGGGAAAGGCCTCCTTTCCCCCCAAAATTCTCACTTTCCTTTTCAAAACTCCATAATTGTAGAGTGCACCTGAAGAAGAAAATGTGAGTCATCAGTGAGAAACAATGACATACATTCACACTGTGCGCACAAGCAAACTGCTAAATAAGCGCAGCTTTGGGTGCAGGGCGCAAACAATAGATGATCCAAAACTGCGAGTGCAAAGGTCAAAGCTAGTTTAGCCTACAGAATACCAAAGCACAGATCAGCTGAGTTGACATATTTTGCTAGATAGCTATTTGACAACGCTGTGCACATAAGATTGGGACGAAATAGACAAAAAGGACCCATATGCAATTATTTTGCACATTGGTAATTTTTGTGAAGAATGTGCAATAGCATTGATAAGAGGGGGCTCCTCATGTTGCCTAAAGAGCAGTATTATGTAACAGGCTACGTTATTCGAGTTAGCAATAGCTTGTTTGTTTCCATGTCGGCTGCACCCCATTCAACCCCCATGGTTTCTGCGTAACACAACTGTGCTATTTAAGAAACTGTGACGCCTTTTCTCTATTAGAATAAGATAAAACACTTATATTTCCCACTTAAATTACTTAACTGCTAGCAGGCTATGGCACGGACAGCTAAATACTTCAGCCAAGTATTAGCTCATAGTGCCCAAGCTGGATAACTCGTGCGTCACATTAAAAGAGAATAGGTTGCAATGTCTTTCAATATCTGACCAGTTACTACAGTTGAGATGGGCAAAAGCATCTATAAATAGGTAAAGTTAGGTTTGTCAAGTGTTGTTAGCTATTGCTAGCTGGTTATAGCTTGGCAGCTAGCTTGACTGACACATCACCGAAAGCTAGCGTCAGCTAGCTGTTTTGCTATGGAAAACTAATGTCGTATCATGTCTTACCTTCCGCTAGTTACGGAAAAAAGAGGACATGGAGAAAGTTGCATCAACGACGTACATCCACTGTGTCATTACTAAGAATAGGAGAAGATAACGGGTTTTTTTTCCACTGATGCTATATCTGACAGCACTGACTGCTAGCCTGAACCCCTGCAGGTTAGGTAAAAACCTTCTTTAATGTCGAGACTTCTTATTGGTCGGGAAGTGTGCATCCCAGTATTCTATTGGTTGATATGTTTAGGGTATTAGCTGATCAGTGTGCTGTTTCTGTAGCCATGATGTCCTGGGATATATTTATTTAGTATTTTGTAATATATATTGATTAATAATAAAAAGAAAAATGACAAAACATATTTGAAAAAGTTATTTGTATGTATTTATTCATTTTTTGTGTGTGGGTTTCCTCAATTGTATTTTGTTGCTGTAGTTTTTCATACTTTACATTTATTGTTTGAAAAGAGAAATCAATAAAAAATATAAGAAAATAAAAATAAAAGAACGTGATACAATTCTTAGAAACGAAACATGTTAATCAAAAATACTATACCTTTTCTTTAATCTTAAATGGTACAAGAAGACAACACTTCTTAGGATTAATTTACAATTTGACAATTAAATTCATTCATTAATAAACAGTCTCTCGCAAAATTGGCCTTTAATTAATCTTGCTTGGCTGCAAACCAGTGTAAGAGTTGTTTAATAATGTCTGCACAAGAAAGACACAATAATTGTTTGTTCCTTTTATAGAGAAAAAGATAACTTGATATTCCCCATAAAATCTATTTCATGAGCAAAAGTGGAGGTAAAACGTTTGCAGATTCTCTACAAGAGCATCACGTCAGTCACCAAAGTTCCAACAGAAAGACTTCAGGTGGAGTATCACTTACAGCCTTGATCCAGGTTTCATGGAATTACTCTAATGATTGTCTCATTCACCCTTGCTAAGAATAGGAAGGGGTCGAATGAGGGTAAAGCTAGGGTTACACTGGGATCTACACTGGGGGGCTTCCAAATATGAGATATTGATGAGCATGTCCTCCCTCACCATTCATGCATGAACACAGCCACAGTTCTTATCCAGCAGACAACTACAAGGTCACTGCCACTCAAGTAATTACCTAAAGAGATAAAGGACACTTCAAGGTTTACTAAAACAAATGTTACATTTATCATATTTAAGTACATTTACTAAAGTAAAGTTACACATATGACAAAATTGTTTTGTATTTTGTTCTGATGTCACTTTATACTACTACAAATACAATTCAAACTTTACAAAAAGGATTTTTCAATTCATCGATTAATAGTTGAGTCAATTGTTTTTTCTGTTTTTGCATTATTGAGTAAGTAATAATCCAATGATATAACATATACAACAGTCAGGAGAAATGTTCATTCTGACTTTAAATAATTTAGGTCCATTTTCAGGAAGAAAACCGAAAAGATTGTGTACCAAAATGCAGTATTTAAATTGGCTGTTTGCAGTTAAACACATTAGACTCTTTGAGAAAGTTGTTAAAATTACTTTAAGGGGCCCTATTATGCTTTTTTTGGGGGGGGGGTCCTTTTCCTGTAGTGTGTTATAGGTTTTTGTG
This sequence comes from Dissostichus eleginoides, assembly GCA_031216635.1. Taxonomy (NCBI): domain Eukaryota; kingdom Metazoa; phylum Chordata; class Actinopteri; order Perciformes; family Nototheniidae; genus Dissostichus; species Dissostichus eleginoides. Next base: position 28,495,752 of record CM062272.1, read on the forward strand.
CATGTAAATGGTCTGAAAGGCTAAGGCTGGACATCTCTAAGCGGTTTACAAATCACAACAGAGCCAGGCAGCTAACAGAGCATGTCACAGTAGAAGTACAAAATACAAATATGAAATCTGAAAATGAGAATAAGCACCTTTATCCAAATTATTACAAGTTATTTTCCCTTTGCTGTTATTTTGACCTTGCTGTCTGTGTTTCTGTGTTATATCGAGATAAAAGTTGACATGTGATAAATCTTTAAAAATCCTTCCCCCCTTTCATGTATTGGGTATAGTGTGTAGACTCATATAATCCTCAAAAGGGACTCTGTCTTTCAGCAGTAAATGATGGGTCCAGCAATGTGACATTATTAAAGGATCAGATGATAAATGTGATTCCTCTGAGAGTTTCTTTTTGGTTTCTTGAGTCCTTTAGGTAATGTGTGTTTTTTTACACACAGTTTTGTACAACTAGATCCCGTATCAGATCTTATGATAGGCATAATTAATCAAACTGCAGTCCTCTCATGAATCACAAAACGTTATATTCCTTTATATCAAACAACCAGTGGTTGGGAGTAAATGTAGTTTTGACTAAATTACACACTACATTTAATTCTGAAACAGTTACTCAAAAAGCATATACTTTTCAATTACAGTTACTTATATTATACTAATATTTATTTTCCGAAAAAGCTTCTTAAGCAGAATATGCCATTAATTATTTTTGATAGTAATCAGTGTTTAGCAATGTTGGCTGGTTTAACTCACAGACTGTATTTTACTTGATATTTTTTGGATTATCCCAAATGAACAACCAAGTTTTTTTTTAACTAAACACTTGCAACCAGTAAGGTATTAAATCCAATAACGTACATTAAATTGATGAAGTGATTAAATAGTCACTTGTTACATGTATAAAAGGCTAGTCATCTATTAAAAGTAAAAAATACCCACACTGCAAACACCATTATGTAAACACATCTTATTTCCTCTGAACATAGGTATATGTTTGGTAATGATTAATATTGGATTGCAAAAAATCATGACGTTTTGTAAATGTCTAATGAGAACACATCTTTTCTTTCATTATATTATAGTCTGCACATAGTGAGGTTGAATTGTTCGTCACTGGAGCTCCCTCAGGGACCCCTAGAGGTCCCTGGTCCCCAAGACACCGGCTCACTTTCTGCAGCAGCAGAACTAATATGCTACGGGTCATTTGAGGAAATTAGTTACGATTTTTACAATTATATCTTAAGCTACCAAAGTAATTTACATATAAAAAAAAACCTATGTGGCATAATCGTGAGTGGAAAATTAAATCTAAGTCAGAACGAAACTTGTAAGGGGTTCAGTTCACCCCCCTTTTCTGGAAAATGGTATGCTCCCTCCTTCCAATGGTTTGCACTGTGCTGCTGTGTGTTTGCTCTTTCCCTCTAGACTCCCAACGTTTAGGAGAGAAGCGAGCTGGAAGTAGTAATACAAGGCACCTTTGGGAGACAAGGAGGAGGATTGTCTTTTTCAGAACCAGCTGTCCGAGTAAGTTATTTGCCGATACGATTTTTTTTCGCCGGGACTAGAAACAAATACCTTGTCTTCTAAGGTTTTGAAAGACGAAGAGGGAAAGCCTCGAAGTTTGCAAGCTTCGGCCACATCACCTTTATGGAAACGTAGACTTAACCCACACAAGGATGGTTTGGGGGTAGTTATATGGAGTCTGAGTTGGAACTGGGAGCCGTTTTCGAAAGGATAGAGCCGGGAGACACAGTCGAAAAACTTTCCCACGGGGTGGCCGCCTTGGATTGTTGCAAAGTAATTTTTACGCACGGTCGGCGCACACTTATTTGTGCAATCCAATATGCGCCTGTTGAGCACGACGTGTGGACGTGACCGCGGAGAAATCCAGGGAAGCAAACACATGTCCGTGATGATGCATTTTTTCTTCCTCCTCGCAGCCGTGCTGTCCTGTCACGGCTGTCCTGACAAATGCTTGTGCTTCTCCCAAACTGTGAAGTGCCAAAACCAGGACTTGGACGCAATTCCGCATTCTTTACCGGCTAACACCAAATTCCTGTTCGTCACAGGAAACAACATTTCCCATATCGGTGTGGACTCTTTCCCAACGAGCCTCGAAATGTTAACAGATCTCTATCTCAGTGGGAATCAGATGGAGACTGTGGATGCTATGGTATTTGACAACTTGCCCAACCTTGTGCGGTTGGACCTGAGCAACAACGATATCCAGACTTTCAGTGGAAGAGCTTTCCTTCTTGAAAATAAAGTGCAGCTCTTGAACCTCAGCAGGTCTTTCCACAACCACTCCTCCTTGGATGTGCTGCAAAGTGTCCTACAGAGTGGAAACCTCGTCCAGCTGACGGCGTTGGACCTGTCTAACAACGACCTCGTGATTCTTCCCGATGATATCTTCACCAGCCTCTCCAGCCTGGTGACCCTCAGCCTGCAGAACAGCTCCATCATCTTCATTCAGAACGGGACGCTGAGGGCGCCCCCGCTTCTTGAACTTGACCTGAGGGACAACAGCCTGAGGGATCTTCCCGACACCTCCATGGAGGAGTTCGACCTCAAGCCCGCTCTCCTCATCCGTCTGTCGGGGAACCCGTGGCGATGCGACTGCTTCATCGACGACATGCTGCTGTGGCTGAAGAACTCCACTCAGGTCGTTGACGTGCACAACCTGACCTGTTTCGACCCTGAGGCCCTGAGGCGCCAGCCGCTCCTGCAGCTGGATCCGGCCCGGCTGAAGTGTTTGGGCGACATGGAGGGCGTGCTGGAGACTTCTTATGTCTTCTTGGGGCTGGTGCTGGCCCTGATTGGTGTCATATTCCTGCTGGTGCTCTACCTGAACAGAAAAGGCATCAAGCGTTGGATGTACAACATCCGGGACGCTTGTAGGGACCACATGGAGGGGTACCATTACAGGTATGAGATAAACTCTGACCCTCGGTTGGCCAACCTGAGCATCAACTCGGATGTGTGAGCGAGGACGGGACACTGTCTGGGAGCCCGCAGTGAGATATTGAATGAATTTGCATGAAAGTTTTCCCCCCCTTTCCCCCCATGATGCTATTCAGATTTCACATCTGTGATAATTAACCCCAATCTCAACCTGCATTCTACCACTGCCGCATGTCCAAAACAAGTAGCTGGCAGCTGTGATGTCTATACTCTTGTGTAAACATTGCATGGACAATGAATTCTGGCGAAAACATTTTTTTCAGAGTTGTTCTATTTTTACTTTTTCCTAAAGGAGAAACATATCCAGTACTTTTTTTGGAAGTGGAAAAAAACGCATATTGCATCCCTTTCTCATTATGCCTCTCTCGCTGCAGAGAAATGCTCTACTGCTTGTTTATGAGTTTGTTATTTTTAATATGTGACTTTGTGATATACAGTATGCCTACTTTTTGAATGATTAGCACATTGCATCGTTTTTGGATTTAGTAGGTAGATGTAATTGCTCTTTTTTTCTGTGAAGATATTCGGATAAATAAAATGCCTCTGGATTGCTGGCATCTGTCTCGACTAAGGACCTTCAATCAAAAAAGATAGGAGTGTTTTTCTAAGGGCTTTGACTTACTGTAGGAGACACTCATTCCATCCTGAGGCAGTGCAACAGCTGACATGATCCAACGCTGTAGCCGTGGAGTCAACATCTGGGGGGGACTAAATCTGACCCCCTGCTTCCCTAACCCAAGAAACATTGCCTGCCTTACAAACACCAGCGTTAATGTGACAAAAACATATTCTTACATTAAGCCCTTTTTGATCAGCCGTCTTAAGCAGGAAATTGTAAGAAACACATGGTAAATGTTTGCAATGGTAGGCAAGATCTTCAGGTAACCTCCCAATGTGGCAGACATATTGTCCTTATATTAAGAAATATAGATATAAAAAGCAATCTGTTGGTTAAAAATAGTCACAGATTAATGGGATATTTTATATTTCTTCTGTGTTGAAGTAACCGTGTTTATTTTCACCTCCATGTCACTGCAGCATATAATGGACAAAATACACGCATTACAACTTAATACCAGAACCAGCATATTGCATATTGATAACATATTCTCCTTGTTTCATACTGCTGTTTGTGTTTGTTTTGTATCGCAGCACAGCAATTATTTCACAGTAAATCTTACTCCAGTTGTCAATGGCATTTATACTTAGTATCCCTAATGCAACAATTAAGCAATTTTTCATTCATTACAACTTCCTGCAGCAGGAAAGTCAAATTTAAGAAGTAGAATAGAGGGCATACTGTCTGCATTTAAATGAGCTTCCATCTGTTGGTCCATAGGTGATGAGGGTAGCAAACTTGTATCTCCGAACCAATTTGCTTCCTGCTGTGAGTCTGATAAAAAATCCTTGGCTCCCGGCTAATTCCCCCAAATATTGCGAGCTGCGATAAGTGGGCAGGTTTCATATTCCGCAGCCTCTACCAGTAGACTCCAGCATAAAGCAGTTTAAATGAACACCAGCTGCAAAAAAACTTGGAGGAAAATGGTGTATGCCATTTCTTGGCACATGTAAATGAAGGCAAAGTGAACCCGTGGGGCGCGCAGAGGTATTATGGAAATGAGCTCAAGCAGCTTTTCATGTTACCCTGTTTTAGAGGAATTTGAATCTTTGGGAAAAAAAGCGTTTTCTATTAGCGGTTATACCAATTCAATGTCTATTTTCCAGTATAGTATGGATCAATAATGAATGTGTGGTATTTCTTTGAAGGGTATAGCATGCATGTTGCTGTCTAGCAGTCTAAATTAATGAAGATGTTTGTTGTGTCTGCACAATGACCTTCCTTGGCCCTTTTGAAAAGCACCTGGAAAGATAATGATTTCCATCTCTTTTTAGTTCTCACTCTTTTGCACACAATCATCTCTAAAACTGGCCTCACATAGCCTGCAGCTTCTTGTAATTTGTGGTACGGCAGCATGTCTCCTGCAGGGTTCAGAGGCGTACAGCAACATCATGGCATACCTTTGTATTTCAGTATGAGAATCCTTATTCATCTTTCATCAGCGGATCTGTCTGATTACGTTGTTCGACGTGCGGAAGAGAAGCGCTGTGTAACACTCTGTGTCTGGTCTTCTGCTCTGGCTGGTTTTAATAATCCTACATTTCTCCCGGCAAACACAGCAGCCGCTCAACTGTCTCTGTGGGCTCTAGACGTGCCGTCACACCTTCAGCTTCACACTTCCCGCCTGGAAAATATCTTTGTCTAGAGACGTTTATTTTCAGAAACAGTGTTTGCCAATCTTTGTGGATAGGAGGAGTGTGTGGTTGTCTGTTACATTCTGCAAGGTTTGTGTTTAATAGGATCATTATTTGTATTGGCAATAAAGCGAGTGCTCCCCTCTTAATCAAAAATATATACTTTTGCTTTTACCTGTAGTGCTACTTATCAATCTAGATTGTTTTGGTGAGTGTTGGGGATATGGGGTAAAGAGATGTCTGCCTTCTTTCTAATATAATGGAAATAGATTGTGGAGCTCCAAGTGACAAAATAATGTATTTGAAAAACGAAACATGAATGTCTCTTTGTAAAAATTATGACCCGGTTACTCAAGTTAATACACAGACCTTGTTGTGAGCAATTTCATGAAGGAACTATTTACTTTTCACCAAATTACATCCAACAAGTTGCCACAAGAAGACATTTTATTGTTGTATAAGTAACACATTACTACAGACTGCTCAATTAACCCAATAATGAATGGAGGCTTCTTTTCGACACTAGCATAGTGGTTCATTTATTAGTATAACTTGTATTTGTTTAGTGCTGTGCTCACCGGAGCCACCGAATTTGCGGTTGGTTGTGCATTCCGATATTATGTGGCCAAGTTGCCTAAGAGAGGGCTAAAAGTGTCCAGCTCTCTTGAGCGCTGCATTACGCCAATTTTTCACATTCAGAAAAAATAAAATGTTGTATTTTTGATTTTGGGAAGAACTGTCCTTTTTTTAAGGTGTGTTTCTCAGACTTTTGATAGTCATACCTTAATATCTGGCTTTCATACAGCCTTGTAAGATTTAGATTTTGCAGGTAGATTTCAGCCTGTTAATCGGTTACAAGCAGTCGTTTCCTGAGTGGGGATTTTGTAATAGTTGCAGGTTCATTTTGGAAATGGATGGTCCTCACTTCACACACTATTCCCCAAAGCAAGGCTTCCTTACCTCTTTGTCCCAGGAGGAGTGTACAGGTGCAGGTGGCTGCTTACAACCTAATGTATCCACAGAGACTGTCAGTGAGTCCTCCTCACACACTCTGCAGATTCATATTAAAGAATGATTTTGCCACGCCTCGGGCCACGCTTGGCAGAGCAGGTGTAATTAGAGTGAGAAGAGAAGCACGCAAGCTAGAGAGTGAATGGTTGAAGGGGAAGAAGAATGAGTGTTAGAGAGTGCTCTGTGTTCAAACACCTTCCCTGGATCACTCAGTGGCCTCTTTGTTCTTGTTAGCGCTCGTCTCCAAACAGCTTCGACGTCTAAATAGCCGGTCTTTGACTTGTGGTGTCAGCCAGCAAGGCAGCGGTGTGTCTCGGGCAGCTCCCTGGGATCTTCGCTGTCTATTAGGGCAGAATCAGAACTGCTGTTAGTTTTGCCACAAACAGGCTTTGTCGCAGACACTAGTTGTCAATGTTTGTCCTCTTCAAGTTTGTTGTATGTCTTACACTGAGGCCGGACTATGATTTGATTATAGACACAAACATAGTTTTATTTCACGGTTACCCATTGTTGAACATCTTTTATGAAAGGGATAGTCAACATGTTTTAAGTGGGGTTATACAATACCTATTCAGTGTCAGCTATCTACTGAGAGTAGATTCCGGTCAGCACACCCCTAGTTTAGACAGGAGTTATGCACTGACTAATGATGGATTTGATAAGAAATGCATATAGTATACTGATGGTCAATTGGAGGCATTAATAATCAAATGTGTGTGAATGCGCTTTATTATTTATACTCTGGGTTTAAAGACAGATTGAGAGTTTTTTTAATTCTATCTAAAACAATATTCAAATGCCCTATTTACAATGAATGGCAGTGAAATGAGTGTGACTCCAATGAATAAGAGATGGGTCAAGAAAAGACGATCTTCAAGATTTAGAGCCTTTAATACAAAATTTCCTTGTGTGACTATCTCTAAAGATATCCCTAAAAAGGGTATTTTTGTGTGGAAAAAAACCCCAGTGACCTTCTAAGATCTTCACTATATTTCTGAAAACTCACAATTCTGAAGCCTCATTTTCGCTCCAGCTAAATACCTATCACTGTCCATCTCACAGAGCAAAGCTTCAGCCAATTATGTTTAAATCGTTCATGTTATCTGTGGCTCTAACTGGGACACTTTTGTCCCCCTGTCCTTGGACTTTAAAGCATTGCTTCCTTCAAGCAGTTTATGTACCACCCTGGGGAGGAGTGCTGTCTTCAGTATAAATACAAAAGGACAAAAGTATCATCCATTTGCTGCTGTTCCTTGAGGCTTGTTTAGGGGTATGATATAGATGAGTATAGCTTAAGCATAAACATGACAACATAGATGAAACACGCAAAAGCTAATTAATAACCCTCAAGATTAAAATATATTTGGAGTTTAATCGATCAATATGACCAGAAGGAATGAACACAGCAAATAGCTATTTCAAGGTAGTGGCTAATAATAATAATTATATTAAGATAAACTTGAAAAGATCTCAACCCAAAATGTAATGGTCAAACCCAGGGGAGTCCAAACATTAGTTATACCAGGTTTCCAATCGCCAGTGTTGTTTGATCTGTTGGTTGTTAGCTTCTGGGTCTGCACACGCCACACACGCTAACAGAAACAGATGCTAACAGAGCTACAAATGCTGACAGAGCCAGATGCTAACAGAGCAACAGAGATACAAAAGTTAACAGACCCTGATGCTAACAGACCAACAGAGCTACAAAAAGCTAACAGACCCAGATGCTAACAAACCCTGATGCTAACACACCAAACAGAGCTGGAAAGCTAACAGACCCAGATGCTAACAGACTAATGGCGCATTTCCACTGCAGGGCCTCGCACGGCTTAGTACGATATAGTTAGGCCTTGGTAGGCCAGGCTCACTTTATGCTGCGTTTCCATTACAGTTTAGGAACTGGGGTAGTAACTATAGTAACGCAGTGTAGGCGGAGCCGTGACGTCATCTTCAATGCGAAACACAAAACCAACATCAGCCGTTAGCTGTTAGCCCTCAGAGCTCACAGCTCCTCATATCTGTTCAGAAACTAGACAAAAGTTAAACAAGTACAAACCACAGACTGTCTGTGTCATGGCGAATACAGTCGCTGGTTTATTTATGTCTGTAGGCCGTTGTTGTGAGTGTGGACGGTCGGAGCATATACTGCGTTAGCTTAGCCGATCTCCATTCAGAAAACACGCATTTTAAAAGGTTTTTCGCCTGCCGTCTTGTCTGCAGACTTGTCAAAGCATTAATTCATGGTTTTTACTAACTGGTATCAGTATGTTGTTACTTCAGCATCATTTTGAAACATGTATTACAATTAAATCACGGTAAAATATGTTCATTTTGTTGTAGTTGCCAGCAGCGGCGCCGGATTCATTTCAGAAGTGGGGGGGCCAAAAAGTGCGTGTGTATGTGACATACTTGCCAACCCTCCCGAGTTTCGCGGGAGACTCCCGATTTCCTCCCGGTCCCGGGGTCATATTTATCCCGCATTTCTCCCGATTTCTGACTAAATCTGATTTGTGAGTCACGACCTGTTTCATTCTAACATAACGCTCCAAATGTTACTGTTTCCACTCGGACTTCAATACAGCTACACCATTGTTTGGTTTCCATGGTAACGCGTCTCTTTAGTAGCGCGCGCAACTGAAAGTCTGAGAGGGTGTTCAGCATGAGGAAGATAGTCACAGCAAACAGAACAAGGAATGGACCACTCTACCCTCTGCTCACTCCTTTCCTGTAAATTAGACTATACAGGTCCAGCCCACACATATGACAGCGCAGTTGCTCCATCATTCCATCTCTCCTTTTTTCCTGCTCAATACGCTCTTGTTTGACAAGCTGAATGTTGACTGGTGGTTGACTGAAGTAAGCGCACTTTTTTTGAACACACTGTGAAAAGTTCCAGTTATTAACTCCGGTATTTACAAAGCTGTCATCTCCACATTTGGATTTGATGGATATCCATCGATCTGATTGATTATTATCGGAGCAAATGATCAAAGTAGTAACGGAGGGAAAATATTTTCGTTTGGATTACTGGTCTGGGGGGAGCTCGCGAGTGTGTGTGTGCGTGTATATACGTGTGTGTGTTTGTGTATTTTTGCCTTTGTGTGTATTGTGTTTGTTTCCCGGGGAAAACACTCACGAGAAACACCGGCTGTTGTTATGCCTGCTGTGACGTAAAGTTACTCCGTTCTCCGCTTGTAATTATGTCGTTACAAGCTTCAAAGTTGTATTTATCATCTGAATTTGCCGAAACAAGTTTAATATTCTAAAAGCCAAGACTTTATTTATTTGAAATCAGATGAAAACGAACTGTAACGGACCCTGCCGTGTTATCTATGATTACTATACGCCTTACATTCACAATTTCAGCGGAGGGAGGGGGAGCGGCGCTGTGGAAGAGCAGAGTGGCGAGTGAGAGCTGTCATCTTCCCTTTACAAGCTTCAAAAATGCCTGTAGCTAATGAGATTGAATATAACAATAAAAAATAACAAACATATACACAGCTAGATCAGATGGCGTTCTTTTTAGATGCGACTTTAGAGTAGAGGGGAATTATTGAAACGGGATGTGTACAGTGTTCCGCGGCATCCGCTGCTGCGAGAATGTGGGGCAGGGCTGTAAAGTGGGGGGGCCAATGGCCCCCTGGCCCCCCTGCTTCCGGCGCCCTTGGTTGCCAGCGATTCTCTCACTAATTTAGCATACTTGGCCCGGAAAGAACCTCGATTTTGGAGAGCCAGAAAAACTGTGAAAAAGTACCCGCTAGCCGGAACTACGCCTAGTGGAAACGCAACCAAAAGCGGGCCGGGCATGGCACGGCACGCTTAAACCGCGCTGTAGTGGAAATGCGCCATTATGCAAAAATGAAAATGCAAACAGACCATGATGCTAACAGACCAACAGAGCTACCAAAGCTAACAGACCCAGATGCTTACAAACCCAGATGCTAACAGACCCACAGAGCTACAGACTACAGAGTTTCAATCGACCAACACTGGCGATTTGAAACCTGGATATCGTAAAAATGTAGATAGCCTAAATCACAAACTAAACTGCATCAATAGACCGAAAAATATTTGTTATGTGTCTGCTTACGAACACTCTCCACCTATGTAACAATGGATATTAATGACCGCCATTAAGTGTCCAAAACATTAATGCAAGAAAAATCTAAATAAAATAAAGTATTACAAGAGTACTAAGTAAGAGACCTAAATAATCGCACACCTGCTTTCAAAACCTGATTATCAGTGGGACCCTGTCCGACCCACACTGGCCCCATAATACTGCACACACAGCCACTGTTCCCTGCTCACAACCGTGTTTGTTGAGCCACATTTAATATGCCAGTGCACTTTCCTAGCGTGGAGAGACAGACTGGCAGGTTATCAGATTGCCAGAGTATCATAATTACATTCACCGCACCGCACTGGTCGGCTGCTCCACAAACACCTGGCGAGCTGCCCCGGCCACTGACCTTTCCCGTGGAAAAAAATCAGCCTATGTAAATGACATACGGACACGCTTTGTAGAATGGAATTATGATAAAGATTTTTCTCTGACGTGCCGCCATTGCTGCTGATCTTTAGGCAGTAATGCTTATGCTTTCTGACGTTGACTACTTGTCATCAACATCACCTCTGCAGCCTCCCACCACATGAGATGCCTCTGCTTCTCTAATGTGGATTTATGATGCTGTACATTGTTGCCCGTTGTGGAAGCCTGCCTCCTGTTGAGCCATGTTGGACTTAATGAACATGCGCCTCCTAAACGAAGACGGATGTGAACTGACAGCGCTGCGGCCTCTCCAAGCGAGCATCTGCCACATGTGCTCGAGGAACAGATGCAGGGATGGGAGGGATAAGGAGGCGAGTGCAGCATCGTGGATCAGGATAAGGTATCTGCTGGCTTTTGCTTGCTTTCTCAAAGAGGGAACTCTACTTGGTACATGTAAAATGTCAAAATTCTCCAAAACTGACCTTTTATATGTAGTATTGTCGTCACTGAGGGTCAGGTAAGGCTGTTAGTTTGTTTTTTTACCAACTGTTGATTAACTGCATGATAGCTAAGGATGTAAAATGTTAATAATATACTGACCTTTCCTGGGTGACCTTTACTCTCAGAAGACTTTAGAGATTTTACATCATTGTTCTTTTCTTATATGGTCCAAGATTTCCCCTTGAAGAAAAATATGTGTCCCGGATAAAATATATCTCTATGGAACCCGTGAGAGGCAAAGTTAGAACAAAATAAATTGTGAAGATCAATTTTCCAAGTCAGATCTAAATGCTTTTCTCTCCTGTGCGTATGAATTAGGAAGTGGTAAAAATAAATGAATAAATTCCTTAAATTATAATTTCACTGTGTGAAAACAGGAAAAAAGTATTTCCCCTGAGTGTTTCATGATCAGTATTTTAATACTCATTTCGGCCACAGATTAGTAAAAATTAGCGCTGTCAATCGATAAAATATAGGTATCGCGTTAATCACAATAATAGTTTTTTTGCCATTTAACTGATATGAAATTCATTGGTAAAATATGTACTGGACCTACAGGTGATGTGATTAATTTGCATAATTTTTTTTTAACGCTTTAAGGTTTCCAGATTTATCATGAGTGCAAACGCGTTAACATTGACTCTAATGTACCGTCACATAATTTGCCAACACACACTTTGTGATAAGGTTGAATGGAGAAATTCAAACTTGTAAAAATAAAACATGAATACTTTTAGTCCTATTTTGAACCCTTGTGGCTGTTATTAGTAGTCCAACAACTAACAAAAAAAAATCATCCTGACGGTGACGAAACCGAAAAGAAAACGAATACATTTTTTTCCAGCTGTTCATAAGTCATTAACACAGGAGAGAATACAATTTAGACCTAAATGGATCACCCAAAATGTTATTTCCCAAGTGCTTCTGAGGGCTTCTGTAGTTTACAGTTTAAATTCGGCACACACATAAAACGCCAACACAGATATAGATATTTAGATAATATTTCAGTTCTTCAGTTTTATGAATCCAGATGTCAGACTGTATAATAAATCTCCCACAACCTTTTATGCCCTAGAAGTCGGCCTTCACTCAGGATAGCAAATGTTAAAGTAAAAAAGATAAACTTCCTCTGAGCACTACACCCACAGATCTGGCACACATGGTAGGTTTTTGTGTTGATTTCACAGCAGTCTTTCCTATGCATTTTAAATCAGACACTAATAATGTGTGAACATGTATTTCTGGTGCTGGGCTCAACCATCAAGTGTTCTCTTGTGTTTTCCCTTAAACAGAAGGGGAGAAGTGTTTTTTACATTCATTTGTTTCATTAACGAGCTGATGTCCTGACAGATGTGGTGAGAGGATGGCTGGCCTTTAGGCTTTTACAGCCAGTCATGTTTTGGGTACAAACAACATCACCAATGAAAGCCAGCTTTGTATAAGTTTTTTTGCCTTGCCTGACTGGTTTATGTAAAAAATATTCAGCAACAATACAATAAAATAACAGAAAACTTGGTGTCTGGTGTTTTTTTTTATCCTTGACTGATGTGCAATGAGGAGTGTTAAAGAGGCTGTGATTTTGCATGCCTAAATGATTTGTAGTTTTGCCCCTTATTCCTGAAAAGACAATAGCCTATTCCTAAAATGTGATTTATGCTAAAATGCAGCTATGCATACTGCAATTAAACAAGATGTTCTTCAAATATTTCCACCGGTGGCAGGCTTTAACCTTATTGAAAAGGTTGGTGTTTTAATATTTGTGCCTTTCCAAAAACTGTTGATATCCAAGGCTTTCATGATGTTTAAGAGCATTTGTTTTCTCCTTACAGCCAGACATGTGGGCTTTCTTTAGGGCAGGCATCTCTCTATCTAATCCTTGCAAAGCTGCTGATGGTGTTGGTAAAGGCTCATTCATGCTACATTCACAAAAAGGCGAATATCTAAGCGGGAAATGCATATACCTGTATCAAATTTAGATTTCTGTTATATCAGAACTGGTGAAACAGTGTTCGTGTAACCATAGTCACTGAGTTAGAAGAGAAAGGAAGAGCCCAGATTAAATTATGAGACCATCTACTACTATCTGGATTTGGTAGTCTGGAAACCTAATCTGGATCAGATAACACATTCAACCCTGAGCTCATTGAAACATGGTACTCTACCGCTCAGTGACACCATCTTTGTGTTTACACAGGGTCATGATCAGACCTGAGTAAACAGCTATTTACAATGTCTCAATACCTTTAATCACCTTTATACTCAATGTGTAAAGCTGAGAATGCCTCAATCAGCTGAGAACTCACTATCTTTGCAGGTAATGGGTGTATAATTGATACAATAAATACAATAAAGGAGTCTGCATGAGTTTCTTCTTGTCTGTTTTTTTTTTAAAATGTAACTTAATATGCGATTGAATATTTTCCAACCATATTTTCATGAAATGATTTAATTGAGACGTAAAATAACCTGAAATAACGTTTGATTGAAGTGATAAATGTCTAAGAATACAATTGATTTGACATTTACTTTTTCTGGTCTGATTTATTTTTGTACACTGTATGGTAAAGATAGAGATACTATTACAGTATATAATAATATACTGTAATAGTATTCTGAAGTGTGTATGTTGTACCTCAGAGGGAGAAATGAAACAGATAGAGAAAAGAACAACTAGGAAAGTGCAGTACCTTCAGATATGTACGGAAAACCAATCAATCAAACCTTAGTTGTTTTCTGTTTTTGGTGCAGGGTCATCCCTATTTTCGCGGGGTCTTATTGTAAGAGATTGGAAAGGGCTACCTGCACAGTTAATGGAATGAACAGAGATGGACACTTTAATTGCAGTTTCAGTTTCAGTCAATTTAATCTAAAAATATCAGTGTCTATGGTTAAGAAAAAATGAATTGCCTGGCTATTCCAGGGTAGATCATAAACCATAGAGATTGAAACACATTGCTTTTGAGAAACATATATTCACTTAGGGAATAATACGGTGGATGACAGTTGCAAATGCGCTACAACAGCCCAAAACACTTCCATTCCGAGGGATGTGCTTCACTTTCAAAAAACGTTCCAAAAATGTTCCAAAACACATGCAAATGAAGAAAAATCTACACCAACTGTCTCTGTTGGAAGAGTTAGTCTGTTTCATTTGTAAGTGTGTTGTCCTTTTATTTGAAATTACTATATAAGCTCCATTAGCTAGCCAGCTTACAGAAATCTGCAATAATATCGGAACAAATCATTCGATCACATTGTAAATATAAGTCAATAAAACATTGTTGGTAAGTTTCAAGTCACAGTTGGCCAACATTATAATCCCTGAAAGCCAACAAGCGCACTGTTTTTTGAGCTTCTTGCAGAGTATTGTATTTGCAGCAAAGAGTATGATGCAACGCTTATAGTAAACGCTGGGCTTGTTTCGTCAAGTTGGTAAATGTTTTCTAAATGCTGTGCATGTGTTGTCAAGTTGGTTAAGTTTATGTTTCTTCATTTGCATGTGTGGCATATTTGTGTTTTTTTATTTGGATCATTTCTTTAACTGCACGCGTTTTCCCAATGGAAATGTTTTGGGCTGTTGTAACGTGTTTGCACCTGTCGGCCATCGTAGAATAACATTGCTGAGATCAAAGGATCTTTGAAAGGTCTCCTTAATGTGTCATATTAAGAAGATATTGAGTTGGGGCAAATAGAACTCTTGTTCTTTGTCCAATTTCCTAGTATGAGGTGTAAGAATAATTAAAGTCTTTACTGTACCCAGCATTGTGTCACACAGAGCAATTTTTGCCTCAGGAGGTAAACTACAAAAAGATTTTCTCTTGCATAGTGTGTGGATTTTCTCACAGTACTTCAGAGAAAATTATTAATAACTAATCAACCAGAATGTCAAACAAAGTTGCATAGCAAACATTACAAAGTTTTCCAAAAAGAAGTACAGCAGTGAAGGGGATTTGGTGAGGAAAACACTTTAAACAATTATGATGCTGCGTTTCGTACAGCCTTGGTGGTTGTTTTGCGAGGCCGACGGTCAGCAGGGAACAACATTAAGCGCTGGGTAATATGATGTTGATCAGCAGAGTGTGTCACAGTGAGTAATGGTCTCAGCATCAGCAGCAAAGCACCGGGAGCGGAGACAGCCAGGAGGAGCTTGATCACGACTTCCTGCAACACTTTTACAAGGTCATGTGGGGAAAACTTATTCAAATTAGAACACTCGGCAGGCCTTCAAGAAATGGTGTTACATGGTCCACACAGAAAACGAAAGCTGTGTTCCCGTCATTAATCTGTTGGTACAAGACACTGGTTAAACTCTTCCAGCTACAACACTTACAGAGCAAATAGGAAGTTGTTATTTTGCCTAAAATGAAATCATTTTTCAAGGCTCCTTACACATCTTTGTTCTGGTTAAAGTTAAATGTTGGACAACTATTTATACTTCTCTCCTTGTTATAGCTGATACGATAGAATATCTATCCTGAATATCCAACCTGTTGAAACAACATTACTCACCTTGTTATGGGGCCCCATTCTGAACAATTTAAGTATGTATTGCATAATGTATTATTTTATATTTCTGACTTAATCTATGAATAAATGGAGTGTGAAGATAAATCCAAATGCTATCCCCTATAACCTCAGAAAAAAAGCAAATGTTCCTTTTATGTGTTTAGATCTGACTTCTTTACTTACAAAAAGAAGTCTGATTCTATAGATGTCTATGAGAAAATGACCATGCTTCTCACATTATTTATTACCTCAGTAAACATTTTCCTAATAAGTTTATGGTCTTTTAATAGTTTCAAGCCTTCTTCAATACAGCTGGATGTTAATTTTGTAAATTAAAGTTCCATGTACAGTAAAACAGATAATAAAGTCTATGTTAACTGCTAAGTAGTGTAAGCTAGTTTGAGCTATTTGAGTTAACTTGCAGGATAATATACTGTAGCTACTATTACAGTAGCTATGCTGTATATGATAGCTATTATTAAGAGTTAATACGTGAATGTATAGGAGAATGCCAAAATAAATGAAACTTAGGTAGTTAAAATAGAACATTTGCTATAATTGGTACTGGATTATTATTTGATTTGAACTTTTATCCAACAAAATTATTAATTGATGCACAAGTTTATCTCGAATTCTCTAATAACCTTTTACAAATGGTCACTTTTAGGCCTCTATACCTTGTCAGCTTAGTGTATAATATCCAAGATCTCTAATACAGCCCTCTCTCTTGGGAGCTTCAGTGAATGTGACAATACTTACATTTACATATCTCCAGTTACAATCTCGGCCCCCAGTTGTCAAGTACGTTGTTCCGCCCCTTTGCGCTCCGTCTTGTCATTTTCTATTCTCCGTATGAAATGAGACGAGTTTCCATGCCAGCAAAGCAGTCTGGCAGCAGCTCTGGAGAATAATGAAATAGGCTTCAGATACAGTACAAGCTCAGACAGCCTCCGGACAGATGAAATGCAATATTCTTCAAGTGCTATGTAACATGAGCACAATATGTAGATAATAGATAGTACTTGACGATACCTCTATTACCGTCCACAAGCCAACGCTTTGGGCAATTAGTATCTCTCCGGTTACCCTCTGTGCATGAGCAATGCCAGATGAGAAGGATAAAAACTCAATTAGCTTTTGTAAGTGGCTGCCCACCCTACATACCAGCCCACATATTCCATATTTTCTTTGTGAGATCAAGTTAAGGCCTTTCTCATTAGTATATTGTCACTGTTTGGTATTTTGAGTTAAAAAGCTACTGATAAAACCAAATTCTTGCAATTCACTGGAGTATGCAAAAAGTGCAGCTCAAGAGGGATTAATCTATCATGCTCTTCTGCAAATCCCTTAAACAATGTGGGGATAAACATGATCAGAAAACTTGATCTGACAACTGGTCATGTGGTTTAGGGCAGCCAAAATGGTTGTCAATTCAGTAACCACAAAGATATGTGGTGAAGCTTTCTCCCTCCTTTCTCAACTTCAATCTTCTTCTCTCTTCCCGGAGAGACACCATTTGTCAATTTCATTTTAAATGAATCCTATAAAATGATGTCTGTGGGGCATTGTTACTTCACCAATAAGTCTTTGATTTATGAAGATTAAAGATATGATGTGAGTTCTTTGTTAATGAGTATCCCTAATTCCGGTGGGATCTGCTAGATGCGCAGTCTCAAAACCATTTTTTATTTGGCCTGTGTGTTTGCATGCAATAAAGCTACTGTAAAAGCAAGCTTGGTTACTAATGTTTCCCAGTATACTCTTCTACAAGTATCACCATCACCTTATCACCATGGTTACATTTTTCCTGCTCATATAATGAGAGGAGATCATGATGTATCTAGGTATGTGATTGCAATTCTTTCATGTGGTTTTTAGGTAAAAGACAATTTTGTAAAATATGATCCATTGCTACAGAGAATACTAAAGGATATTACGGTGGCCCTGAAGTCGATCAGGCTAAACTAACCTGTAGCTGCTCCGTCCACACTAACAACAACGTCATACAGACATAAATAAACCAGCGACTGTATTCACCATGACATAGATAGACAGTCTGTGTTTTGTATATGTTTAACTTTTGTCCAGTTTCTGAACAGATATGAGGAGCTGTGAGCTCTGAGTGTGTGCTAACAGCTGCTGACCAATCACGAAGCGTCATTTCTTGACTGGCAGCAAAAACAACCAATCACAGCAGTGCTTCTCTGGCTGGCTCTGTCCAATCACAAACAAGAAGTTTTCTCCTTAAAGGAATACCCTTTCCGTCCAATGTGAAATACTGCGGCGTTTTCTGAAATGCTGCGGTGTTTTGTGAAATGCTGTGGTGTTTTGTGAAATGCTGTTGTGTTTTGTGAAATGCTGTGGTGTTTTGTGAAATGCTGCGGCGTTTATTGAAATGCTGTTGTGTTTTGTGAAATGCTGTTGTGTTTTGTGAAATGCTGTTGTGTTTTGTGAAATGCTGTGGTGTCTTGCACTTCAGGGCCACCGTAGGATATAGATAAGGTAAAACTAGTTCATATTTGATAAACAACAACTTTAACGCTGCTTTAACGTTAAAGGGCCCTATTATGCTAATTATCAGGTTTCATTATTATATTTCTAATACTGCCTGTGCTACAGTTCCTTAGCCTGTCACATACAACGTTTGGCTGTTACATATACGGGTGAGTGTTACATATTGCTGTCACTATGTTACGGAAGTAAAAAACAGAGTCCAGTGGAGGCATTTCAGGCAGGGGGGGGGGAGTGTTTGGGAGAGAAACTCCTTCTGGAGGGAACTATTGGATTTTAGCCTTTGCAGACCATTTACATGCACAAAAACCTATATTACACACTACAGGAAAGGGAAAACTTAAAAAAGCTTAATAGGGCCCCTTTAATGGATCAGTGCATATCATCAAACCAATAATTAACCCGATTCAAAAAGATACAATTTGCTGCAAAAATATTTTATATATAATTTTGGGCATATTCCTATCCATCATAATGATGTAGCTGAGGAGCAAAAGATGGGTACCTACCTAGTAGTATACAAATATATTCAAACCACTAGGAAACCAGGACCCACTACTTATACAACTTTATTACAGGTTGCTGATATTATTCATGTGTTCTCACTTAAGCCACATTTTTATGACAGGACTTTTATTTGTAATTTG
Organism: Dissostichus eleginoides; assembly: GCA_031216635.1. Lineage (NCBI taxonomy): Eukaryota > Metazoa > Chordata > Actinopteri > Perciformes > Nototheniidae > Dissostichus > Dissostichus eleginoides. The sequence continues at coordinate 28,514,634 of CM062272.1, forward strand.
TGGATGATACGAATACATTGGCACAATAATGTGCCTTATAAGAAAAACCTTTTATTTAATCATTGTCCTGAGCTAACTGTCTTTGTAATTTTCTTTTATATGTTTCAGAAAAAGAAAAAGAATAACGTTTCTGGATAGCTCAACAAAACAATTTTTTTTCGTTACACACCTAAGTTGCTACAGTATATCCACTCTTTATGTCTCATTCATTACCTATAGTGAACATATAAAGTGTTTAGTGTGTATGTAAACTATTATAATGATGATGTGCAAGCCCTGGTTGTTTTGAAATATGCTTCATAACATTTTTTTTTTTAAATCAAGAACCGCAGATTGCGAGCTAATTTACCTTCAAGACATCAGGTAAACGCCAACTTTAATTAGTGAGGGGGAGACTGCATAGGTGCGTGTATTGTGTGTGTGTGTGAGGGTGTACAAAGTCAGGCAGACAGCTGCTGTGGAAAAATTGAAAGGCTTCCTTCTCGATGTGCCCGTTAACAGAGTTTTCAAACATCCTCCACTTCGGCGGCAGTGATACTGAACAAGGCTGGCAGGGTTGGAGGCGGGGCCAAGGCCACAGGCAATGATACTGTGCTACACTGATGTTACAAAGAGGACTGTAAAATGTTAATGACAACAGATCGGCTGTGCATGCACACACACACTGTAATCACATCATCGTCCCTGCTACTGGCCAGTTAGTCACCCTCTCTTATTTGGAGTTCTCACCACCATCAGAGCTGATGAAGTGTACTTACTGCGCGCTATAAGCGCCACAACCCTCATAACAAACAATAACATTATACCCTTTTCTTCATGTCCTGCTGCTTTCTTCTGCAGCTCCGTACTGTAATGATGGAGCCGCTCAAGTGATAAAGGTGGGATAACAAGTAGACAGAGGAAGATCAGAGGAAAAGGGCTGCTGTAATAACATCCCCTGCTTGAGACTCTGACAACCCGAGAGGCATCATTTACTAGTATGAAAGCAAGAGGGAGAGAAAAAAAGGTTACACATTATGATAGATTTCAGCTTGCTCGTCTGAAATGTTTGGAGGAATTTAACTATCGAGCAACGGATTAGATGTCGCAGAATCAAATCGTGTCCAACTTAGCTTTGTTTTCTGAAGTTGTGTTTTGATATGTGGGCAGATTGGTTCGCTGAGCAGCAGGAAGTGGCAATTATGGGATAACTGTTGAACTGAAGAAGAAGCACAATAAAGTTTGCAAATGGGCTTGGTAATGACATAGCAAAATCTTTCTAAATATAATCACTGTGATGTCATTCATTGGTAAATGGGCTGAGATTGGACCAGTTTGCCATTTTGGCCATTGACATCTTTGTTTTTGGGAAGCAGAAGTGACTCAAGAGGGTGGAGTTAGGTACAACTAACCGCTGAACAATTAACTTTTTTTAAACTACATTTTACAATGTACTTTTATGAACTGAGTGAAGACAGACTGTGAAAGGGTAGAAAACAAGGACAACACCCAAACCAGACAATGCTGTGGAAGAGACTTCTCAATCACAAGTATGCCAAGTATAAGTATCCATTTTGCTCTTAATGGGACCATCATTTACTAAATGAACATCATGCTGTATTGAAAAAGGCTTTGAACTAGCGATTAAGATAAACTAATAAGAACAATTTCTTCTGTGGTAATAAATCAAGTAATTTTCTCATAGACTTCTATACAACTGTTCTTTTTGCAACCGGTGAAGTCGTCCACTGTTTGCTTTAAAAAGAAAATGGTTTCCACATGTAATAAAAAAAAGTACAATTTTAATTAAGGCACCTTTTTTTTTTTAGATACAAAGGTTAACCGTTGGTCATACCAGACCAAGTAGCAGCAAAACTACTAAATGTATTTAATTGAACAAGGGTGTATTTTATTGCTTATGAATTCAAATGTTCCTTTGTAATAGATATTTCAAAAGTTAGAAATGGTTGCTTAACAGTTTTCTTCACCCAACTTTGATATTTGATAACGGTTAAGCAACTGTAACAACTTAAAGTGGTGTTGGAGTAAAAAAGAGAGACAGACAATAAAATATGATAAACCAGTAGGATATCTTGACTTTTATTTCGTAATACGTTTGTTCCCCATAGGGTTAATCCTTATGGTTAGCGTAGCTTAGCATTTTTGCAATGGTACCAATACCTCTAAGGGACAAAAGAACACACTGGTGTTAGCAGTACAGTAAAAAAGTCACATCAAACATTATAAAACATCAAGCAGCATCATAACAATTATTTTTATAGCCACACAATTGAGTTTGAACAGTATTTTCCATAACTAGTACATTGAAATTAACATGTACAAATGGTGAAGATGGTTTTGATGTTAAGTGAAATACCTTCACTTCACTATTGCCATATTGACATATCACAAAAGGTGTTTGCGTTTGGGGAAAAACATTTCTCCCCCTTTCTTGGTTTGGTTCCTTTGTGTTAAAATTATTGTAGAAGCCACAAGTACTAAGAGTGAGGCTTAGAACTAGTGTAGTTTAATTATAAAGACATCCACGGTATGGTAAAAATGTCCGTGATACTCCCGCAGACAATAACATGCACTGCAATTAAAGCTGAGTAAAAAAAAAACTGCTTGTCTCTCCCTCCCTATTTCCTTTGCAAAATTACATTTACGCTTCATATCGTGACCGTGATTCATTCTCTGCAAAGGGTACTGCAAGAAGCTTCAGGAAATTCAAGTGATTCATTTCTTAACTTTGTTACAGAGGCTATTAAAGTCGAAACAATGAGATCTGCAGCTGGAGGCATCATGAGGATTGACTCTGTCGTAGGAGGCAGTGGAGACAGACAGGTCCAACATTTCGGTTTATAACAATTTAATATCACATTTTCAGACTTTTGGAACAATACCTCAAAGACATGCCCCTGAACAAATTGTGAGAGTACTTGAAGGAGGTGAAACTGTAATTTAGTTCTGTGAAGGCTGAAAATGTCACTAGATAATGAAAAGTATCAGTGTGCACAGCTCCAAATCTTTATAATGCATCAAGTGCATGATATTGGCAGGGATAAAAGATACAAGACCCCGGCACTCGCAAATAAAGGGACTTCTTATTTATTTTGGGTTAAGGTTTTTAGATGAAGCGCTTTAGTTTTGCCCACAAACAATAAGGAGACCCTTTATCTGTTTTGTTTCTTTGAAAATGTGTGAATATAAGCATTAGAGCATTTCCAAATGTGTTAGCTAATCCAAAGCACATAAACAGAACATTTTTAAGGACTTTTTCCCCTTTACCCCCAATGGTTTCTAGCTTTTTCATTAGTTTTGGTTTGATTTTCCTAAGTTTTGAAATATCCATCATGACGTTCCCGTCGCACCACCCGTGAACAATTAAGATGAGAAATACGGAGAGAAGACAAGGAAATGCATGTGAAGACAATTATTGTATTTTTTTCTCCCCTTGAGATGTAGGTAGACATTTTAGCAAGAAAAGGAAGAGGCACTTTGACAAGAAAGTAGATGAGATGATGCACTCATCTTGTCAAAAACGTCCTCCCCTCCACCTGTCGCCTCTGCGGGATAGCGGGGGGCTTTGTTCTGTCTCAGCGACAAACCCTCCGCTGAATAAAGGCTTCTGTCTGATAGGACGGGCTGCCTAGGAGACCTGCGCGTGGAGGGAACTATAATTTAGGAGGACATCCAGGAACTCCTCAAAACATGAATGCCTCAGAGACTCACAATACGCACAGTCCTGGAACCATTCAGAAAACTGGACTCGGTCTCATCATCTAAAGATAGATTCATGGAAATATATTGGAACAGACAAAAGGCCTCTCTTTGGCAAGAGACAATGGTTAACACACAAACTGGCGCGCATGCACATACAGAAACCGTGGAAACCGTTCCTAGGTTGGCCAGCAGGAATATGTCTCTGCCTATTATTCGCTTTAGTTCCAGGTTTCCGCTTTTCTTGGGTCTATCATGAGAAGGATGTGATGCCGTTGGGTTAAGGGGTCGGGTCTGCTACACAAACAGAAGGCCTCTTTATCCTGGAGCTACAATCAGATGAGACTCCTGGAGAACAGAGAGGGGGAGGACAGGAGAGAAATGTGCTGAGCAATGTTGTGCCTTAGTCGCTTTTTCTCTCCCTGGTTACAGTTTCTTTTTGTGATCTACAAAAGCTGAAAAGATAAAGATATTATTTTATCCGTTTACATTTGAGAGAAAGAAAAGTTTGGCAATGTATTGTATTTAAATTAGCAGCAAAGCTAGCAGGTGTCTGGTTCAGATTCAATATCTAAGAAAAAAAGGGTTGTTATTAAATAGACTATTAATTAAAATAAATGTGGTGTTCCTGGATATAACTTATCCAGTACTTTGGTTTATAACCAAATACCTGCGAAACAGGCAGTTATTTTAGTGTAAGTTAGCACTGCTGAACATGAAAACATTATACGTACTTAGAATGTACCTGGTAGTTTTCTCAATAGCTGGTTAGCGATCTGATGTTAGCGTATAGCTTAATTTTGGGTCATTCCAGAATTGGAGGACAATTTAGACACCAACATTTTTGAAAAATGAACCCTTTATTTTATTATTTTTCGTTATGTTATTTAGGAAAAACAGATAATAAACCATCAAAAAAAGTGATTTGCCCAGCTAAGGCATGAAATGTACACTTTTTATTAGATGTTTTATTTGTTGTGTGCCATGCTTTGTGCAACCATGTTACAAATACTCATTAAGCAGAAAAAAGTATTTTCAAAAATATTTCAATACATTCTTTATTATTAAGTAAAGAAAGTCACATTTACATTAAATACTCATGTAGTTTTTGGATAAAACTGGTTTAATTGAATTATTTTAACAGAAAATGATATAGTAACAGGGTTGACATTAGAGTAACAGGGTTGCATAAGGTAACAGGGTTAAATGGCTATATTACTTTTGATTGTAGATCATGACATACATGTGACAAATAAATACTCAGGACAACAGAAATGTTGTTTGATAATATTTTATATATATTTTCCAATGAAGAATTAACCCTGTTACTCTAATTATAGTAACAGGGTTGCAAATCAATGTTAATTTGAGCTTCTACCTCAGGAATTAATGCTAGCTGCACAATATAATGCTATTGTCAAGGAATAGACACACTTAGATATTGAACTACAGAAAGATACATTTGAAATTAATTTGTTTTAGTCTCATAATGTGAGTAACAGGGTTGCGTTTGTAAGAGTGCCACACTCCTTCAAGAGTGACAAGATTGGAAATATATTACAAATAAAAGAGAGGACTTAGTTTTGGTCTACCCATGGTAGTAGCACATGGCTTGCTGATGTCCTTTCCACTGTGTCATGTGACTAACAGTTTTTTCACTTCCTCTGCCAAGCTAAAAAGGTTTCGGTAACAGGGTTGCGCACATGTTGTGGGACACACCTTCTGTGCAAAGTTACTGTTATTTAAAATGTGTTTATGATTTAACAAATTGATTTTACCATTACAAGAGACATATAGAATAATACCAAAAAAGGTAAATAAAAACCCTATTTTAAATGTTATATTTGACATGCAAATTGGTCACCAAGAAGCGGGGACAAGAGAAAAAGGCAATTTTAGGGGATGTTCGAGAGCTATTTGATATTTTAAATAATATTTTGAAACCACTTTTTCTACAACTTTATATGCATCTTGTCTCAAAAAAGTATATTTAACACAACAAGTGCATGTTTTAGCTTTTTGGGCATGGATTATTAGAGTTTTTATATGTGGGACATGAAATGTCCTCCAATTCTGGAATGACAAGAACACTGTGTTGAAGTACAGCCGCAAAAAGCCATCAGCATGGCTGCTAGAATCTTAGTGCATTCAGGACTACAACAATGCATATGTAATAGGTACATTCGCATACAAATTTGAAGTAAAGATGTACATAGGGGTTAACCTGTTTTATAGAAATAAATTGAACAGCGACTTGAGTAGCACATGGTTGGTTCATCTCGCTAGCTTTAAGCTAACAACTGTTCTTTTGCTGTTTTGGACCGTTTAACACGGGAAAATAATCAGTATACTATCTTTGTTCACACTACAGTGATTTGATCTGAGCTGCTCACTCAGTGCAGACAAAGTTTCCTGGAGGGGGGGTTGACACATGTGTCTAAAAGAGATGCCACTTGGCCATCATTCTCCTGTCCACCTCCAGTGTCCAAAAGGACAATTTCTGACAATGAAACCAGATATATGTAACCTCTCCCTTTACAATGGAAATCTACAGACAATACTAGCCTTTCAGCGGTAACGTCCCGAGTTGTATTCCGGCCTCGGGGCCTTTGTTGCATGTCATATCCCTCTTATGCTCAAATACATTTCTTAATTGTATTTTTATTTATGGTAAAATTTATTTTACTAACTTGAAGTGGGATATATTTTTTCTTATACCAAATGTTACTTTAAAGTTCATTCATGTCTTAATTAGCAACTGGTTTTCTTGTCTTCTAGTAGTGATATCCATGCGGAACTGATGCAGGTCAAATTTTAATAAGCTGTTTCTCTTATATGTTTCTCATATCATTAGCGTATTGCACAGCACATAGTTATAATCATCAAGTCTCCTGGGGCTGTGGATGAAGCAGCGTGAAGGTCAAAGTCATCGAAGCATCCACTTTTTTTAAAGATCGTTTTTACTTTGCTCTTCATTCTAGATCCAAAACGGCTACGGCCGTACCACAGCTGCACTGGGTGCACCATTGAGGCATGCAAGAGACATGACTCTGTGTAGATTGGATCATTTGTCTTAGCCGTGAGTGCTGACAGATTGCCCTGTCTTTACCATCCCCCTCTCCGTCTCTTCCTGTTCCCAATTCTATCCATCCCTCATTTAAAACCTCCCTGAAGCAGCAGCAGCACAGAGGTCCATACGCGGTAGATCTCATCTCACTCACTTCTGAATGATCTATCTTTGCTAAATAATAAAAATATCTATATCCTAAGTCTTTCATCAACCAGGCCTCAAGTAAAATATTTTTGTTTTACACCCAGCTTCTGTTAAAAGCATTTTGAGTCAAGTTTTTTATAGAAGGCAATCTCACACTCTGCCGCAGGAAGGACGATTAACAGCTACAGGAAACTTAACTGCTTATTTTTCCATAATAAAACCCGAACACAACTGCTGATAAGCATTTTGTCCCCCCCCGACAGTGATGAAAAAGCTCCTTTGTCTCCAGACTCAGAGGCAGCAGTCGATTCATCTTCCTTGGTGCTGGAGGAGATATCAAGCTGCAGCAGCCTTCTCACACCCCACATCCAGCAGGGCCTCCATCTCTCTGTCAGCTGTCAGCTCAATACGTCTGCTGTCTGTCAGCGCAGTTTTCAACTCAGTCTGTCTGCCCAACTAACATTGCACTTCCCCCCCCCCCCCGCAAAATTAGAATTGAGCTTTTGCTTCATGTTTGTGTATCCTGCAACCCAAACAGCAGAGATGTTGCTGATGCATTTGGCAAGTTTCATTCTCACACACTGTCTTCTCACGTTGGACCAGCCACTCATGACAGTACGTTTTCTGTTCATCATCAAGCTGTCATAAGCATTATAAGTTCCAAAAGTGCTTTCTGGATGGCTGTTTTGAGTAGCTTTTTTTGCCTTATGCTAGCTGAGGCAGATGTGTCAATCTTCCCCTAAAGCAGGTGGACTTTCTGGCCCGTGCCTGCTCGAAGGCTTGGCAGGGGTTTACTCAAAGTTTGCCACTGCAGCTTGTTGAGACCACTGGAGAAACTAATGAGCCCCTGAAGGCCCCCGTGATATGCCCCATGGCCTTGTTAGAAAGCCAATATGGGAGAGAAAGGCTGAGATGTGGGTGCTTGTTAAAGTTATGGGACGATTGGGGACGCTAGAGGGGAAGACAGAATGACGATAAAATTAAATGTACAATATGTCATTTTCTGCCACTGCATCACTAGCCGATCATGAAGGTCTTTTATTTCTCCTGATAAGGATTGTTTCATTGTTCAGCATTCAGGATCTTTTTCCCAGGAGCCAAATGATGTGCATGTCTAATGGCTAAGTTTGCTCAGCTTGTTTCTGAGAACTTAACATCCAAACTTCTGATTACTAAAACCCTTCTTCCCATCTCATCTAATAGAGTACAACTGCTTGACGGTCATTTGTAACGATTGAAATGTGCATGTGTAGTAACTTTAACACCAAGTCACTCATACCTGACAACAATGGCTTGTACATAAACGTTTTATGATGGTTAATAATACAGGGATATCTCAGAATGCAATATACATTCAATGAATTTCAAATCAGCTTTTATTGGAGGTATTTGGCTTCTCAATTGCATAATAAAGAAGTTAACGAGTACAGTAAAAAGATAAATTGGAGGATCCAGATAGCAGGGTAAGGTCATGCAGTATTCTCAAATCAAGGAATACTGTATACCATTACACCTTTTCAACACTATGAAGACTTTAACAAATTACAAAGTTGACTTCCATACTATGTTTTTGTCTTTATTTTAACCGCCATAGCGACTCCGAAAAGAAGAAAAGAGCATAGTTTCTGTGATTCCTGTTTTTGCCGACTGACTCCAAGATTCTCAGGATAGATGACCCATTAGGATTGGGTGACTAAAACGGGAAGTCAATCTAATGCCTCATTTCCTCTCAGAGATGAGACAAGCTTTATGGCTTGACCTCTGCCAATAGGATCTCTTTCTTTCTACAGTGGCCACGGACAACGTTGTAATCTCACACATCGCTGTCTCGCTTAATCCGAAAATAATATCAAACACATCAGCAAAGGCAAAGGCCTGGAAAATCCAATTTGAAATTCATACTGTGGCGGTCGTAGAGCTGATCACTCCATATGCGTGATGTTATATGCTGTTTTAATAGACATTTATCTCAAATGAGAAGAATATCATCGAGGAAGTGGAGAGTGGCAATTATTTTACTAGTCCAAGTTCTCGAAGATAATGTTTTTTCTCAGATTCTACTCCAGCCTTGTCAAGAAAAAATATTGACTCTCGGTTGAACTCTTTTTAATAACTTAAATATATGTTTTCTTGATACATATATTTACCCGTTTTGGTACCCGTTTCATTTTTTACTGGGACCATCATTTTGTTCAAGATTGAAATACTTCAACAAGTATTGGATGGATGCCATGTTTATTTCAAATGGACATTCATGGTTCCAAAAAGATGACAATGGCTGATGTTTCCTATTGACCACTACGACGTTGACATTTAAATTCTGGGAAAAATGGATCCTCATTTATCAGATAGTGCAGATATTCTTGGTGCCACGAAGATGAATTATTGGTTACCCAAATACGTTTAAACTAGTGCGACCAGCAGTTCAAATTTTCAGCTATCTAGTCAAATATCAGATCTTCAAGATGGATGCATGGTTCCCAGATAGTGCAATAGTTTCAGAGATCCCCAGACATTTTCTCATACCATTTTTAGGTTCATATTTGTGGTTTTGTGAGAAATGTCATCCAACCTATTGTATTAGTTGCTGTGAAACAATAATTGATCTTGGTTTTGTTGTCGTTTTTATCTAATGCCACCATCGGGTCAACTTTTTTATTTACAAAGTGTTTTGGTTTATGACCAAATACAGGCCAAACAAAAAATGTGGTAAGCAATGTAATCATTATCATGCTATGGCTTTCAAAGTGGCTGCAATTGGATATCCTTTCCCTTTTTTTCCTGTATACATTTACGAAAGAAAAGCAAGCAGAACTGCTCTCCAACCATGGACAAGTAATTACTAAGGCTGAATATGGATTAGACCTTTGTTCAGACTGATATTTTCATAAGATAGTCGTCTGAAAAAGCGAATGAGCTGCACAGTGTCAACAGAAAGCAGTGTACTGTCCAAAAAACTTTTAAATTGACACTTCCTTTGTCCATTAAGGTTAGAAAGACAAAGAGTGCCTGCAATTCCTCAAGGCTGCTGGGTGTCTGCATCTGTCTGTGTTTAAAACAGCAGCCAGTAATGTGTAGTAGCTCCTTCTGCTCAGCGGGCTTGAAACAAATGGGTTATTTAGAGCCTACTTCATTTGCACTTGTGGAGAAAGGGCAGAAAGGAAATGAGAACCCCTTGACGGTTCAGCGTTGGATGTATTTAATTAGGCAATTTACTCTCTGCTTTGCTGCCTCAGTGGGCACAATACTTCTTTGTATTTTTAAAAGTAATTGTCACTTGCAGCATCAGCATTCAGCCGATTCAGGCATGCAGTCAGGAGCAGAAAGAATTTTCCCTATGTTTCTATTAAGAGATTGTAAAAATAGAAATGCAGGCACGTTATTATGCTGCAATGCTGGTCAGAGATAACCTATGGGCAATGGATGCCGGATTCACAAACCATTAAGCAGGGATGTGGGCAGCATAATGGTTCCCTCTCGATTTCCAGGAAAAGCTAAAGCTTAAATAAGTCACAGTAATTTACACATTACAATTATGTTCAGTAAAATGTATATAATAATACATTTTATTTATTAAGCGCTTTATCAGGTGCTCAAAGACGCTTTACAGAGGTAAAGAAAATAAGATATGATAAAAAGTCTAATTAAAATCAAGCAATAAAACCACGTGTATCACAAGGACACGGCATCACACAGTAAATGCTAGTCTAAAAAGGTGAGTTTTGGTCAGTGTTTTTAAGGTGGGGAGGTCAGTACAGTCTCTGATTTGTGGGACTGAGTTCCAGAGGGTGGGGGCAGCGAAGACTATATTTAATCATGTCATCTGTTTATATATAATATAGTGTACAGCCATATTTGTGGCTCTGAGACTGACCAGTGCAGTGGTGCTTTGAGCTAAATGCTAATGTCAGCATGCTAACGTGCAGTGATAATCTCAACATGAGGATGCTTAGAAGGTTTAATGTCTACCATGTTTACGATCTGAGTTTAGCACGTCAGTATGCTACATTTACTAGGATAAGCACTTCACAAAAATACAGCTGAGGCTTATTGGAATGTTTTTAGTTTTGAAAGATTTTGCTCATACATTTAAAGAAAAATGTTGCTCAAATTCATCTTTAGAGAAACATGAAGGTGTTATATACAATATTCAATGGAATGTTCAATGGCTGGTGAGACATTTCGTGGCACTCGAGGAAAAGACAGAGTATTACTAAAGTCATCAGGATACATCATCTGGGAATCTTGAATGTTCTGCCAATGCACCTAGATATTAAGATACAGTGCATCCGGAAAGTATTCATACCCTTTAACTTTTTTCACATTTTGTTATGTTACAGCCTTATTTCTAAATGGATTAAATTCATTGTTGTTCTCAATGTCCCACACACAATACCCCATAATGACAAAGCGAAAACGTTTTTAAAGAATTTTTTGCAAACGTGTTAAAAATAATTAAATGAAATATCACATGTACATAAGTATTCACACCCTTTGCTTTGACACTGAAAATTGAGCTCAAGTGCATCCCGTTTCCACTGATCATCCTTGAGATGTTTCTATAACTTGACATGACTTAGAAAAGAACACACCTGTCTATATATGAGGTCCCACAGTTGACAGTGTATATCAGAGCACAAAAAAAGTAATGAGGTCCAAGGAATTGACTGTAGACCTCAGAGACAGGATTGTATCAAGGCACAGATCTGGGGAAGGGTACAGAAAAATGTCTGCAGCATTGAACGTCCCAACAAGCACAGTGGTCTCCATCATTTGCAAATGGAAGATGTTTGAAACCACCACGGCTCTTCCTAGAGCTGGCCGCCCAAACCAAACTGAGCATCGGGGGAGAAGGGCTTTAGTCAGAGAGGTGACCAAGAACCCGATGGTCACTCTGACAGAGCTCCAGTGTTCCTCTGTGGAGATGGGAGAACTTTCTAGAAGGACAACCATCTGTGCAGCACTCCACCAGCACTCCAGGCCTTTATGGTAGAGTGGCCAGAAGGAAGCCAAAGGCACATGAAAGCCCCCATGGAGCACCTAGAGGACTCTCAGACCATGAGAAACCAAATTGTCTGGTCTGATGAAACCAAAATGGATCTCTTTGGCCTGAATGCCAAGCATCATGTCTGGAGGAACCCAGGCACCGCTCATCACCTGGCCAACACCATCCCTACAGTGAAGCATGGTGGCAGCTTCATGCTGTGGGGATTTTTTTCAGCGGCAGGAACTGGGAGACTAGTCAGGATCAAGGGAAAGATCAATGCAGCAATGTACAGGAGATCCTTGATGAAAACCTGCTCCAGAGCGCTCTGGACCTCAGACTGGGGCGAAGGTTCACCTTTCAACAGGACAACGACCCAAAGCACACAGCCACGACAACAAAGGAGTGGCATCAGGACTGTCTGTGAATGTCCTTGAGTGGCCCATCCAGAGCCCAGACTTTACCCCGATTGAACGTCTCTGGAGAAATCGGAAAATGGCTGTGCACCGACGCTCCCCATCCAACCTGATGGAGCTTGAGACAATCTGCAAAGAAGAATGGGAGAAACTGCCCAAAGATAGGTGTGCCAAGCTTGTAGCATCATACTCAAGAAGACTTGAGGCTGTAATTGCTGCCAAAGGTGCTTCAACAAAGTATTGAGTAAAGGGTGTGAATACTTATGCACATGTGATATTTGAGTGTTTTGTTTTTAATTCATTTACAACAAATATTTTAAAACTTTTTCCACTTGGTCATTATGGGGTATTGTGTCTCGAATGTTGAGAAAAAAAATGAATTTAATCCATTTTGAAATATGGCTGTAAAAAGTGAAGGGTTATGAATACCTCCCGGATGCACTGTATGTCCCCGGATAATTTAAATAGCTTTGACCTAGCAAATGACAAAAAGTACCTGTCTCCAAAAGTTAGGGTTATAATCCAAAATCGGTTGTGTACCTGCTTCAATTGAGTAGCCAAGTGGCAGAGTAAAAATTAATATGTGAATTAATTTCTTCTTATTAAAAGATATATGTGTATGCTTTTGCTACACTGGTCGGTTCAGCTGATCCCTTTTTGTATGTTTGGACCCAAAGGATACACAAATATATTTTTTGTGTTCCGAGCTGGAAGAGTTTGGGAACCCTTGAGCTAAAAAAATATAGTTCAACCTCTGAGGACCATGACCATGTGTTGCAAATTCAATGAAGTCCATTTGGTAATTTTGGAAGCATTTCACTCAGAACAAAAAATATCAACGTTGTGGTGGCGCTATTGGATATATCAGGGGATCACCAAAGTCAATATGATTCATCTTCTGGGAACCATGAATGTCTGTGTTAAATGTGGCAGTACATTGAATAGTTGTTGAGATATTTTAGTTCAAAACCAAACAAAATGACAGACCGAGATGGCCAACCAATTCAAACCACTAATGTGTAAGAAGTACTTTGACACTGTGAGAGCTACTTGACCAGCCGTATCATGGTGAAATGTAGAATGTGAAACGTTTTTTAACCATACATTTTCGCAATGATTCTCGCTACCACGCACGTTACATAAATACCATCAATTGTCGGCACACACAAATAAACCCACAACTAGCAAACATCACCTAGCTACAAAAGCTGTAATTACACTCAAGTGGAGGATGGACTGCTGTGCCCTGGGGCTGAAGTACCTCTAAAAAAAGCTTTCATCAAGAGCCAACTCAAGAACAATGTTCCACATATCAACCAAGAGTGCTCTACGGCAGATGAAAAAAAGAAAACAGTCGATTATTTTAAAGAAAATACAGTTTAATCTGTTTAGTTGAGAACGGTAAGAAAAAAAAAAAAACTTATGAATGGACAAACACATACAGACTTTTCAGCCACTATGACACATCCGGAATACAAATTATAAACTACACAGAGATATAATTATATATTCTATGGAAAACTATTTTGATGATGTCATTCCCTGCTGGTTTAGCAATTACTGGATATGGGTGAACATTAAGAAGCCTGTTTCAACATGAATCCGTTCGCAGTTGATGACACACTACCATGTTGATGGAAGCAGCCAGAAACCACAGCTTGACTTGACTACACAAGCTACTCTCCTGCATGTACTTCTGCAGTAATCGTTTTCTCATACTTTCTGGAAAGCTGTGCAGAATGTCACTTTGACATATGCAGACATTACAGTACATGTTCACAGAAGTTCCTCTCTCAGCTGCCAAAGTCCTTTTGAAGTCTCCAAGAGTGAGGAGTGGATTCTTGACCTCCTGGCATTTGCCCTTTGACATCACAGTCTCAGGTATGCCACCTAAGAAAAAGACAAAAAAAGAGGCAGGAAAGGTTAAAAAATATGTGGATAATAGGGCTGTACCCGAATATATTCATTGAAATCTCCAATATCAACGTAAGAGCTTGTGCCTCTTCGGGGGGTGCTAACACTTAACCATAAACTTTATCGTTTACTTTCTCCGTCTTTATATGTAGATATGACTTTTCTCCGTTAATCGCCGTCACGTTGTTTCCATAGCAACAACAACTTCCTGTCAACAGCGCTAACTCTCCTTCAAAAATAAAAGCATGTCCATACAAAATAGGAAGCCAAGCCAAATTACTCTTAAGACATATACAACTGCAACGAAAGTGACAAACACAATGCAATATCCTTTTCAATTTCAAAGAACACAGATTGGGTTAGACATTAACAAGTAACTATGAAACAACAATACTGTAGAATAACAAAATGAATGCCGTGAATAAACCGAAATACACGTGTTGAAGCGGTTCGCTGCTGATTACTACGCCCCCCCCCCCCCCCGGGCGGGCCGAATATCCGAATATTCGCTGCTGATTACTACCGAATATCCGGAGCCCGAAAAATGGTATTCGGGACAGCCCTAGTGGATAAATGTAATGGGTTTGGATACTCGTATTTATCTTGTTGCAATGAGGAAAGTAACACAAAGTGCATTATATGTAATACTTTATTTAGTTAAAAGGGAATCCGAGTGGAAAGCAAAGTGTGCCTTGTGAATAAGCATCTATAAACTGCAAAGTACTTGCATTTGTACATCGGATTTCAAAGTCGCTGCTACAGCTGCAAAACAGCAATGGCTAGCTTTCAGATGGCTGTCCAAGGGAAGAAGCTAAAAGAGGTTTATGTGGTCGGAAGAGATGTTACCACTATCAACTGTTGTGTCTCTATTCATTCGTAAGCTCATCAATAAAACCCTATGCATTTATGAACTGTTCTGATTAGTTTGAATACTTGTTTCTAAAGATAACACTGGAATGAATACTACATCTTCCTCTTCCACAACGCCATGATGCTCCTCATCTTTGTAATGTCTCAGTCCTCAGTCCAAAATGTCCAAGTGTATTGATTAAAGATAAATGCTATCAATGTCAAATATCACAGCTTGCTTTTGACTTATGAGCATTCTACCAATAATTGTTGGGATTTGGCCTTTCAAAATCAACCTTTTTACTGCGGTCAAAAAACAGTTTGCTCTTCCATTTGCTGTGCCCTTAAAAGGGAGGAAAGCTAAAACTAACTGGTCGTTCTAGCAGCAAAAAAAACATTTAATCTGTCATGGTATAATCTTTGTACTCTACCGACCTTTCAGTGGGTAACAAGTTGGTCTATAATTGCAGTAGCACTGTAATGTAACACTTAAAAATTAATGTTACCCAAAACTGCTTGTTATAATCGAGAATCAAATAAAAATAGATTAACTTAAGCAAAAACCTCCAGTTTGTGCTGCAAAATGAGGATTTTCGTTCCCCAAAGCACAGATGTACTGGGTCTCTACGGTCTACTTGTCTGCCAAGAAACACATTATCTGCAATTACTGTCTTCAAACAACTGAACACCACAGGTGGTAGAGATTTAATCAATTTCAAAAACACGGATGCAGATAAACAAAGCTCAGAAAACAAATAAGCTCAGCCCTACCCTCCATCTCTCTCTTTCCCTCCATCTGCTATTCCTGGACGCTTGCCTGCTGCAGACAATAGTTGCGCTTCACTGAGAGCTCTATATTGTCATGATGGATGAGGGCATTTGCTTCACTTAGGGCCCCGAATCCTCCGTCCCCGTGCCAATGTCGTCTCACCACTCAAGCGCATCAATGGTAATTCATACAAATGATAACAAACGGCAACTAGAGGTGAACTCTGAGGCCCATAACAAGACAAAGTGAGATAAGGACCGAGAGCAATGAGTGTGTAGATGGAGGAGATAAACTGGCTTGTGATTGGACGATCGCTTGACTGAAGATGGGAGAATGGAGCCGGGGAAATTGGGTTTGGAGCTGAACCTTTACTAAAGCTATAGCTGTGGCTGCACTGGGGAGCCCAACATTGTGAATAAAAAAAGTGGACTATTGTATACTGTATATTGGCAATACAAATAAAACCAGAAAATTAAAAAAGGAGCATTAGCAACACTTGGTTTTGTGAAAAAGAAGTATTGGCACTGATGAAAAGTTCCATAGAAAATGAAACAGGCAATACAAAAATGTTATATTATTTTTATTTTTTTAATGTGATTTTCTAAGGCAATGTTCAGGTTTCTTCTTCAGTGTCTTTTTAAGTGATGCTGTTTGTCAGTTTCAAATGTCAGTTACTGTTTTGTTGTGAAGGGGAGAGGTTAGAGCGAAAGGGAGCAAAGAGACCGTGATTTACATACAATCTGTATCCTAAGGACACAAAGTCACTCTTCTGGAAAAATAATGTAACAAAGCATCCAGGCATGACCACACACCCACGGCAATGTCTACCGAAAGTTCACCTGAAACTCAAACACTGCAAATAGGTTAAGTCTGTTCCCTTTGTGGTTGTTTTGTCAGAAAATTGGGCTAGGTAAACGTTCACTTTTATGACGTTTGCTGTTCTGGGAGGGGTCCGCTGAAACAACTGCTAACGGTAGCCAGGGCCGGTTTTTGGCATAGGCGACAGATCTGGGGGGGGCGCTGCGCTGGTAGTTCTGGGAGGGAAAAAAACATTTTTGACTTGATGTAACAACAATCATAATTAAGTCAAGGTAACACCCTTTTCACCCCAGTTACACTTTTAATTTGCCCTGTACGATGGGCGCTGTAAGTGATGAAAGTAGGGGATGTTGACTTATCAGGCGCCTGCGGCTCACTGCCAAAGTGCGAGCGAGCCTCCGAGCGAGCAAGAGAGAGAGAGAGAGAGGGCCCGCATCGGTGCCGCGGATTGTTGTTGGATTGAGGCTGATAACTACAGCTCAGTGAGGTAAAGGACTCTGAGTGTTTAGATCTCAAACGGTTCGGTCACAGTTTATGTAAACAAATATTTCCAAGGCACACCTTTATAATTATTAGGATAAATAACATTTGTTTGAAATCATTCCAATGTATACTATAGGACAGTAAACCAAAAATATCCTTTAAAACTGGAGATATTAAAAAAAATGCATGAATAAATAAATGTTAACTAGGTAAAATAAGATATAAATGAACAACAAAAATAAAATACGTTACATTTATTTGTTATTGGCTATGGGTTATGTTCACATACTTATTTGATTATTAAAATGTAAACCGATCTTTTTCATATGGGTGTTCAGAGTTGTACCCCCTAGATCTAGTCTCTAGTAATTCTGCTCAAAGTGCACCAGATTGAAGCATTTTACTTTAAAATGTTAAAACAAATCTTTCCGGGGGGGCATACCCCCCGGACCCCCCTAGAGGATGTGACGTCCACCCCCCCAATTAAAACATGTTCATACAATAATGAATACATTTGAAACCTTCTTTATGTATATAACCAACATGTCAATACGTTTCAGTTTTTGTAGTGTATTGGTCTTTTGTAGAGATTTCTCATTTATTCTTTATATATTCTATTGTGTATTCCTTGGAGGGAGGGGGGGGGGCACCAAATCATAATCTCGCCTCGGGCACCAAAATGTCTAGAACCGGCCCTGATGGTAGCTAATATATGACAGCCAGCTAACGATGGGCTCCATGTAAAAATACAAAAAACAGTAGCAGAGAGAGACAAGACTTCCAGTTTTGGAGTTTTAGGTGAACTTGTAGGATTTCTGATTGAGGAAATGTGTTAAAGACCTTTAAAACAGCTTTGATATATTATATTTAGCAAGTGGTGGTATGTTCAGGACACTGTACCTATGTACAGTATGTCTAAAACGTTAAATGTAAAGTCCAAGAGGCACACCAGCTGGCAAGAGCCTGACTCAAAGACACATAGCAAGCAAAGGGATCAGAATACTTCTTCTAATGTGCTCCTGGTGAGTACATTTGACTTTTTAGGAATTAACTGTTTATATTATCTGAAACTGCACAAAAAGGTTCTCAGGTAGTTTGTGTTTAACCATGTTAGAATGACATGAAGGTCTTTAAACTGGTAGGGATGCTGACAGCAGGTCTTCCAAGCAAACTTGACGATAATATGCTTAAGGGTGTTCTTTGAGTTTGATCTCATTTAAATTCATTTGAGCTTTAGCACAGTGACATCTAAAAACACTTAAAGGTAATTTAGCTGTAGCAAGATAAAACCTTTGATTTTATTTTCCATCTATACACAATAGCTCTTTAGTCAAAGAAGAGAGGGGCTTAACAGAACAGGTTCTGAGACAATGACAAGAGGAAGAGAAGACATGAGAAAGTCTTTTAAACAACAGTCTTTGATGCTCCGTGACAGGAACTGTCATCATAATACTTTAAACTTGGCAAGCAGCATGGAGATAGTTTCTTCACACGTACAGAGACCGACAGCAAGAGGTGTGAAAACCTGACAAAAGAAATAAGTCGCTGCTGCTGTGGTGCCGTAGTACTACCTTCAGGAAAAGTCTGGCGGTTTAAGCAGGGACAGACCACGATATATTCCTGGCAAAGTGAACAAAGCAACTGACCCATATAATGATGCATTTACATCTTTATGATCCTTACGTGTCTCCACCCCACTCTAAGGACATGGTCCAAATTCAAAACAAAAGAACCATAACAACTTCTCCCAGGTCAGGGACACACAGACTAATTACTGCCTTTTGAGGATTCAACACTTTCTGCTCCCACTTCAGTTTACCTCGAGAAGTCAGTAATGCAGCAGTCATCACCTTATTATTATTAGCTTAATGATGACCTGTTGAGTGAATAATGAGCAGCTTTCTTTTAGCTGCCATACAACATATTCTAATGTGGCTAATTAGGAGAGGAGGAAGGGAACAAAAACTAAAACTCATTCTAACAATATGCACCTCCTCACATTTGTTTGCTGCACCCTTAGGACAGAATCCGGCCCCGAGCTCAACTTATTTGAAACAAAAGCAATAACAATTTTATTCACGTAATTGTGTTTAGAAGGATAATTACAATCCCCAATTAGCAATTATTGTTAAGCTGATCTGTAGTAACTTTATTGTCACAAAGTGTAAGGTATCAATAGGATGATTGCGCAGGAGACAAATTCCTCTTACCCAAGTCACAACTTAAAGACGTGTCACCAATGTGATAAACTAATTCTCAAGCTAGCAAAGAAGTAATAAAATGTGTTGAAAGTAATGCAAAAGCAGTACAAAATTAAGCTTATGAGAAACAGTTGGAATAAATAACTCAAAACATGAATACGTAAACTGTTGGAAAAATAAACGAAAGAGATACGGTTGAAATAGCTAAGCGTAATAAGTAAGTACAGCTGAAATAATTAGCTTAAGAGAGATGACAAGATTAGCTTAAAGTTATTTGTATTCTGTTCAATTAATAAGATAAAGAGTTCAAATAGTTATCAGGAAGTTATGTGTTAAAAGAAGTTGGCTAAAAGTAGTACAGAGAGAGTTAAAAAGTTGGCGAAACCGTTGATAGAGTTGAAACAGTTATTAGTAGATAAACAGATTCAGTTTCTGCCGTTGTAGTACCCGGAGTGTTCAAATACATCTCAAAAGCAACTGAAACAAACACAATTTGAACCTGATGGATTCAAAGATTCAAAAGGTTTATACAACCCATAACCCCAAAACTTGGGATATGGGTTTCTTAACAATGCAATTACAAGACGTAACAAAAAACAACAACAATAGAAATAGTGCAAGCTCAGGCATTAAGCAGTCTTATGGCCTGTCTCTGAGTCTGGTGGTTTTAGTCCCGATGCTGTGGTACCAGACGGCAGCAGACAGCACAGTTTGTTGCTGGGGTTGGATGGTGTCAATGAAGGGTTACTTGAGCTCATTACACAGAGATGTAGGGTTACGCGGGCAAAAAAGGCTGGCAACTACTGCTTTAGACATTAATCGACGTCTAGTACAAATATCATACCAACCTTTCAGGGTATCCCATACACAACCAATGCAGTATTAATTCATCATACACTAAAAGGCCTCAGAGTTATTATAATTACAACTTTTAAATGAAAAGAACAATATCAGCCTGATATATATTGTTTTGCAGTACATACTGACTAATATAGTGTCACAGACCCCTGCTCTGTTGATTAACTCCCCTTCTCATCCATTGGCCCACATGCAATGAATCGAGACGTGTGCTTCTTTGGGGAAGTAATTTATTTGGACAAATTGCAGCAGCTCTAGGTGGGAAGCTGTGCGGACAGCAGAAAGACTGAGGCGCCGTTGAATCGATACATCTCAGTTCTTCTTGTAAAACGCAGGAGCAGTTTTGGGATCGGTTTCTGTCTAACCTACATGCCGACTCTGTGGGAGTCAGGAGGAGATTAATGAGGAAGGGGGGAGCGGAGGAGGGAGGTGTTGTTGTCGGTTCGCCGGCTAAAAAGTGACACTCGAAGCTTGAGCCACTTTACACCCCATTACACAGGCAGGCCCAGGGACGAGGGCGGGGAACAACAGCAGCCCAGACAACAGTAGACATTCCACATGCTGAATAATAACAGGCTGGGTTAGGGTGCAGGCTTTGATCTACTCTCAGGGATAAAATGATCCAAAGAACACACACATATGCACACATACCTCTAAACTTTGGGTTAGTGCTGGGTTGGGCTGGGTACTTATTGTTTGTGCTGATACAAAGTGTAAGCAATCTTTTAGTTGTGACACAGATTGGGTTCATATGTACATTTGAACAGAGTATGAATGGATATAACTTTATTTATAACTTTAATTTATCATCGAATCGGACGTCATTTTTTTGCCTAGGAAACAGTAGCAGCTGTTGAAGTAGTCTTTTTTCACAACATTTCACACAGCAAGCAGACATCAAAGCACAGGTGTAATTGACAACAATAATGGCTGCATTCCCAAAAAGAAGAATCAGTTCAAAGGCTTTGGTACAATTCATCTTCATAGCAGACATGTGAAAGCACTACGAGGGGTCGCAAAGACTACACATGTGGTAAATACATACAGTGCATTTACCTTTTGACTTGTCATAGTATGACAAAACATTAAAGGCACTGAGAGTAATTACCAAAGGAGCAGCAACCCTAACCCTTGCAAGAATTGGGATGTCATGATATTTGATACTTTGGTACCAAGTAGATGCCAACACTTAAAAAAGAATTCACTGCTATAGAGTGGTGCAGTAATGAGTTCTTAAACTCGGAAAAGGCTTTGCATTTTACCGCTTCTGGCACTCTTGTCTGTAAGTCAACAGTTTGTTTAATGTGTTTCTGGTAAGAGGCCTGACATAAGGTCGGGGGTTAATTAAAACAGGCTGAGGAGATTTTCATGTTTTGTTCTAAAAAACACTTACAAACAAGTGACTAAATAAACCACTTATCAACAACACGCCGACATGAGTCTACCTTAAGCTTTGCAGTGGTGTTGCGCAGCTGTGTGATTGTGATGTAGTTTGTTTAAAGCATTACGCCAATGGCATTTACACTTTGAAAATCTCAAAGTGGTATTACTATGTGGAGATTATAATGCTGAACAAAACGTGTTAAGTATCATAAATGTGTGTGAATACAAAGCTGATTTTCTGCAAAATACCTAAATCTAATTGGGAAATCCCATAGCTTTTTGTTGAGAGTAGACAGAGATGCTAACTTCCGGGTCTGCTTACAAAGACACGTCATCACAGCACCACTCTATTGGTATCGTCTATTACTTCTCTGGTATTGTGACAACCCGAGTAATTAGTGTAGTCGAACCTTAGTTTCCGGAGTGGATGCTCCACATGGAGAATGAAGGATTAAAGAAGAAATAAATTGTATGGGAAGATTTGAGGGAGAAGCTCCTTGGGCAGAGGAGATGCTGTTAGCAACATGCAGGAACGGTTCAACATTTAGCAGCTTACCCAGCCAATCCTGCTTATGTATGCGAGTGGGTAGTAAAAGTTCATCACAACAGACATAAGAAACCAATGGTGATGCATTAAGTTTCTGGTAAAATCTTAACATCCATTAACTACTTTAGCCGGTGGACAAAAAAGTACAGATGTCAGAGAACTCCAGTATATTTCCAAATACAGAGAGCTTTCCCTGGCGGTGACAGGCTTAATCAGCATTGTGTGAACTCATTTGGCATAGGCCTGAATTTAACGGACGTTCATTTATATTTAAAAGTCTGGCACTTCAGCTTTAGTCGTGGCTCTGTTCCATTCATGTGTCCCAGTAAGCCATGTCAGTGTGACAGTGAGACAGCATGAACAATAAACCTTTTTCACAGCAGACATTTTGACTTCTCTTAGTAGCAAAAGCACAGGTGACACACATTTAGCTAACCATGGTTCAGTATGTGTCCCTGTAAGTAATGATAATGAGCCAGCATGCATCTTACAAGGTGCCCTGAAGCAGCTCTCCTAAATAGAATACAGCCATTTTTCAATGTTATCAACTACACCCATGCTTTTCCTGCTGTGATAAGCCAAAATGTCTGCTGTGAACAAGGTTCGTACCACAAACCTGAAACTGAGGCAGATAAGTGGAAATTACGTTTCGAATTGCATTTTTAGACTAAAGTAATCACAGTTGAACTAGCAGCTGTGTGGAAAAAAACCGTCAGATTGACAGCAACCTAGTAATTTAGAAGGCTGGTCATTTAAATCGCCATGGTACATTAACAGACTAGTGTTAATAGGAACATTCAAATTGAATACAGTTGATATTACGTGTTCTTATAAAGCTATGAAATATCAAAATGTCAGCTAAAAATAAAAGTCTATGGCTACAGTCAAAATTCAATTTAACGTACTGCATACTATACAATCTGTTTGAACAACATGCTCACTAAATTGTCAATTAACTATGTCAGCTAGGACAGAGCTACTGCTAAATCACAAATGTAAACCAGCATAACCTCTTCCACTTAAATTGATATCGACCATTATCATTTTAAGGCAGATTCAAATGAGTAAATATTTTAAATGTGTTTTTACAGTGCAATTGTATGCTTCTGCACTCAACTGTACTTTGTCGTCACTTGTCCCTGGTCAACATAGAAACATGGTGGTGCAACATAGTCTTAGTTTCACCTGACTACACAATTACAAAAACACAATTATGAAAATCATAATTCTCCTAATACATCCCCTTTAATACTCCACCCTGGCTCTTGAAATGATGCAGAGGTGATTGTGAATGCTACTGCCAATTGCCCTTCTCAAGTAGGCTTTTGTTCACCTGAGTCTTCCAAAGCCACCAGTAGGAAAACCCTAGCTCGACACCCACACGCTGTTCCTCTGTCTCACATCTTCACATTGTCTCTAACAGATCCAACTCTCCGAGCTTCCAGACTGCAACCCCACTCCGTGGTAGCCTTCCCTTTCTGAGTTTATTTTTTCATCTCCGGTAATTCTGGATGGCTCTGTGATCACATTACCTTCCTGCCCTCTACCGCCCATAGCACAAGCTTCTACCATCAGGAAGTGTTCAAGTGTGTCACACTGTGCTCACTCTGTAACAGCTGCCACCACCAGTCCTGTGTCTGGGTCGCTCTGTAGCCTTCTCCATTTCAGCGAAGCCTAATTTCTCCCACGCCCACCTCTGTCATGTTGTTGCTTAGGAAAACAACAATACTGTTTTTCATTGTACCACAATGTGTAAGACAAAGAAGAGGAACAATTTGTTATCCCCAGGGCTCATGGAGTGAGAGCAAAACTATAATGAGCATTTAAAAGTGTGACCAACAATACCTTACAACAAAAAAGACAATTCTACTTTAGATGGGTTAATAACAATGGCAATCTGGTGTAATGGAGCCCATTGCTAACTCCTCTTCTTCTAAGGTGACATACAGACTAATTTCAGCTTTGATATCGTCGACACCAGGGGTCGGCAACCTTTTTGATATGAAGTGCCATTACAAAAAAAATTGTTATCAGCGTGCCGATGATCGTGAATTATCAACGGGGGGGGGGGTTGAGGAGTTTGACGCTCGTGAACTGTCAACAGGAGGGCGGGGGGAGCCTCGGCAGGGAAGCAGTGTGTGGACCTGTCAGCGCAACTTACGTGATGCCAAATTTAACAAATACATTTAAGAGTGGTTAAACGGCATAATAATAAGGCGATCGTCCGTTCTGTGATTCTCCAGAACACACATGTTATGATATTAGGGTCATGCAGAGTGAGATGAGATCGCTGTCCCTTTAAGAGAGAGACAGAGAGAGGGGTGTGGCGTGTGCATGTGTGTGTGTGGATGGTAGAGCGAGAGTGAGCGAGCGTGTGTATGTTTCTGGAAGTGAAACGAGGCAGCAGAACAACAGAGGTCTGTGATGTATTTTGTGAAACAGAAGAACAACTAAATAAATGCAACGGCCTCCCAAGAAGAGCTCGCCTCTCTCCAGTCAGAACCTGAAGCTTGTTGCTTCTGCCCTGGGAGATGACAGAGAGTCATCCCCCCTGTTTCCTCGACTACGGTCTGGGAGCCGACAGGAAAGTTCAACACACAGATGGCCAGTCCGCCCCTTTGTAGCATATTATTTCGATGAGAGATGAGCAGATCGCCACTTGGCTTTCAACTAAAGACACTGCGGCATTTGTACAGCTCCTTATGGGTAGCCTACTGCAATTTGTGAAGTGCTTTCCTCTGTGGTGAAACGATCAGCACTGCACCACGGAGGAAAGCGGCAGAAAGTCGACTGGAGTTGAAGAGAGCGGGGCTGCGTTGCGTGCATGGCTTCCTCTTGCAGGTAACGGGGAGACGCGCCCTGGCGGCGGTCTCGTTCAGGATCCGAACATACAATTTAAATATTTTGCACACTTATTCCTAGTGTGCCACTGGTTACGGTGCAGCGTGCCAATGGTGGCACGCCTGCCAATGGTGGCACGCGTGCCAGGGGTTGCCGACCCCGGGTCTACACGAAAGATCACAGCATGATAGCAAAATACAAATGAGTTCAGAGAGTCTGCTTTGTTGTTAGAGTAAACCAACAGATTCTCTTCTTATTAAGGGCTGTACCAAATAGTTCAAAGCTTCATTAAAATAAGTTATTTTCAGTTTGAACACAGTGTTCGTGTAGAATATGCAGATATAGATGGAACTACACTTGTATCCAACTTTTTCTCAAGTGATAAGCAGAGACTGGATTTCCGTATACTAGAACAATTAGAAAACATTCTCCCTTTTCATATGATTTACATGATTTACTGTTAGCAACATGGCTAATGTTAGCAGCCTGGCTAACGTTACTAACTACAGCAAGAAATAACCGTAAGAATCTTAAAGAACTACAAACCCCTATCTTATAGCCTTAATAAAAGCAGAGAAAAAAAAACGGCGTTAAAAATAAGTAGGCAGGTTTTGTTACTTACTGATCTAGATAAGTAGAAAGAAAGGTTTTTATCGCTCTCCTCCTTTGCGTTCTTTGTAGAGTTTCTTAAGAAAACACTTTCCCGGTTGTTCCTCTAAATATAGAAACTGTACGTTGTTTTTTGGATTTGTTCGCTATTTTGTGGACCTGCCTTTTAGGGAAATTCTCTCTGACAATGATGCAGTGTATATGTCTAAGGCTTTTATTGTGAAAGGGAAATTGCTTTGCTTTGCATGTTTAAGTGCATGGCTGGGCATCTACACCGCTAAGCTAAAAGTCTTGTGTCGGCGTGATGGCGTTTTTGTGTAGCCTTTTTTAGTCACTTGTTAGCAACCGCCGTTTTTATGACTCATAGAAGATTCGGAATCTGAGTGGGGTAAGAACTGACTGACAGAGAACATAACCTTCAAATCTCTTAGACTTGTGTTAACTACAAACTTTATTTCAGGCTTCTAACCACAAACACGTTCAAAAACCATTGACTTCGAGACAAGGGTTCCGAAAAAGTTATTTCCACGTTTTAGGACTCGTTTCTGCACCACTCTATTGGGAGCCAACCTAAACGCAGTTGGTGTCCAATCAAACATGATGTATTTCTTCTTTTTCTTCTTCAATACAGTACTCCGTCCTTTAAGTCTATACCCCCTGCCTAGGCTTTCGAAAAAAGCTGCTTCATGTGATGTGCAAGAACAGACATGCTTTTAAAAGGTTTGTTCACCGTATATTAGTCCAGCCTTCGTAATGTTCAAGCAGATGGAAAACTTTTTAAAACCCGTTTAAGTGGTTGGAGTGACTTCCCTAAACTTTAGTGAGCATAAAGTGGAGGATATAATGGTGCTAATTACCTCTGTAACTATGTTCGGAGAATAGAGCTGTCAGCAAAGATATAACCCCCTATTTTCTAGTCAAAGGGTTTTTCCATGGCAACTCTAGCTAAATTTACACATTTAGCACAATTACAGGTGCATAGAAGCTGGAATACGGCTGACAAAAGTAAAACCTTCTATTTGACCCACATAATCTCTAAGGGGAGGCTTTTTACTGAAAGCTCTAGATCATGAAATGAATTAAGTTGGGATGAAAACGCAGTCAAGCACTACTGAATAATGGATAAAAATGGTCCTGTAAGTAAGAAGTAAGTGAGCGCTGTCAGTGAAGACAGACTGTTTTACAAACAATGGAAATAGATTGGAAGACTCAAGACAAAATATCAGGGTGAGCATTTTTTGCCAACATTAAAAAATACACCCGGGATTAACAAGCCTTAGTCATCTGTTGCCCGTAACATAGTAACCGTTTCACCTCATAGGACCTCATGCGACGCATCGACGCAGGAAGTGTAGCGTTGCTGTCCTCTATCAGTTGCAACAGCTCCTCACACACCTTCAGCGGCAGCACCACAGCATGTCCAATGGCGTTGGCCTCCCAACTATCTGCAATGCTGAAAAACACTCAGAGTTCAGTGGGACATATTTATAGTGACTGCCACAACATAATACAACCACGATCATGACTAGAATAGCTGCTGTTAATCCCATGCTGTAGAATTTGCCCTGGTGCTTTAATGAAGTGGTCTTTAACTCTAAGCTGAACCAGATAAAGGGCGATACATCTGAGTGGATTGATAGTGAGTGGGGCATTGCTACATGTGTGTGTAAAGCGAGAGGAAGAGGGCACTGAAAGGAGAAGAGGAAGAGTGATTGAGAGAAGGAAGATTAATGCTCTGTCAGTGTGGGGCGCCAATCCAGTTTGTTTCGGTGACATTTAGCCTTCTGTGCAGTTCCCAAGGGGGAAAGGTCTTCTTAAAGTCTGAGCAGTTCTCCTTAAGGGAAAATATCAGGAAGAATAGAGAGTATGGTTGTACTTAATCCATAGTAGATGTGTAACTGTTGGGGAAATATTTCCCAAGGCCCATAGCTTTGACCCAGTGTATCAGTTCATACTGTCCTGACTGAGCACACGCACCTGTAACCTTGGCTGCTGTGCTCTCAGTGTTTTGTCTCCCTGTTCCTGCCTGTTGGCGTCAGCTGATAGAGGTGTTATCATTCTATCTTGTTATGCACAATGTTGATTATTCTCTCTGAACTAGCTAAATACATGGGTCTGGGGTAGAGTTCTTCAGAATTGACGTGGCAACTCTACCGTGAAGTCAGAACCTCTGGCTCTTGGACTTGTTTTGTGAATTCTCCGGCCGAAGCTCCAAATAAACCATCAGTGTTTGCCATCAAAGCTCCAACTCTCCTCGTCTCTCTCTGAGTCCTGACTCTCCATTGCTACAGAAGTTTCCCTTACAGTAGATGTGTAGTCAATGCAGAGAAACTGACATAAGTAATAGCATGGAAGTTAACATCCAACGCACTTCCTGGAATAGGATCCAGGAAGTGCGTTGGGTGTTGGAGCAAGTTTTCGTAGAGGCCAAACATTGGTATTTCAACTTCTGTGTAGTTACGTGATGCCATTGGGCCAAAAAATACTTTTTCCAATTGACTTACATTGGGAAAAAGCCATCTGTAAATCAGATTGTACTATTTTTTCACAGGTAAATCTAATTCTATAGTCTGAACATTGGAGTAGTCCTAATTTAGCATTTATTATTGGTTCTTCAAAAAGTTTTAAAATGAGCTAATAGCTAAATCCAATGTTTTGTCCCTCTCCCTTCAATAATCCAACACTGGCATTTCTGTAGTTTAAGGTAAATGCAAGTGCACATGCCCTATGAGCCCAATGGATAAAGGATTGCCAGAAGAATGCCAGAAGAATGCCAGAGGATTGCTGGAATATTGGAAGGTCTGGGTATTTCAGTTCTTGAGTCAGAACATTTTGCTTTTTGCTGCACTAATCAACTTTCATCGGAATGAACAGGTTCCCACATAGAACAGGAAGGGGAAAACCCACATGCTGTATCCAGTTCTCTTTATACATCCATGCTGTGAATGGGGCAGCAGCAACATATCTTTTAACACCTGAAAAAACACCTTAAATGAACAGTTTACAGCCAGGTATTGTGTCACTGGAGTCTGTTGGCTATAAAGACCCTATTGATGGATTAACGGATTAGTTGCCCGTCAGAAAAGGCCTTGTACTTATTGACCAAAAGCAGTCTACATCATAGTTCTTGGTGTATGGAAATGTACCTAATGTTCTGTAGAAAACGGATTTGCCCATATGATTTCCATTAGACTCAATTTCCATATCCATATCCATGAGACCTCATTTCACTTTGTACCAGACTGTGGTGGTGCCTGAGACTTTCTCTCAACTCATAATCAAGTCCCTGCCATTAGTGACAAGCATAATCCACTTAGGTACTGGCTCACCAATTCTCCAGCCAATTATTGGCAGTTTTAACAACACACACTGCAACCTCCAGCTGCGGTGGACTGTAACCGACTGTATCCTGAATAAGAGGGCCATCATCCAGGGAATTCAGCTCCCCAGGCATAACATTTCATTTAATAATGTCAGAGTTGAGTGATGAAGGATGAATGGTAAATGATGTACAGTAGGGGGGAAATGGAAGTGTGAATAACACCAGCGTTTAGCTTTGCAAGGCTTCAGGGAAATGTCAAAAATAAGTTCAATTAAAATAGAAGCTGTTGCTCAAACATGACGCACCTAAATCAAAGACTATAGAACAATAAATACAGGGCGCCTTAAACAGTGGTCAGACAGGTTAGGTATTAATGTATTGCAGACATATTAGTATGAGGTTTATGTAATGTATTCATGTAAAAATGTGAATTTGGCAGATACATTGTCAGATTTTCTAACACCCAATTCTGCAAAAAGTCGAACTAAAAATAAACAGCTCTAGGGTCTATAGAAGCCCTTTTCTGCTGATGTGCTGGAAAGCAAAAAGATCCTGTAAATCATTATAGTCAAAATAATGACTAAGTATCACAAAACAATTACTTTGTTTCACAAAACAATGCTCTAATATGACATAACAAACTAGTATTGTAAAATAATTGACTTGGTTTGTCAAAATGATGACCTATTGTTGCAAAAATAACATGGTAGTGTCAAAAGATAATGACTTATTGCCAAAAAATTACCTGGTGTCTTAAAAGAATGACTGAATATCACAATTAAAACAAATAATAAAGAGAACAATGACAGTTTGTCAAAATGATGCTTGTTTGCAAACATAACAACTTAGTATTGCAAAACTAATGACCAAGTATCTAAAAAGTATTAACGTAGTTTTGCAAAAATAATAACATAAAAAAAAAATTAAGAGCTTTCTGGAAAAGGTTACTCAAAATGATGAGTCAAGGCGCAAATGCACTGAAAGTTCAAAAGAAATTAACATATTAAGGAAGTGGACACCTAATTGTTTAGCTACTTGTTCAAAAATAATGAATGTCGTGATTAAAAACATTTGGTGCATGTTTGCCCATTTAAAATAATATGTGCTTAAAAACAATCCTGCGTACGGGCCTTCTGCGTCTAAAGTGAATACATGGTCATATATTTAGAGACTTCGTCGTTGTTTCGAAGAAGTTTTTGCATTATCTTTCATCTCAAGACTACGTTTTTATGCCTACTTTTTTCTTTACTGGCACTGAAGGACTTCCATGTAATCGGAAATGTAGACAGTGGGTGTAATACATTTCTGGCAAGGGTTAAAATGATCCCTCTATGAGATAACTCACACAATAAGAGAAAAACCTGAAATTCAGAGGAGATCATTTCATATTTCGGCTGTATAAAAAAGAGCAATGCTCCAGTTCAAAGTTGTCTCGTTTCCCAGCATGCCGTCTCTCTCGGTACCCAGCATGACGTCTCTCTCGGTACCCAGCATGCCCCTTTGGTGAAACATTTTTACTTGGATCACTCAGCTCATACTTTATTGTGTCACTTAAACGCACTCGTAGTTCTTTGATTACCAAGACAAGCCTTTCTCCTTTCATAAGAGTTATTCCTCTAATTACCCTTTCTGCGTCAGTCAGCCAGTGGGCTTGTCAAAAACTGTAGGAACACCCAAACTCCTCTGTTCTGCCTTCACTCTTAGCAGAGAAAGGAGGAGGAGGAGGAGGAGGAGGAGGAGTGCTGATTCAGTTGAAAATAATGAGGGAGGAAAGCTCTTCCAGTGGCGTGCTGCTGTACGGAACATGGAGAACCACATGCGGCACATCCACCCACACCTCTCTAATCCTTCACAGCAAGGTACACAGAGCCTCGCTCCCGTCAAAACAACATCCCCTGTGTGTGCAACAAACACAGGCTTATGCAACTGACAACATCCAGACGATAAACACCTTTGATGGCAATCTCATTCGCAAAAATAATAGACAATTATGTCGAAACAGGGACCCTCAGTGTTCTAAGAATGAAAATCTGATCACAAACAATTCCTCCTTCGCAGGTGGTGATTGAGAAGGTGCGCCGGAGAGATGAAAGATTAAGAAAGGGGAAAACAAAGAATGAAGAGGGGGAGTGGAGTGAGAGTGCTCGCTTACTCTCTGTGCTGGGTGCTTGTGTCGGAGCAGGAGGTGTAGAGGAGTTTCAGGACTGTGGCAGCTGTAGGTGATGGACTGTGAGGAGAGGGGGAGTCAACAGAGCTCTCCCCCCCCACACACGTCTCCGGGACCGACGCTGTGATGGAGTCGCTGTTCAGGAGCCAGAGCTGCAGGAGGGGCAGACGGGTCACTAAACACTCCAGATACACATGCCAGAGGGCAGAGGAATCACACTCCACCACATGGACTGCGTGCACAGCTCATGCAGAGCGGCTTAGAGTGTCTTATACACATGATCTTATATATTTTACTTTTTAAAAAAGAACAGTTTTCCTTAAAGACGAGCCTCTCACACGATATTCTTCAGCATGTTTTGGTGCAAATATGCTAAATGTTGCATCTTTCCTCAGCTGTTAACATTTAATAAAGTAAAACATTTTTGTATAACACCTTTCATTCAAGATATACAGCTTAAAGTGCACAGACTATAACACCCCTTGCTGTTAAATACCAACCAACTATGAGCTATGTGCAATATATATGTATGCCGTTAATAACTGTAATATATACCTGGCTGCTAAATCCTTAGAACTGTTACAAGGTGTGTATTTTGTAAATTGTGTAACTTTTTTTTAATTATATTTTTTATTATATCATAACTTTTTAATGCATGTAACATGTCACATTAAGCTGTCTGTGGCTCTTTTTTCTGCTGTAACTACGTACATTTCCCCTCTGTGGGACTGATAAAGGCATTCTGAAAAATGATGAAAAGGTAACACATAAGGAATTATTAAGAGTATTTGTAAAGGGAAAGGGCTTAGTGTTGCAGTAAAATGATGCCATTAATAAAAAAAGCCTACAACCAAAAAAGAGGAGATTTAAAAAAGGCATAAAAGCCATTTAAATTAAAAGTAAAAAGGGATTTAAAGGCGTTAAAGGTCATCTAAATCACTAATATAAGGAAATGTAATGACATAAAAAGGTAATTTACATCATTAGTTAAAGTTATTTAAAGACATAAGGTCATTTAATCACAAATAAACATTCATTTACGGCGATTAAAGGTCATTTCAATCACTAATAAAAAGTGATTTTAAGGCATAAAGCGTCATTTGAAATCACTAAGACATTTAAAAAGCATAAAGGTAATTTAAGATACTAATAAAAAGACATCTTAAGGCATGAAAGGTCATTTGAAGCTTGCAATTGTGTCGTTTCACATTTTAAACAGAACCTGCCTCAAGGGCACATGAAAGAAGAAGTAATAACAGTGCAATTCATTTGATTTTGAATTGTTGAATTGATTTTTGACGTCAAAAGTCCTAGGGTCAGAACTGTTGGTAATATGAATGTTCTGATTTAAAGTGATATTTGTATTGGTATTTTCCTAAGCTCATACAGTTAAAAGTGTGATAGACAATTAAGACAAGTATTTGTGGAATACCACATTTGTGGAATACCACAAATACTACCATTATTATTGGAATAGTGGTGGAATAAAACCTCCAAACTCCCAGTGAAAGATGCACAGTCACTGTTGAGCCACTTGTAATAATCCGTTCACTGATTTGAACGCAATCAGCTTTTCATTATGCTTGAAGAACCTGTCATAACGCTTCCCCATTAATCAGAAAGATGTAGTGGTCTATTTTGAACCCAAACTCATGTGCTTCTCTGATTATGCCAGATTGTTCTTACCAATAAGAAGGTTTTTCCATCAGGAGTCTGGACGGAGAAGTGGAAGGTGCTCATGAGGAGGACAGCCCCAACAGCCGGGCTGCGATGGTCTTCTCCAGGAACAGCGACCTGTCAGAGAGAGACCGTGCTCCTTCAGTTACATATTGAGTCTTTAAAGAGCACAAGAAATACACCTACTTGATCAGACATTCACAATGAAACCCAATGGAGGTTTTGATGAGTTGATAAGCAGGATCGCATGGTGTTTTTCTTATTCATAAAATGATTAAGGTTATGGTAAAAATTGTTACATATTATGGAGATTTTTTTTAAATGGTACCATTAGTCAAATAATGCAATAAAGCTCACGAATGGTAGCTTCAAAAAAGGTCAAAATGGTTTTCAATAGTGAACAAAACATATGTTGTTGCTTAGGTGAATCTATAAACTATTCAAAATTGGCCTGTGGGATATTTAACTTAATGTTTGATAAAGTTTTAAATGATGCTGGACAAAGCACTCATATTTGAATAAGGCAGCAACCCTGAATAAATAACTCCCCGAATTTCCAAGATTAACATTATAATGTTTAAATAAATTAAATAGATATTCTGAGGTAATAAAGTAATACATTTGAAAGAAAACATATTTTGAAACTCAATATGCCTCGATTGGACTCCTTTGTTTACTTCCATAACATAATGATATCACTATGTAACACTTGCGCTTCTATTGGCTAGCGCTCCAACATATCGTATGTAAAAGGCAGGAAATCACAGCAGAGCCGGCCAGTAACCAATCAGAGCAGACTGGGCTCTGGTTTCAGACAGAGGGTGAAAAGAGGTGCTGCAGCACAGGCAGTATGAGAAAGATAAAGAGCTTTTTGAACATTAAAGCATGGAGACTTTAAGGGGCACAAAATACAAATATGAACCTGAAACGAGCACAATAGGGCCCCTTTAACAGACTGTTTCCTAAATGTCATTACTAGGAGTTTGGATAAAAACCTGTTAAGTGAAGTTTCTGGCTCTCTGTCTCCTTCTGCTCGCTCCACCACCACCTGTGTGATGTACAGTTTCACCGTCCCTATAAGATACAATAGAAAAAAGCTCATTACACAGTTACAAGTTGTGATGATATAGATGTATAGAGGTATATACCTGGTGCTACAGCCTCTCCCAGCACTGATGAGCAGCTCTTGCAGGAGACTAGTGCCACTCGGCGGCAGGACTTCTATAGAGGGAAAGAAACTGACAATCATTCACCAGAATCTACACCCATCTTTAACTCGATTGTTTGAAAATCAATAGACTCTTTAGCCAAATGGAAGGCAGGAAAGTAAGAGAGAAAGTTCTGGTGTGCAGATTATCATTTGTTCTCCAGCTCTTTCTTTTGAGCTCACTTTCAGTCATGCAGAGTGCATCACTCGAGCATCACTCGAGCATCACTCGTGCATCACTCGTGCATCACTCGTGCATCACTCGTGCAGAGAATGACTATTCAAAGAGAAGGGAGATCAATCCTATGTCTGCAGAGTGCTACAGTTTAACTGAAGCAGCCGTCTGGGGAAATTGTCTATACTGTTGATATGAACGTGAATCAAATTTGCCCAGCTAAAGATGATTTTATTTGAAATTATTTAATTCGGATAATCTGGTGGCTAAGAATTCTGTTATCCAGACGTACTTGATATATATATACTTTTTTTGTTTTAGTAGTAAGTTGGTCTATGTGTTTTTGACCTTTTTCTGTATATTTTATATTCTACTATTGATATGTATACTCTTTATTTTTACATTATTTTAACTCGTGTGCAATGCCTTATAAAGATTTTTTAAATAATATTTGATGATGTTTTTAAAACAGTTATATTTTGATTTCTAACTTTTTTAGAACTAAATCCCTCTTAAACACATTAATGTATGACTACTCCATTTTAAACCAAAGCAAATTCCTCGTATGGGAAAACCTGCTAAGCAATAACCCTGATTTGATTCTGACATGCTGCTCCAACAAAACCATTTTGTCCAATCAGGCGGCATTAAATATATCTTATCTAATCATCTAAAATAAACACCTTGAATAAAATGTGTTTTTCTAGGAATTTGGAACTTTTGGAAACCTTTGAATCTTGCCCGTCCTCTGAGTCAACAGGTGCCTCTTCCACAGTGAGGGTGTGTTCACAGCTGCTGTCTCTGGCGAGGAGGAGGAAGGTGTCTCCCAGCAGACAGTCCTCGGCTCGGGGCAGCAGCTTCTTAGCGAAGGGGTCGGGGTGGCAGCACCAGTCGTCCACGATGGAGTTCCAGTTGCCGTTAGGGAGAGGAAGAACTCGCTTGAACACTCTGAAGGAGTGGGGGAAACAAATAAAACAATGACTTTCCATCTTTGTCAAGTGATGTTTGGAAATGACATCAATTAGCTGTTTCTGTTGTGAGAGCTGATATTACTTAATAAGCAAAGAGTTCCCTAATGGCCGGAGATGATTGAAAACACAAGAAGGAAAGCTGAGGAAAGTATCCAAATTACACCAGAGACATACTCACAATATCTTATAATGGGATTATTTTGTTAGGATATTTTTTTAATCTCCTACTTATATAATAAAAGTATTGAAAGCAGCTGTTGTTTTGCATCTCAACAGTGAGGCAGAACCAGCTGTAAACATGGAGCAAGTGCCGTCTTAAATGAGCAATTCAGCATCACTGTCTCGAGAGATACTAATACACCACTGCATAGGTTGTAATATACACAAGTTTACATACATATTGTTGTTGTCTATTGTACAATGTGCAAATGTTTACTCCGGGTTCTTTGTTTTGACATAATATGTTGCATTTATCCTTTTATTGCACATTTATCATTTCACTTTTTATGTTTATATGAATAATTTTCTTCTATTTATCCTTTTATTTCACATTTTGACTTCAACTTTTTACATTTATATAAATATATTATTTGTATTTTATTCTAAAATGGAGCAGCTGTTACAAAACCCAATTTCCACATAGGATAAATAAAGTATTCTGATTTAACATAAAATTACCATATTATTATTACCTAACAAAGTTGCGATTACTAACATAGTGGCACACAGTCACATTTTAATTTTGAAGCATTTTTTGAAGACTTGTTTTTGCCCACCTCATGAGTTTAGGTCCAAAATGTACCCTCTGTTTTGGTGTTCATTCCCTGAAGGCTTTATAGCTGCTAAATGCAGGTAGTGAACAAATGGTGGAAAGAATTACAGCTTTTGTTTGAAATTAAAACGGCTGCTCTGTGCGACTGTAACAAAGTCGATGAGAGTCGTGAGACTGAACCATAACATTGAAGCCTAAACCCAAAACAATGAGCTAACTAGACCCTAATGATTGTGCCTGCCCGTTTGGCTCGCAACCAATCCGATAACAGCTGTATGAAGCGGCGTAAGCTAGCAGGAGAGGTAACCAAGGCTCTGCGCCAAACCTCGCGGTGAGCAAAGAGCCTCACTACTAGCCACTCGGCGTAACAGTGGTGGGAGCGTCTTTTTAGTTGAGTGGATGCGGCCCTCTACCCCCCATTATTAAGCTAAATTAAGATGCCAAATTACCTATATTTAAAAAAGATGAGAAGTGCTGCTACTGTATGATAGGATACTTTGTTTTAATCATTCCAGTAAAGCACTTGGTGTGCATTGTTTTAGGCTATACTGAGAAACCTTTTAGAGGGTACTTAGATGGTTGCAGTGAATACCTGTTAGCAGGAAACTAATGGAGCATAGGGGGCCTTATTTCTCTTAAATTGTACTGTTAAAGGTCCCCTATTTTACTCTTATTATAGGTCTCAGATATATACAAAACATGTCTCTGAAGTGTTTGGCTGAAATACCAAACAGATAGCATGCCATGAACCCCTCTGTTTCAGCTCAGTTTTTATATAGATGGATCAGGACAAAAAGTGAGAGAATCCTTTTTTCCTGAAGCTTTCCGAATCTCTCAACACAGAGGGGACACATGTTTCTGTATAAAAGACATGACAAATTGGATGTTGCATAATAGGTGACCTTTAAGAGAAAACATGAGAGAAACCATCTAAATCTGCTCTGAGTGTATATGCTGAATAATGAATCTGACTCGATCATAAATAGGAGGCGTTTGGCCTTATTGCTTATTTCACATTAAAACTATATTTTTCTTGTCTTGGTAGAAGTGCTCTTATTACTCCTATTGTTTTCTCTAACCCAAAAATAATAAAACATTCTGATTAAATTGTGGGTAAGAACAAAATAAGAGGAAATGGGTTCTTAAATTGCTTCCTTCATGAGACCAAATGTAAGAGTGGATCATGAGGCATCATATTGTTAAAATGATTCATTTTATCCCACTGCAGGCACTGTTACAGACATTTATACTTTGCCAGGCCCTTGTTGAAAGCAAAAAACAACAACTTTTTAGTGGGTTATTGCTGGGAAACATCACCAGGGGCAGAGGGTCTCTTTAATACCTATTGCAATTTTCAGCATGTCACGTTGCTGACCAGAGAGAGCTACAAGCGGAGGGCTATAAAAACAATACCGCTGACCGGCTGAACCACCTCAAGGTAAGAAACGCAATTGTTTTTTAACGAGTAGGCGCCCTTTACGTCACACTGACTCGACGACTCTAACCCAGTCAGGATGAGGGCTCCGCTCCGGCTTCATCCATCATTTTTTCTCCTCTTCCTATGGAGGGGGGGTTTTAAATAAAAACCCATTTCCGCTGATGCTTGTCCGTGTGCTCCTCACCTGTCCTCCAGCAGCCTGGTCATGCAGCCCTGGCAGTGGAAGCAATAAGTCTCTTTGGCTCGGAGAGTCTCCATCACGTTGTCAGAAGCCTCTGTGAAGGGGACAAACACAAACAAATAAATGAGTTGTGAAAGGGCGGTACAAGAGAGCAGAGAATCGATTCCATTCTGGGTGGTTTGGATCGAAAGCGGGCAATCCATCTGATATAGGGAATGGGAATGTGACGACGTAATCAACGAAAAATCATCCATCTTTGGAGGGTACGAGTGAATGCATCCTAATAATCTTAACCTGTACGGCTGGAGAGGAAGCGTAACTTTTAACCTTTTTTCTCCACTTTAGATTTGATTGTTTTCAAAACCTTAACAAGTCAAAACAGCATCTTACATGTACATGCCCAAAAAAGGAAAAGCAATAATACATGATAAGTGGACGTTTTTTTAGCACTCAGTTAGCATAATCTATCTTACCTCTGTCCGGATGACTCTATAGATGTCAATAAAGCTGTAGACTTGAAGGTCCTGTTTCCCCCCGTTTGTTAACTTGATGTGAGCCTTTTTTAAATTTAAATTGCAGACAGGTGTAGACATCCATCTTGATGCACAAACATCAGTTACAGTGAACAGCCCGTTCTTCTCTTAAACGGACGGATGTTATTCATTTACTTTAATGTTACCTTTGTTATATTTCGTGCTTACTTTATTCATTTTGGATGGAAGACCACTGACAGATGACTGGAGACAGCTGATACCGCTGCTATTCTCCACAGATGCCGCGGCGCCCCAGAATGCACTGCGGTACCCATTCCCTATTGACAGATTTGTCATTGACAGGCTTAGCTGTAACTGTTTCTTGCACCGGGACACACAAAAAGCTGACGTTTGGGGATCTTATGCAACGACTCAAGGGACACTTTTCAAGATCAAACCAAAACTTAAAAGAAAATATTCTCATGACTCTGGTGATCAGTCGCCTGTGTGCCATTACATTGGGGACCCGTAGAGCAAAATGTACACCTTCACTCTCTCATATGACCAAGTGACTCATCTCCAATTAATTCCGAAAAGAGCTTTAAATAGCTACTAAAAGACCTGGCACAAAGGAGTCGAACAGAGCCTGGGGAGGAGACACGTGACTGGGTGTGATTCCTGGACGTTACCTTCCTCCGTGCTCGGCGTGACATTGATGCGCAGCCTGAAATGCAGCTCCTCTCCGCAGGATTCTCCCGCGGGTGTTGGGATGCAGGATCCTGGCTCGAAGGTGACGCCTGGAGGCAGAGTGAGGCTCAGCTCGCCTCTGGGAGTGAACACGAGGAGAGAAGAATATTCACCCGACACCACCACGTCTGCAGGACTTCTGGCCACATCTTTCCTGGAGAGCAGATGGGAGAAGATTCTTTAAAGGTCCCCTATTATACTGTTTCTCATCAATATATTATAGGTCTCAGATATATACAAACATGTCTCTGAAGTGTTTGGCTCCAAACACCAAACAGATCATTGTAGCATCCCATAATCCCCTCTGTTTCAGCCCTGTTTCCAAAGTGCTGATTCTCTGTCTGTTACTTTAGATGAAAATAAGGAGCCACTCCCCACGCCCCTCTGAGAGATATTTGGTTAAAAAGACCACAATGGTGCTCTAGGAGGAGATTCAGGTGATAAGGTGGGGGGGGGGGGGGGTTACCTTGGTTGGTGATTGGCTAATGGTTACACAAGCCAACAAATCGTTATGACATCATAAAGTGGCCAAAATCTGATCAGCTCATTTTCAGACAGGTTTTTATATAAAAAGTGAGAGAACTTTCAGAATCTCTTTACACAGAGGGGACACATGTTGATGTAGAAAAGACATGAAAAAGTGGATTTTGCACAATAGGTGACCTTTAAATACACACAGGAATATACACAAGAAATAGACAAAAATTATAAATATTATTCCTTGCCAATAGTTAGATAAGAAGATCATAACTTCTCGCCTATGTACGTTAAGTATAAGCCAGGAAATAATTAGCTTAGCCTAAAGAGATAATTCACCTCCAAAATAAGCATTTGCACATATTATTTACTTATATTCAACTCAAGGTTCGAATTCAAAGGAAATGTGTTTTTCTGGCACGCCTCCAAGGTGAAAGAGCAATGAAAGACTGAGGAAATGTATGCATTGACGTAAATAGCAAAATGATATAAAAACATCCATCTACAAACTCTCACAGAACTTGTGCAGTGTAATCCAAGTTTCATTTATCTAGTAGTCTAATGCTGACTACTTCAAAAACACTCAAACCTTACAATTTAAAACAGGTTCATGCTAATTTTGTTATCTTGGAAGAGAGCCAGTTAACTGTTTCCAAGCTTTTTGTTAAGCTATGCTAACAGCTTGCTGTCTGCAGAGAGACATCAGAGTGCCTTCAGTCTTTGAATCCAACTTCCAGAAAGACACAAAATAAGCAGATTTCCAGAATTATTCAATCATTCTTTTAACAATTCAGTAAACACTATGTTCGGAGCTCTCGTTAGTCTTAAGTATTAGAATCTCTCCACTGGGGATGCTGGAGAATATTGTAGTTTGCGTCACTTGATGCATAAGTCAACTAGTCTATAGTCACAAAACTACTGTATAATGAATAATTATTAACATTATAATAAGATATTTATATGCAGTCTATGTCCCGCACTAAAGTCTGACACATAATGACTTTATTGAGACCTTGAAGAATAACAGATCTTCCTGTGTGAGATTGTATGTTGCAAAACCAAAAATCTCTTTCAAAAGGTGAATAGATCATCATACAAAAATAGTATATAATAGATAACGCTATACAATTATTAATAGCATCCCTGACCTCCTGCTGGGTGCTGCTGTCTCAGTTAAAGAGGTCATGAATAATAACTGAGTTCATGAAGACCACTAGCTGAGAGAAGCACTGATTTAACTAAGAGAAAGTGTTATAGGGCTGTCTTTTGTTCACATTGTCGGTTTCCTTTTTATATCTTACGCCATAACTAAGATCAATAGTGTGTTTGGAGGGAGCGCTGCACCCTCTTAAATAACTAATTGCGATTATTATAACTGATAGAAAGATTTTTCTAAGAGAATCTGCAGAGATTTTGTAGAAGTCTCTAGAATACCGTTTGCAGCCAGGACTTCTCTGCAGCTTCCTAATATAACAATCTTTAATACAGAATTATATTTTCACATATTTTTGCCTTTATCAAATATTACACTCACAGCCATTTGGATATTGCACGAGTCCACTTCGTAATTTCAATAACATTTTGATTAATTGGAGTCCTAGTTGGATGCCTTTATTTCATCTCCTTTTGTGTGAAATGTTTAGCTCTACAATTTCTGGTCCCTCATGTAGTTCAGAACTATAGAACATTAGATAGACATGCAGTGGTATGGAGGTAGAATACGATTTCTCCCACTGTGCAGCTATTTACAGACTAGAGTCCTCTCTCCTCTGTAAATACAGGA
Organism: Dissostichus eleginoides; assembly: GCA_031216635.1. Lineage (NCBI taxonomy): Eukaryota > Metazoa > Chordata > Actinopteri > Perciformes > Nototheniidae > Dissostichus > Dissostichus eleginoides. The sequence continues at coordinate 28,555,610 of CM062272.1, forward strand.
GAGGAGAGGACCAGGGCTGATTCTGCTGCCGTCACATCTCAACGACTCCACCTAGTGGTGTTATAGGAGTCCTACATCCTCTGTATGCGAGCAGAGGTGCTTTTTATCAGAGAAAACAAATCACTCTGTCTGATATTCGCAGCTCTATGTTACAGATGTAACGTATAGTAAATTCATTGATAATAATATAAAAACGTTGTTTTGACTTTGAAATCTCAGAGAGGGGACCTCGATCTGAAAGTATCTAGTTACTATGGATGACAAACACGTATTTGGAGTAAACAAATATAATATTTCCCCTCCTAATTCAGGAGTACATGTATAAAGTAGCATTTAAAGGAAATACTAAAGCAGGCATACACAGTGTTGGAAGAAGTACTCAGATCCTTCACTTAAATAAAAGTAAAATACTATGGTCTTAAAATACTCCACTACAAGTAACATGTGTGATTTCCGATTTTAAAATTCTACTTAAGTAAAAGTAGAAAAGTAATAGCAATACTCATTCAGCACAATGACCCGTTTCAGAATAATATAAAGTACAGAAGTATTATCAGCTAAATGTATTTCAAGTATCAAGTATAAAAGAAAAAGAGAGTACGTTAATCAGAATGGATCTTTTCATAGTATTATATTACTATGGTTATAATTATATCCTGTTTGTATACATGTAAGAGCATTATAGTATCGTAGTTGGTCAATTTGGACCAAACTAAGATAGATCATAGTACAGTACTGCATTATACCTTATCAGCATATCTTATCAGCATATATGTGTTTGTATGTGTAGGCTACAAGTAACTGTGAGTACTTTGTAAAGTAAATGAAGTGGAGTAAAAAGTACCAAATTCACCTCTGACATATCGTGGAGTAGAAGTACAAGGTAGCAATACATGGAAATACTTAAGTAAAGTATGTCAAAACAAGTACTTAGGTACAATACTTGAGTGAATGTACTTTCCACCACTGAGTACACATACCTCAATATCGTAGGCTTACTTGAGAAACATTACGTTTTACAATTGATATGATATGTTGCCAAAATCAGTTTTCACCGTGTAATTTTGACTTGTATTGATTATTTATGATAAATAAAGGAAACCAATGTTAAGCCCAGTTAGTATTTCTAATGTTGTCTGATACTGAGAAAGTACAGCATCAGTTCACATGTACTGGGTAAATGCATGCGACATTAGCTAATGCTATTAGCTAGCCTAGCCTGCATTGTAAACATAACGGTGCACGAATGTAATATAACTAAGTGGTTAGCTCACTAGCTTTCTATCAACAACATTTACCCGACGATAAGCAGTCCACTCCGGAGCCTTTTCCTCAGCTCTAAGAAGACTCCTACTCCATGTGTTCTGGATGCCTTCTCAAAGTCTGCCATTCAGCCAGCCAATATTAAGAAATAATACAAAATAAACTATACGCTAATAAAAAAAACTTAGAGTAGGCTAGCTAGCGGGCTCTGGGTAGCTTTTTAGCATAGAGAGATACACACGTAAAATCACATGTATCTGATTCGAACAGCTAGTGCAATCAGAGGATGCTATCAGTCTGCAGTGTGACGACAGCGCCGGTGTAAAGTACACCGTAGTTAGGGGGAAAGCATCCGGTCAGACATTTCAAAATAAAAAAAAGGTACAACTATTTCTTCACATTTATTTGTCATTGATAGTTAATAATTGATAAACACAGATGGAAGAACTACACAGATCTTGTACTGAAGTAAAAGTAAAAATACCGAAATACAGGACCCAGGAGACAGAGGTAAAGTATTAGTAAGATACTTTATTTTCCAAATATGAACAGGAAAAGCACAATCTAATCTCTAGATGAGATGACAAAAATGAATACAAAAGAAAATCGCTCACGTAGTGGGGAACAAAAACGTCTCGTTATCAATGAGAGCATAGGCATTCACTGGAGAGCATAGATCTGTTGAGGCATAAGACAAGACGAACTGACGAAGAACACATGGGAGACTGGGGAATTTAAACCCAGGATAACAAGACACAGGTGGGAACAATCAGGGGCGGGGCTGGTGCTGATGAGCGCGGGAGACACACCAAAGGTAGATAATCAGGGAGCCTGGAATGACAGGTAAAATGGTGAGTGACAAAACAACACAGGAAGTGGAAAACAATACAACCATAAAACAACATAAAATGAGACTCTCTCAACATTTCTGTCGGTGCACAACAGTAAAAGTCCTGTATTCAAAATTGTACTCAAGTTAAAGTACTAGAGTATTGGCATCAAAATATACTAAAAGTATCTCATTATCAATCAATCAATCAATATTTATTTATATAGCCCAGTATCACAAATGTTACATTTGTCTCAGTGGACTTCACAGTTTGTACAGAATATCAGTATGAAAATACGACACCCTCTGTCCTTAGACCCTCACATCGTACAAGGAAAAACTTCCAAAGAAACCGCACAGTTTAAAGGGGAAAATGGGAGAAACCTCAGGGAGAGCAACAGAGGAGGGATCCCTCTCCCAGGACGGACAGACGTGCAATAGATGCCGTGTGTAAATCGAAGAGATAATACATTTTACAGCGTAGGTAAACCAAATGTTTGGAAATGCATGTGTCTATAATAAGAAGATGAATCCACGAGGATGTCAACAATCCTGTGGGAGCCATCAGGGAAGTAGTATGATGAGAGTCAGGCAGGACCGCAGAGACAGGTTCAGCCACGACTCGAAGTCCAGGACTCAAATCCAGAACTCAGGATAGAGGAGCCAGGAGGACACAGTAACACAGCAACAGGATCAGCCTCGAATCAGGATCCCGGCGTAGATATAGACACAAAAAAGAAATTTGGGGGAAGCTGGGTTAATCGGAGCATGAGAGTACACAGGTACAGACAGACAGAAGGAAGAAGTAAGGTGTCCCCCGACAGTCCAAGCCTATAGCAGCTAAACTAACGTGTCTACGTACATGCACTCCCTTAGGATAGGTTGAGAAGAAGTAAGGAACAGAGGTGGAGAGGCACAACATATCTACGTACATGCACCAAGCCCCCAGGATGTGCGCCGGACTCTGAGTAGAATATTCGTTGTGGCCAAACGGCGGTACTAC